>OX155705.1:3573811-4270782 GCA_944547425.1 Eupithecia centaureata | reverse complement strand
CTACGTAGACGGTATGTTGGTGAAGTTAGCAGAGCATCTTCCAGCAGAGCATAAATAAATGAGAGTTCTGTTCCCATGCAGGTGAGTTCTATAGTTCCTGATACTTTTCAGGAATAGTTCCGGCGTTTTTACGGGAAAAAAAATGAGTGATGTTATGCTCTGCTAACTTCACGCAGCAGATCATTTTTCAGGAATCGAAATAAAAATCAGGTATTTTCAAGACTCAAGATAAAAGAAACAGTTCCTGATTAATTTCAGGAATAGTTCCGGTGTTTTTATGAACCAAACTTAATTTAAAGATATAATCAAATACTACCTGTTCGAGTTGGCGTAGTAACAAAATGTTCATTGGACCGGCACAAAACATTATTTAAATGGACTGTACCGAGTATAGAACGGTAGAATGTTAAATTTTTATTATTTTAAAACATAAAATGACAGAACTCCTGAAATTTTCATGAAATAGGTCTTTGATAATGACAAAATTTAAGACTGATTCTTCGAAACAGTATAGGTTCAAACACATGTAGAGTTATTTTTATCAGAGTTCTAATAGCGTGCATTGAGTTTTAGTTAAAAAGAAGCTTATTCGTATGAAAAACATACAATTCAGAACCAGAACTACTGAAACTTTCATGAAATTGATCTTTGAAAATGATAAAAATTTAGATTCATGTTTCGAAATAGTATAGATTCAAACTCACGTAGATTGATTTTTATTAGAGTTCCAATAGCATGCATTGAGTTTTAGTTAAATAAAAGCTTATTCGTATGAAAAACATACAATTCAGAACCAGAACTACTGAAACTTTCATGAAATTGATCTATGAAAAAGACAAAAATTTAGATTCATGTTTCGAAATAGTATAGATTCAAACTCACGTAGATTGATTTTTGTTAGAGTTCCAATAGCATGCATTGAGTTTTAGTTAAATAAAAGCTTATGCGTATGAAAAACATACAATTCAGATGCAGAACTACTGAAACTTTCATGAAATCGGTCTTTGAAAAAGACAAAAATTAAGACTTTTTCTTCGAAACGGTATAGATTCAAACACATGTAGAGTTATTTTTATCAGAGTTCTAATAGCGTGCATTGAGTTTTATTAAACAAGATAATTATTCTTATGAAAAACATACAATTGAGAACCAGAACTACTGAAACTTTCATGAAATCGGTCTTTGACAAAGACAAAAATTAAGACTTTTTCTTCGAAACGCTATAGGTTCAAACACATGTAGAGTGATTTTTATCAGAGTTCTAATAGCGTGCATTGAGTTTTAGTTATATAGAAGCTTATTTAAATGAAAAACATACAATTCAGAACCAGAACTACTGAAACTTTCATGAAATCGATCTTTGAAAAAGACATAAATTAAGACTTTTTCTTCGAAACGTTATAGATTCAAACACATGTAGAGTTATTTTTATCAGAGTTCTAATAGCGTGCATTGAGTTTTAGTTAAAGAGAAGCTTATTCGTATGAAAAACATACAATTCAGAACCAGAACTACTGAAACTTTCATGAAATTGATCTTTGAAAATGACAAAAATTTAGATTCATGTTTCGAAATAGTATAGATTCAAACTCACGTAGATTGATTTTTATTAGAGTTCCAATAGCATGCATTGAGTTTTAGTTAAATAGAAGCTTATTTGTATGAAAAACATACAATTCAGATGCAGAACTACTGAAACTTTCATGAAATTGGTCTTTGAAAAAGACAAAAATTAAGACTTTTTCTTCGAAACGCTATAGGTTCAAACACATGTAGAGTGATTTTTATCAGAGTTCTAATAGCGTGCATTGAGTTTTAGTTATATTGAAGCTTATTTAAATGAAAAACATACAATTCAGAACCAGAACTACTGAAACTTTCATGAAATCGATCTTTGAAAAAGACAAAAATTAAGACTTTTTCTTCGAAACGTTATAGATTCAAACACATGTAGATTTATTTTTATCAGAGTTCTAATAGCGTGCATTAAGTTTTAGTTAAATAGAAGCTTATTCGTATGAAAAACATACAATTCAGAACCAGAACTACTGAAACTTTCATGAAATTGATCTTTGAAAATGACAAAAATTTAGATTCATGTTTCGAAATAGTATAGATTCAAACTCACGTAGATTGATTTTTATTAGAGTTCCAATAGCATGCATTGAGAAAATAACTCTACATGTGTTTGAATCTATAACATTTCGAAGAAAAAGTCTTAATTTTTGTCTTTTTCAAAGATCGATTTCATGAAAGTTTCAGTAGTTCTGGTTCTGAATTGTATGTTTTTCATTTAAATAAGCTTCAATATAACTAAAACTCAATGCACGCTATTAGAACTCTGATAAAAATCACTCTACATGTGTTTGAACCTATAGCGTTTCGAAGAAAAAGTCTTAATTTTTGTCTTTTTCAAAGACCAATTTCATGAAAGTTTCAGTAGTTCTGCATCTGAATTGTATGTTTTTCATACGAATAAGCTTCTATTTAACTAAAACTCAATGCATGCTATTGGAACTCTAATAAAAATCAATCTACGTGAGTTTGAATCTATACTATTTCGAAACATGAATCTAAATTTTTGTCATTTTCAAAGATCAATTTCATGAAAGTTTCAGTAGTTCTGGTTCTGAATTGTATGTTTTTCATACGAATAAGCTTCTATTTAACTAAAACTTAATGCACGCTATTAGAACTCTGATAAAAATAAATCTACATGTGTTTGAATCTATAACGTTTCGAAGAAAAAGTCTTAATTTATGTCTTTTTCAAAGATCGATTTCATGAAAGTTTCAGTAGTTCTGGTTCTGAATTGTATGTTTTTCATTTAAATAAGCTTCAATATAACTAAAACTCAATGCACGCTATTAGAACTCTGATAAAAATCACTCTACATGTGTTTGAACCTATAGCGTTTCGAAGAAAAAGTCTTAATTTTTGTCTTTTTCAAAGACCAATTTCATGAAAGTTTCAGTAGTTCTGCATCTGAATTGTATGTTTTTCATTTGAATAAGCTTCTATATAACTAAAACTCAATGCACGCTATTAGAACTCTGATAAAAATCACTCTACATGTGTTTGAACCTATAGCGTTTCGAAGAAAAAGTCTTAATTTTTGTCTTTGTCAAAGACCGAATTCATGAAAGTTTCAGTAGTTCTGGTTCTGAATTGTATGTTTTTCATAAGAATAATCTTCTTGTTAAATAAAACTCAATGCACGCTATTAGAACTCTGATAAAAATAACTCTACATGTGTTTGAATCTATACCGTTTCGAAGAAAAAGTCTTAATTTTTGTCTTTTTCAAAGACCGATTTCATGAAAGTTTCAGTAGTTCTGGTTCTGAATTGTATGTTTTTCATAAGAATAATCTTCTTGTTAAATAAAACTCAATGCACGCTATTAGAACTCTGATAAAAATAACTCTACATGTGTTTGAATCTATACCGTTTCGAAGAAAAAGTCTTAATTTTTGTCTTTTTCAAAGACCGATTTCATGAAAGTTTCAGTAGTTCTGGTTCTGAATTGTATGTTTTTCATACGAATAAGCTTTTATTTAACTAAAACTCAATGCATGCTATTGGAGCTCTAATAAAAATCAATCTACGTGAGTTTGAATCTATACTATTTCGAAACATGAATCTAAATTTTTGTCATTTTCAAAGATCAATTTCATGAAAGTTTCAGTAGTTCTGGTTCTGAATTGTATGTTTTTCATACGAATAAGCTTCTTTTTAACTAAAACTCAATGCACGCTATTAGAACTCTGATAAAAATCACTCTACATGTGTTTGAACCTATACTGTTTCGAAGAATCAGTCTTAAATTTTGTCATTATCAAAGACCTATTTCATGAAAATTTCAGGAGTTCTGTCATTTTATATTTCAAAATAATAAAAATTTAACATTCTACCGTTCTATACTCGGTACAGTCCATTTAAATAATGTTTTGTGCCGGTCCAATGAACATTTTGTTACTACGCCAACTCGAACAGGTAGTATTTGATTATATCTTTAAATTAAGTTTGGTTCAGTAAAAACACCGGAACTATTCCTGAAATTAATCAGGAACTGTTTCTTTTATCTTGAGTCTTGAAAATACCTGATTTTTATTTCGATTCCTGAAAAATGATCTGCTGCGTGAAGTTAGCAGAGCATAACATCACTCATATTTTTTCCCGTAAAAACGCCGGAACTATTCCTGAAAAGTATCAGGAACTATAGAACTCACCTGCATGGGAACAGAACTCTCATTTATTTATGCTCTGCTGGAAGATGCTCTGCTAACTTCACAGACACCCACTTTAGGTGATGTTTACGCCTTAATTTATTTATTTCATAACACGTTCAACAGGTGCGGTATTATTTATTATTTATTCATTATTTGAATACATGTACTCTACCTCTTTGGCGTCTGAGAGACCACAATAACAGAATTGATATTTTTTATTGGTATTTTTTATAGATATTTTTAAATATAATAGGTACATAGAAAAACCCAATAACTATTAATAATAATAATTATTTAAGGCGATAGGTAGGGCCAAACTACAAAATAGACCTCTCTTTGAATGCCTACTTCTCCTAAACGGATGGTCCAAATTAAAAAAAATATATATGTGTGATATCTTTAATATATGAACTTTAAAATAGTTGTTCATTTTTTTGTTATTTTTGTTACTTTGGTCGGAAAAAAATCTTAAATTTCCTCTAATTTTACACATGAAATTTCTTACTACTTCTAAACGCCTCAAGCGATTTTAATGATTCTTTCACCAAATGATAAAAAATTTAATCTTTTAAAAAATTGTTGTTGGTTTTTTTTTTTTAAATCATGATTTACGTGTCATTAAATCAATAATATTGGTCGTTTATTAATTCATCCTTTAAAGACCAGGCCTTAAATTTAATAAATGCTTTTGGTCTTGAACTCTTACTTCTTACTAGACCAAATGCTTCGTCATATCTGGTGATATATTTTAAAGAGGTTTTCCTTGTTTTGCTGACTGGCTTACCAAACCAAATACAGGAAAATAACATTAGGAAACCTGATCTAAGAACCTACCTATGTACCTATTATCTTCTTCCTTCCTTAGTTCGTACTTAGGTGAGTTTGTTTGTCATATAATAAAATATAATTAATTGTCTCTTACAAAACCTAACAAACAACTTCAAATTTCATGCATAGGATAACTCAAAAACGACTGGTCAGAGTCCGAATTCCACTAAATAAATCGCTTCACCATTTAAATATCGTGTCGTCAGTGGTATTTTTGGTATTCTACTAGCACAAACTTTTTGAGGTTCATTCATAGCTGTGACGATTACCTTTATAACTACCAATTTGACATTTTAATTATGAAAGTCTCTTCAAGCGCAAAAAATAGTACACAAATGCACAAACGTCATTTTGGTCATCTTGATACAATGGCACCACACGAGAAACACCTTTCAGATAAAAAGAATCACCATGATCCACTTAAAAAGAGCATTACAAACTTAATACTTACTTATTTTAAATATTGACTAGAATTATTTTTACTAAACGATATATGATCGAAGTATTTTATTTTGCTTTTTGTATTGTTTATTTATTATGTTATGTTTATTTATAATTTGCTAATTTCTTATGATATTTAATTATTTGCTTAGGTATTGTATCAATTAATGTTTACTTATTTCGACTACTATACTGAATTAGGTCACTCTATTGAATTATTACCTGTTAAAATAGAAGTAATATTTTTAAATAAATACATACAAAAAATACAAAATAAAAATTGCAGTCAAAATCCTTTTTCGAAGTCAGGACAATAGGTTTTATTATATTACTAGCGACCCGCCCCGGCTTCGCACGGTTTTATTATACGTATAAACATTCCTCTTGAGTAACTCTATCTAATAAAAAAGCATACATAGGGACAGAGAAAGCGACTTCGTTTTATATAATGTAGATGACGCTTGTGTGAATTGGGGTAACGCTGTTAATAAAACTATAATTTATAAATGTTTAAATATCTTTATTTTAATATTAGTTTGCAGTTACATAATGTCATTAAATAATATCTAATTAGTTTGATCGACGAAAGCTATATCACACCTATGGCACCGGACTCTGTATAAACTGGTCTTCAAATCTGAAAAAGAAAGTTTGTTTTAGTGTTATTTCTGCACAATATATTTTAATTTATTCTAGCGTGATTTATAAAACTATAAATCGATTGCAAATTTGTAAAAGCAAGGATGTTAATCATCAATGTTGCCTTATTATTGAATCATACAGTACCTAATATACTTAAGTAGTATATAACATTTATTATCAACGAAAATAACAAACAAGAAATATTTTTTTTTAACTAGAATCAATTGAGCTAACTGCAGACGGTTGCAAACAGTCTAAAGGTAGCTCAACTGATCCATGTAAATACCAGTCTGTGCGTCCCCAAGACACTGGCTGTATTACCACGCTGTATGACAATGCTGATGCGCTGAGCCAGATACTCACCAGCTGTGCGATTACGCTAAAACCACCCATCCAAAATTGACATATGAAAGCCCTTTTAATGGCCTTCGTAATTTGAAATTGTATGGAAAAGACGCGCGCGATGGCCATTGAAATGGCTCAAGAATGTCAATTTGGATGGGGGATTTTAGCGTAATCGCACAGCAGCTCTCGAGTCACGCGTCGCATCGACCAGACGCTCAGATAATTTTTTGGAGAGCCTTAGTACCCCACGGACCTAGAGGGCTAGACTCCAAGGGGAGCAAATGCTTAGGCTCTGTCGAGACCTGCATATTTGCGCCTCTTGAGATCCTCAGTCAGATCTGTCGCCGCATCAGACCTCGAGGATGTCCTTGGAAGATGGGAAAGCGCAACATAATCAATTGAATACGTACAATTCATACAATTCTGGAGTGGCTCATGCCGGCATCGCGCCACGTTGCGAAGTACTGCTTGAAGATAGCAGGTTCGGTGTTCTGCAGCACTCGTTCTACCTTCACCTGGAAGATAAAACCTTCGTAAGATGACTGGATTTTTATGCATCCGTGACTTCCTTTTATCGATCGTACAATTTGACTAATTGATTTAATTATTTGTTTGTTTTGTTTTCTTTCGTGTGATTACTTGTAGTTTTGGTTATGATAGGACTGACATAACTACTTTTAATAGATAATACTTTTAAATAAAGTAGATAAAATATCGCTGTACGTAACGGACACTTGCAATTATGTTAGTTAGAGACAGTTATTTTACATAAGCTGACAATTTCGAGCCAACAATTTCGAGCTGACAATTTATAGCCAACAATTTCGAAATGACAATTTCAAGCCAACCATTGCAAGATGACAATTTCGAGCCAACAATTTTCAGCTGACAATTTCCAGCTGACAACTGACTGTAGAGTCCGAACACCACTTGTGATGAGAGTTTGTCTATCAGTGGATGGATCTTCACTCTAAAATACACGTGAAGTCTATGTCCATTTAGCAAGGCATTAAATATGCCATCTCTGTGTTAATGTTGTAATTTCTGTTTTGTGTAGGTAAATGAATATATATATATATATACCCTGAATTTTAAGTTGGTTTATTGTATATATTATGAGAAGTAAAGTGAAGTATATTATGAACTAAATAAAGGATTGCCTTCTTCTCATAATATATACTAATATAGGACTTCTCTTATAATATATACTACAATTCGAAAATTTGGCAAGTTTTTGGTTGGTTCCTAATGAGAGTTAGTTTATGATTATAAATTACGTATTACGTACTTACTACATTGATTGGCTCACTAATACTGGGTGAATTAGTGAGCCAATCAATGTAGTTAGGTACTCACTCCTTTAAGGAAGTCGAAGTCGAAAAAGCTTTTTTCATAAGACGGTCATTGCATACAATGAGAGAGAAGGGTAGATGTCACTCACCCAAACTGGATACTTCTTAGCAGTAAAGATCTCCTGTGCTTTGGACATCGCTTCGCTCTTTTCCCTATCCGTGGCTTGCTTGCCGATCCACACGTAGATACTGCCTGATATCGTGTCCAGAATGTATACGTCCTGAGGGTAGAAGAAACACAATAAAATGATAGCATCAAGAAGGATATCACATATTATATCCACAAGGATAGCATTTGCGATTTGGGTATGAACGTGGCAAGGAAAACAGATATTGGATTATGCATGTTTTTTCCTCTTTCACTCAAGAACTTCTGAACGGATCGGGCTGAAATTTAGAATAGACGTAGTTCTAACCCTGGAATAACACATAGCTTACTTTTCGTCCCATAGATCAATTCCCATGGGATAGAAATAACCGATAAGTTGTATTGTACCTCCCAAACGGAAGAAACGATTAGATTTTCTTAAATTTAAAATGTGACAACAACGCCTCAATCAGGTTTTCTTAAGGTTTAAAATATTATATTACATCACCTCACGGCACCTCATCCTCAAATAGGGTTGCCAGATGGCCGGGATTTTCGGTATTGTCCCGGAATCTTGTCTCGTGTCCAGTAATAAGGCCTATTTGTAACGAATATGAGACCACTCGCATTTGGCTAGTGACCTTTTTTTTAGCCGTAATTGTCCCGGACTTTTTGTTTTTTGATCTAGCAACCCTATCCTCACAGCATATTAAGCTTATTTGGGGGCCATCATTGAATCTCACCGTTTGTTTCAACTGCTCCTGTCTGAAGGGACGCGTGAGGGGTGTAACCTTAACCCTTCCGGTGCTGTCTGAGACTTCAGATAACTGCACTGATGACTCTTCGTTCTTCTCAAATGTCTGCAAGGAAAAAAATGCTGTTGAAAGCCCAAAAAACTCAAAATTTTAAATGCTTTATTCCTTTATTAGGCCTGACAGAACTCTTGGTCACGGATATCAAATTACATAGGAAATCATGTGATCACTTTGATAGAAACAACATTTGAACGTTTCCATTAAAGCAACTATCTACTCTTCGAGAACGAATAAATAGTTTTTTTTAAACAATCCACACAGCGTTAGCTCCAAGATTAGCAAAGTTTGTGTTAATGACTGATATACCTCGTGTGTTCATAAGTTTTGAGACGAACCTATTGAATTAATTTAAAAAGAAAGTAATTCATGCAACCTTTTTTAAACTTTTTAAATTTAAATTTCGAATGTTTTGAATCAGAAAAAATATACATTTGATAGTTCTGTCGTCTGAGATTTGAATATTATATTTGTTTCATTCTCCGTGAAAATGGCGCAAACAAAAGATTTGCGAGCGACTGTAATTTCACTGTTTCAAGCATGAAAAAAACCAATGCAAGTTTTTAGTGAAATCCAAAGTTTGGGATGTACTCGGAACTTTGTGTATTATAAAGAGGTAGGTACAAGGAGACCGGCTCTTTAGAAGACCGTGGAAGATGTGTGAAGACGCCCGCCAACATCAAAGTAATCAGAGAGCGAATTCGTCGCAACCCTTGCCGGACTCAAAAGAAATTAGCTCTGCAGATTTTTTTAGAATTTCGCGAATATCGGTGAACAGGATACTTAAATATGATCTTAAACTAAAGGCCTACAGTCAAAGGAAAGTGCATTATTTAAACGAGCGTCTTCGTAAATTGCGACTGGAACGATGTCGGAACCTATTGAAGAGACACGATCCAAAAAATATCCTGTTTACCGATGAAAAGATCTTCACGGTGGAAGAAAAGTTTAACCGGCAGAACAATAAGGTTTACGCCAGAAGTTCAAAGGACGTCCAGCCATCTGTACGCAATGTCCAGCGCACTCATCATCCAGCAAGTGTGATGGTTTGGTGGGGTGTTTCCTACGAGGGGGTCACTTCGGTTCATTTTTGCCAGCAAGGCGTCAAGGTGAGGGCACAAAATTACCAAACCGACATATTGGAAGCGGTGGTTAAACCATTAAATGATACGCTATTCGCTGGAAAATACTGGGTTTTCCAACAGGACTCTGCTCCCTCCCATAAAGCTAAGACTACCCAACGTTGGCTAGAGGCCAATTTGCCAGGCTTCATTCGGAGCGAAGATTGGCCCTCGTCAAGCCCTGACTTGAATCCTTTGGATTATTCTTTATGGACAGAATTGGAGCTGAGGGCATGCAGAAAGTCTCACCCAAACCTAGATTCTCTCAAGCGAGCCCTTATAAGAGAATCGAAACGGATTCCCATTGAAAAGATTCGTGCCGCCCTAGATGAATGGTGCACGCGTTTGAAGGCCTGCATTGAATGCAAAGGCGGCCATTTTTAATGATTTATTTTTAAATACAGATCTAGATGTCAGTAGTTTTAATTTTAATATCCAATAAATGAATACTCAACTTAGCTCCAAAAATATTTTAGTTTTCTGTGTCTCAAGACTTATGAACACACGAGGTATAGGTATATAGGTATACTTAATACTATACATTACATGATAGGTATCAGATAAATGTATTTTATGATACATAGTTAGCACCTAAAATCCCGGAACACCATAACATCATCATTGGGTTATTAGATAGTGTTCTTTAACAAAGAGCAGGTACAACTATCAAAAACATGCCTTTTTCTCGCCCTCTATTCGTTTTGAATAGTTGATACCGCCATTATGTTTTTGTTTTTAAGAAAACTATTTACCTGGTCATCCCCACCAGCGCTCTCCTCCGGAACGAGGTTCTTCGAGCCGGATCCGAGAGCCGCGAAGAATTTGTCCACATCAACTTCGCTTGAGTACGCATCTGTCGTAGATTAAAAGTTTTTTTATTCAGTACCTACTAGCAAGCAAACCAGCCTAACCTTGCCCGGGTATGAGAGCAAAAGCCGCTTTATAGCTCCCAGTCAGAAGTTTATTTCCGAAATCTTTATACCACCAAGGTGGCATTCAGACATGCAGCCTGGTGGAAAGTGTTTACTGCATATGGATGCCTGTAACATCAGAGACATTGCTCGTGCATGTCGACCCTTTAAATGCCAAGAAGACCCTTTTTGAAGAAGCCCAAGTTGTAATCATGGGGGTAGAAACTCAGTAGAGGAATCATTCAACTACCTGAGTTTTCGCTGGAGGAAATTCCTGATAAACCTTACAGTCCTCGAACCAAAAGGCTCTAGGGTTTAGGGTATGCCTATCTTAAATCTTATAAATAAAAATTCCGTTAGTATGGTTCTCAATACAACTTACCAACAGTTTCAATCTTCGCCCGTCCCCTGTGATCTTGATCTCTGATCTGATTGGCCACTGAGATCGCCTTTAGCTTCTCGACGTTCTTGGCTTTGTCCCCCACGTACACAAATATATCGTTCTCCTTGTCTAGGATGAATACGTCGCCTTTGTTCATTGAAGAGATTAGTGGGTCCACCTAAAGATTGAAATGTTACAGTAAATATTTATTTTAGGAGAGTAATTCTTTGAAAATTACAAGAGGACACAAGCAAAATTTTACAAAAACCCTAAATTGATTTACGATTTACTTGAAACCTTTATAACTTTAGAATGACTACAGGGATTTTCATAAAACACAGCTATAAACACTCTTGATGAAACTAGATGAAAATCGGTTCAAACGTTCGGAATTTACGATGCCACAAAATGAAAAAAAAAGGCGATCAGAACGCTTAGATCTTTAAAACTAAACTTTTTAATAGATAGAGTGTTTCAAGAGAAAGGTTTATAAGTATGAATAAAACACCCGTGCATAGCCGGAACGAGTCGCTAGTTTATAATAAGATACACACAACAAACCTAAAAGCCCCTTTCTTTTTTAGTCGGGTGTTAAAAATCGTCGTCGAACCTTTAAATGCCAAGAAGACACTTTTTGAAGTAGCACATGTTGTGATCATGGGGGTAAAGTTGTAATTTTTTCTATTCCTTGATTGTGTTTTCGTTGTTAATAAAGATTTATAAGTATAATATCGTTCAAATAAGGTAGATACCTCTCGCACTCGCACGTTCCTCTTCCCTTTGACCTGCAGGAGTCTCTTGGTGGCGCCCGCGTTCGTGACTACGTGGTTGAAGCCAGAGGGATTGCCGCCAGGTAGGTACGTCAGAGCTACAACAAGTTTTTATTATATACAGGGTGTTAGTGTGAACAGTCATATCCTCGAAACCAGAGGTTCAGTATCATGAGTGGAGTCCAAAACCGGTGAAAAAAATATAGATATCTATTTTTCTTCTTCTTCTTATGGTGGCTCTCCACTACTGGAGGTAAGCAATCAGCTCAGCGAATTTCTCCCGATCTTGCGCCAAGCGAAAAAGTTCTTCGACGCTGGCGATATTCGTCCACTCTCGGATGTTCCGCAACCACGACTTCTTTCGTCTGCCAACGCGTCGTTTACCCATCACTTTGCCCATCATGATAAGCTGGAGCAGCTGGTATCTTTCGTGCCTAAGCACATGTCCAAGATATCCAACTTTTCTTCGTTTGATGGTTTGCAGCAGTTCTCTGGTCTTCCCGACGCGTTTTAGCACCTTGACGTTGGAAACCTTCTGCGTCCAGCTGATGCGTAGCATTCTCCGGTAGCACCACATCTCGAAAGCTTCGAGACGTTTCTGAGTATTTGCTTTTAGAGTCCAAGCCTCGCTACCGTAAAACATATCATATCAAACATCTATCATAACAAAAAAAAATATCATAACATATCTATTTTTACAGATTCTTAAAACCAAAATCCACGCAAGCCATAAATCACTAAGGTGACCCCACCTCCGAGCCTCACCTCATACGCCGCCGCCCGCATATCGCAACCGCAAGTTGTTTTTGTAGGGTGACCATGACATCGCGTACAATTTCGAAGACAAGATATATCAAACTCATGCGAAACTAAAAAAGGCGTTAAACTTTTCTCATCGGTTTTGGACTCTACTCATGATACTGAACCTCTGGTTTCAAGGATAAGACTGTTCACACTAACACCCTGTATATCTAAATGTCTATTTTTACGAAATTAAGTAGGTAGGTAGTTAGGAGTAAATGTAACATAAACCAGTTTTTGAATAATTGTTTGAAACTCAAAATAAATTGGATGTGAGAATATTTTTATAACACATCATGTTCTTGAAGTTTAAGAATCTCGATGCTCCATGACATCATTTGTTCCCATCAATGAGACAAAGATAACATTTTTAGGAAGTTAATCTATTATGTAATGGACCAGAAGCAAAAAAATATATAACAATGGTTAGTTGATCCATGCCAAATTAACATCGTTTTGAGGTTTTCTTCCAAAATAGCTTAAAACGCTCGAAATGATGACAATAGATCCAAAATATCAAAACTGATTCATCAGTTTTTCTAGCCAAGTTGCCACACTGACTCAGATGCAATAATTACAATATAAAAGTTAATTTCATAACGTAATGTTACAATTATATTGTGACCTATAAGATACGTGTATTAGAAAGAAAGAAATATATGTTTGTGTTTTTATGATTGTCATTTTTGTTGTTATTAAAACGTATAACACTCCCCTTGTTCAAAAAAATAGAATAAACATTTATTTGGACACAGGTACCTACAATAGAAAACAGTATAAAATTAACAAATAGAAACATAACAGCATGGTGGTAAGTGACACAAAATGGTGGTCGTTTGTTTCAAAATATATGGTGGCATACCTCCAAGACCCTGCGCCGAAATATGGGCATAAGAATAGAACTACTTATTCATATGATAGGGGTTGGCTCATCGTGTTTTTAACTGACCTTTTTTCAGCAAAAGATTGAGTTTAAAAACAAAAGGCACTCGTGCCAGCTTTAAATAACCAAGCTTAAATCGTAACCCAAGTTCAAGGATCTAGTAAATGACATCATGGTACCTAATTCCCATCAATGACACAATGACAACATTGTTTCGACGTGGAAATATTACCTAAATAGATCGACCAAGGGCAGTTGACTCATTGGCAATTAATGCAATTATGTTGTTGTGGCAATTCTTTGTTCCGTATTTGGCATGTCGGACTTGATACTACCTTAGATAAAACTGATGATGCCTCTTACTACTGCGATTTATATTTAGTTCGATTCTCGCCTTGGGACAAATGTATGTACGATCTGCAAATGTTTGTTCCGGGGTTCTGGGTCTTTTCTAGGTAAGTATAATAAAATATATATAAGAAGAAGAATTTAATTATCTAGTATCTGGCCCCAAAGTAAGCTACTCAAAGCTTATTGTGGGTACTAGTAGATAAGTACTAGATTTAAAACATTACCTATATACATGGATAGATATTTTTTATTACACATGAACATGAATATACTACATAGAAAACACCCAGAGTAACGGAAAAAAATCTAAAGATCGTACACAATTTTTTTCCTAGGCGGGAATTGAACCCGCAACCTCCTGCGTCGCAGGATGAATCTACGTCCCATTTATCAATTTCATCTAAATAACTTAGGCAATTACGGAGATTACTTATAAATTATAACTAACAATCACACAGACTTTCCCAAATATTATACTTAGGTAATAGTAAGATATATGGATCTAGCAAAGATACTCTTGCCCATTATTGAAGTTTTTCTATTTAAACGACAGACTTTTTTGGACGACCTTTATGTATATTCCTCACCTCCAGTGAAGTACCCGGTGAAGCTAGGACTCTCGTGGCCTTCCGTCTCTCGATGTTGAACGGCTGCTCCGTCGAACTTATCGTCCAGCCCTACTGTGAGGATAGCGGCCGCACCCGACTCGTCCTGCGACGACTCGCTCCCGATCCAGTAGTGGATGTCCCATGAGAAGTGGTTCTTTTTGTCTTTGTTTGTCTGTAAGAGAAAATAAATTTAACTTAGAGGTCAAATGGCTTAGTGGTTCATTTATTGGTACTATAAAAATATCATTACACGAACAATTAAACATAAAGATTAACCTTTAGACTGTTTGCAACCGTCTGCAGTTAGCTCAATTGTTTCAATTGTATTTAAGTACTAGTTTTATTTTTTACTATTCATTGATTGTAAATTTGGTTATTAATATAGATGGTGCCAATTAACTGATTTTCTTTCTTTTCTATTAAAAACAGACATTCCTTTCCATAATCTAGGTTCCTAGGTCTCGCGAATAACACTTTATTACTACTACTACTATACTATATCCTGAAAAAAAACGCTTGAAGGCGCGGGCAACAGCTTGTAAATAATATTCAGACTCACCTTAAGAACAATGTACGAATCGCCCTTATAGAACTTCCCAAAGTCTTTAGCTGCCACCGGGATAGGCTCGAAACTCTGAAAAAAATCGGTTAGATTCAGTTCTGCAGAAAGTTTAGTTCTAGCTAAGCTAAGATTACGCTAAAACACCCTTAGGCTGTGTCCCCAGTAGGCAAACTGTGAGCAGCCGACTGAGTTTTTGTATCAGTTCAGTACGCCCTTCCATATATTTTAAATTGAGTGTCCACAGTTTGTTAGTTTGCGCTCACTGTACGCAGTCTGTACGCAGTTTGCAGCGTTACGTGCGCCGACTGTCTCAGTTAGCGGCCGACTCGCAGGTTCCAGTGCTTGCGATACGCACGCAAACTGATCTGAGTTTGTAGCTGTTCGCCACAAATTTGCGGCTCACTCAGTCGGCCGCTCACAGTTTGCCTACTGGGGACACAGCCTTACAGTAATTGACATTTGAAAGCCATTTATTTCATTCAATACTCTGAAAAAGTTTAGTTAGGTAGGTTCAGTTCTGCAGAAGGCTAAGTTCTAGCCAAGCTAAGATTATGCTCAAACGCTTTGGCTAATTTCATACGGGATATATCCAGCAGTGGACTAATATAGGTTGATGATGAAATTATGATGTTACTCAAAAAACTCCAATGTTCCCCTGTAGGTGAAGCTAACGGCGCTAGAGTCGCAAGGTCGCAAAGATTTTTGACCAGGTGGTTACATGAATTCGTGGCGTAGTTGGTAGCGCATTCCGTGCTGAGGAAGGGTCGCGGGTTCAAGTCCCGAATTCGAAAATATTTGCGATGTTATTTCATTTCTTAGATATTCCCGGAGTGCGAGGACTTACGCACTATAATTTAATAATCTTTTCATTACTCATACTCGGAAAGTAGGTCTGAAGTTGCCTGAAGAGCGGGTTGAAAGTGATACTTTTCCGCCCTAGGGAGAATCATTTTCAACTGACAGCTATAACGTTATTACACAGACAGTTAAGTTACTTTCAACCCTTGGGTAACAATGTACTATTATGTTAGCTCAGTGAGTTATATAACCTACAGGCCGCTTTGGCTGATGAATCTATCTATATACAAACCTGTATCCTCCAAATCTCGAGTCCAGCCTGTCTTCCAGCGTTCGCGAACGCTGAGTGCGACCTAGCTTTGCTTCTGGCATCCTGAAAGAAGCAATCAACATTATTATAGCTCGGTGGTCACAGAAAAAAAAGTACGATATACTATACGAAAAGATAATAAACTGAACTAAAATATATTATACTAGGCTCGGTTATGGTTATTAATAATTACGTAAGAATTCTGTTTTTACAGTCGCATTCTGTTCTAGTAACAGAATGCGACTGTATAAACAGAATTCTTCTACAGAATCGCAGTGATTAACAGATATTATACGATATGACGATTGATTTGACGACTGTGGCGAGGCGGGCGAAGGTCCGCCTGCATAGCAGGTGATTGCGGCTTCGATTCTCGCCTCGTGACAAATGTTTTTACGATCTGGTTGTTTTCTATGTATAATATAAAGATCTATGTAATGGTATTAAGTATATCAGTCATCTAGTACCCATAACACAAGCTCTGCTTAGCTTGGGGCTAGATGATGTTGGATTTTCCAGCATATTATTTTATTATTCATATCTAATCCCCGAAAAAGAAGTGTAAATCCGCGGGTAAAAACTTACCTAAATATCAGATGTACTAACCTTATCAGTAAGCGAGGTGATAGGTCCCGTAACAGATTGTTGTCGCACCGTCGTGCGAGCGAAGACGCAAGCGACGCATGCTAGCAGCACCAATAGTTTCAGATGACCCATGGTTGGCTGGAAATAAAAGTAATTAACAGTAAGCTACGAATAAGGCTAACAAATAGAATCAAAGAATGGAAACTAATTAAAACTTAACGTTAACAAGACTATTAACAACATATAGGTACAATTGAAACCATCTAGCTAACTGTAGACGGTTGCAAACAGTCTAAAGGTAGCTCAATTGATCAATGTCAATACCAGTCGGAAGCGTTCCCAAGTTTGATTTTAATTTGTTTTTATTCATTGATTGCAATTTCCCTAGTAAAAGTACCAATTCATGAATTGTCTCAGTGTCTTTTTGTTCTACTTTTCTTTACCGTGGCGTTCAATAAAGAGTATTTGTATTGTACTAGCAACCCGCCCCGACTTCGCACGGTTTTTATACGTATATGAACCTTCCTCTTGAATCACTCTTTCTATTAAAAAAACCGACTCAAAACCTGTTTGCGTAGTTTTAAAGATTTAAGCATAGGTACATAGGGACATAGGGACAGAGAAAGCGACTTTGTTTTATACTATGTAGTGAAAGTGATTATTGTATTGTACTTACAAATAGATCACTTTATAAACACACTATAATTAAAACAACACAAGTCGAGCGCATTGGTCGACGCTCGTTCGAACACTGACGGACAATGGGTGATTGTAAACTTATAGTTTGAACTGGTTTATAAATGATTGACGGATAACTAGCTCAAACCCGTGGCTTCACGTTTGTGAGAAACATAATTTCGTTTGTTACAAAAACTAAAGTTTACTTTAAATTTCACGCATTATTGGGGTTCTCGGTGTTTTCTACTATGCTCTATGAATATGTAACTATCTATATTACAGCGTGGTAATGCAGCCAGTTTCTTGGGGATTCCGAATGGTATTCAGTTGATCAGATCAGACCTCTGTTATAAATTTAAAAAAATATATATTTAATGAATGTTTTGTATTAAGTACTAGATATTTACTAGGTACTAAGTAGTCAGTAGGTAGTACTTGGTGCTATAGATATGATGCTGCGTGAACTATCGAGCTAAAAAATAACTAAACAAACATACAAACTAACCAAAAAAGTTATAAATAGGCTTGTAAGAGGTAATCTGAATCAGTTCTCCCTATTTGTTCCATTTTCTCAGAGTTGTAACTCCTTACCAGGAGGTACTTAATTAATTATCATTGGACGTTTTAAAACGCGCGTTAACGGGCGTTTCAAACGTAAGACTGTTTTTTTTGAATAAATAACAATACATACAAAAAAAACATACTTACCAGTAATCTTAATATCCTACTTAATGTTATAAACGAGAAAGTTAGTAAGTATGGATGGATGGATGTTTGTTACTCTTTCACGCAAAAACTACTGAACGGATATGGATGAAATTTGGCACAGATTTAGATAATAGTCTGGAATAACACATAGGCTGTATTTTATCCCAGAATTCCCACGGAACGGGAATAACCGCGGGTGAAACCGCGCTGCTAGTATGTATTTAAGAGAACAAGTGAGTTTTTGAATACAACCCCCAGACCAAACCGCTGAAGATAGATAGCTGAAATTTGGAGGATAGATACGATAAGTTCCCTTTAAACTACACCGACACCTGAAAAGAAGAGATATTTGGAAATTCCGCTCCTAAGGGGGTGAAAACTGTTTGAATATTTCTTTCTGTAACATTTTAACCGGTACCTTGATTTGCTAGAAATTTACAGAACACAATCAAAATATAAATTTATTGAACACGGGTTTCAGGAATTTTCATAAAACTCTTGAAAATGGGGTAAATCGGGTTCCTTATGAGCTAACTGCAGACGGTTGCAAACAGTCTAAAGGTAGCTCAATAGATCCATGTCAATACCAGTCTGTGCGTCTCCAAGACACTGGCTGCTTTACCACGCTGTATGACAATGCTGATGCGCTGAGCCAGATACTCACCAGCTCTCCTATGTCTGTAACTTTTGAATGTAGGATGTTTATGACCTGAAATTTATGTATTTATGCCCGCGGCTTTACATGTCTTGTTTCTATGGAGACTTTATAGGCTATTTCTATCCCATGTGAACTGATTTATGGAATGAAAAGAAATATATGTTTACAGGTTTTAACTATTACTTCTATTCAAAATTTCAGTCAGATCCATCAGTAGTTTTTTCGTGAAAGAGTAACAAACATCAATACATGGGTGATTCTCCCGGGCTTCAAAAATACATGTCCGGCTCGAAAAAACATACAAAAAGTATCCCTAGCCCTTTGATTTTTTTTTATGATAGTAGATTATACAAAAATAATAGGGGAGGCCTTTTTTAGTTTTTTAATATTCTTATTTTAAATAAGTAAAAAAAAAAAAATCCTTGGAAATTATGACTTCCGTGGTGCGTCCGGACCTCATGTTCCGGTGTTAATAAATTTTTATATCATTTCTTAAAAACTCTGGTACTAATTTACATAGGTTCACAATAACCCAGATAGTTACTTGCTTATTTGACGCTATTACTACGCAAAACTAAGCTTTAGTTGACAAGTTACAACGAGATAACTTCACGTCCGTCGTTTAGCTCTGATTTCCTGGTGCGCACTAAATTATTCATAAATACTGTACTTTAATATCTGCGTAAATAGTTGTTAGATTGAGAGAAACTATCAGTCACGCCCCATCAGTGGTGTGTACAACAAAGGTGTATGTCTTTACGTCACTCTGTTATTTCGGTACGTAATCACTTTCCGTGGCTTGGTATCTAGAAATTCTGATTACCATGTTGACTATAAATTTGTTTATGCTAATCCTATTGTTTTATTAATGATGATAATTCATGCCTTTTGTGTTCCTAATTTCGACTGCATATTTCAATGTAAAATAAACCAGCAAATTAAGAAAATTTCTAAGATTTTGTTATTTTTTTTGATTTCCGTGGTGTGATTTCCGTGGATTTTGCGGGTTCATTAACATCTCAATAATATTTTTTTACAGTTTGTATGATTTTTTTTAGGATAAAAGTTTATAATAAATACAAAATGAATAATTATAATATTTTTAATACAAAGATAAACATTGTTAGTGCGATTTTTGTAAAAAGTTACTTGTATTTACAGTAATGATTTAAAGGTGTTTTTGTAAAAACTGATTAAAACTACAAACGTCAAATAATTGGTATTTAGCTTAATAATCTACTTACTACCGAAAACACATATTTTTATCGATAAACCAACCCATATTTGATTTTGGTGATATAAATTCTGATTTCCGTGGACACCATATTTTTTAAATTGAATAATTCCGTAACCATAAAGCCAATAAAGTTCCCTTCACTACCAAAAAATTCAAAATTAAATCTTTATTTAGAATATACTATCATGATGTGCAATTTCAACAAAAAAAAATGTGCCACAGAAGTCAGACAAAAAACGAGTTTTCGTAGAATCACCCACATACTTTTACGTTTACATTTTATGTAAGGATATTTGACTTGTCTTATGCCAATTTATTTTATCTTGATTAGAATTTTTTTCTTGGTGTTTTCTATGTACCTATGATAAAAAATCTATGTAAAATGTATTAAATATATCAGTAAGTAACAGCGCCCCGCGGTTCCAGAATAAAATATAGCCCATGTGTTATTCCAGACTATAATCTATATCTGTGCTAAATTTCATCCATATCCGTTCAGCAGTTTTTGCGTGAAAGAGTAACAAACATCCATACTTACAAACTTTCGCGTTTATAATATTATTAGGATTAGGATCTAGTACCCATAATACAAGCTTTGACTAGCTTACTTTGGGGCTAGATAGATGATGCTGTGTGGATTGTCCAGAATTATTTATTTATTATACATAAGCCATTGCATTTGTAAAGTCATTGAATTTCTGTTTTCCAACCAAAACGCACGCTCTACGACGCCTAATGTACTAGGAACACATAAGGTAGGTAGGTACAATGACAACTTGCCTAGATAAAGAAAGTTGAAGAGGTTAACTTTGTTTCTGTAAACTGATATTGATAAGACTATAATAATAATTCTCGCTATAAGATAATATTCAGTCATCTTAGTGAGAATTACAAAATTACCCAATTAATATTGGTAAACAACTAACTCCGCCTACGACGCAGAAGGTTAAGGACTCGATTCTCGCCAAATATTTTTACTGTATTTTTTATTATTTATGTCTGATAAAAAATATTTAACTAGGTATGTATTTTATTAACACGTAACTACCTACCTGCGTTCAGTCAGACCGCTTATAATAGTTTTTTACTCACCGAGTACAAACGCGAGCACGTATGAAGTCGAAAAGCGCAGGCATGGTACTTTTGTACGCAAAGAGACGGTACATGTAAAAATGTACACTCACCTGCTTATTAGCAAAAATAACATCGCAGGTGTCTGGGAGACCGTGGGTAGGTAGTTAAGGGTTAAGTATATCAGTCATCTAGTACTCAAAGCAAAAGCTCTGCTTAGCTAGCTTGGGGTTAGATGTGTGGATTATTCGTCCAGAATTTTAACTCCAGGGCTAGAGATAATATTTAAAACTTCAGCTCGACTCGTTCAGTAGGTTTGCTTGAAAGAGTAACAAACATGCTTAAGTAGGGGATAGGTGTACAAAATGATCCCCCTAAGGGAAAAGCTTGATTATGTCCAAAGTATGAAGGTTATTGAAAATGTTGAAGGAGATCAAGATGAATAATTTCAGTGCTAACGTTTTAGCATACCCTTATTTTGCGTTCTTTAACTTTTACAAGATTTATTTCAGATTTTCAAAAACATTACTAAAGGATCATTTTGGACACCTAGGTGTATAAAATGATCCCTGGGGTAGGGTCAAAATGATCCCCTATTATTATAGTTAGAATAAAAGATAAGAGTACATAATCACGATTATGTTTATTTTCAACACACATAAAAATCAAAAATAGTTTACTTAAATTCTTATAGTAGGTACCTTATGAACACTGTGTCTAAATACCAAGGTAGAAATTACAGAACCTAAACAATCATTAAACATCTTTCTTTTTCTTGAAATCAGAAATATATGATAACACATAGTAATAACTCATCAACTATCCTTTTTTCACAGCTTCTAAAGCTTTTTTCATGGAATTTTCACTCCAGTTTTGACGTGTAGTTTTCCTTTCGTATTTGCTCGTATGATAATCTGTAAAAATATAAGCATCATGTGTATAAAAATCATTTGTATATATTTATATAATTGGGACGGAAAGGTAAAAAGCAATCGTACACAGGTATATAAAAAACAAACTTAAAAACATTAATTTAAGTTCTATGATTCCAGGGATCATTTTGTACCTGCAAAAAGGGATCGTTTGACCCCAAGAGCACATTTTTCATGCCATGTCTAAAAATAACCTCGAAACATAACCTTATTGAGATCGTAGCATGCTTGAGAGTAAATTGAATATTGATAGGAACAGCCAGTAAAACATTCATTCGGTAAAATGCAACCAAATTTCAACAATGAAACATTATTTTTATGCTTACCTTAGATTAAACACACCAATTTTCTTTTTTCCGAAATATTTCGACGCACAACTCTCACACCGCCATGACACCTTGTGAGATCACTGAGCGGGGAACGGGAAAGACGTTTGCTTATAAATCAGATAGATGGCATTAGTAGTTTGCTGGGAACCATAGGGGATCATTTTACCTCGAGGGATCATTTTGTACACCTATCCCCTACTTGATTTCTATGATCCATACCTACATTCAAACTAGTATTGAGCTAACTGATGACGTTTTCAGTCTAAATACACATATACCTAGTCTTCTGAATACTACTAGTTTTAATTTGTTTATTTTTCTTGATTGTAATTATCTTCGTCAATAAATGAGTATTTGCCATATAATAGATACCTACTAATTTCGTTTATTGAACCACTCCGACATCTTTGGTCCCCAAACAAGGACCAAAGCATTTGTGATCGGATTTTATACGTGACTCCAATTTTAAGTCACGGTTTAAAAAGACAGGCTAGTTTAGTTATCGCTTAGAAGAAAACATACCCTAGCGTAGGTACAGGTACCCATGGTAATTATTTAAACTTATGCGATTTGATAACGTAATTACCAATGAGTATAGTGAGTACTTACTTAGGTACATAATTACCTTTTAGCGGATATTTATCCCTTCCCTTGTTTTTATTTCTGTACGTTAACAAGAAATACTAAAACAAGAACAAGGATAATCAGTTACAGGAAATGTTTGTTGTTTACTGTTTATCCAGACAGATAAATCTTCTAAGAAATCAACGACAACAAACGACACAAATAAGCGTGAAAAGTGTCTGGAAATTACACCGTACCATACCATGGCCGTATTAGAAACGTATTAGCAAGCTGAAGTGGCAGTGAGCTGGCCATATCTCGCGAAGAACCGACAACCGTTGGGGTAAACGTGTTCTTCAGTAGAGACTTGGCAAACGTACTGTAGAACGCTTTCGGGCCCGGTGGGATGACGTTCTCTGAAAGACTGCTGGCAGATGCTGCATGCGGCAAGCTGAAGACAGGGCGCTATCTATGTTCAGCTATTATTTTTCACTTTTTCCATTGTATAGTCTGTTTTTCTTGTACTTTAAATTCCTATAAATATTATATTGTAAGAACCTTATGCCTTGTCAATTCAAAATATTTTATGTGCTAGATGTAACTAAGTACCTGTAATTTGGAAATCACGACTGGTGATACTTTATGTTCTCTCGAATTTGTGTATTGTGTATCTTCTGTTGGTAGTTCTAAATAAATATAGGCTGATGATGATGATTACAAATGTATAAGCACAGGTCCGATCTTTTTTGGAGTATTGCTGCCACGTTTGGGATGGCTCGACGAAGTATCAGCTAGCGGCCCTAGACTCAATAGAACGTAGAGCTTTCAGACTTCTTGGCGAGCCAGTACCTTGAGGAAACCAAGATCCAAAGTCTCGAACACCGCCGCAAGGTCGCTGACTCTCGATCTTTGATAGGATACATTTCGGAGAATGCTCACAGGAACTTCACGACTTGATATATTTGAGGAAAAAGGTGTCCCTTTACCCAAATGCTTTTCCTAAATTTATTTATGTGTGTAGTACCTACTATTCACTGATCGATAAATAGTGACAATTTTATAAGTTCTACAAAGGTTAATGCTGATTATACGTCTAAGGCTGTGTCCCCAGTAGGCAAACTGTGAGCGGCCGACTGAGTGAGCCGCAACTTTGTGGCGAACAGCTACAAACTAAAAACTCAGATCAGTTTGCGTGCGTATCTCGCGTAAAACCTTAGTAGTGACTTCAAAAGGGCAATTTAGGGTTCCGTATCCATAAGATACAGAACCCAATAAAAAGTCATGTTCACAAGCATTAATTTTATTAATAAAAAACGACATAAGACATTGTTAAAAACATTGTTCTTTTTTTATTAAAGGTTTTCGTAGATCTACTCCGATCCATTTTCGCACAGCATAATCAGTGTTTTCAAATATGGGCCTTAACTCGTATGTTTTATATGCATTTTAAATTGACAGCAGTAGATAACTGTCAGTTTAGTCATTTCTCACTTCGACTATACATTGACTACTACCACGTTCTTACTTTCTGCTTCTATTTCGGTCAATGAATTAGACCACGTTTAATGACAATGCTGCCAGCATTCTGGGCCTTAGGTATCTTAGATGTTTAAGAGTTTGTTATAATTGTAAATACTAGCTGTAATTTCATAAGTCGTTTTGTTATTCTACAGATCGAGTTAAAGCGATATTTGAATGCTTATTTTTATACCATGGCCGTGTGATAGTTTAGCTGTATATATGTCCTTAGTCCTTAATTCTCCATAATCATCCTGGGGTTAGTAGATGCCCTGATTTGCCTAGCATTATTTATGAGGATTATTTATTTTCTGAAGTATTTATTTATCTAAGTATATACAGGGTTATAGGTGTTTAATGATTAACCTCGAAAAGGCGACTTGGGTACATCAAGACTAACAACTTTTGTAATACGATTATTTCTAATTCAATGATTTTTTTTCCGATACAAAAAAAATATTATTAGCAAATTTCCAGTTCTAATCTTCTTAGCTCTATCTAGGCGTCGTAGATTGAGACACGTCGGTTTGGTACATGACCTATATGTCGTATACATAATCTAGTAGGGAAAGAAAGGGGTTGCGGTGAGGCGAGCGGGGGTTGAAAGAAATGCCCGCCAAACCTAAAAAAAATTAAAACTGGAGATGTATTACGTTTTGGCAAAAGTCATAGAACAAAAGTTGTTAGTCTTGATTCACCCAAGTCGCCTTTAAGAGGTTAATCATTAGATACCTATAACCCTGTATATAAAAATGAATCCCTATTTCCCTTGGTCACGACATCACGCGTGAGCGGCTGGACCGATTACACTTATTCTTTTTTTGTTGTGTTCTTTTATTATGCTTAGGAGAAATGTTCTAATGAAAGAAAAAAATAAGGAAATAGCGCTCTATATTTGAAAATTTAGAAAGGTATACTTAACTATGAAAATTAAATCTAATCCATAACGTCGTTGTTTTGGACAATATAAACATTTTTAATATGACGTTTGACATAGAATTGACAATATTCATGACAGGACAACGTCTGTCGTAGTTTAATTATATTTATTGTAAGCTGAAGACTGGAACCCACTGGTAGACGGAGCTGGAGGTATGTTGCTTCTAGTCCCGAATCTGATGGGGTCAGAGTTTTGATTGATGATGTCAAAGATTCTGTCATAGTCTCTGTTAGAGTCTCTGTCATAGTTTCTATTAGACTCTCTGTTAGAGTCTCTGTCATAGTTTCTATTAGAGTCTCTGTCAAAATTTATGTTAGAGTCTCTATCATACTGTCTGTCGGAGTCCCTGTTAGAGTCTCTGTCATAGTCTCTATTAGAGTCTCTGTTAGAGTCTCTGTTAGAGTCTCTGTTAGAGTCTCTGTCAGAGTTTCTGTCAGAGTTGAAGTTACGACGTGGTGAGTCACAAACTGTGCCAGCGATCAACTCTTGAATGTTTGCCCTGAAACAATATTTTCGATGTTAAAACTTTTAGCTTTAACTCTAGGCTTTAGACTGTATTCTTTGTTTTTTTAAGTCCTAGTTGTTGTAAGAACCATTATATTAAATACATGTTTTTTCTTAGCCAAAGCTGCTTACGTACTCTAAAATAGGTTTTGGTGTATGAAAATCAGTGTTTTTTCTTCATAAATAATATAATCCTAGCACTAAGCCAAGGCCTTTTTGTGTGGTTTTATTTTAAATAATTCATAGTCCCATATCTTGGACGACTCACTTGTAAATGAAGAAGTTGTAGTCTTCAGGATTCAGCCGAGAGTAACCGAAACGCGGCAGGGTGTTAGCTATCACCCAAACCTCGTCTCCAGTGATGTGGAGATCTGAAATGGAAGGATTTGGTAGGTATTTGAAAAAAGTACTTTATTTAAAGTTGGTACTATATTTTAAGTTGGTACCTACTATATTTTAAGTTGGTACTATATTTGAAGTTGTTGCTATATTTGAAGTTGGCACTATATTTGAAGTTGTTGCTTTGCTATAATTGAAGTTGGTACTTCATTTGAAGTTGGTATTTTATTTCAAGTCCGTACTAGGTATTTGAAATTGGTGGCTATATTTGAAGCTTATTTGAAGCTGGTTCTGTCTTAAAGTCTCAACCCCGCTGCCGCGATTTTGAAGTACCTACGTCTTGTCTTTATTTCTTGGTATTTTGTAGCGCGATTCGTTTACACACAGCTAGGTCTTAAACGCGATCCACCTCTTCACTCCAAGAGCAGCAAATTCGTACGTTCTGTCAAACCTGCATATTTGCGCCTCTTGAGATCCTCAGCCAAATCTGCCGCCGCAACAGCCCTCGCGGATGGAAGATTCCCATCTTCCAAGGACATCGACGAGGGGTTGGACGAGGCGCTCTTCTTTTTTAAGGTGTAAAAAAAGAGCGCCTCGTTTAACGTTCGCTGGTCTGTCCCTGACATGGTATTTTTCGATCTGGCAACCGTCATACCGTCGGGCCTCTTACCATGATACTTGAACAAATGATTCTGATTGCCGCCGACGGTAGCGAACAGCACGACGCCTGAGCGATGTATGTCGTGCATCGTCGACTGAGAGTTGTGACCGCGTCCGCCGACGATCTAGGATCATAACAAATGATTCTGATAGCTAACCTGCGGGATAGCTCAGCGCTCGTGCGTCGCTGGCCAGCAGAGGAACGTTGCTGGGCCGCAGCGGCGTGCCCGAGCGCCAGCACGCGACGCCGTCAGCACCGATCGTGGCGAACAGCACGACGCCTGAGCGATGTATGTCGTGCATCGTGGATTGGGAGTTGGGGCCGCGTTCGCCGACGATCTAGGACCAATAATGAATTATTCGTTAGGTACTCATTTAAATTAGTAATGAATGGCCAGGCGGGATGTCGGTCTGCGAAAGACTGCTGGCAGATGCTGGATGCGGCAAGCTGAAGACAGGGCGCTATGGCGCTCATTAGGGGAGGATGTCCAGAAGTGGACTTATACACTTGAAATTTAAATTAATTTATGTATAATGAAATGGAGCACAGTGTCGTAAAATAGAGAAGTGTGGAAGGAAGGAAGGCCTTTGCTCAGAAGTGGGACAGTACAGGCTAACAAAAAAGAGTTCTAAATGAATACTTTTCATTTATCCTGTACTAGCGACCCGCCCCGGCTTCGCACGGTTTTATTATAAGTATAAACCTTCCTCTTGAATCACTCTATCTATAAAAAAAGCATCAACATCCGTTGCGTACCTAGTTTTAAAGATCAAAGGGAAATAGGGACAGAAAAAGCGACTTTGTTTTATAATATGTAGTGATTTATGATTAATTGGATGAAAAGCAGAAAGTAGCCTATTTGTTATTTCAGGAGTAGAACTACTATTCAATATTTCTTCACCCCGATCCGTTCAGTTGTTTTTGCGTGAAAGATTAACAAACATCCATACAAACTTTCACGTTTATAAAAAGTAAGGATTCTTACAGCGTATCTGGCCCAGTAATCGGGATCGCTCGCCGCTGTCCGGTTGTTGAGTGTACAAGTGTTCACTGCGAACTCTTGCGTGCTAATCAAGGGGTGGAAGTACGCGGCGCGGCAACCGGAGCCGGGGGCGAGCACTATGCTGAAGATACCGTCGCTCCATTGGAAGCGTTGTCCTGAAATATTGGAAAAAAAGTACAGTTAAAAGTAGCCTAATTTCATTTTTTTTCGAATGGACTATAATGCTGTTGACCTCAGATGGCCATGACAGCGTTACCGGACTATTGGCGGGCGCAGCGGGCGCCGCACCGGTAAAGTTATGATGGATGGGGCAACACGCACAAGGGCCACCACTTAGGAGCGAACCTCGGCTTAGGCTGTTGCCAGATGCTACAAGAGGGCAAGGAGGGTTTCGCCTAGGTGCACGAATGCACCTATGGGCGGAAGCGGGGAATTCTTCGACCTTCGGTTTTTGGAAGATTGAATAGTGTGCGGAAGCGAATTGGTTGCCGTCACCTCCGGGTTAGCGGCGTTGATTGGGTCAACGGGGTCGCCAAGAACGTGCCTCGGTCTACGGAGGAGAGTTAATTAATAAATAATGCTGAACAATCCACACAGCATCATGTAGCTAGGAGGTCGGCAATTTTTAGACGGAAGGGCCGAAAGCTACAATCTAAAAAAATCCCTATTTTTATAGAGCCACATTTTTTTTATATCTTTCAGTCAAACTCAGGTAACTGTAACCAAATATATTCAACCGATTTTTGAAATGAGGTAATTTACTGCTTTGCTTAGCAATGGTAGTAACTACTTTATTACTCATCAATTGCACTATTTTTAATAGTTTTGATAATAAATAATTAGTTTCGTATTGAACTGTAGAGCCGCAACTTTATACATTGAAAGAGCTGCATGCGGCTCGTGAGCCACAGGTTGCCGATCTCTATTCTAGAACAATCTAGGACAGGGTTTCCCAACCTCTTTTGCATGTTGATCTCTCTACGCTCCACCAGGGGAGCACGACCCACCGGTTGGGAAGTCCTGTGCAATTACGCTAAAACCGCCCATCTAAATTGACATACTAGAGCCATTTCAATGGCCATCGCGCGCGTTTTTTCCATAAAATTTCAAATTACGAAGGCCATTAAAAGGGCTTTGATATGTCAATTTTGGATGGGTGGTTTTAGCGTAATCGCACAGTTGATCACTCACCGGCAATATTGAGGCTGGCGTGAGCGGGGTTGAAGTGGAAGTAGTTGTGAGTGAGGCGCCAGGAGTCGCGCGCGCGCAGAGAGAACACCACCAAGCCGAAGGTGGTCAGGTCTGGGATGTAGGCGTACGTGTCGGAACAGCTGTTGGAGTCCACTGTGATCGAGGCTAGACCTGGAATCAGGACGTGGATCATCAAAATCTTGATCATTAAATCATTATTGTACACCAATGTACAAAGGCGAGCTTAACACACTTACAGCAAACCTTGGTGATTAAGAAAAGTACAGTGAAAATGGATAGTAGATAAGCGTACATACAAAGTATAGATAATCTTGGATCTTTTTAAATATGATCAATTTATATGATGTGCACTACACAGTATAAAACAAAGTCGCTTTTTCTGTCCCCTATATCCTTAGGTAAATCTTTAAAACTACGCAACGGAATTTGATGCAATTTTTTTTAATAGATAGTGTGATTCATTAGGAAGGTTTATACGTATAAAACCGTGCGAAACCGGGGCGGGTCGCTAGTTAAGTATATAAATAACAATAATAATAATGCTGGACCACACAGCCCCAAAGTAAGCTACTCAAAGCTTTTATTATGGCTACTAGATAACTGATATATTTCTTTAATGATAATCTGCCAAACATTGGCTTGTCTTCTCTTTCATTTATGTCCTCCTCCAGATAGTGTTATCTTTTGAGCGGATTAAGTAACTTGCCCACCTCCATTTGAGGGCTTGTGTTGAAGACCATGGGCAGATTAGTTGATAATAAATATTTATTTATTTAATAAATATCACTTCACCTGTAGGAGTGTTGTTGGCAGGTACATCGGAGTTTTTGAGCTCGTATCGAAGGATCTGTCTGTCAGTCTGCAAGTCGAACACCACGATGGCTGGCTGTTGGATTTGTTGAGGATTGTCTGCGAAATGGATAATTCAGTAATATTTTATTCACACAAAAAATGGTACAATTTTTGCTGCCAAGCCAAATACATAGCGGGTATAGCAGTGCCCTAACAGGATGCATGCTTGATACCCAACAATACCCATTTGTAATTTAAGAGCTATACAAATGTACTACAGCATGTAGCAATAAAAAATCTTGAATCTACATTACATTGGAACACAGAAATCTAAATAAGAAGTCACGTACGCCCCTATTTATGCATATTTTAAAACCACGTAACGGATTTTGATGCGGTTTTTTTAATAAGTACTTAGATAGATAGAGTGATTCAAGAGGAAGATTTATTTGTATTAATAGGTAGGTTAGGTACACCAGTGCCAAGACGGGGATGGTCAATCGTGTTAAAATAAATAAAAACATACCAGGTAGCTCCAGAAGACCCGTGTCGACGGCCCAAAGTCTGCCACAGGAATCAGCTCTGGTCCTGTCAAATAAAATAAACAAATCACACATTTAAAATAACCTAAAAACAGTTTTCAACGGTTACCCTTAAATGTATACTTATGTACCTACCTAATATTATTTTTGCTAGGTATATTGTTAATAGTTCGTTACGAGATACTAACATATTGAGGGTAGCAAACAAAAATTCTGGCCTGGGCAAAGTAATAGGGGTATTACACTACACGTTATTCAGGGCCCTGAATATCGTCCGGGTCCGGGTCCGTCCCTTAGGGACCCTAAATCTTATTACACCACTCTTAGTTAGGGTTAGGGTCCCTGAATAACGTGTAGTGAAAAAAATTCATACATTTTAGGGAGAGCTTCGAAAACTGGCATTTAAGGCTAGTTCTGAATTGCAGCGATTTTTGGCAAGGGGGCAGAATAACCTACCAAAGGTACCTTGCAATGAATTTCCTCTCTCTCTTTATCTCCACCGCCTCTCTCTTTCTTTACTCACCTGTAGACAGAGGTCAATGACCGACTAGCGCGCAGCGAGGGGTAGGGGCGGAGGTGCGGGGAGCGGGCTGTGTCACTCAGATCTATGTAGTTCAGAGTTGAGGGTATTCCTGAAAAATATCGGGGAGGTCAATTAGATTAACTGGTCGATTCAGAAATACTTGTGTTATTCATCATTGATTTACTAAATCAATGTCAGTATTTGTCAGTTTTTTTTTATATTTTTAGATTTTAATGGTTGACATTAAAATCTAAATAGATAAAATAAAAAGGACTTCCGACTTCCGGAAAGAATCAGTAAAGATGTTCATAAAAAATGTAGAAATAAAACTAAAAAATTACAACTAAAAACAATAGAAAATGATGCGATGAGGTTTAAAATATACACATCAAGTAGAAGTGATTTACATAGGTTTAAAGAACTTTATTCTCATACAAACATACAAAGTTTGTGATTTAAAAAGGCAAGGCAATAAAACGGCTCGCTTCGCTCGCAGTATTTTGCTTTCTGGGTAGGGTCGCCAACCGTCCAAACATCCATCCAAACTAACAAACTTTTGTGTTTATAATATTAATAAGGATTTAATATATTATTATACAAGGTGTTAGTGTGAACACCGTTGTCCTTGAAACCAGAGGTTCAGCATCATGAGTAGAATCCAAAACGGATGAAATAAAATGATGCTATTTTTTACTAATTTTTTAAAGAAAATTTTTATAAACATTTAGTGTTTATAAAAATTGCTGCGTTTGCTCACAAACACGTGACACAAGTACTTCGACCAGGCGACACGTGGCATGTGCACCTCAGTGTCGGATCACCTTCTGTGCGAACATCCCGTCTTTGGAAGGGCACAAGTAATGAAGTTACGATCCAAGTAAGGCACGGGTACTTATGTACTTGTACATAAAGTATGTAGAGTGACTATGGCATCGTGTACGATAGCGAAGACATGAAATATCAAAATCTTGCAAAACTAAAATAGGGGTTAAGCTTTTCTCATCGGTTTTGGATTCTACTCATGATGTTGAACCTCTGGTTTCAAGGACAACGGTGTTCACACTAACACCCTGTATAATATCTGTTTTCTCACCATATCTCCTTCGAGGTACAGCCACGAACAATCTGTTTCCAACACGCTCCGCGCCCATGGGGACGTTGTTGTACTTGATATAGAAGTTGTCAGATCTTTCTGTAAATGGATTTATTTATTTTATTATATACTGAATCAACATCAGCCTATATTAGTCCACAGATGGACATAGGCCTCCCCTAATGAGCGCCATAGCGCCCTGTCTTATTGAATTATTGTGATTACGAATCATAGATATTTATTTTTGTTTTATACCAATGAAAACTTAACGAAAAATAATAAAGATAACAGAACAGCAGGGTAGCAGCAAGGTAACAACTAAAAACCAAAACAAAAAAATCAACAACGCATTACTCTAGCAACTTAAAACTCGAATTCGTCGATAATTTTAATTTATTATCAATATAGATACTAATATTATGACTAATATAGGTTGGTGATGATTCGCTTTTTCTGTCCCTATGTCCCTTTGAATGCTTAAATCTTTAAAACTACGCAACAGATTTTGATGCGGTTTTTTTTAATACATAGAGTGATTCAAGAGGAAGGGTTTTACGTATAATAAAACCGTGCGAAGCCGGGGCGGGTCGCTAGTGTATAACATAACATATTTACCATCGAGCGTATTAGGGGCTCTCGTTGTTGATTCTTCCAAATTACTTGAAGGAAAATCTGAAGCAACATTATAATATTTTATTGACAATAAAAAATTAGAATTAGAAAGAAATAGAAAAATAAACTAGTTAACTATACAATTTTTTTTTTTTATAAACGAATCTTAATAATAATAAAATACATAACACTATAAACCCGTAGGGGTTGACCCGAATTGAAACCATTGAGTTAACTGCAGACGGTTGCAAACAGTCTAAAGGTAGCTCAAATGATCCATGTCAATACCAGTCTGTGCGTCCCCAAGACACTGGCTGCACCACGTTGTATGACAATGCTGATGCGCTGAGCCAGATACTCACCAGCTAGAGCGTCAATTGATATGATGATGATACCTTTATTTTCTCTCTAATTTGTGTGTATTGTGTAAATTTGTGTATCTTCTGTTGTTAGTTCTTCTAAATAAATAAATAAAAATAACTTAGCTACTAAGTAGTATTAGTACCTACCTACTAGATTTTTTACTTTTCCGTTTCTGGGTTTGACAAAGTTATATAAGGTACAACCAGCGAATCACTACATAGTATAAAACAAAGTCGCTTTTTCTGTCCTTATTATGTCCCTTTCAATGCTTAAATCTTTAAAACTACGCAACGGATTTTGATGCGGTTTTTTTTAATAGATAAAGTGATTCAAGAGGAAGGTTTATGTACTTTTAATAAAACCGTGCAAAGCCGGGGCGGGTCGCTAATAGTCAGTCCTGAATTTGTAAATAGGCCGTATAGGCCGCGGCCTAGGGGCGGCAGCGTCCTAGGGGGGCGGCAGATTTCAGAGGACGGTCACTCGATCGCAGACAATAAAAGTCAAACACGTTCACTGATTTGAATTGGAGTGATTTTGCAATTTTTATTGCTGTTATTTAATGTTTGGGTTCCTTAAAAGAGATGTTATTTCCAATTGCAGGATTCGAACCTTGTTGTCCTCCGGGGGGGGGGGGTGTTGAAGCTAATAATGAACGGCTACATGGGGCAGAGGAAAAAAGTGGCCTACACTCATAAAAAATATAAATCCGGCTCTGCTAATAGTAAATAACTTACAAATATTCGAATCACTGTCCGGATTAGGTTGGTTATTGAAGTAAACTGCATCATAGTATCTCGGTCTTTGTCGTTTGAATCTCTCTCTTTCTAACCCATCAGCCGTAGCGCGATCGGTAGTTACTGAAAAGGAATTGTAAATAGGTATATTAATTATTCTATCTATGTCCAGCAGTGGACTAATTAGGCTGATGATGATGAAGATGACATATCTTATCTAGCTGTACCTGCGACTTCGTCTGCGTGACAGTATTTCCATACAAACTTGCATCCACTATTTTTATTTTCCCTCTTACGAGTAATTTTTTTAAAAACTTTGTATGTTACATTTATTTATATCAAATCAAAAGCTGCTTCTAGCTATAAAAATGACGAAACTTCCAGACAAACGTTCATCTCCTATTTATACATCTTACAACCCTTTTTTCGCATTAAAAAGTAGTCTATGTCCTTCTAAGGTAATCGATTAAATCGATTCAGTAGTATAAGCGTGAAAGCTTAACAATGTACATTATAAAAGGGACTACCTAGTACCTACCTACTTATCTACCCGTAGTTTCGCACGCCTTGTTTCTAAGGTTTACTAAGTGTCAAGGCTGTTTTATTAATGGTATGAAAAGAAGCCTAGAGTCATTCGGGGTATAAGCATAAGAATAAATAATAACTAGAAGCGACTCTTCTTTGATCTAGTCCTAAACGCCGACATTTATATACCTACTTCCCCCTTCACCTTGTTAGTCCCCTCTGTCGTCCAGGCGTTTTGCCAGGGTTGCTACTGCACTGTACCACCGCGCCCCGCCGCCGTCGCGTCGCAAGGCGAAGCGAGTGAGAAAAGGTCAACGACCGATGTTCACGTTCCTTTGATTAGGTACCTACCTAATTAGTTAGATAGGAACCTACAAAAACAATAATATTTAGAAAATATTACTTTCATTGGGTATGTATTATCATTATCTTTTAGCAATCTAAAAGAACTTAAATTTGTCTTCGTTTTTGAGTTATTGTCACACCACAATAACTGAACGTGACGCCATATTATAGACGTAGGTACCTAACTTACATAAATATTAAAATCCGCGTGCGGCTTCGCCGGCTGTGGCCTGGCAGCCCTACTGAATGGGCCCGCCCACTGCACGTTTAACGTGCAGAATCGCGTAGGCTAATATCGTGACCTTGAGCGCGTTTGGAGCGAAGTTTCCATTCTATTCTGTTATTGTCTATTCTTATGGTATAAGGACGCATTGGGTAAAAGTACGCACTGCCTTTTTCTCGGATTGGGGGGGAGTGACTGGGGGAGTTGTTCGGCGAAACTGAGTGACTTCGAACCGTCTTTATGGGTCAATGTCAGTTGAGCAGGCAATAGCGTGCTGTACGCGTTACAAATAAAACAATCAAATTCATGTTTCATTTGGTGTGTTGTGAAGTAAAAGAAAAGTGTATTGTTCGTCTGACTCTGTTTTTTATGAGATGAAGTGGCTTTCATTGATTTAATGTAGTTTTTGAACATTCAGTTAGCTATATTTTTTTAACTTAATCTATATTATTTCTAAACTAAGTGTGCATTATTTCAAATACTGACCGAACGGGGTAAAACGACGGGGGTAATAGTTCGCACGCGTACTTTTACCCTTATTTAATATTAATACTATTTTCAAAATTCGATTCTTTTTTTTAAGATTTCCTGTGTTCCCTCCTGTTTCAGAATAAATAAAAATGCCGAGTCATTACAAATAAAAAAGATATTTGCAGCGGGCTCTGTGGGCATTAATGGCATTTAACTACCCTCAGAAAGAGGTTCAAATTGGACCAACTTTCAAGCTTTGAGCCGGTGAAACAGACTTTTATAAAAAAAACAAAAAGCACAATTTTGCGGTGAAAATATGGATAACAGATTTTTCGGCATTACGATCAATGATTTAAGGTTATTAATTATCACTCCCTTGGTTTAATACCTTGCGATTTCTTAAAGTTTATGGTGTAATTGAATTACATCTAGTAGGTACTTGGTTGTTTAAATGTTTGATTTTAATAAAGATTGGTTAATTATACCATATTTCATTAATTTTCCTATACTAAACCCTATTGCGTACTTTTACCCTACATGCGAACTTTTTCCCAAATTCCTGCGTATTTTTACCCCCATGAAGGGGTAAAAATACGCACTCCGACCTGGTCACAGTTTTCTTCAAATACACAAAACTTATTTTAGTTATCGCCAAAAACTTTATGAACCTTGGAAGTTTAATAAATTTGCTTTACGAAACGCATAAATGTTTTCCTTATATCGCGACAGTTTAAGTTTTATCGACAACAGAAGACAAAAGTGCGTCATATTACCCCGAATGACTCTATATTTTATTCCTAGAACTTCGTTTATTTCAAATTTGAGACCGATCTATTAAGCTAACAACTAAAAACCAAAACAAAAACTTCAACAACGCATAATTGCTCAATCAAAGCGAAAAAGATGCAAGTTCGACTCTCGAAAAAACCAATATAATGAATGAAAACTGTGAATGAATGAAAATCCACGAATTGTTTTGAACTCCTGGAGCTTGCTCTGATGATACCAGTGTCGTAAAATTTCTTCCATCAATATTCCTTCACCAACATTATTTATCTATGTAACGTTAGATGTCTATGTAAGTTTATTATAATACTGGTAGGTTATCTTATGTATTTAATTTCTTTTCCATTTCTCTATGTAGATACATATATTGTAACTGCCACCGTCTATATTGTTCTTTTATATCCAGTCTATCCAAAGGTTGCCTGGAAGAGATCGCTTTTAGCGATAAGGCCGCCCTTTATACTTAGTCTTAGTTTGTTGTATCTTATGTATTATTTTCTTTATTTGTGTGCTAGGTTTAAGTATATTAAAGTGTTTTCATTCATTCATTCCTTTGGGTTTGTAACTCATTTAATTACAACAAAACTGTTTTTTAAAACGCGGTAGGTACCTACAGATATTTTTACCTACCTAGAAGACTATACGTACCTAAAGTTTGAAAAACATGCTATAATATTAATATTCATCTCCTCTTTAATTAATTACCAATATTTTTCCATCCATAGAAAAACAAATACCTATCTAATAATACGTGTAGTTGGTATTTCAAGACAGACCGGCTTTTTATTTATAGGATTCTTAGAATCAGGCTCTTGTTTTATTCTAACTATGAATAAATACAGACTTTTTCATCATAGGATAGTCTGAGATCGTTAGCTAATTATAATTTTTAAGCGACCTCGAAAGTGGTTCTTTCTTTCGGCTGTATGCATTGATGTAGTAAAAAAAATGCTGTATGTATGTGTGTTTATTTTTATTACTCGCACCTGTAGCATACGCCCGTGGCTTCGCACGCTTTATGTCTATAGAAACGTTTCATTTTTAGGCTATTTCTATCCCATGATTTATATAAAGATAATGATAGAAAGGACTTAAAATATTATTTTGCTATTAATTTGTATAAATATAGAATGATTTATAAAAGTTATGTTAAGTTTTTTATAGTATGGTTACCTAAATATTTATATTGTATATTTATGTCCAAGCGCAACTAAAATAGGTAGTGTTTTAATTAGTTAATAAGTTCTCATTTTAAGTGTATTTTAATTCTTATGAGAATAAATTATTTAAACCCGTCTAAAATTAGTCCCATAAAATTATTATCTATCCTCATCGTACAAACATTTGTCCGAAGACGGGAATCGAACCCGCAACCTCATGCGTCGCAAACGGATCTTCGCTAGCTGGGCTACAGAGGTTGCAACCTCTGTATTCTATAAAATAGAAATGTCTAATGTCTAATCGTGATAAAATTATTATTCTGTGGTATAATTACCTTGATGGTCAGTTTTAAGGTTGTTCGATTTCCATACGTTTGTATTTTCCCAAATATGAGCGATGTGGACATAATTTAACAAATAAATAACTGTTTTTGGCTTTGTTATTCGTCATTATTTGCGGCAAATTGTGTTTGATTCATGAAAACACTCGGAATAATTAGAAATAACGTGAAAATTTTAGGCCATTTCTATCAATGCGTGAGTGAACACGGATAGTGTCGTACGCCCGCTTACTTGAACATGTGAGTGTGATGGCGGCGACGGAATCGCCATCTGTGTGCTATCTAAAGAATCATCTAATAATACCATAGTCTACCGTTCTCAAAGGGTTTTTCCATCGTCCAAGTATTTATTCGTATCTATTTTTGCTGCATGCAAATAAGATCTAGGAAGCCTACGTTCCGTTTCCATGACAACAATAAATGACACTATGTAAACAGATAAAATGTTTGCTTATAGATACCAGTTTAGAGAGTTTTACGCTGGGGCCACACTACCTTACCGTCTACCGGGCTGTTACCGCTATAATTATGACATTAAATTACCGTTTAAATTACTACATGACCTGGTGTGGTTACACTAGAGTTTACCTAGATATGTCAATAAATAAGGCGGTAAAAATATCACGTGCGTCGCCGGTGAGCTCATATTGCACACTGGACAAACGGTAGTGGCCACAAACGCATTAATTACTGCGGTAATCTTCTTTGATGTGCGAAAAAAGACCGCCGCCGGAGCTATTGTCTACCGCCATTTGCCATATTGATTGGCATTGTAAAATTATGGCCATAAATCGTGGTTACACCTAGGTGTTGTATAAGTTATAATTAAAATAATTATCGGCATATCACGGTAGTGTGGCCCCAGCATCAGACGTGTCAGATTGTATGCAAAGCATTTCGATCATTCATCAGCGACAACCGATGTGGCGCAGTGGGCGAAGGTCCGCCTGCGACCGGTTGTGGGTTCGATTCCCGTGTCGGAAAAAATTATGTACGATCTACAGAAATTGAACATGAAATTGTTCCGTTGGTCTGGGTGTTTTCTATGTATTTAGAAAAAAAATATCTATCTATGTAATGTATTGTATTAAGTTTATCAGTCAACTAGTACCCATAATACGAGCTTTGCTCACCTTGGGGCTAGATGATGCTGTGTGGACTGTCCGGAATTATATATATATTTTTTTATTGGACTAATCGTAAATTTTTACAGAGAGCCCAAACAAAATTTTGAACATGATTTTTTTGAAAAGTTAAAGTTTTTCTTTTTTAATATTAAAACATCATTGTTTTCGTAATTTTTTGCTCTATTTTTTAAAATAATGGTCGCTGTTATAGCTATCACCCAACTTGATAAAAACTACAAAAGCCCATTTTGCATTAAAATTTTGAAGCAAATTATCCCAATAAAAAGAAATAAATATTTAAATTAAACTAGCTTTATGAAATGTTCTCAAAAGAAAATGTACTTTATCAGAAATAAAACCATTTTTGAAATGTGGCCGTTTTGCATTCAATGAGCGATTTGTAAAAATGCCTGAACTTAGCTGGCGTAAGAGCTAAAATAAAATAAAAATAAGTTGGTTTTGATAGTACATAATTGTTTCTTTTTATTTTTGTCATACCGTTAGAAACGAGGTCAGGACCTTTTGTGGGATGTACCTACGCAGAACAGTCTACCAAAGTTTTATATAACAATCAAATAGACTTAGGAAGGCTTACAATAAGTAATTTATGACAAATATGAATTTGTTTGTACTAGGTCTATGACATTGTTCAAAATATAAAGAATAAAAATGATAAAAATCAAAAATTTTGGTAGTGTTGAAGGGATTCGAGCCTGTACTACTAACGGGATGTATCAAAATTTTGTGGATATTTTATTTTCAAAAAGCAAAAAGTAAATTAAATTTTTGGTGGTTTCGAACTTAGGTACGACTATACATCGTCGCACCCACCCGACTGTTCAAAACGCTAGTCCAAAGTGAGTTATTGAAATACTGTGAAAATTTGTATTACTTTTAATCTTTTATAAGTGGTCGTAAAGTCGGAGCTAAAATACCTAAGTACACAAAGAACAGAGTCAAAAAAAGTGGAGACTTCCTTACGCCAATAATTTTAATGTAATTTTATTATAAAATTGGAACAACTTTCACAGTGAGTACATTTAAAATTAATGATTGTTATTGTGAACTTATTCAATTTATTTGTCCAATGATTTAACGAAATTAATAAATAGCATGAAAAGTATTTTTTTTTACCTATGATTTGTAAGATATTCTTTAGCTAATAAGCTAGTTTGTAAATAACATTACCCTCTGCGCCTTTTTACTTAAATTGTTCATAACGATAAAAGAAAATTACCTCCAATTTTTTTTTTAAATGTAAATAGAGCCTGTTTTTATTCTTAAAAAAAACAAGAGTCGAATATTAGTTCGTTAACTAGTGGTTTTATTGAATTAATTTTAGATGTAATTTAGTAATGTCCCGAAAACGGAAATATTGGTCCGAAAAATATTTAGTCCTAAGGGGTCTCCAATTATCTCTGTTATTTTTCGAACAGTAGTTATTTTAGTTCCACTGAATTTATAGGGTTTGCCTGTGTGAGTGACTCGTAGCGGCCGATCACTCACACAGGCAAACTCTTTTTTTGTGTGAGTGACTCGTAGCGGCCGATCACTCACACAGGCAAAATCTTTTTTGCTCTTCCCAAATACAAGCTCCATAGATGCTTTCAACACTTGAAAAATTGCTTGGTACATAAAAAACAACATCCCATTTGCGGCAAATATATTACAATTAAACAATTATGCACAATTTAATAAGAAAATAGTGAATAACTTCAACATAGAAAATCAGCGCCATCTAATAGCGTAGCTATGCTTAGTCCTGGACCAGAAACAACCTTAATGTGCAAAACCGCATGTAGTTAACTGCACCTACCTACCTAACCAAACAAATCACTTGCGTCATCGCTCATTACACAAAAGACCTCGAAAGATGTAGGTGTTTAAAAACTGTGGAGTACCTATAACCTATACCTACACTGAGAAAAATAACTTTCGTGATTACGAATAATTTTAAAGGAATTCCAGCAATTTTATCCGTATTCCCAACAAAAACGGACCAAGAGTTCTTACTAAAAATTTGTGCGTAAATCCTAACAATTTATCAATAAACTGGTCACCAAGGAACATCATTACAATAGCACGACAATACAAAGTGCTGTAAACTCTTGTCTTATCGTTACACGTCATAACAAAACGTCGTGACTAACTCTGTGCTCCTGCCTAATAATCATTACTAGAAATGAGTTTCCATCATGATGGGAATGGCACAGAGTGCTGCATACTCTTGTGTTGTCATTACGCGTTATAACATTTTGTCATGAAGAACTCTGAATATTCCTAACAGTAATGATGAGAAATCATGAGGAGAATGATAGAAATTGTTGAAGTCATATTAATATATCATTATTTGAATGTCATGTTGTTGTGGACATCATGTTAATTAGTAGAAATTTCCTAATAATATTTGTGAAACTGACCTACCCTAATTGTTGTTAGTATTGTAAGGATAAGGTGCGACCTCTTTTATCTTGAAACTTTTCGATCCGTCATTTCAAATCTGTTTGCTTTACTATATTATTAGTATACGTAGGACCAAAATATTGGAATCCAAATAAAACGGCGCTTTAAACTTGGCAAAGGTACTTCATCAATAAAGTACGAAGTTCGAAGCGCGGTAGAACTGTTGGTTGTCTTCGACTTGCAATAAACTCTATTGCAAGTCGAAGACAATCAACCAACCGAGCTCAGCAAGAGAGAGGAGCTCAGTGTAACAAAAATCACTGCCACCTTATAGCCGACACCCGTGCGTTCTCGTCAGCGCGATCTAGACTTCGTCCACTTTTACTAGCGACATCTAGTTAATTTTTATAGGAACTAACCATATCCCGATCAATACCCAACAAATACAATAAGTACCTAGTTATTCTTGATTTTCCATTTCCAACATGTAAGTTTGGTATGACAGCACGAATGTTTGTCATGACAGCACGAAAGTTTGTCATGACAGCACGAAAGTTTGTCATGACAGCACGAAAGTTTGTCATGACAGCACGAAAGTTTATCATGACAGCATAATATACTATTAAGCTTTCCTAACTGTTTATAGTGATTCTCCCCCTACACCTAAAGTTAGAAGGAATTCTTGATTTTGTAACGTGATGAATTTCGATTCTTCATAGTCTTTAGTCAATACAGTCTTGACAATTAATCATGCGCAGCCTTGGTAATTTAATGATCATCACTACTCATGCAAGTTATTACCTTAAGAAATGTAGTGCTAGTCACTTAATCAGGAAAATAACAGAATAATATGACTTTCACGATAAAACGTCATGCTAGTTCTGATACTTCATTAGTTTGTAACTTCACGTTCTAATGATGAGCAATCATGATAGCCAACCAAGTTTTTCATCATATATAAATCTGATGTCACGTAAATCGAACCAGGCTGAACAACATTTTAAAATGCACATGATACTAATTCAGTTGTCTTGATTAGTTATAATTCTTCCTGTTTAAATATAATGAAGGACGAGAGTCATTTTTCTCAGTGTATGAGATTCTTTGGGGGTCTGCAGAAAACAAGAAAACCCTTTGTATAGACTACAAAATCAGTCTATTATGATGAACTCTAGACCTCAAAAGAAGCTGTAGGTATTTAAAAACCGTAGAGTACCTACCTATAAGACCTTTTAGGGGTCAGCAGAAAATAAGAAAACCATTTGCATAGACTACAAAACGTCTTCATACCATATAACCATACATTAACCCTGCAGCCCCTCAAACTATGGGGAAGAAGCAGAGCTGTGAACCAATTCACAGCGCTGAGACCGTTAGGGCTCCACGGAAGGGACCCTGTGACGCAGAGGGCTTTACCGAGGTGATAAGGAAGAAACGGAAGCCCTCTTGCCGGAACCAGTGTGGTACTGCTCTAAGACCTAGCGACCAGCACTTTAGAGCGGAGGTACCTACCTACTACGCAGATCTACGTGTCCCGCGTTCATTACGATGTGAAGCCCATAGAGATAGCGGAGTACATCGGAAAGAAAGCCGGAGTTAAATTGAAGGTCGAGAAGCTGGACTCTCGTCATAACGTAAGCTTCAGCTTATGGTGAGGGTCCCGACGGAGATGTTAAAGACCTTCATGAGCCATGACCTCTGGCCGAAAGGGGTGAAGTTCCGGCGGTTCAAGGGCCGCCTATCATGTGATCCCCCGCGCCGAGACACGCCGGCGACCACGCGTGTGCCCTAGTATAATATATTGTGATATGTACTTTAGCTTTAAGGTATATATTGATATGGACCGTAGAATAAGTTATTTAAGATCTGTCTACTTGTTCTAATGTTGTCCGAAATAAATGAATTTATTATTATTATATATCAGTTCCCACGGGATATAAATAGCTTTGCAACGTTTCCATGGAAACAACGCGGGTGAAGCCACGGGCAAATAGTAGTATGATATGACTTTAGAACAAAACATCATAAAATACCAAACTTCGAAACATTAAATACCTACTGAACTGATTCACTAAAACACACTTCATTTACACGGAACCCATATATGCATTTTTAACTTGAACTTTGCAGCTTTGAGACCATAAATTTATGTTGGTAGAGCTGTAGAGCTCTATGCTTTTTTACCGGTTTTTGCAAATAATAACGTAGATTGTACCCTTTGATTTACCTAACGATAACCGTGACTTAATGACCATCTCATTGTAAAGAGTAGGTACCTAAACACGCAATATCTACTAATATTGGAAGGTTTTTTGACTTATTTTGGAAATCGTTTATATTAATTCTTTTAACAGTGTTATTTCTCGCTCTGGCTTATTTCAATAGAAGAAGAAAAAGTGAGAAATTGGGTAGTACCTAACATTAACTTAGCAGACAAAGGATTATGGGGTGTGCAGTACAATTCCAAAACCGCACCAAAATGGGGAATTCTGTGGTAATAACCACGGAGGTTATATTTAACTTCAACAGTGACCAAATGATTTTTGAATTCGGGACACTACTAAAAAGGGCGCCGCCTGCCACAGCGGCATTGGATATTCAAATAAAAAAAATCGCTGGATCTTCGTCGTTTTGTTATTAGGTAAGTAGGAACTACCTACCTTTTAGGGCGCTATGGCGCTCATTGGGGGAGGCCTATGTCCAGCAGTGGACTAATATAGGTTGATGATGATGATGATGATGATGAAGTAGGTACCTACCTACTTTTATCAAAATTTTACAGTTTAAAGATTCAAACACGAGTTTTAGTAGTGAAAGTCCCTATTAACATCAGAAAGTATAATTAATTTTGATGTCTGTAGAATATCTATTTTTCCTCGCTTCTCTCAGGGTTCAAGCAAGAATCGCTCTCGCTCTAATTTTATTATTTAGTTCCCTTGTGTCACAATCTTCTAAAGTAAACTAACTTGAGGTACCTACAATACAGACCTTATGTCAAGACCTTTCAACATACAACTGATTAGATGAATAGATCATATCCAAGGCCAAACTAACCACTAATAACAAAGATCCACACATTTATGGCTTGTTTTCTGTTTTTCCTTGCTTTTTTATTGCATGTCTAATGAGAGTTTAATGCGCCGTGAAATTGTAAAGGACTTTAGCAAAGGGGCCAGAAAATATCTATGAAATCAACAGGGTGTTCCTTTCGCATACGATTGAACGATTGTCTTTAGTTTCGAGTTCCAATCCTTACTAATGTTATAAACATGGAACTACTTTTCATCCCCGATATCAGTTCCCACGGGATAGAAATAACTTTGAAACGTTTCCATAGAAATAACGCGCGAAGCCGCGGGTAGATGCTAGTCATTATTAATTCCCACACGTCTTGATAACTCACATGGTTTACATTCATACAAACTTTCGCATTTAAAATATTACTAGTAAGGATTTATGTCCTTTTACTAACAATAACGTGTTGTCTACCTTTCTAAATAGGTAGGTACTTTATAAACAACGAAAATTAAAAAGAAGGAATAGAAAATAAAAATCAAAACGAGTATACTTTATACAATTGAAACCATTGAGCTAACTGCAGATGGTTGCATACAGTCTAAAGCTCAATTGATCTATGTCACCATCAGTCAGAAGCGGTATTCTAAATAGGTATATCGTAAAACTAAATAACTTACGAATATTCCCATTGATGTTGTAAGTCAGCTGTTTCCAAGAGTAGACTTCAGAGAACCTCCCGACCCGCCTCTGAGCGTGGACTAGGACACATAGTCCTAAAAGGACGACCAGCTTCATCCTGGACTTGATCTGAAAATAGGCATTTTTTGTGTAACACAAATGAGGGGTCAAATCGATGGTTGATGAACCCCCCCACTTCGCGTGAAGGGAACATCCTGTATACTATATTATTACATATGATTCGTAATTTTTATGCATGCAGAACTATGTGGATACGTAATAAATTATTATTACGTATCCACATAGTGGATGAGTCCTATTGATTGAAATACCTAGGTACCTATAGATTCAGACTATAGAACTATCCTATAGATATAAATAAACATAATGACAGTATCATGTCAATATATTTATGAAAACTGTTGTAGGTAGGTAGAAATACCTATCAATAGGTTCCCTAAAATAGCGATATACATAATGTTAATACCTCTTAATTAAGAATAAACTCGCTTTGCCCACAAATACACTAAACAGATTTAGTGTAAGTATTTCAAAACGTAATGTAAATAGGTATACCTAATGGCATTAGGTATTCTCACAATGCGTTTTGTCATTAGGGAAGGCCTATGTTCATTAGGCTAATGCATAATGCTTCTACAATAAAACTCCAAATAAGGTGAAAAAAATATCAGTTAATAAGTTTAGCGACCCGCCTAGGCTTCGCACGGTTTTATTATACGTATAAACCTTCCTCTTGAATCACTATATCTATTAAAAAACCGCATCATAATCCGTTGCGTAGTTTTAAAGATTTAAGCATACATAGTGACATAGGGACAGAGAGAGCGACATTGTTTTATACTATGTAGTGATGATATAAGGTACGTAGCTACTTAGTTACTACAAAATATTACCTAGATTATTTCGAAACCCAAACCAACTCGAAAACTAACAATCTAACAAGGTAAAGGTTTATTGTTCGTTTCTATACATTACCATTAAAAAGATTGAAGTGAGCAAACATCAAAGTGATCACATAATTTTAGTTAAAATTAAGTATCTATAGGTACCTATTTATAACTTTTTGCTGACGCGTCCAAGAGTCCTCTAAAAGCTTAAGGAAATAAAGCACTTAAAGTTTGAGCTTGATTTAAGTTCGATTGAGTATTCGAATTCGAACCTAAGTAATTAAGAGTAAAACTACATTAAGACATAAATTTGAACTTACCTTTTACTTCCTGCAACGTAGTTTTTTTCAAAGATTCGATCGATTTACCAAACGTATCAATCACAAACCTAAACAAGAAGCAATATTAACTTAGGTATTTAAAAACCTAGCAAATTAAATCCTGATTTTACCACGTAATGAACGTTAGCATTACCGGATTGATCTTGACTTGTAAAAACCTTTTTATCTAGGGTATTTAATTTTTTGTAACTACCGCATCCTAGTTCGAGGAAAATGTTGATGCGTCTATTTCAAATCGGCTCTGCTAAATCACTGAATGCTGGCAGTGCCTATAAACCTATTAGATTAAATGACCATGTTTGTTATATTTGAATAGTCAACGATCGAAACTAATAGGCCATTCGATTTGAGTCGAAAAGTCTGCTAACATTTCGAATGATTTTCTAATTACTTCTAAATAAGTAAATAAGTTATTTAATAAGACTAGCAGCGCCTCGCGGTAATTCCCGTTCCCGTGGGAATTCTGGGATAAAATACAGCTATGTGTTATTCCAGACTATAATCTACCTATGTGCCAAATTTCATCTTTATCCGTTCAGAAGTTTTTGCGAGATATGGTCGACAGACGGACTCTGTTCTCTGAGCTGGTTCGATTAGAACTATGGTTCTCTGTCGGATGAATTCGTTACAAATCGTACCTATCCGTAGCTTTTTCCATTAGCTAATCATCACTATATTATAGTATAAAACAAAGTCGCTTTTTCTGTCCCTATGTCCCTCCCTTTATCCTTATGTCCCTTTGAATGCTTAAATCTTTAAAACTACGCAACGAATTTTAATGCGTTTTTTTTAATAGATAGAGTGATTCAAGAGGAAGGTTTATATACCTTTTTTTTTTTTAGTTACCTATAATAAAACCGTGCGAAGCCGGGGCGGGTCGCTAGTCTAAAATAAAAATATCCAAGCCCAATCGTGAAAGTTTATTAAATATGCAAATCAATGCTAATTCTCATATCTCATATCCTTGAATGCTAAATACATAGAAGTAGGAATAATATTATTATTCTAATACTAGCTGGTGCCCGCGACTTCGTCTGCGCATGATTAGTATTTCGAGTACTCGCTATTTTACTTGCGTAATTCCTTTCTCGTGGGATTTTCGGGATAAAATAAAGCCTATGTGTTATTCCAGCTTATAATCTATCTCTGTGCCAAATTTCATCCAGATCCGTTCAGCAGTCTTTGCGTGAAAGAGTAACAAACGTCCATCCATCCATCTATCAATCTATCCATCCATCTATCCATTCATCCTTACAAACTTACGCGTTTATCAGTTCAATTTCAATTTGAGTTCAATTTGAACGACGCGCGCGCGTCGTTCAGATGCTGTGAGAAATTTTTGAAAACCCGTATAGCCCAGGGGAACCAAACTGAATTCCGGGATAAAATGTATCCCATATCCAATCGTCCCGAGTTCCATTCGAATTCATTCACTTCCCTCGTGATGCGTGGTTAAAGAATTTTTCTTTCACCCTCTCTCCCAGGGGAACCTTACCGAATTCCGGGATAAAATGTATCCCATGTCCAATCGTCCCGAGTTCCATTCGAATTCATTCACTTCCTCGTGATGCATGGTTAAAGAATTTTTCTTTCACCCTCTCTCCCAGGGGAACCTTACCGAATTCCGGGATAAAAAGTATCCCATGTCCTTCCTCGTAGTATGACCTATAATCATGCCGAGTTTCATTTAAATCCATCAAGTAGTTTCGGCGTGATGCGCGTTTACGATACAGACAGACAGACAGACAGACAGACAGACAGACAGACAGACAGACAGACAGACATGAATGAAAAAAATTACAGTTTTGGCTTGAGTATCGATATTAGAGTGCCCTCCAAAAAAAATTTTCAAAATATCTTCAATGTACAGATTTGGACCTGTTACAGTTTTATTATAAGTATAGATTATTATTCCTACTTCTATGGCTAAACATCTTTATTAACAACGAAAATTACAAGCAAAGGAATAGAAAAATTACAACTAGTATTTACAATTGAAACCATTGAGCTAACCGCAGACGGTTGCAAACAGTCTAAAGGTAGCTCAATTGATCCATGTCAATACCAGTCGGAAGCGTCCCCAAGACACTGGCTGCATTACCACGCTGTATGGCAATGCTGATGCGCTGAGCCAGATATTCACCAGCTCTCGGGTCACGCGTCGCATCGACCAGACGCTCAGATAATTTTTTAAAAACCCGGAGAGCCTCGGTACCCCACGGACCTAGGGTCTCGAATCCAAGGGGAGCAAATGCGTAGGTTCTGTCGAGACCTGCATATTTACGCCTCTTGAGATCCTCGGCCAGATCTGCCGCCGCACCAGCCCTATGGCTAAATATATTCTACCTATATTAAACTAAAAGCGCCTCGCGGTTTCACCCGCGTAATTCCCGTCCCCTTAGGATTTCCGGGATAAAATATAGCCTATGTGTTATTCCAGACTATAATCTATATCTGTGAAAAATTTCATCCATATCCGTTCAGTAGGTTTTGCGTGAAAGAGTAATAAATATCCATCCATCCATACTTACAAAATTTTCCGTTTATAATACTAGCAGTGCCTCGTGGTTTCACCCGCGTAATTCCCGTCCCCTTGGGAATTCCGGGATAAAATATAGCCTATGTGTTATTCCAGACTATAATCTATCTCTATGCCAAATTTCATCCAGATATGTTCAGTAGTTTTTGCAGTTTTTTTCGAGAAAGGTTAAGAAACATCCATCCATCTATCCATCCATACAAACTTTCGCGTTTATAATATTAGTAGGATGTCTGAGTGAATATTTCTTACCACATACCTACCAGCTACCATCTCCTTTAAATTTATTTGGATAAAATAAAATTTGCTGTAAGTACTTTAGATAGTTTAGGTTCTAGAGGTAGAACTAGCTTGGCATATCTATTTTTGAAAAATTTACTTTTGAGGGGTTAAATATAGTGGTAAGGTTTCAATGGAAAGTTATTAAGTAGGTAGTCCTTGTTTCGTTTCACTCAAAACTCGGTATTAACGTAAAAAATTACTTATATATTTTTGACTAGCTGGTGCCCGCGACTTCGTCTGCGCATGATTAGTATTTCGAGTACTCGCTATTTTACTTGCGTAATTCCCTTTCTCGTGGGATTTTCGGGATAAAATAAAGCCTATGTGTTATTCCAGCGTATAATCTATCTCTGTGCCAAATTTCATCCAGACCTAAAGACTAACAAACATCCATCCATCTATCAATCTGTCCATCCATCTATCCATTCTTACTTACAAACTTACGGGATAAAATTTATCCCATGTCCAATCGTCCCGAGTTCCATTCGAATTCATTCACTTCCGTCGTGGTGCGTGGTTAAAGAATTTTTCTTTCACCCTCTCTCCCAGGGGAACCTTACCGAATTCCGGAATAAAAAGTATCCCATGGCCTTCCTTGTAGTATGAACACAAATCGACCCGAGTTTCATTCCAACTCATTCAGCAGTTTCGGCGTGACGCGCGGTAAAGGATTTTTACTTTCATACCCTCTCCCATGAGAACCTTACTGAATTCCGGGATAAAAAATATCCTATGTCCTTCCTCGTAGTATGACCTATAATCATGCCGAGTTTCATTTCAATCCATCAAGTAGTTTCGGCGTGATGCGCGTTTACGATACAGACAGACAGACAGACAGACAGACAGACAGACAGACAGACAGACAGACAGACAGACAGACATGAATGAAAAAAATTACAGTTTTGGCTTGAGTATCGATAATAGAGTGCCCTCCAAAAAAAATTTTCAAAATATCTTCAATGTACAGATTTGGACCTGTTACAGTTTTATTATAAGTACTAGCTGGTGCCCGCGACTTCGTCTGCGCATGATTAGTATTTCGAGTACTCGCGATTTTACTTCCGTAATTCCCTTTCCCGTTGGATTTTCGGGATAAAATAAAGCCTATGTGTTATTCCAGCTTACAATCTATATCTGTGCCAAATTTTATCCAGATCCGTTCAGCAGTTTTAGCGTGAAAGAGTAACAAACATCCATCCATCCATCAATCTATCCATCCATCTATCCATTCATACTTACGAACTTTCGCGTTTATCAGTTCAATTCAGTTTGGTTCCCCTGGGCTATACGGGTCTTCAAAAATTTCTCACAGCATCTGAACGACGCGTACACACGCGTCGTTCAGTGATGCTGTGAGAAATTTTTGAAAACCCGTATAGCCCAGGGGAACCAAACTGAATTCCGGGATAAAATGTAACCCATGTCCAATCGTCCCGAGTTCCATTCGAATTCATTCAATTCCGTCGTGATGCGTAGTTAAAGAATTTTTCTTTCACCCTCTCTCCCAGGGGAACCTTACAGAATTCCGGGATAAAAAGTATCCCATGTCCTTCCTTGTACTATGAACTCAAATCGTCCCGAGTTTCATTCCAACTCATTCAGCAGTTTCGGCGTCATGCGTGGTTAAAGAATTTTTCTTTCACCCTCTCTCCCAGGGGAACCTTACAGAATTCCGGGATAAAAAGTATCCCATGTCCTTCCTTGTACTATGAACTCAAATCGTCCCGAGTTTCATTCTAACTCATTCAGCAGTTTCGGCGTCATGCGTGGTTAAAGAATTTTTCTTTCACCCTCTCTCCCAGGGGAACCTTACTGAATTCCGGGATAAAAATTATTCTATGTCCTTCCTCGTATTATGACCTATAATCATGCCGAGTTTCATTTCAATCCATCAAGTAGTTTCGGCGTGATGCGCGTTTACGATACAGACAGACAGACAGACAGACAGACAGACAGACAGACAGACAGACATGAATGAAAAAAATTACAGTTTCGGCTTGAGTATCGATAATAGAGAGCCCTCCAAAAAAAATTTTCAAAATATCTTCAATGTACAGAATTTGACCTGTTACAGTTTTATTATAAGTATACTAGCTGGTGCCCGCGACTTCGTCTGCGCATGATTAGTATTTGGAGTACTCGCGATTTTACGTGCGTAATTCCCTTTCCCGTGGGATTTTTGGGATAAAATAATCTATAATAATAAGCCTATTTCTTATTCCAGCTTATAATCTATCTCTGTGCCAAATTTCATCCAGATCCGTTCAGCAGCTTTTGCGTGAAAGAGTAACAAACATCCATCCATCTATCAATCTATCCATCCATCTATCCATTCATACTTATAAACTTTCGCGTTTATCAGTTCAATTCAGTTTGGTTCCCCTGGGCTATACGGGGGAACCGAACTGAATTCCGGGATAAAATGTATCCCATGTCCAATCGTCCCGAGTTCCATTCGAATTCATTCTATTCCGTCGTGATGCGTGGTTAAAGAATTTTTCTTTCACCCTCTCTCCCAGGGTAACCTTACTGAATTCCGGGATAAAAAGTATCCCATGTCCTTCCTTGTACTATGAACTCAAATCGTCCCGAGTTTCATTCCAACTCATTCAGCAGTTTCGGCGTCATGCGTGGTTAAATAATTTTTCTTTCACCTTCTCTCCCAGGGGAACCTTACTGAATTCCGGGATAAAAAGTATCCTATGTCCTTCCTCGTAATATGACCTATAATCATGCCGAGTTTCATTTCAATCCATCAAGTAGTTTCGGCGTGATGCGCGTTTACGATACAGACAGACAGACAGACAGACAGACAGACAGACAGACAGACAGACAGACAGACATGAATGAAAAAAATTACAGTTTTGGCTTGAGTATCGATAATATAGTGCCCTCCAAAAAAATTTTTCAAAATATCTTCAATGTACAGAATTGGACCTGTTACAGTTTTATTATAAGTATAGATAGATAGATAGATTTTTACAAAAGAACCTACCTACCTATCCCAAGGGGCTTTGCGATTTCTATTGTCCTCCATTTAACACATAATTTTCCTCCGCAAAGCCGCGGGGCGCAGCTAGTATTAGGTACATAAGTAGGTACCTACTTACAACATTGCTAACTGTAATAATAACGTAGGAGGCGTGGTATCTATCTATGAGGGTCAACTGTAGGTATTTTTCCTAGTTCTAAATAGTTTGTTTGAGGTTAGAATTGATAATCTTTGACCAGACATCGCATAGAATAGAACAGATAAGTTGGTAGGTAGTTTATGTAGGTACCTTAGTCTTATAATCAGACTAATCACTACATAGTATGAAAAAGACGCTTCTGGCTGTCTGTCTGTCCCTAGGTAAGTAGGTATAGGTACCTATGTTAACAAAAGATTTTCATGTGATTTTATTTAATACCTAGGTACCTACATAGAGTAATTCAAGATGAAGGTTTATCACTACATAGTATAAAACAAAGTCACTTTTTCTGTCCTATGTCCCTATATCCCTATGTCCCTTTGAATGCTTAAATCTTTAAAACTACGCAACGGATTTTGATGCGGTTTTTTTAATAGATAGTGATTCAAGAGGAAGGTTTATACGTATAATAAAACCATGCAAAGCCGGGGTGGATCGCTAGTAATGTATAAAACACTTGTGCGAAGCCGGGGCGTGTCGCTAGTCACTAGATAGTATAAAAAACGCTTCCCGCTGTCTGTCCCTATGTAAGTACCTATGCATGGATCTTTAAAACTACGCAACGGACTAGTTTTTTAATGTACCTAGGTACATAGTGTTTTTTTTTATACCACCAAGGTGGCAATCAAGCTTGCGGCCTGGGAAAACGGTTACCGCAGCCATAAGATTGTCTATTCTTATGCCGCAGCCTATGGACGCCTGCAACATCAGAGACATTACACGCGCGTTGCCGACCCTTTATGTCTGTAAAGACCCTTCTTGAAGAATTCATAAGATTCATGAAGGTTTATGGGTCGCTAGTCACTACATAGTATAAAACAAGGCCATTTTCTCTGTTTCTATGTCCCTTTGTATGCTTAAATCTTTAAAACTAAGCAACGGATTTTGATGCGGTTTTTTTAATAGATATAGATTCAAGAGGTAGGTTTATACGTATAATTAAACCGTGGGAAGCCGGAGCGGGTCACTAGCATTCTACAAATGTTAAGGTTTGTTACCTCTTCACGCTCAAACTAGGCACTGAACGGATCAGCCTGAATTTTGAAATTATGTAGTTCTAGCCTGAAATAAAACGTAGAGTAAGTACTTTTCATCGCATAAACATAAAACATAAATTTTCACGCGAGCGACGAAACGGGGCGCAACTAGTGTTACTTATTAATAGTAGGCATATGAATATACAAAAAAACAGTAGGTAGGTAGGCAGTGAGTCCAGTGAGCTAATCTGTCGTGGGTAAATCAAATCTGTCATCCATAATCAAAACTACTTAGAACCTGACCTAAAACAAATTTGATTTAAACCGAATATTCTAATTCATTAGATTCTCATATGTGAAATTCGAATTCGATTCCATTTCCGTCTGATCTTTAGAATGCTATTTGGATTTCATTTTATTATAATCTAAGGAACTAAGGATCCAAATTCAAAAAGCAAAAGTTTTCGAATTCTCTTGCTCATTCGCTTGTTTCGACGATTTTTTTTTGACTTGATTTGACTTGTGTTCATCGTCAAAAGTTTCCGATATCGAAAAAAAAACGAATTTCCGATGAATTAAAATATTATGTACCTGCCCTACTGAGTGACATCGTTTGAAAAAAAGAAACCAATGTAACTTAAGAAAACATTTATTCACGAAAATTATACATATTTTCAGACAGATTCTTATACAATGTGCATACATACATTGTACCTAACAGCAGACTTAAATTACAAACAGTATAAAGGTAGCTAACTAAATTTATGCATAATAATAATATTCAACTCAATTCTTATTTATACGCTTGTATTATTATAGGTATCTATTAAAAAACTAAAATTTAAAGTTAAACTAATTTACTTATACTTTATTAAAGAAAATTACAATCAAAAAAATACAAACAAATTACAATTAATATTTACAATTGAAACAATAATTGAGCTAGCGGTAGACTGCAAACAATCTACAGGTAGCTCAACGGTAAAATTTAGATGACAAACTGTTTTTCATAATTTAACTAGATGCGCCCCGCGGCTTCGCCCGCATGGAAATTTATTTGTCAAGTTTCAGAAATGTATTGCACGCCTCCTAGAGGTAGTGGCAAAAAAAATACGTGTTTAATTATTTACTTTGCAGTTTATTTATACAGAGTTTTGAGTGAATCAAACCAAGGAATAATAAAATAAATAAATAAATAATTCCGGACAGCGTCATCTAGCCCCAAGCTAAGCAGAGCTTGTGTCATGGGTACTAGATGACTGATATACTTAATAATTTTCCATAAAAACTTTAGCACCCCATCTAACCCCCTCAGAGATTAAAATTTCCAAATTTTAATATTGTATGTGTTATTCTAGGTCTTAAACTATCTACATTTCAAATTACATTTAAAAAACTTAAGCAGTTACGGAGATTACTCATAACAAACATTCACACATATTTTCCCATCTCTCTTGACTTTGTTCCGTCTTAGATACGAAAAACATAAGACTACTATCAAGTTTATTTAATTAAAGAAAAACCAAAGGCTTACAAATAACAGACTTACAAATAGTTAAATTAGGCTAAACTAACTAAACAGTAGGCTTATTTAAGGTTTATGGTTATTAAACTTCTAGTCGCATATTTGGCTGCGAACCATTCGTAAACATCAGAACAGACATCCTATAAGCTAATACATTAATCTATATCTGAGCGTCTGGTCGATGCGATGCGTGACCCGAGAGCTGGTGAATATCTGGCTCAGCGCATCAGCATTGTCATACAGCGTGGTAATGCAGCCAGTGTCTTGGGGACGCTTCCGACTGGTATTGACATGGATCAATTGAGCTACCTTTAGACTGTTTGCAACCGTCTGCAGTTAGCTCAATGGTTTCAATTGTAAATACTAGTTGAAATTTTTCTATTCCTTGCTTGTAATTTTCGTTGTTAATAAAGATTTAGTATCTATAACTATCCCGGATTCAAAAACAAAGCTATTTTTTGTAAACAAACGAATTACAAAACCAAAGGAATATTGGTGGAACATATTTTACGACACGCTACAGGCTCAAGCAACTTTCGTGGTATAGACAACTTTCATTCATCATTCCATTGGTCTCTTATGCGTTATCGAATTCGAATATTGATATTTTTCGCTGTGCTTGAGCAATTATGCGTTAATGAAGTGTTGGTTTTGGTTTGTAGTTATTAGCTTATTTATTTATTCACACTTTCTGTTACCCTATTGTTGTCTATTATTCTTTACAGTTTTTGTTAAGCTTTTGTTCATAAAATATGTCATTATTACAAAAAATATCTGTTTCTAAATCAGAGAATAGTATGTATTATAATGCTGACGGGACAATGTAAGAGCCTCCAGCCGTCTGTAAGGGTCTGACAGCCAGTCTTAGACATCAGGCCAGACATCCTATAAGCCAACATATTAATGTATAACTAGTCTGTAGTGAACCCCTCCACTGTATAATACCGACGGGTCAGTGTCAGAGCCTCCAGCCGTCTGTGCGGGTCAGACAGCCAGTCGTAGACGTCAGACCAGACATCCTATAAGCCAACATATTAATGTATAACTAGTCTGTAGTGAACCCCTCCACTGTATAATACTGACGGGTCAGTGTGAGAGCCTCCAGCCGTCTGTGCGGGTCAGACAGCCAGTCGTAGACGTCAGACCAGACATCCTATAAACCAGCACATTAATTTATAACTAGTCTGTAGTGAACCCCTCCACAGTATAATGCTGACGGGTCAATGTCAGAGCCTCCAGCCGTCTGTGCGGGTCAGACAGCCAGTCGTAGACGTCAGACCAGACATCCTATTAACCAGCACATTTATGTATAACTAGTCTGTAGTGAACCCCTCCACAGTATAATGCTGACGGGTCAATGTCAGAGCCTCCAGCCGTCTGTGCGGGTCAGACAGCCCGTCGTAGACGTCAGACCAGACATCCTATTAACCAACATATTAATGTATAACTAGTCTGTAGTGAACCCCTCCACTGTATAATGCTGACGGGTCAATGTCAGAGCCTCCAGCCGTCAGTGCGGGTCAGACAGCCAGTCGTAGACATCAGACCAGACATCCTATAAGCCAACATATTAATGTATAACTAGTCTGTAGTGAACCCCTCCACTGTATAATGCTGACGGGTCAATGTCAGAGCCTCCAGCCGTCTGTGAGGGTCTGACAGCCAGTCATACGGAGCCTGGGCAATAGGAGCACAGACCAGACGTCCTATAAGCCAGCGCATTAGTTCTAGCTTGTCTACAAAATTGCTCAGCTTGCTGTAACAAAGAGAATTCGTGATTAACAATCATTATAACTGATGAATAACTGGAATTGACTGTTTGAAACTTATGTTTATTAAAAATCTGCAATCTAAGCTCTGCTTAGCTTAGTTAAGGAATTGTCCAGCATTATCACTACATAGTATAAAACAAAGTCGCTTTTTCTGTCCCTATTTCCCTATGTCCCTTTGACTGCTTAAATCTTTAAAACTACGCAACGGATTTTGATGAGGTTTTTTTAATAGATAGAGTGATTCAAGAGGAAGGTTTATACGTATAATAAAACCGTGCAAAGCCGGGTCGGGTCGCTAGTTTATTTATAAATTCAAACCTAATATTAAACTTGTAGGGGGAAATTGTGCAATGAGACTCCGCTTCACACAGATGCTATGATACTTACTCATACATCGGCCCCCTATTCTCCTCGCCGCCTTGCCTCTGGTCATTACAATCTCTTAGTTCGACCAGGACCCGGTCCAACTCCTCGCGAGTAGCAGCCGCCTGCGACTCCGCTTCACACAGATGCTATCATACTTACTCATACATCGGCCCCCTATTCTCCTCGCCGCCTTGCCTCTGGTCATTACAATCTCTTAGTTCGACCAGGACCCGGTCCAACTCCTCGCGAGTAGCAGCCGCCTGCGACTCCGCTTCACACAGATGCTATCATACTTACTCATACATCGGCTCCCTATTCTCCTCGCCGCCTTGCCTCTGGTCATTACAATCTCTTAGTTCGACCAGGACCCGGTCCAACTCCTCGCGAGTAGCAGCCGCCTGCGACTCCGCTTCACACAGATGCTATCATACTTACTCATACATCGGCCCCTTATTCTCCTCGCCGCCTTGCCTCTGGTCATTACAATCTCTTAGTTCGACCAGGACCCGGTCCAACTCCTCGCGAGTAGCAGCCGCCTGCGACTCCGCTTCACACAGATGCTATCATACTTACTCATACATCGGCCCCCTATTCTCCTCGCCGCCTTGCCTCTGGTCATTACAATTTCTTAGTTCGACCAGGGCCCGGTCCAACTCCTCGCGAGTAGCAGCCGCCTGCGACTCCGCTTCACACAGATGCTATCATACTTACTCATACATCGGCCCCCTATTCTCCTCGCCGCCTTGCCTCTGGTCATTACAATCTCTTAGTTCGACCAGGACCCGGTCCAACTCCTCGCGAGTAGCAGCCGCCTGCGACTCCGCTTCACACAGATGCTATCATACTTACTCATACATCGGCCCCCTATTCTCCTCGCCGCCTTGCCTCTGGTCATTACAATCTCTTAGTTCGACCAGGACCCGGTCCAACTCCTCGCGAGTAGCAGCCGCCTGCGACTCCGCTTCACACAGATGCTATCATACTTACTCATACATCGGCCCCCTATTCTCCTCGCCGCCTTGCCTCTGGTCATTACAATCTCTTAGTTCGACCAGGACCCGGTCCAACTCCTCGCGAGTAGCAGCCGCCTGCGACTCCGCTTCACACAGATGCTATGATACTTACTCATACATCGGCCCCCTATTCTCCTCGCCGCCTTGCCTCTGGTCATTACAATCTCTTAGTTCAACCAGGACCCGGTCCAACTCCTCGCGAGTAGCAGCCGCCTGCGACTCAGTCTCTATTGACAAAGAGTTCAAGTGCTGCAGTTCACACTCTGCTTGGCCGAACTGTTTTAGTACGTCTAGGATGGTTCTGGAAAGATAAGGATCTAGCTTACTATTATAAATGGGAAAGTCTGTGTGAATGTTTGTTATAAGTAAGCTCCTTAACTACTTCAGTTAGTTAAATGAAATTTGGTATGTTATCTACATACATAGGACATAGGACCTAGAATAACACATAGGATATTAAAATTTGGATTTTTTTTCCTCTGAGGGGGTTAATTATGATGGTAGTTTGTATGGAAAGTTATTATTCCTTGGTTTGATTCACTCGAAACTCGAAATTTGCAGTTTATTTATAATAAACTGCAGTTTATTTATAATAAACTGCAAATTAAATAATTAACGAGACGATTAAATATTTTACGAGACTATCCCTAGGAGGCGTGAAATAAATTTCTGTAATTTGACAAATCAATTTCCATGCGGGCGAAGCCGCGGGGCGCATCTAGTATTTTATATAAGATATAAGAGATTATTGTAACGACAAAAGCTACGAAGCTGAAATTTTGCATGGTTCCTTTTAGGAAATAGACACCTGCTGAGAATAGATTTTTGTTTACTTATTTGTATTCTTAGGTAGTTAAAATGGGGTCATTGAGGTATTACTTAATTCAATCTATGCATCTAATACATCCATAAAAACAAGGATGTGAGCAAGGCCTTGAACCAAAGCTAATCACTACACAGTATAAAACAAAGTTGCTTTCTCTGTTCCTATGTCCCTTTGTATGCTTAAATCTTTAAAACTCAGCAACGGAATTTGATGCGATTTTTTTTAATAGAGTGATTCAAGAGGAAGGTTTATACATATATTAAACCGGGCGAAGGTGGGGCGGGTCGCTAGTAGAAATATAAAATACATACTTTTTCCTTTCAATCATCTCAGCATCCAAACTACTATCCGGGGCATTAATCAGTGCTGTTACAGCATGTGACTGGGTCAAAGACTTGGCTGTGACCTTTTCTAGAACCTTCCACACAGCTGTGTCTCCATACTGCGCTAGCGACGACTCATTTACTTGCTCCAATATTTGTGGTGTCACTGCAATAATGAAACTGATTACAATCCCTGTTTTTGAAATAACAGTCTTGGTTTTTATTTTATTTTGACTAAACATAAGATTAAAGTTATTGTTTTGCAATAAGTTTTTAAAGATCTCTTTCAAAGATAAACACACACTCTTTATAATAACAAAGAAAATTACAAGCGCACAGTTAGAACATATTTTGTTGCTAGTTCGGCACTTATGTAGGTAAATTTTGAAATTTTATTGTAGCTTACATATTTAGAATACAATTATTTATAAGTACCTATTTTGCCTCATCATGCTTCATACTAAGTTATCTTACTATTATAATAAATGGGAAAGTCTGTGTGAATGTTTGTTTTAAGTAATTTCCGTAACTACTTAAGATATTTAAATGAAATTTGATAGGTACGTAGATAGTTTTAGGCCTAGAATAAGACATAGGCTATTAAAATTTGGAAATTTTACCTAACTTTTGAGGGGGCTAAATAGGTAGGTCTGTGTGGAAAAATATTCTTCCTTAAACTCAAAACTCTAATTTGTGATTATTGTGTATCTTCTGTTGCCTCTGTTGGTAGTTCTATATAAATAAATAAATAAACTCTGTATAAATATACTGCAAAGTAAATAAATACACACGTATTTTTTAACATTGGCTTGCAATAAATTTCTGAAATTTGACAATTAAACTTCTATGCGGGCAAAGCCGCGGGGCACATCTAGTTATAAATAAGTTAGAAACGAAGCTACTAAATAAGTTAGAGGTAGCAATTTTTTACACTTACAGGATAAAGGTTTCGCTTCTAACAGCTTCTGTTTCGAAGAAACCAGAGCCAAATCTTTTAGTTTCTTTTCAATATCGTCTACAAAGCTGGGCTCAATTTTGGCTGAAAATAACTCATCGAAAGCCTGTTGTAATTCATGGTCGAAGCGATTGCTTACATCTCGTAGCGCTTTAAATCCAGACATGATGATATCTTGCAATTTAAAAAAGATTTATATATTTTTCAGATATGGATTCAGCCAAGATTCAGCAAACAAAAACACAAACAAATTTTTCAAAACAAAACTGAACAAAACATGTTATGTTTCAAACTTAAAAGTTCAACTTCTTTTAGAACGGTTCTGCGTCTGGCGACGACGAACGAACGAGAGCGAGCGAAGGCGGGCGGAAACATAATTACGTGTCGCGACATAACCCCCACCACCGCTCTGGCGCAATCGGCGGCTAGCAGTCTGCGACACGATAGACCGTGTCGCGACACGACACGCCATACAAGTATGTCCCTAACCATACTAAATGTATGAAACCGATATGCTTCTGGCGCGCCCCGACACACCGCGACACGCAAGTATGTTTCTGGCATAACAAACGAACTTGATTGAACCAGTGTGGGTGGACTTAAAGCAGCGTACAGATTGCTGTAACGTAACATGCAATGTATCACGCAATGAAAGAATTTGCCGTCCACACTGTCGCAATGTATCATGCAATGTAACAGAAATCACACAGTGTGGACGCCTCGCGCGCACGAACCGCGCACACTGCGCGCACGAACAGAGCATTTCAACTCGTGCGCGCCGCGATCCGCCATTTGTCGGTTTTTTCGCCGAACACAAAGGGGCGCGCAGTGTGCGCGGAGCGCCAGTGTGGACGGGTTGTTTACTCGAACGCGCGCGAACGTTGGAAGAATGGAAGAAAACACAGCTACAGCAGAGCCGTTTACGTTACGTTTTTTTTCACATGATTGATGATAATCATTGAAGCATCGACAATCATCATAGCCAGTAATAATTGTATAGTAAATTCTCTCCGCGTATTCTCGGCAGACTGAGTTATGTTCGCCGCGCGCATGCCGGAAAAGATGCGAACACGTACCTGCTCAGTTCGTGCGCGCGCTGCGTCCACACTTATGAAATGCTCCTTTCATGTTACATTGCATGTTACATTACAGCAATCTGTACGCGGCTTAAGATCAAGTACCTACGTGGGTGGACTAAAGGTTCTAGTATGACTTCGTTCGGGTGGAGTGGACATCATGGCGAAAGCAAGTGAAAGAGTGAGACAGCTTTCGTTCGGCTTCGGCCGTAAAGGGGCAGCTGGCAGTACATGAAATAAAATCTAACTCACGTTCGGGCTCGGTACGATAGGGCGAATGCTCATTCGGTTGCCGCGGTTGAGAGACTCCACAAACAGAAGCCGGAGGCGGAGCGGAGGCGAAGGCGTGCGAGTTGTATCCTATTGAATCATTATGAAAGACTACACTACACCGCAGGCTGTGGCGGCGCGGTGCAATAGGAAAAACCGGCACGCCTTCGCGCTTCGCCTCCGGCCCGGTCACGGCTTCAGTGTGTGGCGGCTTTGAACGTGAGAGACGTTCCGATCTTCACGTTGTTTCAAAAATCTGTATGGAGTGACCTAAAAAGCTCGATACTATACGCACAAACCTATGCTGTGGGATCAAAAATATTGTGGATATATGATGAGAAGAAAAAACAAGATTCGTCAAGTGCGGGTCGGGGTGTCGCAAAGAGGGTCCCATACATTTTTTATTTCAAAATTAGCAATATTGTAATAGTTACAAAAGCCGAAATTTCTTTAGTTTCATGTTTTTTTGGTTCCATCGCGATTCGCCATAGCTCCGGCGCTTCGGGAAGTGCAGCCTCTCCGCCATTGCGTAACAGCTGGCGGAGGCTGCACTCCCATCGCGCCTACGGCTTTTTAAATACACTCTAGGGGCGCCACGCACAAGACCACGTGGATTCGGGGTACTCTGTGTCGGATCCGCCACTCAAATTGAACCTAATCAACTCATCGGAATGCTCTGTATCGGTATCTGTATCTATTTTCTCGTGATATCTCGAAAACAGTGCGTCTGAGCGCAAAAATAACGTTTTTTTCGATCCCCTATGAAACCCGCAAACACTACCTTCCTAATTAATTAAAGAAATAAAAAGTGAAAAAAAATCTTTTTTTTATTATTTTTTTTGAACATTTTCTAGGAAGTGTATAGATAGAGGTCAGTGGTCCCAGCCCCATACAAAATCGATGAAAACTTTTCTAAGTGTGGGACTTTTTTTGCGACACCCTAACCAGAAAATGCGCACGAAACAATATCACACGTCCCGCACCAAGCGCCTTTCAAAATTGCGGCACGCTTCAGAGAAATGCTCATAAAAAAATAACTAGGCCCCCTATCTAAGTTCTGTAAACGGTTTTAGCTTCCTTAATAATTTATCTTTATGTGTTTATTACTTCTGTAAGCTTATATTTACTAACAATAACACAAAAACATAATAAATGTGTGACTTTTTCAGAACCATATTTTGGCCACAAAACAAATCATATTTTCATGGAAATATAAAAGAATAGCATGAAGATAATCTATAAATAATATTTCAATGATAAACAAGAGCTGCGCTATGAAAAAATATTAAAAATTTTCGAAATGAAAATTACCACTTTTTGTTCACGTGCTGCATCATGTTGTAGTGATGTGCTGCGTCCTACGATCAAAATTTTATCGATATTTTTTGTTTCGATGCAAGTTTGAAAAATAAATAAAAGAATCATATTTTATAACAGTATTTTATTTTATTACTAGTTCCAAGTACCTAATAATAATATTGCATATAATCTTTGTTTGTTTGACATGGGCAGGAATAATATTACTGTGATTTTTTGTAGACTTCTATTGTAATATACAAATTTATAATAAGATTACAAAAATGTTATAGTGCTATTAGGTATGGTATTAGGTGAGCATAATAAACAGCTTTCCATTATTTTCAACTAATAATCTTCATCATCATCATCATCATCAGCCCATATTAGTCCACAGCTGGACATAGGCCTCCCCTAATGAGCGCCATAGCGCCTTGTCCTCAGCCTGACGCATCCAGCATCTGCCATCAGTCTTTCACAGATCGTCATCCCATCTGGCCGGAAGGCCTCCTACACTACGTTTGCCAAGTCGCGGTCTCAACTCAAGAAGACGTTTACCCCAACGGTTGTCGGTTCTTCGCGAAATATGGCCAGCCCACTGCCACTTCAGCTTCTTCCTAAATATCTGAAATAAATGAACCATCGTTAGTATGTGTAGTCGGAAACAGGATTATAATTGCCTATAATTAAAAGTTGCCTAAAATTATGTGTAGTCGTCAGATCTTACTCAAACTACAGATAAGTATAAAGAATTAAAACTTACGGTTCTGACGGTGGAGTCACATATTACTCATTTTCGAGGTACTCCTCCTCAAAGACCTCGTCCACTTCTTCCAGCATCTCTTCACTATTCGCCATGAAGTCTAGGGGAGCCTCCCCATCATTCGGGTTCCAAGGCATTTTGGTAGGTACCTACTAAAATAAATAAAAATTTTAATATTAGCTACCACACTAAAATATATTACACAAAACAATTATCTGCAGATCGTATAAACATAAGCCCCGAGGCCGGAATCGAACCTGCAATCTCCTGCGTCGCAAGCGTACATTCCCCGCTGCGCCACTTAGGTCGTCAGTAAAAAAAACAATTGCCCTGAGGCGGGAATCGAATCTCCAACCTCCTGCGTCGCAAGCGATATTCCCCGCTACGCCACTAAGGTTATCAGCAAAAATAATAATAGTAACCTTCATAAAATATGGAAAAAATCAGGGGACCATGATCTATAGACGTCTTTAGTTTGATGATGATGATCATTATTGTCGATATCTAACAGCCTGTCCAGATAGGGCGCTTTACGCGCGTAAAACGCCGCATCTGGACGCAATATAAATTGAAACGCGCGAGGGCACTCGCGCGTAAAGCTCCCTATCTGGACAGGCTGTTACATACAAAGTCAAAGTCAAGTCAAAGTGCTTTATTTCCATAAGACCTTACAGGACACTTGGATGGACACGTCATAAATACATTTTATAAATAATTAAAACTAGGAAATAAAGTGTCACTTTGATTTTTGCTCTCTTCAATCTTTTTAAGGTAAAGTAAAAAAGCGAACAGAAACCTTTACCTTGTTAGGTTGTTATTTTTCGAGTTGGAGCAAAACTCATCCCAAGAATTTTTATCATCTAAATAATCAGATACTAATAATTAGTATCTGATTTATCATCTAAATAATCAGATACTAATAATTAGTATCTGATTATTTAGATGATGACTTTATAGTAAGCCTTTTTTACAAAGAATAGTTTTGACAATTTCTTTGAATTTATTTACTGATAGTTTTTGCAACTCACTTGGAGTTTTGTTGTAGAAGCGTATACATTGCCCTTTGAAAGATACACTACCTTGTTTAGTCTAGTTGTAGGCAAAGCTAGTTTATTTTTATTTCTATTATTGAAATTGTTTATATTGCTATTTTTAGGGAACTTATTGATATTTCTACGAGTGTACAACAGGTTTTCGTAGAAATATTGACATGGTACTGTCATTATGTTAATTTTTTTGAATTTATCACGTAGGTATTCTCTGGGACCCATATTATAGATTGCCCGAACAGCCCTCTTCTGCAACACAAAAACGGTGTTAATGTCTGCAGCGTTCCCCCAAAGCAGTATACCATAAGACATAATACTATGGAAGTAGCTGAAATAAACAAGTCTAGAAGTATCTACGTCTGTAAGTTGACGTATTTTTTTGACTGCATATGCTGCAGAATTGAGCCTTTTTGATAGCTTATCTATATGTGGGCCCCATTGAAGCTTACTGTCTAGGGTGATTCCTAAGAATACAGTACTTTCTACAATATCTAACTTTTCTCCTTTTACGTTTATATCAGCCTTAACTTGTTTCACATTATGTAGAATAAATCTAATACATTTCGTTTTGGTTTCATTAAGCAAAAGATTATTGACGCTAAACCAGTGGACAACTTTTGAGATTGCACTATTCACATCGTCGAAATTTGTTGATTGTCTTTTCATTTGTAAGGAGACAGTAATAAAACATGGTAGAATATTCTAATTATCATTAATTATTTTTACGTGATTTGATCATAAACGAATATGTTACTTCCGGTGCCTTTACAATAGTATTTGAATTGTAAAATATAAATTTATATTTTACAATTCAAATACGATGCTGCCATCCGAAACCCTCTGTTGCTTCTCCATCCGGTAGCAACAGAAATGGGGGGCTTTGGGGTTCTTGGGGGTTCTTGATTTTTTCATCTTCCACAATGATTTTTAACCCTCTATACGATCCCACAAAAAAATCTGACCCACCCCCTACACGGCCGAACAACCCCCGGGGGGTTCTAGATGGAGTTCGAAATTTAAAAAAGTCGGAATTTTCCCATACTCACCCCCACCCCCCCTACACATTTCCGTAAAAAAAACATACCTCCCCCTCCACCAACAGGGAGAACAATTATGTCAGTGAGTGAGTGAGTCAGTGAGTGGTAATCGAGCTTCATAGAATAGTTTTTTGCATACCTCCTCGAAGCCCCCTTTCTACCTCCCCCCGCAAAAATTTTCATTCCATCTATCTCCGTCTCTGAGAAAAATTGACCTTTGCGTTTGCCTCCTTTTGAGGGGGAAGGAGGGGGAAATCTCGAAAAGTTTTAATTTTCCCATACTCGCATTGAAATTCTCCAACAGACCGTGTAAAAAAAAACATACCTTCCCATCTACGAACAGGGAGAACAATCATGTCAATGAATGAGTCAGTGAGTGAGTGGTAATCCAGCTTTCTTATTACTAGCATGCTCAGAACAGAAGACGTTTTTGTGGTGGTATCCTATTTCAAGAAGTTGAAGGTGGTAGGTGCGAAACCCAAACAAAATTGGGGTAAATAAAAAATCAAGTAAACAAGATCAATTATGTCGGTTCAAATGAAGTCCTTTCCTGTAAAATTTATTCTTTACCATGGGTGAATTCATAATTTAGGTATGGTACATTACCTTTTGGTTTATTTGTAAACGTAATGGACTCGAACAGTCAACCGGCTCCTTAGCCGATACTGCCATGGGCCATAGCTAACACAAAGACAATTGCTTTCAGAAATCAAAACAAACCTCTGAAAACAAACAAAAAATGCCTGCAAGTAGCAGCAAAAGCCCGAGTGGGTCACAGGACCTCACTAACGAAATAAGCCTGAACAATTTGCCAACTGAAATATTATTTGTTTTGTTTGATTACTTAGCTCCAAGAGACATTATAAAATGTCGGCAAGTTTGTAACCGCTGGAAAGATGTCATCGACACTATCCTACAAGACGACGCCAAGTGGAAGCAGTACTGCAAATATGACTTTTCCGAAATCTATGAGGGAGCGATGTGGAAAACCCCTGATATTATTAGCTGGTTTGAAATGTACCGCATGCTTTTGCTTTGGTCATCTTTAGATAAAGCCCGGGAGACCGTTGACGAATTCTGCCATTCTGAGACTATTACTGAGGAAATGAAGAGTGTGACAGTGCAAAAAAAAGGCCTGATCATGGTTCACAAAAGATGCAGAGTAGTGTTCTATGATTTATTGACTTTAAGAGTGGCTGGACGTAAAGGATTCTCTGGACAATTTATCTCATTAGTTGAGCTAGAAGACGTAGTGGTGATGCTGGGGATCACCGGAGATCTTCGCATCATCAACAAGCCTCATCAGGATTGGCATTCCGATCTACTAATAGTCAGATATGAGGACGAAATAGTCTTCAATGATGTGAAGTCGTTCATAGTTCAAAACAGAACAGTATTTTTTATCAAATTTCATTCTCAGATGTATGCATTCAATTTAGATACCAAACTATCCACACACATAACCTTGCGAGATGATATGGAAGTATGGCCAGATTCCATAGCGGTCGGGTTTAAAAATGGATGCCTTTACATTTTAACCATGGGTAAAGAATTGTACACCTATGATAACAAAAGTATCAACCTAAAATACAAATTAAATACATCTTCTAACCTGATGAACTGCCTCTATCAACATAACATGTTAGATAATCTGGATTGGCGTTACTATTACATTTTGCTGGCGACTCTAGGGCAGAAGAGCCATACTGGCCTCCTGCAGTTTATAAGCAAGATGCATGTCTATGGAGATCTGTTTTTTGTGGGCACCCAGAGCGGAGTCCTCAATATTTACTACAAGCCATTCGTTGATAACCAGTTGAATCTAATGCAGTTTCCTCCTATAAAAAGTTACAACTTTTCAGCTCGTATTGACATTCCCATTTTATCTGTATACCCTATTATTAATATACAGGTAGTCGAAACAAAAAAAGGACACATTGTTCTAGTGTGTATGCCAAGAAAAATACAAGTGATAACTTATTCAAATGATTTTAAACAACCTATAAGTACCGCTGTTATGCCATATGTACCACACTTAAGTATTACATAATAAATATAATTTAGTTAACCCCAGTAGTAAATGGCTAGGTATGCATGTTATATTAACTTATTAAAGTCATAAACAACCTAAAAGTACCTACTGTTATATTTTTAATATCCTATTACCATTAAGTATTAAATAAATATAATTTAGTAAAAATCAGTATTCAGTTGCCCTAGCCATACATGATTTTTAGTAGAAGCATGTATGTTCGACTATGTCTGTGGAGTACAAGTAGAGGATTCGATCCCGGTCTTTATTTTCAATCCCGGGATTTCGGGATTGGTGAAACGCGATCCCGGGATCCCGGGATAATCCCGGGATCGTAGACGAAGTAAGAATATCAAAGTAATATATGAAAATCAGCTTCTATTTACTTTCAAAACCAAATTAATAATCAATTAAAATCACAAAAACTTATTTATTCAGTTAATTAAGGTGCAGAGGGGCAATTACGGCAGGGGGTTATTATGGCACATGTTCATATTTTTTGGTTTTTACTCTAGAGAGACCTCTATGTTCGTGTAGAGCAACAACCGGTTAATTCAATCACCTATAGATGGAATTGCTACCGCGTTAACTGATCGATAAACAACATCATTTTGTCAGTTGACATTTTGAGTGCACATGACACCTATGACAAGGTCTTCAAATTTTACAGAATTTAGTAGTTTTCGCGGGTTTTTTGATGATTTGAAAAGGCAATTATACTTGTTTTAAACTGGCAATTCTTTTAGTGTAATTGTTTCATTCCTAATCTTTGTTTTCATAAGTTATTGAGCTTGCTATAATATTGGGCCTACTAAATCAGATAATTTACATAATCTGATATACATAATACAATCAAAGGAACAAAGGAACTTGCTATAATTGCCCCACAATTGTGATCGGAGGTTATTTTTTCGGAGTTGGCTGCCCAAATTGCCCGACTGTTTTTATATGAAGTTGTAAAAAACCAGTGATGTCCACAGCATTGAAGTAAATGTCGATAAAAAAATTCAAACTCGTGGCAACTGAGAAAAGTACTGACGCTTTATGACATAATGTGATTGAAAATGTTTAATTTGTCTAAGTGATCTGAATACTATATACCTATATAGTAAATATAATGAAGTATGCTTTTACTACTGTAAGAATGTCCAGTCCTCGGAATATTCCAACACAATCTATCAATACTTTGTCTCGAAGTTTAGAATAAAAGTAAAAGACTTCTCACTTGTAACACTGTTTATTGGAAGTATTTAACTCGACCGCGTCTAGCAAAGGAATGACCGAGCTCCGTCCACAATTCTCTCTAGCACTTTTTGTTAGAGGGCGTGGCTACAAGCAATAAAGCGCCAAAAACTGTCAAATGACTTCCGATAGTTGTCTAACAAAAACACCAGTGAAGGAAGTAGAAGTAAAGTCAAATAAAGTGTTGTAATTGTTAACAGCTCGGCCATCCGTCAGTTTACGGGTCCCTCGTAAACTAGCTCTAGGTTACATGTCATAATCAAGGAGTAAGTTTTTAAACATAAAAATAATGAGAAAAAAAAAATAAGACAATTGAAGATAACAACAGCATATGACTTAAAAGTAAGTAAATGTTATATAGTTATTTACAATCTTTATTTCCTTACATAATTATTTATTTATTTGACATAACTGAAGGTTATATAATTAATAGATTAATGATATATTGATTTTATTTTCTAAGCAAGTAATGCTAGACTAGGTACAACAATTTGTTAAACTTAATAGTTCCATGACATTGAACTCATAAGCAATGTATAGTTCCATGACCTTGAACAATACATTACATTTACTATCTGATTCATGACCTTAATCAGTTTTAAGAGGTACAGATCCATGACGTTGATCCTTACATTTACCTCAACAATAACATGCAATACATTACATTTACTATCTGATTCATGACCTTAATCAGTTTTAAGAGGTACAGATCCATGACGTTGATCTTTACATTTACCTCAACAATAACATGTTAATAATACATTAACCCATGACATTGGTTATCCTTATCAAATTTCTCATAGTAACTTTAACGGTAAGTATCACTAACATTTATAATGTCTATTCTATGTATATTTACAACATTTAGCCTATTCTTTTATAGATTCATAATCAGTGTTCTTATCACAATAACTAACACAATTACTATTCAGTGTGATATGTTTCCAGATTCATCATGCGGTACCAATTCACTTGTGGATTCACAGTCAGAAGAATCATCATCATCATTATCAGAAGATACAGCACGATTGAAATTTACCCCAGGGAATATCTTATCAATAGCTACCACTGCTTCGTAATGTCGACCTCTTTTCGTCAGATACTCCATCTTCGACGACAAACCTATCAGTATTTTTTTTAATTCGATATGGTCCCCTACATTTTGGCTCAAGTTTCTTTGATTGTCCCTCTATCCCTGTTGCTGCCCTAATGACCCTACTAAATCCCCTTCCTTGAAATTATTTATTTTTGTCCTACGCTTGTCAAAATTTGCCTTAGACTTGTCTTGTTGAATTTTGATCAATTCGCTAGCATCAGCTCTACTCTGCTCCAAATCAGACAATGAACTGTTAGGTACTGATTCACATATAACCTCGTTTATGATACCTTGGGGTGGATTTGTAACATTACCTATATCCAAAAAGTAGTTCTGTCGGTGTTTTTTGAGTAGTGGCATTAATTGTTGTATTAATTCCTAACTGAATGTCTGGTAAATGGTCGTCCCATTTCCCATTCGGCAGATCATGGTTCATTGTTCCCAAAGCGGCTAATATAGTGCGATTATAGCGCTCTACTTGGCCATTTGCTCGCGGCGTAGCGACAGCGTTATAGATATGCTTAATACCCGTATTCTTTATAAATGTCCTAAACGTGTTACTGGTAAAACTTGTACCCTGGTCGGTAATTAATCGTGTAGGTGTGCCAAAGTAGCTAAAATGTTCCCGAAAGACTTAAATACTAGAAAGAGATTTTGTGTTTTTGACTGCTGTGATATTTATAAATTTCGTAAATGCGTCTATTATGACTAAAATATAGGTATTACCTCTCCTGGTGCGAATGAATGGGCCTAGATGATCGGCGTGTACTGTATGAAATGGTTTGTCTACTTTAGGTATAGGGTGAAGTTCTCCTGCTTTAGGTCCGGCCGGTACCTTGCTTGGCTTGGCCAGATGTCGCTCAGTTCCACATCGACAATAGTATGTAATTATTTATAAGGCAAACATGTATTAGACACATAAGTTTTACACATGCTAGTGGTTTCTATTTCGCCTCTTCCACTAGTGGACAAAAAACTGAGGCGAACTGAAAATCAATTATCACTTTATTTCTTATATTATTTTGATAATTATGTACTTACCTATAGTATTAAATTTGACTTGTCTAAGTGCTTATTTTGTAAGCCTAAAGAAATAAGGATATTGATTATTTGATTATACCTTGTGGTGTGCACATTCAAGGCAAGCAGCAACATACTTTTTTTTACAAACTTGCGCATTTTAGGAAACCAATACATTGATTGAATACGAGCCAGTGTTTTATCGAAACCAAAATGTCCAATATCATCATGGTTACTTTTTAAGATTTGCCATCGGGCACCTTTCGGTACAACCCACCTTTCGCTACTAACTTTTGTTACACGGAATACGCGACCATTTTTAATTTTGTAATTTTGGAAAATCTCAATAACGTCTTTAGTTTTCGGGTCATTTAGAGTACTAGCAATATTTTTAATTTTATCATCAGCCTGTTGCACAGTGACTACCCAATCTTCTGTATTAACTAATAATAATAAATAATAATAATAATGCTGGACAATCCACACAGCATCATCTAGCCCCAAAGTTAGCTACTCAAAGCTTGTGTTATGGGTACTAGATAACTGATATATTTAATACATTATATACATAGATTGATATTTTTTTATTATACATATTAAATACCCAGACCAACGGAACAAATTTCTGCAGATCGTACACAAATTTGTTCCGAGACGGGAATCGAACCCGCAACCTCCTGCGCCGCAGGCGGACCTTCGCCCACCGCGCCACATCGGTAGTCAAAACTGCTAGAACTTAACTGCTAGAATATCAATCACGTGAGTATCACTGTAACTACTGTCCACCGGGCTCCTACTCAAAGCGTCGACATGAGCCATCTTCTCGCCGGCCCTATACTCAATCTCGCAATCAAACTCTAGAAATTGAAGCCACCAACGAGCTATTCTGGGGATCAAGTCGCGCTTCGTTAGAGTGGTCCTTAATGCGTTGCAGTCTGTAATAATTTTGAACTTTATGCCTAGCAAATATATTCTAAATTTGGCTAAAGATGCTATAACAGCCAGAGTCTCTAGTTCAAAAGAATGTAACTTCTGTTCGTCTGTCGATGTCTGTCTACTATAGTATGCGACCACCTTAAATAGCCCTGATTCATCCTTCTGCATAAGAATACCCGCTACCCCAATTTTACATGCGTCGGTATGAAGCTGAGTTTCAGCGTCAGGGTTATAGATCGTTAGTATTGGTCGTTCGGTTAAAGCTGTCTTGAGATCATTAAACGCCTTCATTTCTTCGTTTCAGTAGGTTTGTCATTTCCCTTTTTCGGACAATTAGCTGCTAAGTGGCCTCGCAAGTTACAATTTGTACACTGAATAGGCGGTTTTGGGCAGCGAAAGAAGGGATGTCCTTTTTCGTTACAATTATAGCAGGTCATACCACTAGAATTGGGCTTTGTTTGGTTAGTTCTATTATTATTAGGCTGAGAATTAGAGTCATTTTGTGTGTTAGTTTGATTTTGTAAACCTTGTCGTCTATCTTTATTTTGGTTATCGGATGCGTGTCTGTCCTGGTTTATTTTAACTGTTTTAAAAAGCTTGAGTACCTGTTCTGGTTCACTGAATTCAACGGCCTGTGCCCCCAACCTAACAGTCCTATCATCTACTCCAAATATTAGACAGTCAACAGCTTTGGACCCAGTTATACCACAACGGTTGAGCAAGTTCATTTTAGCGTAGTAATAAAGCTCGAGAGAGTCCCCTTGTCTTGCCCTTTTCCCTAACATTTCTGTAAGAAGCTCCGCGTAATTATCTCGAGATGGAAAAGATTCTCTGAGTTTAGCTTTCCATTCTAACCACGTAAATAGCAGAGAAGGTAGTCCCTGATACCACGTTTTGGCTACCCCCGTAAGTTTAGGCAAAGCATAATGAATGATTTGTTTTTCGTCCCAATTGTAAATCTGTGCGCATTCTTCTATTTTATGAATCCACAAATCTATTGATTGTTCCTTACAAAGGGGGTCAAATTCAGGAATAACGTTATTAAGAACAGGGAAAATATCACGCTGAGAAGTATTCCTATCTTTCAAACTCTGCATTACATCTAGGAACGTCGAAAAAAACTGTTGCTGCGTATCGACGTACCTTGATTCTTCGCCTGGGCCGGATTGTACCTGCTGCGGTGTCATAGGTGGAGTCGGTACCTCTAACAGCGATGATGACGGGGTCAGCAGCTGTGGAGGTGCTCGTGGAAGTGCAGGCGCCAGCGGAGGCGCCAGTGGAGGCACCAGTGGCTGCACCAGCGGAGGCGCCAGCGGAGGCGCCAGTGGCGGCGCCAGCGGAGGCACCAGCGGTGGCGCCAGCGGAGGTGCCAGCGGCGGCGCCAGCGGAGTCACCAGCGGCGGCGCCAGCGGAGGCGCAAGGGGCTGCGCCAGCGGAGGCGCCAGTGGCGGCGACAGCGGAGGCGCCAGTGGCGGCGCCAGCGGAGGCGCCAGTGGCTGCGCCAGCGGAGGCGCCAGTGGCTGCGCCAGCGGAGGCGCCAGTGACTGCGTCAGCACAGGCGCCAGCGGTTGCGCCAGCAGATGTGAAGGCGACCGCGGCTGCGTCAGTGAAGCCGCCAGCGGCGGCGCCAGTGGCGGCGCCAGCGGAGGCGCCAGTGGCTGCGCCAGCGGAGGCGCCAGTGGCTGCGCCAGCGGAGACGCCAGTGGCTGCGCCAGCGGAGGCGCCAGTGGCTGCGCCAGCGGAGCCGCCAGTGGCGGCGCCAGCCGATGTCCAGGTGACAGCGGTGTCGGCGCCACGGGAGACCTTCGTTTCGATCGCCTTCTGGATTTATGAGGGCGACGGCGACGCTTTGACCGGTGACGTCGCTCATGTCTTGATTCGCTTCGTTCCTCCCGGGACCGACTTCGACTACGGCTGGTAGAAGAACTATTTGACGGCGACCTTGTTCTTCTCTTACGCTTGGGCATAACCTCGACAAAAGAACAAAAAAAACATTGTATTAGAATTAGGTTATCATAATATTATAACCGCATGTAAAATAGTAATCGTTTCTGGTGTGGGTACTTCCTTCTAATGTAAGTATTTAAATAGTTATGATAAAGGGAACGACACGCTTGTCGGGCCATGCGCCACGAATCGGTTAATCGACCAGCGTTAATTTTATTTTACTTGGAATATACTTATATTGTAAATGAGAAAAAGTTAAAAGTTGAACCTCGAGAAAAAAAAAATGTATTATTTTAACATCAAAATTAGTATACGTTTCGTTTAAAAAAAACCCCATTAAATCAAGAATATAACTGCGCCACGTGGCAATTGTTACATTTGGTAAACAAGAGATAGCCTTTCAGAATAAAAGTTTACTTACGTATGTCTTCTTTTCCTGGTGTGAGCTAGTGGATTACGCTAATATTATAACGAAAATCAGCGTAATCCCACTTCTGAGATGTAAGAATGTCCAGTCCTCGGAATATTCCAACACAATCTATCAATACTTTGTCTCGAAGTTTAGAATAAAAGTAAAAGACTTCTCACTTGTAACACTGTTTATTGGAAGTATTTAACTCGACCGCGTCTAGCAAAGGAATGACCGAGCTCCGTCCACAATTCTCTCTAGCACTTTTTGTTAGAGGGCGTGGCTACAAGCAATAAAGCGCCAAAAACTGTCAAATGACTTCCGATAGTTGTCTAACAAAAACACCAGTGAAGGAAGTAGAAGTAAAGTCAAATAAAGTGTTGTAATTGTTAACACTACCTACCTAAATAAGTAAATAAATGGATAAAAACTGGTTGTTTTTACTTAACATGAAATCAACAATCATTTCCTTCTTACTTTCAAAAACTAATATAGTTAATATCGACTTTTTTACCGATGTCGATAGTCAGAGCCTCAACACTAGCATGTCTGGGAGACTAAAAAGTGGTGCCCGAATTACCCCGCGTGAATTTTAAATCTTTTTTTCTAGAAACTGAACCCTCTCAGGAGTTTGGAAGACTCAAATTCGGATGTACTGACTTGTCCAGTTTGTAAAGCTTCTAGTTTTACTATCATCTATATCATACTCATTGGATCAAATAATATTACCACCTGCCAGAAAAGCCGCTGAGGGGCAATTCGGGCATTTTCCAGTTTCACGAAACTTAAGTTTTAAAATTTTGACTGATTTTTTTGTACAGAATTGCCCCTCTGCACTTAATACTAAAATTAAAAAGAAAACTTTTTTAATTTCTACCTTTCCACGGTAGAAACGTACAAAATACTAATTTAATTAACCACATAATGGTTACGTTATCAGCAGTGATCGGATTTTCGGGCGCTTATTTACCTTAACTTTGAGCGACGACACAACATGAGCTGTTAAAACCAAACAACTCTAAAACTTTTTTAGGGAATTCATATAAATTCCGAATTATCCCTAAATATCGAGTGTTATTTATTTTCGCTGGCATTTTATTTATGTGTCAATCAAATATAAAACACTTTTTCTGACGCGTTTTTCAATTAAATCGAAATTTTCGGAGAAGAAAAGATTTTTATTTGCGAAATTCCAAAAAAAATCGAATATTATGTCTTTAGTGAAATACGCAATAGAATAGAAGTGTCTTTTATTTTGTTTATAAATAAGATTCCGGCGAAAAAACATCATCATTTTAGAAATTTCTGGAAGTTTAGAATTCGTGATAATTCATCAGGATTCCTGAAAAAGTTGGTTTACAAGCTCTTTTTTGTGTCTTTGCCCCAACTTTAGGTAAATAAGCACCCGAATATCCAATCGCTAGTTATCAGTCAGTAAAAACAAAGTTTAATGATCATTAAACGTATTATTTTAACTAAAAAGCAAATCGTGATTGTCGACAAAAATACATAATTAAAAAAAAAAATAACATAATTCTGGCCATGTCGGTTGACATCGGTTTAGTTTAAACCTATGTCAACCGACATGACCAGAATTTTGTTATTTATAATGGTGCCGATAAGCAACTGGTATAATTTTAAGTTTATAATATTGTTTTGTGTTTCTTAAATTAACGCGCTTCATTTTTTATTATTTTTAACAATTATTATAGTATTTTTCTCAATCCCGAAAATCCCGGGATTTGGAAAAAATAATCCCGAAATTTTCGGGATCAAAAATCGGCCGGGATCCCGGGATCCCGAATCCCGGGATCCCGGAATCGAATCCTCTAAGTACAAGACACATGTTTGTATGATCTGCAGATATTTATTCTGGGTGTTTTCTATGTATGATAAAAAAGTATGTTATAAGTTATCTAAGGGTACATACTACACGGGCGGTTCTCCCGCCACGGGAATCCGCTTCTGAACCGCACTAGTCACAATTTAATATGAAAATTGTGTGCTGCATGCTACACTGCGGTTTCCCGTCGCGGATCACAGGCGGGACAAATACGAGCGCCCCATGCAGCGTCAAACTGCCACCGCTGATAACCGGCGCTTTAACGTTTATCACGGCGTTATAACGGGCGGTTTCCCGCTATTACGTCATTCTGCGCTTCCTTGGCGCTCGCTCGCGCGTCGTTAGTACGGGATCCATATAAAAATGAACAAAAGACAGCGATTAACCGCGTCCACGACTACTACTCGAGTTTGATGTTCTGCAGCACCTTTGTCGAGTGGATTCCCGCGGCGGGAGAACCGCTTGTGTAGTATAACCTTAAGAATAAAGTATAACCCTTATAAAAAATAATAAAATAAAAATATTTATTTCAAGCAGTAGTAGTATGGTCATGGCAGCCATGTCTCTTCAGAAGAACCAATGGCCTCCTTTCCAGCAGTCCTATTAGTTTTTAAAAGGTCTCTCTTTTTTTGTATTTTTATTTTTATATGAGCTGAAATAGTACTGCTATGGCAAGGTGGGAAAACAATTACGTCTGATTTTTGTGAGAAGAGTGTTGAGTGGCCTTGCTCCAATCTTGCCGGGGAGTATCTCACCTAACATTCACTGCTCGAGCTGGATGAAGGGAATGCTACATGCACCACTTGCTCGGGCATTTTTTTCCACAAATTTTTCTATTTTCTTCTTGGTTTCAGTGGCACGAATATTTCATAGTCAGCTGACGAATCATCGTCGGGATATTTTCTCCACTTTGGCTCAGGTTTTCTTGACGGCTGTTTATTCTTTCGGTATTACCTGGATTCTGTCTAAGCAAAGATCTTATATCTCTTAAAGTGTATCCTTTCGGACTTTTCTTAGTTTTATTCTCTTTTCTATCAAAGCAACGTAAAGTTTTCATTAATTCTGTCTCACGCTTTGTGGTTTTACGTTTGTCCTTCACCATCATCTTTAAGGATTGGTACATTTTAAATTTTCAATTATTTTTATTTTCTCACGGACTTAAGTGTAACGTTTCTGATAGCATGTTGGGGATGTCTTTCGTATAAGCGTTGAATAAAAATGGTCCTAGCAACTACCCTGGGTGATCCTTTTTATAATAACTAAAGCACAATAATAAAGAAATTTAGGCCCGTACCTGCCTATTCGAAATTTGATTAAAATGTAAATTAAAGCCGTTATTATGGTATTTAATCCTTTTTTTATTAAAATGTTTTTGGTGCATCCGCATCATCCAGAAGCCCAGCATTTCTTCTATGTATTTAAAACTCCTCCTCACTGCTAGATCTTGCTCGAGGATATGACTTGTACAACATACGCCTTCTCATTGGCCTAAACTTACAAGCTTCATTTTCTTGCGAACTATTGGGAGCAAATCTTTCAAAACTATAAACTTTTAACGAATGGTTGGAAAATTCTTCGCTGCGTTCAATTATTTTTCTGTGTCCACCAAGTTCTGATTTCTTCTTACCGATAGCTCCGTTAATAAGTGTATCGTCGTCGTTCCTTGTAAGCGGTTTCTTATTAAGCATTGATCTTCCTTTCAACAACATGCCTTCAGCTGGATATTTTTCGGTGGTTTTTTTATTTTTTTTACGAAAATTTAAAGCTTTTTCGGGTTTACGTTTCTGCTCAGCCATAACTTTTAATGCTTGGTACAGGTTTTGGGGTTCTTCGAAAGACACTGGGTCCATTCTCAATTCCTCTTTTAACAGGTTGAGCATATCTCTCTTTTTATTTTTTCTATAAAAGGACGGTCGTTTTTCAGTTTTATTAAATTCAGCTCTTTGGGATCTCATCGATAATACTCTTCGAGGTTCATATTCTTTTCTCGTTTTCGTTTGCTTACCAGCAGATTTTGGTTCCCTTATCACCCTCGCGTATTTGGGTGTTCGAGTAAACTGGGTATTATATTGCAAACTGTTATTGTTCCAATGACTATACTTGTTTCTGACGGAATAGTCAATTTTCACAGGTAATTCACACACATTTCCATTTTCTTTGTGCATCTCGGTAGCAACATTCAATTTTCTAGCGACGGATTCGTTTATTTCTAATGCAATTTTTGAACTAACAGTGCTAGGTCCCTTACCAAATTGTGCATTTTCGGTGTAATCATTAAACGTGCCTTGTAGTAGGTCTACGAAAAAGTTGTACAGTTTCTTTTCGTCCCTGTGTGTAGCTTGTTCTGCCACCAGCGTAGGTGGGTCAGGATCAAACACTTTAGTCTTCTTCTCTGCCAGTTTCTTTCCCTCTTTAACTTCTCTGACGAGTGTTTTATATTTGTCATCATTTTGTATATCTTCAGGAGCTAGGGGAACCAAACGAGGAAGCTGACTCTTCCATTTAGTATCTTCCTTGTCGTTTACAGATGAATTTGACGAAGTCCCAGTCCCAAAGCGTTCTTTCTTGGATTGGATAACCTCAAAGTTGTCGACTTGATGTTTATAGTCATTTAGGATTTTTGATCTGTATTTTTTCTTTTTGTCGAGGTCACAGTCGAGCCCGTAGGATGGGATATGAGATGGGTCTAATGTGTGATTCGGCGATACTTGGTGCTTCATTTCATCCTTTCTTGCTTTATTGTTAAATGAGGTTTGATGTATGCCAGTGGATGATTTAGAGAGGATAGTTAGGACTGAAGCTAGAAACTTCTTGTGGTCACGATGCGGTCGTTTAGGAGGTTTCTCTTCGATATCTTCTTTAATTTCATCAGCTGAAACATGCAAGTTTGAGTGATACTTTAACACCATAACTATGTACCTACTAACAATTTATAAACATTCTAGAAACAAAATCGATCAGGTTCAAGATGGATACCGTGCAGGAATTGAACTCGAAAACTTCTGCATTTCACAGAACCTTCACAACAGGTCGTCGTAATTTGGAGTTGACTGACTGTTGCATCATAGCTCCTGAACTGAAGATGACTTATTTTGTTTTAGTTTGACATCGACAGTCCTTGACTACCTATATTGAAAGGAAATCGATGCAAGGGTTCGAAGCAAAAGTCGCCTTCTATTCAACTTTCTCTTTCAGCTTACCTGCATAAATATCTCGACCAAACATTGACGTTTTATTCTTCTCTACATACACTCCTCTTTTCTTTTGTCCTAACATTTCGATCTCTGCGTTGCTTTTACTAATTTTTTTATGGGTCTCGGTCTTCTTTTTATTTTCGATAGCAGAGTTCGAAGATTTCAACTTTGCTATAGTAGCCTTTTTGCGGTGTTCCATGTTTTTAGGCATTTCGTGAAAATGAAGCGTAGACCATTTTTTTGATTACTTAAGTAATTTAATTACTTATCATTATTATAATAGGTGTGGTAGGTAAACGTTGTTACAAAAAAAAACAAATAGATCAAAAAAAGATAACATATAAAAAGAATGTCAAATCTTTGGGAAGCTTTTTCAATGATAAGTATTTTTGTAAAAAAACTGTCTAATAAGGTAGGTATAGAAATCAACAAAGAGAATTATAGTAGGTAGGTATAATATAATCAAAGATCTTTTATTATATTTTACTAGCGACCCGCCCCGGCTTCGCGCGATTTTATTTTGCGTATAAAACTTCCTCTTGAATCACTCTATCTATTAAAAAGAACCTTATCAAAATCCGTTGCGTAGTTTTAAAGGATAAAGCAGTCAAAGGGAAATAGGGACAGAAAAAGCGACTTTGTTTTATACTATGTAGTGATTATTTTGAATATATATACCAGCATAATTATTCTAAGTATATAGGTACCTACCTGTGTCTAGTTACTCTATGTACCTATGCACTATCTATATAATTGCCTATCTTTGGGTATAATAATAATAATATTTATTGAAAACAAACATTTACTCTAACACAATGAACCCCTGACTCCTAAACTAGGGTTACCTGTGTGTCAGGAGTCAGTTCCTTCCCATGTAGATAGGGTTACCATATCTCCGGAATTGTCCTGAGATCTCCGGACTTTTAGACCAATCTCCGGAGCTCCGGAATTGTCTTGTGATCTCCGGAATTTAGGAATTTTCAATAAAACCGAGCATATCATCAATATATTATTATTAAAAACTAAGAAATCAAACAGTTAGCAGTTTTTTTAAAACTAAGAGATCAACTAAAATTACAAATAAAATCAACACTAAGGCTGCCTGTCCATTGACGCGGAGAGAGGCGGCGCAGCGGAGAAACGAGGAAATATTAACCAATAGGATTGCCATGAAATCTCCGCTCCGCTTTTTCATGCAATCCTATTGGTTAATATTTCCTCGTTTTTCCGCTCCGCCAGCTCGCTCCGCTCCAATGGACAGGCACCCTAAGGCAGGCTATGTCTAGTTCGTTCGTGTAAACTCTCCAGTAAAAGGTTGACCGAAGGCACCGCATACGCATTAGTCTCTCTGACCAATATTGTGTGACTTCAATCTAAGGTAAACGTCCTGACTGAGGGGCAGCGGGAGGTGGACGCGTCGCGTGTATGTGGTGAGGTGATGAAAGAAATTATAAAATTTTGACTTTTTATTGTAAAAATAGGTAGTAGAGTTCCATTACGTTTTAATTGAAATTACGACTATATCTCAGGAATTTCCAATACAAAATTTGGCTTATCTCCGGAATTTTCATTTTTCCATATGGTAACCCTACATGTAGAGAACAATTATTCTGTTATTCAATAGAGTAGGTACCTAAGTATAGACTAATTTAATTAATGAATAAAAAAACAATACAAGAAACCTATCTGCAAAACTACTACTATATATGCTTTAGTTATGGTTATACTTAACCACTTAGAATAATTACACGTGCCGCTTACCCAAACATTGGTTGTTTTTTGACTTCTAGATAAAGCGGAATTATTTGTGAAATTATCTCTCTATGCCTTATTCCTCTAAGCTTACCAAGAATTAAATTGTGAGTTTGTGTGGTGGTATATAGTCAGTAGGTATCTAGGTACTAGATACTGTCTAGTTTGTTTGAGTGAGTATCATTGAATAATAAAAATAGGAGCAAAACACATGCGGCTTGCACACGGAGTTTGGACCGCGTAACCGGGACTGCGTTCCAAACTGCAGATGGATCTGTAGGTACTACAGTTTGAACCGCGGATCAAACTGTCGTGCTAATCTATACTTATAATAAAACTGTAACAGGTCAAATTCTGTACATTGAAGATATTTTGAAATAAAATTCGGAGGGCACTCTATTATCGATACTCAAGCCAAAACTGTAATTTTTTTCATTCATGTCTGTCCGTCTGTCTGTTTGTCTGTCTGTCTGTATCGTAAACGCGCATCATGCCGAAACTCCTTGACGGATTGAAATGAAACTCGGCATGATTACGAGGAAGGACATAGGATACTTTTTATCCCGGAATTTAGTAAGGTTCTCATGGGAGAGGGTATGAAAGTAAAATTCCTTTACCGCGCATTACGCCAAAACTGATGAATGAGTTGGAATGAAACTCGGGACGATTTGAGTTCAAAGTACAAGGAAGGACATGCGATACTTTTTATCCCGGAATTCGGTAAAGTTCCCCTGGGAGATAGGGTGAAAGAGAAATTCTTTAACCACGCATCACGACGGAATTGAATGAATTAGAATGGAACTCGGGACGATTGGACATGGGATACATTTTATCCCGGAATTCAGTTTACTTTTTTATTTACCACCCTATTTAACTCCTTCAGATGTTAAAATTTCCAAATTTTAATAGCCTATGTCCTATTCTAGGTCTTAAGCTATCTACGTACCAAATTTCATCTAAATAACTTAAGTAGTTACGGAGATTACCTATAACAAACATTCACACAGACGTTCCCATTTATATTATAATACAATAATGAGATAAGCCAATAAGGTTTGAGTTCAATAAAAATTGACAAATATTTATAATCATTGATTTGTCGATAGTTCATCAACTATATATACATGCGCGTTTTCGACCAGAGGCACCGGTTGACCTGAAGTGATGTGACCGCGCGCTCTCCGCCCTCTATCTCGAAAACGGATCACCGTATAAAAAAATTTGCAAAGCAAAATTTGTAGAGAATTTTGTATTCTACAATATTGATAATCGGTACAAATAGCAAAAAACACATAGGAAATGAAATATTTACAAAACAAGTGCAAAAATCAATTTTTCCACACTCGACCTTGAAATTTAATAGTTGCGCACACCCTACCATAATTATGTAGGTTTTGAGACCACTTTTAGAGTGCGAATATACAAGTATTTACAGACTTACAGCTGGGTATCTCTAATTCCGAGGTGAACTCACTATAATGACTGGACTAGTAGCCGAGTGCTCGAAAGCTTTATCAGGATATTCGACAGTAGGAACACATGAAAAAGTTTATAAAATAAATCATAGAATTTGTTTCCGGAGTAACAAACCGGTAATTTATTCAATACTAGGTACAATAACACGTTTCCACTTTCTTTACCTGTGCCTAACTTTTATTTTACCCGTATAACGTTCGTCACCTATTTTATCCAATAAAATGTCTTCAGTCAATTTGTTTCCGTAGTAACAAACCGGTAATTTATTCAATACTAGGTACAATAACACGTTTCGAACCACTTTCTTTACCTGTGCCTAACTTTTATTTTACCCGTATAACGTTCGTCACCTATTTTATCCAATAAAATGTCTTCAGTCATAGGCTTTTCTAACGCCGTTTTGAACGCTCTTACAAAATTTTGCCTATGGTAAGAGAATTCATCATCCTTTAAACATTTCGTAGTTGATGCTAGTGTTGTGTCTACCCAAGCTTCGTAATAGGGCTTCGTATGATGATTCATACATGATGGCGCCCATTTCGCCACTTCTGTCGGCGGGGAAGGCCCGTTCGTGATCAAATCGGGAGACAGTGGTCTTCGTTTTCGGCTGCGTCTCTTCACTTTTGTAATCTTTTCGTTTTCTTTCTTAACATTTTTTACAAATGTATCTTTACTTGTATTGTGTTTCACTGTATGCCTATGTTCGTGTTCTTTTTTTTGTGATTTCCTATAATTTGTTGGTATACTTATTAATAATGGTGTTGGTTGCTTACGATCGACAAATGTAACTGATTTAAAAACGCGATTGTCATTTTTAACCCTAACCGTTTTAATAAACGGTCTCCTCTGTCCGGATGAATCAGTTTTTGTCGGTTTTTTGATAGAATTGGTTCCAACCGATTTGTGATCCGTTTGGACAGACTTTTCGTATAGCTCGCATGTTTCTACTTTTGTCGTTGCCTTCTCGATTGTCTTTTCTGAAATTAAATTAAAGTAGTGTCAAATTCTAATAGTATCTAAGCGATGTTGTTTCCCGCGGTAGGGATAAAAAGGGTAATTTTATTAAGGATACCGTCTTACCAACATCAATATTAATTTCTTTTGCACCTATTCCTGCTGTATTATCTTTTGTAAGACCTTTCTTCATTCTGATGGTGTATTTATCGTTAATAAGTTTTTTTTTGCTAAGAATATCTAAAAAAGGTTTAACTACAGGTACTTCTTTTGTACTACTATATATTCCTTTATCATCATTTTTCTTGTTTTCATTTAGTTTGATGCCTTTCATTTGTTTACCAATATCACCTGCGCCCCTGTTTATTAAGTCTTTTTCTTCACGATTAAATTTCTTTATGTTGGTTTTTAAAACATCTCCCATAGGTCTATTCATAGTATTATTATTCATTTTAGGGTCAGCAAAAAATTTATTACTTTGTTTTACATCCCCTTTAGCATCCTCGCGGATGAGACTGTTAAATTTTTTTCTAACATCGTTTCTATGTATATCTTCCTCTCGAAAATACCTTGTGTTCTTGTTTTTTCTAAGATTCTCTTTATCTACAACTTTATCCACAACTTCTTCGCGGGTATGTTTAGTTTTTATATTTTTTCTTGTATCCTCTTTAATTCCTTTGGGTATTTTAATGGCTTCTTTTACCTTCTTATCAGGTATTATCGTAGTTGGGAAGCATTCAGTGATATCTCTTTTCTTGTATACTGTTTTACTATTGTTTAAGCTTTCATGTTTGTTGATAAATTTGGGTTTCAGCACATGATCCTCTGGTATTTTCACCGAAAAACTGTTGACTTTATTTTTTCTTTTATTGACTGTTATGTCTTTTGGATGTATCTGATCCTGTTCATTTTTCTTGGTAAGTTCTGGACTGAATGTACCATCATCTGGTACAACGCGAAAGATTTCGTTGTCATTCAAAGTTTTTCTACTGTTTGAATGTTTCTTGTGACCTGCCTTTACTTTTTTATTGGTTAACTCTGGGCTTGAACTATTTTTCATATTACAATAGCAATAAATGCGGACTGAAAATTTGTAAGAAATTTGCACTAAAAATTTTGTTTACTTACTTGTCAAGAGTGGTCTTAGAGCTCGGTGTGGTCATGAGTTTAGTTTTTTTGAAGTATGTAGACTTTATATTATTGTCTTTGATGAGATTAGTTAAATCCATAGAGTTCGTAAGGTAATCCATGTGCTCGATGGAAAGTCCATACTGACGAATCACTACATATTATAAAACAAAGTCGCTTTTTCTGTCCCTATGTCATTATGTCCCTTTGAATGCTTAAATCTTTAAAACTACGCAACGGATTTTGATGCGGTTTTTTTTAATAGTTAGAGTGATTCAAGAGAAAGGTTTATATACTTATAATAAAACCGTGCGAAGCCGGGGCGGGTCGCTAGTAATTTTATAAAGAAAAATAAATGCTGCAAATATACAGGGTGTTCCATAATGAGTAGATAACCTGAAAGGTGCTTATGCGGCAAGTCAAGGCCAATAAGAAACATTTTTTATTTTTTTTCTAACTTGACCCGTTCGGAAAATATTTAATATTTTGTAAATTTGGAAATATTTGTACATTTGTTAACATTTTTGGACTTTGTGCCTACAATTTTAATAATTTTTTAATTTTTATTTTTAGAATATACTAAAGAGAAACACCTTTATTGAACACCATTTAAAATATTTTGGTAACTAGGACCAGTAATTTTCAAGGCAGGTTTAAAGTAGAAAAATTTAATTTTTCAAATTATTATGCAAAGTTTAAGCTGTTGTGGTTAAAAAAAAAAATAAAGAAAACTAAGATGCCATGTACTTTAAAAACATGTCCATTTCAAGAGCATCCTAAAATGATAATAAACGTTGAAATTTTGTAGAGCAAAAAACTGAGATATTGCTACTTTTGTGCCAAAAGGGGCCTATGCTACTAAAAATAGTTTTGAACCAACACATCAATAAAATATCTTTTTCGCCATTCTCGTTCTAAAATTTTTACTTTGCTACTTAAGAACAGTGAGTGAAATCTATTTTTGCTGATTCATGCTGGAATATAGGAAACATTTTAATAAATAGTAAACAATAATCTAGCCGAAAGTAAAGAGATTTTGTGTTATGAAAACGAATTTGGTGGTATGAATTTGGAAAGAAGATTCAAACTCCATTATCCAACTACAGAATGACGCGTATCCGGTACACTAAGCCGTTCAGGAACGGCGTTATTTAGATTTACCTACTCCCTAAATACTATAACTTAATTTCATTTCATTTATTATAACTTAACTTTGACGTCGAGTCCAAAACGATGCGGACCGCTACGAAAGTTTGCTAAAAAATCCTTTATTAAAAAGATGCAGAGTCTGCATCAAAGCTGGAGGACATCAATTCGAACATTTCATCAAAATCATCAGCCCAAATTAGTCCACTGCTGGATAAAGGTCTCCCCTAATGAGCACCATAGCGCCCTGTCTTCAGCCTGACGCATCCAGCATCTGCCAGCAGGCTTTCGCAGATCGTCATCCCACCTGACCGGAAGGCGTTCTACACTACGTTTGCCAAGTCGCGGTCTCCACTGAAGGACACGTTTACCCCAACGGTTGTCGGTTCTTCACGAGATATGGCCGGCCACTGGTGGCAGTACCACTTCAGCTTGCTAATCTTTGAGCTATGTCGATAACTTTGGTTCTCTGTCGGATGTATTCCTTACGAATCCTATCCTTCAGAGAAACTGCTCACATAGCTCTTTCCATAGCTCGCTGAGCGACTTTGAACTGGTGGACAAACCCTACCGTGAGTGTCCACGTCTCAGCTCCGTAAGTCATTACGGGTAGGACGCACTGATTGAAAACTTTCGTTTTCAAACATTGCTGTATGGATGACGAGATTTCACTCACTGTTTTTAAGTAGCAAAGTACCGTTTTAGAACGAGAATGTCGAAAAAGTTATTTTATCGATGTGTTGGTTCAATATTATTTTTAGTAGGTAGCATTGGCCCCTTATGACAGAAAAGTAGCAATATCTCAGTTTTTTGCCCTACAAAATTTCAACGTTTACTATCATTTTAGGATGATCTTGAAATGGACATATTTTTAAAGTACGTGGCATCCTAGGTTTCCTTATCTTTTTTTTTAACCACAGCAGCTCAAACTTTGCGTAATAATTTGAAAAATTAAAATTTTCTACTTTAAACCTGCCTTGAAAATTACTGGTCTTAGTTACCAAAATATTTCAAAGGGTGTTCAAAAAAGCTGTTTTTCTTTAGTATATTCCAAAAATAAAAATTAAAAAATTATTAGTATTGTAGGCACAAAGTCCAAAAATGTGAACAGAGGTACAAATATTTCCAAATTTACAAAATATTAAATATTTTCCGAACGGGTCAAGTTAGAAAAAAAATAAAAAATGTTTCTGATTGGCCTTGACTTGCCGCTTATGCACCTTTCAGGTTATCCACTCATTATGGGATACCCTGTATAAGGTATGTGGAAGGTAGGTATAAGGATAAATTTTATTTGAATCCTTATTATATGTTGAAGTTGATGAGATAATCCTTCAAGCTGAAAAAGTTCCAAAAGGTGTTGAGGTGGCCAATTCGAGCAAACTTTGTAATTTTAATTGAATAAAAACAACTTTAGACGTATTTAAAACGTATTATCATTATCTTGACCCTAGCAACAAACTCAACAAAGTACCTATCTCTTAGGTCGACCCCTGATGTATTATTTCTGCCATGTAGCATATCGTTAGAAAGGGTGATAAGTAAAGAACTTTTTGAAAGGAAGCTAAACGCAAAATGAATGTTAGTTTTTTTGAATTTAGAAGTGATCACTTTTCATAATATTTATACCGATTTACCACTTTGGAAGCTCACAAGTTTTTTTTTGGGTATGAATTGTAACAAGTAATGATTTATTCAGAACTAGATGCGCCCCGCGGCTTCGCCCGCGAATATGAACTTTATACCATAGCAATAAAGCTCAAATTGACTACGTTTTAGTTACAAATCATTTGTATGGGAAAAAGAAAAGGGCTATTTTTAGGGTTTTTCCAGCAATAATTCTAATTTTTCTCGCCGTAACAACCATCCTTGAACTTCAACGAACATTTTAAAAAAAGATTTGGCCAAACTGGTCCAGGCGTTGTTGAGTTATGCGCTTACCAACACATTTTGCGATTCATTTTTAATTTATAGATAAGAAAACATTTCAGAATACAAGCAGACTTTGTTTTGTGATATTATAACCACAAAAAAAAAAGTTAGGACGATTTAAAGGCAAGATTTCGGGAATTTTCCAAAAAAAAATAAAAAAAATCATATCTGGACTACCGTGAGACTTAGGACATTGGGTCTCACGGGGAAAAATAGCACATAACCACCCGCAAAAAAATCATGTCGGTCCATGTGCAAAACACCCTGTATATGAAATAACTTCTGAACTTTTGAAGGCAAAAACCACCTTCAGCCGTGTGAACCGGGAGGGCTCGCTACCTGGCCATACTCATGGGCACTCAAACTGTTACCTATCCAAAATGGTCCGTCTGCTCCGTCCTGCCCCCATTCCATTCCTATCCCAGTCACAAATTGCTGCACCGCGCCCTCTTAAGCTAACTTACATTATTTTGACTATGATCATAGGGCTATCAAGCAATTTTAGATTTTTATTCTTGTTCCATATACAATGTGATTTTTCGAACCTTGATCAAACGAAATGTGCGGATACACGACACATATTTATCGATAAAAATCGGGATAAAAAAAATTATATGTTATTTATATCTCAAAAACAAAGCATTTTTAATATTTTTTAAAATGAAGACTACTTCATCTGGTTTTTTCTTCGTTTCTTTTCGAGTAAATGGTGTATTTTATTCGAAGTAGTCTTAACTATAAGGTAACTACATATCTATAGTAATTCTTACTTTATCTAGGTACTTGAATTATTATTAATTTTTATCAGGGCTCGCCGATATATATCAGCGGATATTTATCATGATATATATCTTCTTCTATCTATATATATAGTAGGTACCTATATAAAAGAAAGTCGTGTTTGTTACAACACTTATAACTCGAGAACGGCTATACCGATTTTTATGATTTTTGTGTTTTTGGATTTGTCTTCGTCGGGAATAGCATATTATGTATAAAAATATGATATTTGACAAATAAATAAATTTCCCCGCGGGCGACGCTGCGGGGCGCAGCTAGTTTATTATAAAAAAATTGGAACTTTTCGAACCCAGATTTTTATTTTAATCTGTTTGATCCTAATAGTTATCATTCTGTGTCACTGTGTATCGAAGTAATTAATAATTGTGTATCTTCCGCAGTTTACAACCTTCCTATTTTGTTTTTGCCTAGTATCATACATTTTTCAGTAAAATTTATTAAGATAATTGTTTTTAATTTAGTCAGTTGCCTTAAGCTTGTGCATGCTGGAAGCCCTTTAAGTAAGGGAACACATAGTTTTTTAATTCAATTTGTTTTGATGTTTGTTTTTAGTATTGTGATTCTTTTGTTGGGTTTCCAAAATAAATAAATTGAATAGGTAGCTGTTCTTTTAAAGTCTCCACACACAGAAGCCGGTTTTTCCTATGGCACCGCGCCGCCACCGCCTCCGGTGTATGTGTAATCTTTCATATGATTTAATAGGATACAAGCCTTCGCCCCCGCTCCGCCTTCTGTATGTGGAGACCTTTAGTGTATTTGGTAGGTACAGTAAATAAAATATTAAATAATTGTTACATTTCTATTTATTTACATAACTACAATTAAGATACGTTACTATGAAAACAAATATTCTTAAAAACCTAAAACAATATTGCCAGTAAATAAATGTATTACTAAATCGTCAATATCAATTGATAAATGTTATAAAAAGTCTTAAGTTACTTTTTGCATACAGTAAAAGAGAAATTAACAATTGAATAATCACTACATAGTATAAAACAAAGTCGCTTTCTCTATCCCTATATCCCTATGTATGCTTAAATATTTAACACTACGCAACGGATTTTGATACGGTTTATTTAATAGATAGTGATTCAAGAGGAACGTTTATACGTATAATAAAACCATGCGAAGCCGGGGCGGGTCGCTAGTTTTTAATAAAATCTATTTTTTTATAGTTAATAATATCTACGACGACCGATGTGGCGCGGCGAGCGATGGTCCGCCTGCGACGCAGGAGGTTGCGGTTCGATTCCCGCCTTGAGAAAAATGTTCTGCAAATAATTGTTTTAGGGTTCTAAGTGTTTTGTATGTTATAATAAAAAATCGAACTGTGTAATGTATTGTATTAAGTATATCAGTCATCTAGTAGGCAAGCTCTACTAAGTTTGGGCTAGATGATGCTGTGTGGATTGTCCAGCATTATTAATTATTTTATTTATATACATATTTGTATATAAACATACTTACACGTATTTGTATGTAATTCTATAATTTAAAAATATTACTAGGAACATATACCTATAAAGGTGGGTACTGACCAACGTTACGAGGTGTAATGTAACATATTACACAGCGAGCATTCGTGCAGTCATTACGCCGTGTTAAGGCAAACGTAGTATTGCTAGAATCTTTGTGACACAAACGTAACGTTGGTCAGTAGGTACCCACCATAAGGAAAAAAGTACTCAGTGCTCATTTAAATTGTTACCAGGCCTCGCCTAATACCTATCGCGATAAGAACCGAAGGATATTGCTAGGTCTATCCTAACTCTAAACCAAGCACTGTCAATAAATCGTCACTTTCTAAGACGTAGTAGTCTCTCAGACGTAATAGTCTCTCAGACGTAAATTTCCCTCAGACGTTGCCCTTCAGACGGAAGTTATACCAACAAACAATTATACAATTTTCGTTATTACATTAATTAACACCAAGATTATTGCTAGGGCTGTCAGAACTCTAAAACAAGCACTGTCTATAAGTACTCTCTCGGACGTAGTAGTCCCTCAGACGGAAGTTACACCAAAAAACATTGATACAAACTTTCATAACTATATGAGCAAGGATATTACTAGGATTGTCAGAATTCTAAACCAAGCACTATTAGTCGTCACATTCTCAGATGTAGTAGTCTCTCAGACGTAATTCTCTCCGACGTAGTAGTCCCTCAGACGTAGTTGTCCCTCAGACGGAAGTTACACTAACAGACATTGATACTAAACCAAGCACTGTCTATAAGACATCACATTCTTAGACGTAGTAGTATCTCAGACGTAGTAGTCCCTCAGTCGTAGTTGTCCCTCAGACGGAAGTTGCACTGCTTCAAAACGTCTGCGTAGTCGGCTACCTCGCTATTGGCTGAGCTATCGCTATCCACGTACGTCTCGGAGACTTCATATGTGCCTTCTTCTTGGATACTCTGCTCGGCCAAGGCTGTCTCGCGGTCCATTGAACTGCTTCGTCCTGGTTCTGCTGATAAAATAAATAAATAAATAATGCTGGACAATACAATGAATGGAAGCTTATTATAGAAGTGTGCACAATTGCCCATAAATGATTTCGAATACACATAGCATCATCCAGCCCCAAGCTAAGCAGATCTTGTGCTATGGTTACTAAATGACTGATATACTTAATATACAACATGGATAGAAATTATTATTAGCTTAGCTTGTCGCTAGATGATGTATGGATTGTCAAATTTTATCTTTCCCCGGTTCTCTATCTTATTGGTAGTTCAGATGGCTGGACTCACCTGTGCGCTGCCCCCTCCCCCCGCCCGTGTCTCCCCCGCCCCTCCGCCGCTCCACAATCTCTCTATATCTCTGTCGCTGCTCGTCCGTCATGTTATCTGGCGGCGGGTGGGCTAGATGGTTCTTTAGATGGTAGTTCAGATGGCTTGACTGCTTGAAGCGCTTGTCACAGAGCGCGCATTGAAAGGGCGCGACGTTGGTGTGAGTTCGCATGTGCTGTTTGAGGTGGACAGTTTGGACGAAGGTCTTTGAACAGATCACGCAGCGGAATGGTTTCACCTGGAATTTATAAACGTAAATCACTACATAGTATAAAACAAAGTCGCTTTTTCTGTCCCTATGTCCGTCCCTTTGAATGCTTAAATCTTTAAAACTAAGAAACGGATTTTGATGCGGTTTTTTTTAATAGATAGAGTGATACAAGACGAATGTTTATACGTATAATAACCGTGCGAAGCCGGGGCGAGCCGCTAGTATATTATACAGGCCTTAATTGACGGAAAATAAAAAGGATATTTATGTCGGTCAGTCTTTATTGAGTTAGAGAATAGCTGAATCAAATCACAACACCGTATTAGATTATGATTTTTTTTTTTGTGGGTCTGGCGGCAATCCTCGCGCTTGGCGTAAAAAAGTTTAGACTTGCATTTGCATGTCACGGAACGGAATCAAATGTTTTACCGAATATTCGGCCGAATGTTCGTATTCGGTGAAACCCATGTTCGGCCCATCTCACATAAAATTGTCATTATGGTTATCTACCTTGGTGTGAGTCCGTAAGTGCTGCTCGAGGCCAGACTTCTGCGTGAATGCTTTGGGACAGAAGGTGCAGTGGTACGGCCGGTCACCGGTGTGTTTTCGCATGTGCTGGACCACGCCTCCCTGGAAGCCAAGTAGACATTTATCAAATCAAATCGTTTATTCATATCAAACATGGTACACATAGATATCACTACATAGTATAAAACAAAGTCGCTTTTTCTGTCCCTATGTGCATATGTCCCTTTGAATGCTTAAATCTTTAAAACTTCGCAACGGATTTTGAAGCGTTTTTTTTTTCATAGATAGAGTGATTCAAGAGGAAGGTTTATATGTATAATAAAACCGTGCGAAGCCGAGGCGGGTCGCTAGTTATAAATAAATTGATCCTCATATCTCGCCACATTCCTGGCATGTGAATACATAAAATAAAATGTTCCAGTTAAGTTCTAGAAACAGCAACATATTTCAAATAATAATTCTTATGCTATTAATAAAAAATAATTAAATTAAATTAAATTAAAATAAATGTCATGCTAAACTATACAGTAAAAATATTCAAAATTAAGGTATATTAATTAAATATATTAAACTTCAGGCCAGAAACTCCTGGATTGTATAAAAGCTATGTTGTACGAGCCATTCTTTTAAGACTTTATGAAACAATATTCCTTTGTGTTCTAAAATATTTTTCGGCATAAGTATTCGGTATAAGTATAAGTTTTTATCATATCTTCATTTTGTACCTTCTATAAGAACCTTTGTGAAGAAATAGTATATTGTTACCCAAGGGTTGAAAGTAACTTATTTAGTCCCGAGACGGGGTTTGGCGCCCGAGTGTAGCGAGGGCGCCAATAGTTCGAGGGCTTAAAAAAGTTACTTTCACCCGAGGTAAACACTGTGCTTTTCATTACGAATACAAGGAAATATAAATAAATACATGATAAAACAAATTAATCAAATAGCCGCTATTTTTTTTATATATTAGTCCATCTAGGACGGGCGAAAGCCATAAAGCCATACTGCCTTGTCTTTCGTATTTTTTGAATTCAGTGAATTGTCGCTAAGGAGATTTTTTTTTAGCTTCAGCCATTATCATGGTTCAATAGTAACGTTATAGCTGTCAGTTGAAAACGATTCTCCCTAGGGCGGAAAAGTATCTCTTTCAACCCGCTCTTCAGACAACTTCAGACCTACTTTCCGAGTAAGAGTAATGAAAAATAAATTATTTTATTTTTATATTAATAGCTAAGGTCATTTAACGCGGGATATTTACCATAATTACGTTTGTTTTCAGTTTTCTGATATTTCGGAACAGTTTCATGAGCCATGATCACAAAAATGTTCTTTCGTGATAAATTTATTATTATTTTAAATTGATAACTTCAATGACATACCATTAACATTTGCACACCTGCTTGAGGGTTGAATACATTGAACCTCACTCTAGTTATAAGATCTGACATGTAACCTGTAATAATGTATTCTGCAAATAAATGATTTGAATTAAATATCCCACGCGACTAAGTGTTCCATGTGAATCTATAGTAAAAATAAATACAATACAATGACTTATTGTTAGTAACCATGAGTGTTTTAAAAGTTTTATCAATATTTCTAGTCGTAGTGTTGGTTGGTATTCATAGGCCTTATTTATTTTTGTTTATTTTAATATAATTTTTTTCTTCCTTCTTGATAAAGTCTTTCTTTTATATGAAACATCCCGCCTACTAAAAAAACGCAAAAGTTTGTAAGTATGGATGGATAGATGGATGGATTTTTGTTACTCTTTCACTCAAAAACTACTGAATGGATCTAGATGAAATTTGACACAGAGATAGATTGTAGTCTGGAATAACACATAGGCTATATTTTATCCTGCAACTCCCACGGGAACGGGAATTACACAGGTGAGGCCGCGAGGCGAAATAGTCCTACAAAAAGCCATTTTCTATGCCAAGCTAATATAAGCTACTGGAAATACTAATCCTGCGCAGACGAAGTCGCGGGCACCAGCTAGTACATAAATAAACTTACCTGAGCTGAGAACTTTTTAAAACAGACGCTGCATTCGAAGCGTTTCTTCGGTATGTGCAGATCGATTCTGTGCTTGGTCAACTCTTCTTCGGTATCGAAAGTTTTGCCGCAATGCAGATTCTGGAATTATAAGAAATACATTATTTTTAACCAATTTTTTTTAACCAATTTTTCTTAACCAATTTTTCTTACGACTTAAGCTACATGCTACTTTAAGTACACAAGCTATTAAAAAATGCTTGTTTGCTAGTTATTTAAGTTTTTTTTTACAAAAACTAACAACTGAATATAAATTTCACGCATTATAACTGCATGTAGTATAAAACAAAGTCGCTTTCTCTGTCCCTATGTCTGCTTAAATCTTTAAAACTTCGCAACGGATTTTGATGCGGTTTTTTTTTAATAGATAGAGTGATTCAAGAGGAAGGTTTATACGTATAATACAACCGTGCGAAGCCGGGGTGGGTCGCTAGTATTAAACAAAATACAAAGAGCTATATTCGCAAAGCTTTAAGTGAACATTTACCTCGCAAATGAATCCTTTTGATCCGTCATGATGTAGTTGGGAGATCGGCCGCTCGCAAACCTTTCAAACAAAAATAAATAATTAACACTTTTGAAGGATAAATTACACATACAAAGGGAATACCTAAATTATTTGAAAGTAGATGCGACCCGCGGCTCAGTGCCGGTTTTATATTTTATATGAGTAGGCCACTTTTTGGCCCAATGTACAGAGCCGTTCATTATTAGCTTACCCAGGTAGGCATACAAGGTTCGAATCCTGTGAATTGGCGATAACATCTTTTTTACTTTTGCTAACAAAGCATAAGGAACCCAAAAATTAAATAACGGCAATACAAATTGCAAAATCGCTCTTATTCAAACCAGTGAACGTGTTTTACTTGTATCGTCTGCAATCGAGTGATAGTCCTCTGAAATCTACCGCCCCTAGGCCGCGGCCTGTACGGCCTATTTATAAATCCAGGACTGCCGCGGCTTCGCCCGCGAACCAGAGTTTTTTTTGACCACGCAAATTTCTTAAATTTATTACACAATTATTTATTTCATAGTTTATTTATACCGAGTTTTGAGTAAATCAAACCAAGAAAAAAAAAATCCTACAAATTTTACCACACTATTTAACCCTCTCAGAGATTAAAATTTCCATATTTTAGTAGCTTATTCTAGGTCCTAAACTATCTACATACCAAATTTCGTTTAAATAACTTAAGTAGTTACGAAGATTACTTATAAGAAACATTCACATAGACTTTCCCATTTATTATAATAGTAAGATACAAGAATATTTTCACTGTATTAAGGTCGATTCACACATATCAGTGAAGTCACAGTTCCGTCACAGTTCTGACACAGTACCAGTGCAACATAGTGCAAATATTCTTTCATACATTATAATCTATGAACGCATTCCCACTTGTCAGTGTCATTGACGACACACACAGTGCTCTCAGTGTCAGTGCCGACACCAGTAAAGAATGTATGAAAGAATATGTCGCACTGTGCCGGTACTGTGTCGGAACTGTGACTTCACTGATATGTGTGAATCGACCTTTAAGCTGTATTTTGTCCTACCATCTGCCCGCTTCGCACGCGTTGTTTCTATGAAAACATCTCAAGGCTATTTCTATTCCATGGGAACTGATTTATGGGTTGAAAAGTAGTATATTATGTGTTATTCCAGAGGTAGAACTAAATATATTCAAAACCGGTCCCGGTCCGTTCAATAGATAGAATTTTGCTTGAAATAATTTTGTTATTGACATCCATATACACAAACTTTCGCGTTTATCATGTTTGGATTTGCCTGATTATGTTTTATGTACTATTTGAATCAACGAACCAAGCCACTGAGCTCGCAGTTGCTTCATGGAAGCTGTCTGCGTGTTACACACCTAAGGCGGCCATTAAACGATCAAATTATATTGCGCAATATTGCAGATTGTGCACTAATATTGACCGTTTAGGGTTAATATTGAACTCTTTTGGTATCAGAGCGCCTTTCCATCTAATTGTACAATAGAAATATTGTACAATTTTATTGTAGGTCTAGGGGCCGCCTAATTAAGTTCCAAACTTTCGAGGCGGGAGCTTAACTAGATGGCGCTGCTAATTATGGACGAGCGCTAGATCGCGCTAACGAAGCGTTTCGGGTTCTCGTAGGGGTGAAATATAGTTTCAACTAAATTGGTTTTACATTTACGGCGTTTTCATTGATCCTTCTACTAGCTGTGAATAGTAACTAGGGCAGAAGCTTTAAAATAAAATCAATCATGATGGGCAATTGCGTGTGAATAGAAATACATTCACACGCAATTTTGCCCATAACTGATTATTCTACAATACTAACGCTTACGAACTATAATTTAAATAAACAGCATTCTAAGAACGAGTGAATCACCTGACACCTATGGTACTGGCGGCGAGGTCTCGCGTGCTCCATGAGTTGTTTTCCTACAATTCTAACGCTTACGAACTAAAATTAATTTAAATAAACAGCATTCTAAGAACGAGTGAATCACCTGACACCTATGGTACTGGCGGCGAGGTCTCGCGTGCTCCATGAGTTGTTTTCCTACAATTCTAACGCTTACGAACTAAAATTAATTTAAATAAACAGCATTCTAAGAACGAGTGAATCACCTGACACCTATGGTACTAGCGGCGAGGTCTCGCGTGCTCCATGAGTTGTTTTCCTACAATTCTAACGCTTACGAACTATAATTAATTTCAATAAACATCATTCTAAGAACGAGTGAATCACCTGACACCTATGGTACTGGCGGCGAGGTCTCGCGTGCTCCATGAGTTGTTTTCCTACAATTCTAACGCTTACGAACTATAATTAATTTCAATAAACATCATTCTAAGAACGAGTGAATCACCTGACACCTATGGTACTGGCGGCGAGGTCTCGCGTGCTCCATGAGTTGTTTTCCTACAATTCTAACGCTTACGAACTATAATTAATTTCAATAAACATCATTCTAAGAACGAGTGAATCACCTGACACCTATGGTACTGGCGGCGAGGTCTCGCGTGCTCCATGAGTTGTTTTCCTACAATTCTAACGCTTACGAACTATAATTAATTTCAATAAACATCATTCTAAGAACGAGTGAATCACCTGACACCTATGGTACTGGCGGCGAGGTCTCGCGTGCTCCATGAGTTGTTTTCCTACAATTCTAACGCTTACGAACTATAATTAATTTCAATAAACATCATTCTAAGAACGAGTGAATCACCTGACACCTATGGCACTGGCGGCGAGGTCTCGCGTGCTCCATGAGTTGTTTTCCTACAATTCTAACGCTTACGAACTATAATTAATTTAAATAAACATCATTCTAAGAACGAGTGAATCACCTGACACCTATGGTACTGGCGGCGAGGTCTCGCGTGCTCCATGAGTTGGTGCTCAGAGTATTCGCAGCACGAGAAGAACATCTGATGGCAGACGCCGTCAGAGCCCACCGTGGATGGCTCTAGGCATTCGAATGGACCTCTGGAAACACAGTAGTTTATGACGATGAGACGTGCCCGAATGTCATTGCCAAACATATACTTGGACGGCAAAGATGTATGAACGTAGTAATTGATCTTAGTTGGACGGGTGTATTATACATATAAACCTTCTTGAGTTACTCTATCTATCATAAATTATACGCGTGACCTGAGAGCTGGTGAATATCTGGCTCAGCGCATCAGCATTGCCATACAGCGTGGTAATGCAGCCAGTGTCTTGGGGACGCTTCCGACTGGTTTTGACATGGATCAATTGAGCTACCTTTAGACTGTTTGCAACCGTCTGCAGTTAGCTCAATGGTTTCAATTGTAAATAACATCGAGCGGGGCAATTTCGACTATGGGGTTATTCCAACTAATGACAATAACTTTTATTTTACTTATATTTACTCAAAACGCCATCTAGATCCAAGTAGGTGAACAGGTAAATTCGACAATGCTTCATAGATGGCTCTTCTAAGGCATAAACTGTCTTACTTATAGGCACTTTTTGTCAGACGTCATTTTCCGCAACAGTGACAGCCAAGACGCTCGTTACATTTTTCGTCAAAAGTTGTGTTTTGAACGCTTGTTTTCTAGATAATACATTGCGAGTGAAGAAAATATAAACTATTAGTTGTTATTCATTTATTTGTTCTAAGAAAAGGTACGTTTTTGAAGAGATTTTTGAATAGTTGAAATTACCCCGCCAAAATAGTAAAGTGGGGTAATTCCAACTAACCTCAAGTTGTAATTACCCCGCTTAGTTTTGTATGGTGTTGAAAAACACTAGTTATGTCCCATATATCGATACTTTTTTTATAAATAGCTGCGCCCCGCGGCTTCGCCCTCGTAGTAAATTATTTGTCAAATGCAGAACAATAGGTATCGAAGACCTAAAACTTTCAGAAATTTATTGCACGCCTCTTTGAGGAAGTTAAATAAAAAGAAAAATATTTTTAACTATTTACTATACTTACTTATTATTTTAGTTTTATTATTTGTATAAATTTAATTTAAATATGTAAGAAACCTATTTTCATTTCTTGTTCAGTAGGAAAGGGCTAGCAAATGTTTATATTTAGTTATTTTAGTTTGATCCAATTTATCGACTATGTTGATCGACATATGCGGCGCACCGCGCAGCCCTATATCTATGAAAAATAGTTGAAATTACCCCTCCAAAACGGTTAAAGTGTTTTTTTGCAACACTGAGCCTTCTTACGCAGTTGTAACATACGAATTTGATTGAAAGATGCCATTATTATAGTCCAGCAGATTATTTTATCGCAATATTCGCATAAGCAGGATATATATGTGCCATAGTTGGAATTACCCCACCGAGGGGTAATTTCAACTATTTCTGCCTTGTTTGAGAAACTTCGTTCTTTTGAACATATAAAATGGGTATTTTGTCTAAGTGATAGGTGAAAAATGATCTCAAATCAAGCCTTTTGATAATACATTCATCCAATCTACCTTATCGTTATCACAAACGACAGTGCTAACTTTTGAAGTTTAAGTCAGTGTTTTTTTAGTCGGAATAGCCCCGCTCGACCTTACTAGTTGTATTTTTTCTATTCCTTGCTTGTAATTTTCGTTGTTAATAAAGTATTTTTTTCTCTATCTATATATATATAAGTTAATGTGATTATGTTTTATGTATGCATGTATTTGTGATCAATAAATTTACTTTACATACTTACTATTAGAAACCGCATCAAAATCGGTTAGATAGTTTCAAATAGTGAGTAACCTATGCTTTAGTATTCAACAGTTCTTTAACGACCTTATTCAATTCAATTCGTTTATTTCAGACACAATAAATTAAAAATTGTTAAGTACAAAGATAAATTAAAGTGTCCATATTTGAAATTATAAGGAGCAACAGCTCCTGAAGCTTGCTCTGATGATACCAGTGTCGTAAAATATGTTCCACCAATATTCCTGTGGTTTTGGAACTCATTTGTTTACAAAAATATCTCTGTTTTTGAATCACGGTATCACTACATAGTATAAAACAAAGTCGCTTTCTCTGTCCCTATGTATGTTTGAATCTTTAAAACACAACGGAACGGATTTTGATGCGGTTTTTTTTAATAGATAGAGTGATTCAAGAGGAAGGTTTTTACGTATAATAAACGTGCGAAGCCGGGGCGGGTCGCTAGTCACTACATAGTATAAAACAAAGTCACTTTCTCTGTCCCTATATCCCTATGTCCCTTTGACTGCTTAAATCTTTAAAACTACGCAACGGATTTTGATGCGGTTTTTTAATAGATAGAGTGATTCAAGAGGAAGGTTTATATGTATGAGAAAACCGTACGAGTCCGGGGCGGGTCGCTAGTAGAGTATATACTTTACTCTTCGATTAAATATACGTATATTTAATCGCAGAGTAAAGTACATAGTGACTAGTGACCCACATAAGAGCTAACTTACGTGATAACCTCAGATTCCTTCTTTAACTCCATCCTCTTTGGCTTCTCCTCTTTTTCCTTCTTTACTTTCTTCCTCTTCTTTTCCCCAGGCGAAGACGGCTCTGTTTTTATGATGATATAACTGATGTTCTCATTGGAAAGGTTTTTAACTATGGAGCTCATTTGGTTTGAGTTGATCATCTTTTTGGGGTTTAATTTATTGGAGCTCGGCTTTATCGATACCTGGGAATTTATAAATAAGGTAGGTATAAGGATACATCTTACTATTATAATAAATGGGAAAGTCTGTGTGAATGTTTGTTATAAGTAATATCCGTAACTACTTAAGTTATTTGAATGAAATTTGGTATGTAGATAGTTTAGGACCTAGAATAACACATAGGTTAATTAAATTTGGAAATTTTAACCTCTGAGGGGGTTAAATGTATCGAAATTTATTAGTCTTTGGTTTGATTCACACAAAACTCGGTATAAATTAACTGCAAAGTAAATACATAATTTAACACGTTTTTTTATTTTTACGAAACTCCCCCTAGGAGGCGTGCAATAAATTACTGAAATTTCACAAATTTCCACGCGGGCGAAGCGGTGGTGGCGCGGTGGGCGAAGGTCCGCCTGCGACGCAGGAGGTTGCGTGTTCGATTCCGGCCTCGGAACAAATTTTTGCACGATCTGCAGAAAGTTTTGTTGGTCTGGGTGTTTTCTAAATTATGTATAAATAAATAATATCTGTCTGTGTAATTTATTGTATTACGTTTAACAGTCATCTAGTAGACGTAGATCTAGCTCTGGAATATCGCACATGCTACTATTCATTCCATAAATCGGTTTCCATGTGATGATGTGATACAAAATACAAATACAAAATACAAACACAAAATACAAATACAACATACAAATACAAAATATTAATAATTATTTATTACAGTAAACTTAAATTAATTAACATAGCTTGGGTTTGGAACCCTCTTTTAAGTAAAGAAATACCTGTGTTAGAGGGTTCCGCTCTTCCGTAATATACAGTTACAATAATATTAGAAGGTGCGTATTTGGAAGATTAAAATTAAAACAAATAATAATGATTTGAAAAAGTTTGCTAGCATTTGATTGTGTAGTGTGTACCAGTGGGTGTGTGCGAGTGTATAAACTACTAAACTATGTACATAGTATAAAACAAAGTCACTTTCTGTGTCCCTATGTCCCTTTGTATGCTTAAATCTTTAAAACTAAGCTACGGATTTTAGTGCGGTTTTTTTAATAGATAGAGTGATTCAAGAGGAAGATTTATACGTATAATAAAACGGTGCGAAGCCGGGGCGGGTCGCTAGTATATATATTTTTTTTATTTATTATTAAGATGCACAAAACATAAAATAATCACATAATATAATAAAGTACTTAAAAATATGGGTTTTGAACTTAATTATTTCACAAATTATGTGCATACAGAGAGTAGGCGAGCAAAATATCGTTAAAAATAGAAAAGGAACATAAGTACCTAATTAAAAATAAAAATTAAACAGAGTTAAGTATGCATGATTGAATCTAATTAAAATAATCGTCGGAACTTATAATTCAAGGATAAATATTATATACATATATATATTTTTTAATGTACTACGGGTAAACTGGCTCAATTTTGGGACAAAAATGTCAAGGTCAATGTTTTCCTTGGCTAATTCATTGTATTGGCGTGCCATTCGGGTTAGGGGGTTATAAAATGAAATATTGTTTTTGTAAGTCAACAACGCAAAGAGATTGATCGGTACGTCGATATAATAAGGCTCACCGTGGTTTTTTCTGTCCACATAGCTGGATTTCCAGTCTGGTACGCTACGACATGAAACATCCGGGCATGGTTCTGAAATCAACGGCGTTTAGTTACTAGGGGTGTACCGCAATGGTCTATCATCATCAGCTTATATTAGTCCACAGCTGGACATAGGCCTCGCTAATGAGCGCCATAGCGCCCTGTCTTCAGCTTGCCGCATCCAGCATCTGCCAGCAGTCTTTCGCAGATCGTCATCCCACCTGGCCGGAGGGCGTCCTACACTACGTTTACCGAGTCTAAAGACCTCATTAGGACAAAATTCCGAGACAATCCCGAAAATCCTGGCCATCTGACAACCTTATGACCAGCAGTGGACTATTATAGGCTGATGGTGAACTATCAATGACAACAGACAAATACCTGTTAAATAAGTATTTAATTTGTAACATACTAAAGCTTACGTCAAGCTGAAGAGAGGACGCTTTGGCGCTCATTAGGGGAGGCCTATAATTAAGTACTAAATGTGTAATATAATAAGGCTTTGAAATAAAGAATTATCTATCTATCTATGCCCAGCAGTGGACAAATATAGGCTGATTTATATTATAATGTAATAATGCTTACCTGCAGAGCTTGCTCGCTTGCAAACACCTTAGGGCAGAGACGGCAGCTGACTTCAAACTCATCCTCGGATTCAGGCTCCACCTTAAAATATTAAAATGATTGATAACATATACTGTTATAGCATACAAAATATAAATTGATAGATCATTTATTTGACTCGCAAACATAGACAGTAAAATCACTACATAGTATAAAACAAAGTTGCTTTCTCTGTCCCTCCCTATGTCCCTTTGTATGTTTAAATCTTTAAAACTACGCAACGGATTTTGATGCGGTTTTTTATAGATAGAGTGCTTCAAGAGGAAGATTTATACGTATAATAAAACCGTGCGAAGCCGGGGCGGGTCGCTAGTAAAAAATAATACTATTTTCTAGCCAAGCTCTAATAAACTACTAAGCTAATAAGCTCTAATAATTTTAACTGTGGGGGTTAAAGAAAAACAAACAGACAAGTAGATATCATAACATAATTTAGGAACATTTTAGTACATACAGAAGTTAATAAAAGACTTATAAGAAACAAAACAGAGAATATAACCAGCAGGTAATAAATAGGTAGGTATGATAAGTGCTGCCGAGGTGAGCCAAAACAGATCAGTCTCAGCTTTATGCTGAGGTCATAAATAATCAATATTTATTCAAAACTTGCCGCCCTGGCTTCGGTGTTATTATATGTATAAACATTGCTCTTGAATCACTCTATCTATAAATATACCGCAACAAAATCCGTTGCGTAGTTTTAAAGATTTAAACATACATAGGGTCATAGGGAGGGACATAGTGACAGAGAAAGCGGCTTTGTTTTATACTATGTAGTGATAACATAAAAGATTACAGATGAGTTAATAATATTTTTATTCTATATACATGAATGATACCATATGTTGTCTAGTAAATTAATAAGTTAGTTTATATTGTTATAAAACATTTGATTTATTAAAACTCATGCAAATGAATCTTACCATCTATTGCCATAGTTATCGGAGGCAGGAATAAGAATAAGTAAGATGTTTAAGTCTGTTTACTGATAAGATATAGATATTATATTAAAAAATATATAGAAGTTTAAAGTGAGCTCACAAAGATTCATTTACAAACTCAATGAGCATTATTTAATATCTAGTAGTTATTTTGCCGTTCCTTAGCAGGGTTCAATCATCATCATCATCATCATCATCAGCCTATATTAGTCCACTACTGGACTAACAGGGTTCAATAGTATGCAGTTATTTATAAGGCAAACATGTATTAGACACATAAGTTATACATGGTGGTTTATTTTTCGCTTCTTCCACAGGTGGACAAAAGATTGAAGCGAATGGGAAATCAATAATCACTTTATTATTTGATAATTATTAATAAATAATAATAATAAATAATTCCGGACAGTACACACAGTATCATCTAGCCCCAAGCTAAGCAGAGCTTGTGTTATGGGTACTAGATGACTGTTATACTTAATACAATACATAGATAGATATTTTTTATTATACATAGAAAACACCCAGACCAATGGAACAAATTTCTGAAGGGAACAAATTATATAACCATCGTTCAAAATTGGACTTGTGTAAGTGCTTATTTTGTAAGCCTAAAGAAATAAAGATACATGTTGATTTACTTGTTCATATTTGAGACATTATAATAACATAAGTACAATATAATTGCAATAAAGAAACTTAGACCTAATGTTTAAACAGTATCCCTTTTCAGATCTACAACAGTTAAGTACTTGTCTTAGGACTTATTAGTACCTAACAAATGTTGTAATTCTGACCAATTCATTAAAACATCTGCATGCCTTGATCAAGAATGTGTTCTATAATTAGTTTTACCCATTGAAAGATGAAAGCTTTTCGGATATCTGTGAGTTATAAACTTGCCTATTACATACAGAATAACCACGAACAAAATAAGTTAACAACATAAGTTACGCTGACGATATGGTGCTGCTGAGCCCATCGGTGGGTTATAATCAAAAGCTCTTAAATATTTGTGGTACTACAAAGGTTATGTCCTTATGTAAATTTAGATTATCTTAGAACATGTTGCCAAGTTATAATGTCCTACGGAATTCCGCCCTGTCTCATCGGAGAGTGAATAGAGTAGCCTACGCTGTTCATATTATCAACTTTCAAGAAACGCCCTTGCAAGTTTTATCCTACCCAAAAAGTGCATGAGCTAATTCTTACCTTTATCTCTTGGTACACTATCTGCTGTTGTCCTTGATCAGCCATTGTGGCCACATATGAGGATTCAGGAGCCGTAGAAAAATGTTAGGAGTCTAAAAATTACAAAAATATTTTGAAATACTAGTTGAAAAGGTACAAGAGGTAAATCGGCAGCTATTAATGTTTAATGAAGATGAAAATGAACCTTTGTAGCTAGCATAGGAAATTGATTCTATCGAACGCTCCTCAGGCCACTTCATTTGATATTTTGTTCACACAGCCAGCCCAACTATTACTTTGTACAATGTAAACAAACAAACTTTCAAAATCACAAGCGGGAAAATAAAGATCCAAAGTCAATAAAAATTACTTTTTATAAAAAATAAAAATTTGGCTATGGCGTCAGAGCGCAAAAGCCAAAAAAAAGAAAATGACTGAACAAATAATTATAAAAATATACCTTTTATTTATTTGCAGCAAAACGGCAAACATAAACGTTTTTGGTGATCGTTCACTTTTTCTTCAGTCGTAAAATATTTTATTTCGTATGTTTTCTACTTCAAAAATAGCAGCAGGGCATTTGTTTCTTTTTAAATAAATTAAAAAAGAGGTTAGAAAAAAGAAAAAGTATGGCCGCTCAAAAAGGGCCTCCCTACTGAATTTGAACAACAAATTATGTTGAAATTTCAGGTATCCCACCATCAATCACGAAATAATTCACAACTTTTAATAGGTAGTAATCACGAAAGAAAGCAAGGCGTGGCTATTCAGGGACCAAGCGACGCCATTTCGCGACTTTCAGGTAGATTTGTATTACCTACTGAGTTGTACCGTAGACAACACAGAGTCGGCTCATTTAAATGGCGCGAATTTTCGAAGTTACGTGTGGTAACTTACGCAACTTAGCCCAAATATAATTGTTTCATCAATATTTGGTTACTAGGGTTATTGGTGAGCAATATTTTGCTAAATTTATAATTATCTCTTCACAATGGATATGAAAGCAATAACAATAAAAGAGGCAATCAAGAAATGGGAGGATAAAACAGGTCTCGATTCAACTACTGCCACGGAAGTTAGCTTGATATTCCAATGGCCGCCCATCGAAAAGATGGACAATACTTTAGGGACACTTGTTAATTGCGAGTAAGTAAACTATAATTTATTGAAATAAATCTTTATTAACAACGAAAATTACAAGGAAGGAATAGAAAAATTACAACTAGTATTTACAATTGAAACCATTGAGCTAACTGCAGACGGTTGCACGACGGTATAATTTATTTAAATAGGCAATTCAAATGAAACTGAATACCTATTGCTTTATGGGTCGCGCGCGGCGTGACGTAAATATCGCCACCTCCAATTCCGTCTTCTTCTTGTCACTATGAGAAACCTTACTAATATTTATAAATGAGAGACTAATATTTATAAATGCGAATGTTTGTATGGATGTTTGTTCCTATTTCACGCAACAAATACTAAACTTATCGACTGAAATATAGAGTAGGTTCTTACTTAGCTATTTTTAAACCCATAAATCAGTTCCCAGGGTAAAGAAATAGCCTTGAGACGTATCCATATAAAAAAGCGTGTGAAGCCGCAGGCACTAGTCGTCTACTATACACGTAGGTAGAGGAAGGGGGTCTGCTTCCTTTTGTGAATTTTAACACCTCCACTGCGATTAAAAATGACTTCCAGTGATGCCTTATTTGTTTTATACCTATATTGAGTGATAAGACATGTACCAGAACATTCTAAACAAATATCTGGAGATCGTAGGCAATAAGGTAGGTAACCAAACATTTGTTCCAAATCGAATCGAAACCGCTATTTCCCGCACCGTCTCTTCGTCCGCTACAACATCGAGGTCGTCTTATGTGGAAATTGTGGATCCTTTACTTATCTAAGTTAGGTATTTTTAAATAGATAAGTAACCAATTCGCCTGCCAAGCATGATAGGTCATTGGCAGTGATCGGAATTACCTGAGCATATTTCCTGTCCTGCAGTGGACTAATATAAAGTGATGATGATGATGATGAAGTAGGTCTCCTTGTTTCATGGAGTCAGCTTAGGGAGTCAGTATTTACACTACGTCTCAGTGCCGGATTTATATTTTGTATGAGTGTAGGCCACTTTTTTCCGCCGCCCCATGTACGGAGCCGTTCATTATTAGCTGCACCCCCCCCCCGGTAGACATAGAATTTTATTGTCTGCAATCGAGTGACCGTCTTCTGAAATCTGCCGCCCCCTACGACGCCTACGACCCTAGGACGCTGCCGCCCCTAGGCCGCGGCCTATACGGCCTATTTACAAATCCAGGACTGCTACGTCTACTGTAGACGTAGTGTAAATACTGATGAGGAGAAATTTATACTTTTCGGAATTATTTTTTGTGTTTTAGAAAATTGAGCCTCTCAACAAATACAATAGAAAAGGTAACTGGATTGAACAGCCTCAAGAAGTTACGCGTCTTGTCTTTGGGCAGGAATTATATCAAGTCTTTTGCAGGAATGGTAAGTATAAAGAGAGTAGGAACTTGCCTATTTTAGTTTCAAGTATCTTAATGCTTTCATGACTTATTTGCAAGAAAGAAAAAAGAAAAATAAATAGGTACCTACTGAGAGGAAGGTTGGGGTACGATATACTTACCTACTACGTATCTACCAATTAACTTTCACTCAAGATTTTATTTTATTTATTTGGGGTAACAAACAACAACACTCTTAGCTTAATTAAATGTAAAGTTATTCTAATAAGTAATCCTATAAGTGCAGTCAACACCGTTACCCTCTTTTATAGCTAGTTTCTAGTTCCGTCGGTTCATCAGCCACCTGAAAGGAGACACCGCCGGGCATCGTCGACAGCTGACACCGTGATTGCGAAATACACGTCGCGGCAGTTAAAACGTGTATCTACTTTATATTTAGTTATGATTTTTTTTTATGTATGTTAGACTGTAAGGTATTTATTTATATGGGCCTTAGAATAAGTATTTACCATCTTGACTATTTTTATGATGCCTGAAATAAATGATTTTATTTTATTATTTATTATTATAGCTATAAAAATGAAAACAGGGCAAAGATGATTTGACCGCGTTTAAGTAGGTATATAGTAGATATGTTATAAAAGTAGGTATGTACCTAGGTACCAAAATTACCATACAAAAATATTATAAACCTACCTACCTATTCACAGAGATTGCGAGAATACTATAAACTTAGATATCAATTTTAATTATTCATAGAAAACACCCAGAACCCCGGAACAAATAATTGCAAATCGTACAAACAAAATCCCAAGGCTGGAATAGAGTCCACAACCTCCCGCGTCGCAGGCAGACCTTTGCCCGCCACGCCACATCGGTCATCATACGTTTAGCTCCATAGCCGATTTATAATCTTCTAACTTCTTAGCATTGGCTCATATTATAGGAATGCCTAGGAGACACGCTTGAAGAGCTCTGGATTTCGTACAACCTCATCGAAAAGCTTAAAGGAATCCACGTGCTGCGAAACCTTAAAGTTCTATACATGAGCAACAACTTGGTGAAGGAATGGAGCGAGTTTAATAAACTGCAGGTAAGTTAAAACGAACGATCATGGTATGTATATGGAAAACTAAGATATTTACCATGATTTGATTTGTTTCGAGTTTTTCGAGATCGATAGATAACTATATCTTCCAATAAAAACTCACGCACAACCTTAGTTCTTTCGAGATCAGGCGCATGAAACTGTGCCAAAATATCGGAAAACTCAAGACAAATCGAATCATGGTAAATATTCCGTGTTAAAAGTCGAAAAGTGTTAGTAAACATGATATGTAGTTTTAAAAGTTTTGACATTTATAACTTAAACATTTTTAATATTCATTTAAAAACAGTGACCCTGACAGAAGACCAGCGTTGGATGCAATCTTCCAAAGTTCCAACGCTGGCTTTTTTTTGTCTATAAAATAAAGATAACTTTACTTTAAAAATTATGCTAGGTTTCCCTTACTTTTATCTATTGTTTACACTAAATACTATTGTCATGTAAGTGACTATGTCTTTTTTGAGAACAAAATATCTTTAAACCTAATTTTAATAAAACTGGATTTTAAATTACTATAAAGCCAGGGATACACTTGGGGGCAAATGGAGCAACATGTTGCTCCACAACTACGTAGAACATGCCGAAGTGAATGTCGCCGAACATTGAACGTGCGCTCACTCTCGAGGCGGGAGCAAGCAACATGCCCCGCGTCACGTACAATGTTGCGGGGCAATATGCAACGTTGCAGCGTCTCGTAAATTTAGTGTTGCGCTTCATGTTGTGGGACAAAATATTCCCTAGTGTATCCCTGGCTTAAATATTAGGATCTCCCACACCTAGAGGATCTACTATTCGTCGGTAACCCGCTGTACGACGCTTGCGAGCTGGAGGCGTGGCGCTCTGAGGCGGCGCGACGTCTGCCTAACCTCAAGAAACTGGACGGGGAGACAGTCATCAGGGAAGATGAACCTAAGCTCACTGTCACTATGGAGGTAGGTGTAGTTTTGTTGCGAAATCAAAAAGTTGATTCAGCATCGGCATATATCGATGCTGATTTGCTGATGTTCGAGTCGCGAGGGGGTTGGTTTTTTTTTAGTTTAATTTGTCCATTTTTATGAACAGGCATATTACAGCCATATTGCCTTGTCTGATGTTTATTTTATATTCTTAAATTTTTTGTGTAAAGTTACACTGATCAGCCCTCTTTCCGGAAGTCCGGCTTGTATAGGGTCCTGAAAAAGATTTTTTTCTGAACACAATGGTGATGTTTGTTATCCAATGGAAACAAATTTTTTTTGCCCCCCTTAATATTCATATCATTTTGTTTTTAGTATATATTTGTTGCTATTGCGGCAACAGCTATAATACATTTCTCATTTATGAAAATTTCAACCGTCAGCTACAGCTATCACGGTTCTTGAGATAGGTAGATAGGTACAGCCTAGTGACAGACAGACGGATGGACAGACAGCGAAGTCTTAGTAATAGGGTCCCGTTTTTACCCTTTGGGTAAGGAACCCTAAAAACCGGCCAAGTGTTATCCGGACTTACGCACGAAGGGTTCCGTATCCTTAACTCATCATCTCGGTATTATATAGAGGAGGTATTATCAACTCTATGTTACTTCCACTCGAACTCTAGTTAAATTTGCTCAGGTAATTCCGATCACTGTTGATGAGTCAACTAATATTCTGTTTTATAAATTAATTTGAGGATTTCCCTTTTCAGGGCGACGTCGGCGATGCTGTTGAAACTCTTGTTAGCGCTGAAGCCAATGATTAAGCGCCAATATAAGCTTAGGTAGGTACCTACCTAAGCTTGCTTGACCACGATAGGTAGAAGTGCAAGATATTATCGTGATTTTTTCCTAATTTATGATTTGCACATATTATTTAATACTAGAAATAAGAATAAACACTCTTTTCCCACAACTTGGCTAAACAAGGTTAATGTATCTTTTAAAGGGAAATCAATACACGATTCTACTTACAACAAAGTGAGTAGCAAAAATTATCACAAATTGTCAAAACAAAACTATTCTTTGTAAAAAAGCCTGGTAGCTTAACCAGTTTTGCTCTAACTCGAAAATTAACAAACTAACAAAGTACTTACATGAAACATAAGAATAAATAATAACTAGAAGCGACTCTTCTTTGATCTAGTCCCAAACGCCGACATTTATATACCTACTTCCCCCTTCACCTTGTAACGCCCCTCTGTCGTCCAGGCGTTTTGCCAGGGTTGCTACTGCACTGTACCGCCGCGCCCCGCCGCCGTCGCGTCGCAAGGCGAAGCGAGTGAGAAAAGGTCAACGACCGATGTTCACGTTCTTTTGATTAGGTACCTACCTAATTACTTAGATAGGAACCTGCAAAAACAATAATATTTAAAAAATATTACTTACTTAAGGTATGTATTATCATTATCTTTTAGCAATCTAAAAAAACTTAAATTTGTCTTTGTTTTTGAGTTATTGTTACAACCGATAACACCACAATAACTTGATCGTGACGCCATATTATAGAGGTAGGTACCTAACCTACACAAATATGTATTAAAATCCGCGTGCGGCGTCGCCGGCTGTGACAGCCCTACTGAACGGGCACGCCCACTGCACGTTTAACGTGCAGAATCGCGTAGGCTAATATCGTGACCTTGAGCGCGTTCGGAGCGAAGTTTCCCTTCTACTCTGTTTTTGTCTATTCTTATGCATGAAAGTTCCTTGTTTGCTTCTTTACCACAAACATCAAAGTTGCAAAATTTATCATTAGGTACCTATATAAATACAAATTGTCAAAACTATTTGTAACCTAATAAATCTTGGTAGCTTGTTTAGCTCCAACTCGAAAACAAAGTAAAGGTTTCTTGTTCGCTTTTTTATAGATTGAAGTAAACAAAAATCAAAGTGATCACTTTAGTTCCTAGTTTTAATTTAAGTTTATTTGTTAAAATTAATTTAGTTTTAAGTACCTACGTGTGTAAAGAAATTCTATTTCACACAGAAATCTTTCTGACGACTTTTCTGTTACTATTTACACAGATTTTATAATACGCTATTTACTACTTTTCTGGAATGTATGTATCTACTAGCGACCCGCCCCGGCTTCGCACGCTTTAATTATATGTATAAAACTTCCTCTTGAATCACTCTATCTTTTAAAAAAAAAGCATCGAAATCCGTTGCGTAGTTTTAAAGATTTAAGCATATAAAGGGACATAGGGACAGAGAAAGCTACTTTGTTGTATACTATGTAGTGATTAGGTAGTTATATTATTTAATAATGTAGAATCATTATTGTAACACCCAATGGTAGACCAAATAAACTAAATAAAAATATCAGAATAGGTAAATATTTTATTCCAGGCTTAGAACTACTCGTACGTCTAATCAGCCTGATCCGTTCAGTATTTTTGGCATGAAGTAACAAACATCCATCTATCCATCCTGTCGCATTTATGTATGTCACACTTCAGTATGATACAACGGCATCGAAAGTGTAAAAAAACAACAAAATTAGAGAAATATAATTATTTTTAATTTAGAAACTATTCTAACTATATTATTTATTATCATTATTCATTATAGAAGGCATTCTATTACATACAATCACAAATGCTGACATCTTAATCTTATGAAACAAAATGGATAACTATCCTTACAGTATAATTAATTAATTATAATTAACATAAATTTTTATCATTTATTGGTAAGTGATAATAAAGTTCGTGCAATAAAATAATCAGACTTTTTAAATAATCCTTGAGCTATACAATTTACAAATGACTTAAGGATTGTCCATTAATCACGTAATTTTTTAACAAATTTAAACTTCCTCCCTTCCCCTGGTTAGGTTTTATACTGAAAAGTTCTGTTAATATAGTCTGTAAATACTATATCAGATACTTAATAAGTAATCTTATAAGTACTTAAATAAAAGTATTAAAAATAACAGACAAACAAAAAAAATACACACCTATATTTCGTGATATTTAATGACCCCCCCCCCTTTTTGATATCACGTGATTAATGGGCAACCCTTTTATATACCTCCTTCCCCGCTGTGTTACCAGCGTTGATAAACATATCTTACAACTTTTATTTTTACTTATTTTGATCATTCCACGGGAACTCTGCAATTTCTATCCTGGTACCAAATTGCATGCAAATCCGTTCAGCCGTTTAAGCCTTAAGGGTAAGTAAAAAACTACATACACATACAATCTTTCGCCTTTGTAATATTGGTGTAATACTTATACTTAAATATATAATAATAATAATAATGCTGGACAATTCACACAGGATTATCTAGCCCCAAGTTAAGCAGAGCTTGTGTTATATAAAAGTAAGCACGAAACCAATAGTTTTCGTCTCCATAATGCGAAAAAACATTGTCGTTGCTTAATTCAACATTTTTAAATATGCGATCAGAACACATTATAATGAACTAGCCCGCCCCGGCTTCGCACGGTTTTATTATACGTATAAACCTTCCTCTTGAATCACTCTATCTATTAAAAAAACCGCATCAAAATCCGTTGCGTAGTTTTAAACATTTAAGTATGTATAAGGATATAGGGACAGAGAAAGCGACTTGGTTTTATTTTATACTATGTAGTGATATCCCGTAACCACGACAGTGGGTAAACTGTTCAAATATGAGGAAAATTAGGCTAGTATATGCCCGCGGCTTCTCAAGCGTTGTCTATGGAAACCTTGTAAGGCTATTTCAATCCCATTGGAACTGATTTATGGGATGAAAAGTAACCTGTGTTATTCCAGGGCTAGAACTACACCTATTTTAAATTTCAGTCCGAAATGTTTAGTTTTTGCGTGAAAGAAGAACAAAAATCCATCCACACATACAAACTTTCGCGTTTATAATATTAGTGAAGATGAATCTAAACATCGATTATGACTCGGAGCGAACTTGTGAACCAAATTTTTGTTGGAATAACACCAACATTAATAATCCATACTCAATTCATAGAACATTTTTTTGGTTTTTATTTATAATTGGTTTTTACAGTAAATTCAAACTACCCTCAAAGTTGTATCATCATCAGAGATCGTTATCTTAGTTTTCACAGTATAATTAATAAAAAAATCATTCATCATCAGCCTATATTAGTCCACTGCTGGACATAGGCCTCCACTAATGAGCGCCTTGGCGCCCTGTCTTCAGCTTGCCACATCCATGCTTGATGGCAGATCAAAAATCATTAAGTCTGCGTTATTCGCATTTTTTATACATTGAAATGGGGGACTTATCTAGGCCGCCATTGTTTAAGGCTACCGCTACTAACATTTACTCCACCGCATATTTTATCATACATAGTAGCTCTTAGTGCATTTGTGAGCGAATATAGAATACACAGTTGTTTCACATGTAAATCCTTTTAAGCCTATATTATCCAGTTTAGTATCGATACATAGCAGTGCCGGATTTATATTTTTTATGAGCGTAGGCCACTTTTTTCCGCCGCCCCATGTACGGAGCCGTTCATTATTAGCTGCGAACTCAAGGTAGACATACAATTTTATTGTCTGCAATCGAGTGACCGTCCTCTGAAATCTGCCGCCCCCCCTAAGACGCAGCCGCCCCCCTAGGACGCTGCCGCCCCCCTAGGACGCTACCGCCCCTAGGCCGCGGCCTATACGGCCTATTTACAAATCCAGGACTGATACATAGTCTCTTGGTGGATTTATGAGCGAATATAGAAGACATAGTTGTTTCACATGTAAATCTTACTAAGCCTATTTTATCCAGTTTAGTGTAGATAAGATCCATTAGCCACTGCTACACACACGCATTTTTGGGTAGATTATATAATATCAATAATGCTTTTTTAATGTAGGCATGTACATGTGTTATCCGTTTCTTTATAGCCACCTATACACTAGCCAAACTCGATGTAGAATGTTTGTAAACAAACCACGCCACAAAAAACTAAAATTCACTTGCTTGGCGTCGAATTTTAGATATGAGTGTACGAAATATTTATTGAAGGATGGATCTTAAATCGACAAGTAATATAAATTGCGTATAAAAAGGCGCGGCACCAGAGTGTATTTTAGGTTAAGTATGGGCGGTTTGTTTACAAACATTCTACATCGAGTTTGGCTGATGTATAATTTAAGCTATGTTTTAATTATGCCTTTTATCTACCAGTAACCAATAATGTATGTGTGTTTTGTTTTGTGACAAATAAATGATTTACTTACTAGATACATAGTAGCTCTTGGGGGACTTATGAGCGGATATAGAATAAATTGTAGTTTCACATGTAAATCCTTCGAAGATGCTGTGTGGAGGTTATAACGTTGCATTGCGGGCAGATCTTCTTAGCGTGTAGAGACTGAAGCCAGCAGACCTGGAAAATATACAAATTAACATATATATAACAGCGTGGTAATGCAGCCAGTGTCTTGGGGACGCTTCCGACTGGTATTGACATGGATCAATTGAGCTACCTTTAGACTGTTTGCAACCGTCTGCAGTTAGCTCAATGGTTTCAATTGTAAATACTAGTTGTAATTTTTCTATTCCTTGCTTGTAATTTTCGTTGTTAATAAAGAAATTAACATTAAATCTGACTAATTAATGAGTTTTATGAAGTGACAGGAGACTCCCACTAGTTTGTTCTAGATGCAACGGTCTGTTCTAGATTTTTATTTTTTTCATTTAAAACAATTATGTTACATGTATTTGTAAGTATAGTGCCTTAAGTCCTATGTTAGGTTTGACTTAGATGCAGTTTGTCATCACTATTCGGAGAGGTAATGCTGCAAACAGAGGTCGTCAAGTATATCAATATCTTTATTTCTTCGTGGCTTACAAAATAGGCACTTAGACAAGTCAAATTATAAAAAATCTTACTATTATAATAAATGGGAAAGTCTGTGTGAATGTTAATTACGCTAAACAATTTTATAAAGAGATACGAAGTTGCTCATAGTGGCCACCAAAGTCTGTTTTCGTATTGCTTTCTATAATTACTATCCCACGCTAAGTCAGGTCGGCACAACTTGTATTTTTCTTTCATTCTCCTTTATTATCCGTCATCTCCGTATTCACACCTTTTTAAGCATATCCTCTTTCAAAGGACTACGAACTATCAACTTATATTTGGTAGTCTTACCTCGCAGTACACATGCCAGCATTGTATTGAAACGGCTGGTGATATATAGGCGCCTAGGCAAATAAGACACTTTCCCTGAAACAAATAATAAAAAAAAATATTATAGAAAAGATCTCGACTCAAGACAAAAGGAAATTATCGCTGGACCAAATTCCTAAAAACGAACCTACACCAAATTTGCTCTTAGTCAAGAGACTGATTGGAGATATAAATAGAAAAAGTATATGTATGAAATACTCAGAACTTATCTGCAGATCATCATCATCATCATCATCATCCGCAGCCCGACTTCACCCACTGCTGGGTATAGGCCTCCAAACTTTTGTGCCACTCCACACGATCCTGCGCCAGTCTTATCCAGTTTCGTCCCGCAATTTTCATTATATATACAATATTATATATACAATCTTACTATCTGCAGATAGTAAGATTTTTTTCCGAATTTAACCTTTTAGGGGTTTAGAAAGGGTGTTAGTTTCTTTGGAATTACTTTCACTTGATTCGATTCACTCAAAACTCAGCATAAATAAACTACTAAGTAAATAATTACATATTCACATATTTTTTTATTTTTACAAAAGTACTCCTACATATCGTTTTTCGGTCTTTTGGCTAAAAGCGGTATTACACTACACGTTATTCAGGGCCCGGTAGTTAGGACGATTAGGGAGCAAGGCTTGCCGGGACCGTCCCTTAGGGACCCTAAATCTTATTACACCACTCTTAGTTAGGGTTAGGGTCCCTGAATAACGTGTAGTGTAATACCGCTTTAAGATCAAAGTGTAACTTTACCTAGGTGTGTCATAAATTTCTATAGTTCTCCATTTGACACAAAAACTTGCATGCGAGCGAAGCCGCGGGCCGCAGCTAATTTTACATATTTTATTAACTCACCTCTGAACCTCCATTTTGTTTCTGTTCTAATTCTTTGATTTTCGCTTTTAAAGCTTGTATTCGAGTCTGAAATTAAAATAACATATTTCAGTAACATTGATACATAGCTAAGATTAGCAGAAGTATTTTTATACTTATTTAGATATCGCTATGAGCGATCCCTGATCATCATTCCCAGCCCGTTAAAATGCAAAATATTTCAAGATTTTTCGAGACTACCCTTAAAAAGGAGTTAGATAGATAGAAAATTCTTTAATTAACAAAACATAAACAAATTAGTCTTAAAAATTGGCGGTCTTATAGCTCAAGAGCGATCTCTGCTAGACAACCGTGGATAAAGAGGGGTGTCAAAGTTTTATAGGAACTTTTAAGTGTGAATCGCGCTGTGCGACTGTATATAAACTCACATTAGGGGAGGCCTATGTCAGTGGCAGTGGACTAGAATAGGTTGATAATAGTAATAAGTATAGTTTTTTTTCATTGACACTAGCATTATCATTTTGTTGCAAACCTTCCTGCATTGTTTCTTCATCGGTTAATCACAAAGTCATGAAAAAGGTTGATTTAGTTTTACTTTTAATTAAGTATATTATATTTAGTAATATTGACGGTTTTTTTAGTTTAATTTTATGAATTTATTAAGTACTTACGCAATTGTCAAACAAAAAAGATATTGTTTTCACACTTACATAGTTTAATACATTTTATTAGTGAATGCCTATTATTAGCTTTCTGTGTCTATTTTAAATTCTATTGTAATTAGTTAAGCTGATGGCAACCCTAAATAAATAAATAATGCTGGACAATCCACACAGCACCATCTAGCCCCAAAGTAAGCTAGTCAAAGCTTGTATTATGGGTACTAGATAACTGATATATTTAATACATTGTATACATAGATAGTTATTTTTTATTATACATATAATAAACCCAGACCAACGGAACAAATTTCTGCAGATCGTACACAAATTTGTTCCGAGGCGGGAATCGAACCCGCAACCTCCGTCGCAGGCGGACCTTCGCCCATCGCGCCACATCGGTCGACAAAAAACAAATAAATAATGAAGATGAATAACCTCTGCACTAGCCTCAACAAGACCGTTTGGTCTCGGAAGACATTCCTCACTGTTATTTTGTTCTGTACTATCCTCAGTGACTTCGTTTGTTCGTTCATCCATCGAGGCTGTTTCTTCTGTCTGTAAGTTAATAAGTTTATTCATATTAATTCTTATAATACATTAATAATATATAAAAATAAAATAATATTAATAAATAATACTGGACAATCCACAAAGCGTCATCTAGGCAGACTTTGTGTTGTGAGTATTAGATGACTGAAGATATTATTAATACAATACATTGTTTTAATAGATATTTTTATATAGAAACACCCAGAACACAATCTTACTATTATGATAAATTTGAAAGTCTGTGTGAATGTTTGTTATATCTATCTCAGTAACTACTTAAGTTATTTAGATGATATGGTATGTAGATAGTTTAGGATCTAGAATAACTCAAAGGATAGCACAATTTTCAAAAATATACTTCCGAAAGGGTTCAAGATTCAAGATTCTTTATTGCTACATGCTGTAGTACATTTATAAGTCTTAAATTAACATATGGGTACTCGTATCAAGCATGCACCCTGTTAGGGCACTGCAATATTTTGCTTGGCAGCAAAAATACTAACAAATATTATTTTTTTTTTACATAATATAAAAAAAAATACATAATATAAAAAAAATTGGGTTAAATGGACAATAATCCTTTTTTTTATATGCGCCCTTTAACTAATATAAGCCATGCGACTGCCCACAGCTTCGCATGCGTCGTTTCTATGGAAACGCTTCAAGGCAATTTCTATCGCATGGGAACAGATTTACGTGACGAAGTAGCATAATTTTAGTTTAGGTTTCAAATGTCAAAAATGAAATTGATCTCGATTATCAGTTGAGTTAGACAATATTATACTAATATTATAAACGCGAAAGTTTTAAAGTATGGATGGATGGATGTTTGTTACTCTTTCACGCAAAAACTACTGAACGGATATGGATGAAATTTGGCACAGAGATAGATTATAGTTTGGAATAACACAGGCTATATTTTATCCCGGAATTCCCACGAGAATGGGAATTATCGCGGGTGAAAACGGGAGGCGCTGCTAGGACATAATAAAGCTTATTAGGATGTTTTTGACGACCGATGTGGCGCGGTGGGCGAAGGTCCGCCTGCGACGCTGGAGGTTGCGGGTTCGATTCCAGCCTCGAAACGAATTTGTGTACGATCTGCAGAAATTTGTTCCGTTGGTCTGGGTGTTTTCTATGTATAATAAAAAAATATCTATCTATGTAATGTATTGTATTAAGTATATCAGTCATCTAGTACCCATAACACAAGCTCTGCTTAGCTTGGGGCTAGATGATGCTGTGTGGACTGCCAGGAATTAATATTTATCAGGAGAGGACATATACTTACATCTGGGGCCACCCTGGACGGCGAATACTGCGCTGGTCCATACAACTCCGTGTCTTCATCGCCGTCTACCACCTGGAAGACAACCGTTTGATATCAGCACGGCACCTAAATAGGGCCCACTTGTGGCCTAGTTGCGGAAACTAGTGTGCTAGTGGTTCCTATTTCGCTTCTTCCACTAGTGGACAAAAGATTGAAGCGAAGGGTCAATTATCTCTTTATTACTTTTATTATTTTGATAATTATGTACCTATAGTATTAAATTTTTCTTGTCTAAGTGCTTATTTTGTGAGCCTAAAGAAATAAAGGTATTGATTTACTGAAAACAGTCAAGGAACAAGTAACAAGATATCAGCACGAGTATAAAGAAAATAAGAAGAAAGAAAAAATATTTGGCCTTTCACATTTATAATACAGCAGTAAAAACATGAGAAATGGGGTATCACAGACATGTCGGCCATATTATATGGTGGGTCCAGCCAGACCAAGCGAATCAGAGCAAGCGAAAGCGAACAAGTGGAATTCGCTGATCGGTAGCGCACTTTTAATAGCTTTCGCCGTTGTGTGCTCACTAAGCGAACGCATGTTAACGAATTTTTACACTAATTTGTAATGTATATCTAATGTTATAAATTGTTTTGAAAATTTAATTTATTATAATTTAATGCCCGAAACTTGATTATTCTGATTTTTCTGCATGTGAATTACAGCGATAGCCTGCGACGGAGCACGGCCATTGTATACAATGTGATTTGTCGAACCTTGATCAAACGAAATGTGCGGATACACGACACATATTTATCGATAAAAATCGGGATAAAAAAAATTATATGTTATTTATCTCAAAAACAAAGCAGTTTTAATATTTTTTTAAATGAAGACTACTTCATCTGGTTTTTTCTTCGTTTCTTTTTGAGTAAATGGTGTATTTTATTCAAAGTAGTTTCATTTGAAAGCTAGATAGTTTACCTAGCTAATAAAATAAATAAAACATACAAATACGATACATAAGCGTTGTAAAAACAATACTTTTTTAGAAATAAGACAAAAAAAAAACGATTTTTATTTTATTTTTTCTCTGTAACTTTAAAACTGGGTTATTGAGGTGTACTTTTTTGCATGTTGTATTAAACTTCATAATTTATTCTACAAATCCTCCAAAAACTGGGGGTCTAACTCTTTCCGTTGTCATGTTATTCACCATTTAAATAAGGTACTTTCTTTCAGTACAAAGATCAACAGGAATCCCAACTGGTTTAATCTACCTCTACATGATTCTTTTTGTGTTAATGGTGTATTTTATTCGAAGTAGTCTCATTTGAAAGCTAGATAATTTACCTAGCTAATAAAATAAATAAAAAATACAAATTCGGTACATAAGCGTAGCGTATTTTATTTATTTATTTATTTATGTTATTCACCTACATCTACATGGCAGAAAGTACCTAATTTAAATGGTGAATAACATAACAACGGAAGGAGATAGACCCACAGTTTTTGGAGCATTTGTAGAATTAATTATGAAATTTAATACAACATGCAAAAAAGTACAACTCAATAATCCAGTTTTCAAGGTACAGAGAAAAAATAAAATTAAAATAGTTTGTTTTTCGTCTATTTTCTAAATAAATATTATTTTTCTACGCTTATGTACCGAATTTATATTTTTTATTTATTTTATTGGCTAGGTAAAGTATCTAGCTTTCAAATGAGACTACTTTGAATAAAATACACCATTAACTCAAAAAGATACATGTAGGTAGGTAGATTAAATCCGTTGAGATTCCTGTTGATCTTTGTGCTTTACAAAAAGTACCTAATTTAAATGGTGAAAAACATGACAACGGAAAGAGTTGACCCCCAGTTTTTGGAGGATTTGTAGAATAAATTATGAAGTTTAATACAACATGCAAAAAAGTACACCTTAATGACCCAGTTTTAAAGTTCCAGAGGAAAAATTAAATAAAAATCATTTTTTTTTTGACTAAATTCTAAAAAAATATTATTTTTCTAAAATTATGTACCGAATTTGTATTTCTTATTTATTTTATTAGCTAGGTAAACTATCTAGCTTTCAAATGAGACTACTTTGAATAAAATACACCAGTAACTCAAAAAGAAACGAAGAAAAAACCAGATGAAGTAGTCTTCATTTAAAAAAATATTAAAACTGCTTTGTTTTTGAGATAAATAACATATATTTTTTTTTCCCGATTTTTATCGATAAATATGTGTCGTGTATCCGCACATTTCGTTTGATCAAGGTTCGACAAATCACATTGTATAGGGGGTTACTCGAATGTAGATCTCTTACGGGTAGACCGAGCTACCTATACGGCAATGAGAACTATCGAAGGCAAACGAAAGTCCTCGCTTGTTTTCGCCATGACGTCCACACTGGTTCATATTCGCGTTCATTTGTCATCCTTTGCTCGTTCTCGTTCTCTCTCACACTCGCCGCACCACTGGTACTCCGCACAGCCACTCCTCACTCACCAGTGCCTGGTCGTTGGAGGCGCGCCGCACGGTCACAGCGCCGCGAGTCTCCGTGTCCTGCAGCGCCGCCGCTCTCCTTCTCTCTCACACTCGCCGCACCACTGGTACTCCGCACAGCCACTCCTCACTCACCAGTGCCTGGTCGTTGGAGGCGCGCCGCCCGGTCACAGCGCCGCGAGTCTCCGTGTCCTGCAGCGCCGCCGCTCTCCTTCTCTCTCACACTCGCCGCACCACTGGTACTCCGCACAGCCACTCCTCACTCACCAGTGCCTGGTCGTTGGAGGCGCGCCGCACGGTCACAGCGCCGCGAGTCTCCGTGTCCTGCAGCGCCGCCGCTCTCCTTCTCTCTCACACTCGCCGCACCACTGGTACTCCGCACAGCCACTCCTCACTCACCAGTGCCTGGTCGTTGGAGGCGCGCCGCACGGTCACAGCGCCGCGAGTCTCCGTGTCCTGCAGCGCCGCCGCTCTCCTTCTCTCTCACACTCGCCGCACCACTGGTACTCCGCACAGCCACTCCTCACTCACCAGTGCCTGGTCGTTGGAGGCGCGCCGCACGGTCACAGCGCCGCGAGTCTCCGTGTCCTGCAGCGCCGCCGCTCTCCTTCTCTCTCACACTCGCCGCACCACTGGTACTCCGCACAGCCACTCCTCACTCACCAGTGCCTGGTCGTTGGAGGCGCGCCGCACGGTCACAGCGCCGCGAGTCTCCGTGTCCTGCAGCGCCGCCGCTCTCCTTCTCTCTCACACTCGCCGCACCACTGGTACTCCGCACAGCCACTCCTCACTCACCAGTGCCTGGTCGTTGGAGGCGCGCCGCACGGTCACAGCGCCGCGAGTCTCCGTGTCCTGCAGCGCCGCCGCTCTCCTTCTCTCTCACACTCGCCGCACCACTGGTACTCCGCACAGCCACTCCTCACTCACCAGTGCCTGGTCGTTGGAGGCGCGCCGCACGGTCACAGCGCCGCGAGTCTCCGTGTCCTGCAGCGCCGCCGCTCTCCTTCTCTCTCACACTCGCCGCACCACTGGTACTCCGCACAGCCACTCCTCACTCACCAGTGCCTGGTCGTTGGAGGCGCGCCGCACGGTCACAGCGCCGCGAGTCTCCGTGTCCTGCAGCGCCGCCGCTCTCCTTCTCTCTCACACTCGCCGCACCACTGGTACTCCGCACAGCCACTCCTCACTCACCAGTGCCTGGTCGTTGGAGGCGCGCCGCACGGTCACAGCGCCGCGAGTCTCCGTGTCCTGCAGCGCCGCCGCTCTCCTTCTCTCTCACACTCGCCGCACCACTGGTACTCCGCACAGCCACTCCTCACTCACCAGTGCCTGGTCGTTGGAGGCGCGCCGCACGGTCACAGCGCCGCGAGTCTCCGTGTCCTGCAGCGCCGCCGCTCTCCTTCTCTCTCACACTCGCCGCACCACTGGTACTCCGCACAGCCACTCCTCACTCACCAGTGCCTGGTCGTTGGAGGCGCGCCGCACGGTCACAGCGCCGCGAGTCTCCGTGTCCTGCAGCGCCGCCGCTCTCCTTCTCTCTCACACTCGCCGCACCACTGGTACTCCGCACAGCCACTCCTCACTCACCAGTGCCTGGTCGTTGGAGGCGCGCCGCACGGTCACAGCGCCGCGAGTCTCCGTGTCCTGCAGCGCCGCCGCTCTCCTTCTCTCTCACACTCGCCGCACCACTGGTACTCCGCACAGCCACTCCTCACTCACCAGTGCCTGGTCGTTGGAGGCGCGCCGCACGGTCACAGCGCCGCGAGTCTCCGTGTCCTGCAGCGCCGCCGCTCTCCTTCTCTCTCACACTCGCCGCACCACTGGTACTCCGCACAGCCACTCCTCACTCACCAGTGCCTGGTCGTTGGAGGCGCGCCGCACGGTCACAGCGCCGCGAGTCTCCGTGTCCTGCAGCGCCGCCGCTCTCCTTCTCTCTCACACTCGCCGCACCACTGGTACTCCGCACAGCCACTCCTCACTCACCAGTGCCTGGTCGTTGGAGGCGCGCCGCACGGTCACAGCGCCGCGAGTCTCCGTGTCCTGAAGCGCCGCCGCTCGAACCCGCCACTCGCCACACCACTGGTACTCCGTAAAACCACTGCCTGACTCGTCACCCTGTCATAATAGATAAGCACACATTAATTTTTCAATATCATTATATTAGTCCACAGCAGGATATATGTATACGTTTATGGTGAGGGTCCCGATGGAAAGGATAAAGACCTTCATGAGCCCTGACTTCTGGCCGAAAGGGGTGAAGTTCCGGCGGTTCAAGGGCCGCCTATCACGTGACCACGCGTGTCCATTAGTCATTCATAATCATAAATTTTTATTTGCATGAATGCATTACCTCCACATCAATAGTCCCCTCCTCCTCGCTATCAGACAACTCGTCCACCGAAGCCCCGGTCCTCTTCAGGCAGCGCAGCGCGTGTCGCTGCAGCCTGGAGACGGGCAGGGTCTCGTTGCAGACGGGACACTCGCCGTCCTGCGCGGGCGGGGGGCTGCGCCGACGCGCGCGGAGGCGCCGCAGTCTGTTACTGTGTACCCTCTGTAAAGGATAGATAGGCCTTTTAGTCCCTAGATGATTTGGTAGATCAATGAAGATTTGGTACATCATTGATTTGGTACAGAAATGATGATTTGGTACATCAATAATGATTTGGTGTTTCAATGATGATTTGGTACATTAATGAGGATTTGGTAGATTGATGATGATTTTGGTGCATCAATGATTATTTGGTAGATTGATGATGATTTGGTAGATTGATGATGATTTGTGCAAAAATGAGGATTTGGTAGATAATGATGATTTTGTACATCAATGATAATTTGTTACATCATTGATGGTTTGGTACATCAATGATGATTTGGTATAAATAGATCAATGAAGATTTGGTGCATAAATGAGGATTTGATGCAAAAATTATGATTTGGTGCACCAATGATCATTTGGTACATTGATGATGATTTGGTAAATCAATGATTATTTGGTAGACCAATGATGATTTGGTACATCAATGATTTTTTGGTAGATTAATGATGATTTGGTACATCGATGATGATTTCCTACATTAATCACGATAAGGCACACTAGCGCCTCCAATTATTTTACCTTATTATTATTTAATTACACCTAATGATGAAGCTTGGGTCTAGGTGATCCAGGACCTAGATGTGTGGAGGGACCTCGAGTAGGCCTTTGTCCAGCAGTGGGACACCAGGCTAATTATTATTTAGTAGAACAAAGGAGTTTTTAAAATATTGTGCAGTTTGTGATACCAAAATGCGAAAACAAAGTTTTGTGGCCGTCAAGGGCAATTTCATATCTCTTCCTAAACTATCACTACATAGTATAAAACAAAGTCGCTTTCTCTGTCCCTATATCCCTATGTATGCTTAAATCTTTAAAAGTATGCAACAGATTGTATGCGACAAACAGAACAAATCTATTAAGACATAAATAGATAGTATATTTAATAGGATCACTGGAAAAGTAACGAAAAACATGAGGTGTGCGGAGGGAGGAAGGGTTGAGGTTTTATGGAAATGACTGCATTGTCCGGATGTTGCTTTATTACTACTCAAGTACCTAATACATTGGTTATACATATGCCTTATACTACACCACCTCAAACAGACAATTACATCTTAACTTTCACATTTATAATATTAGTACAGGATAACACAAGCTCTGCTTAGCTTGGGGCTAGATGAATGTGTAGATTGTCCAGGATTACTTTTATTATGTTAAAAATACACAAGGACAGCAAGACTACAATTATTCTGCAAACTATCTACAATAATAGAGGTCTTTATAGTGAGTAGGCAAAATCTCTGGGAGTCTTGGTTAAATGAAAATAAATATATCAATAATAAAAAGCTAGCATCATATTTAACTGTAAGTTACATAGATAGGCTATATGAGACGCCGTGGACACAATCACTACATAGTATAAACAAAGTCGCTTTTTCTGTCCCTATTTCCCTGTCCCTTTGACTGCTTAAATCTTTAAAACTACGCAACGGATTTTAATGAGGTTGAATGAGATGAATGAGATAGTGATTCAAGAAGAAGGTTTATATGTATAATAAAACCGTGCAAAGCCGGGGCGGGTCGCTAGTATAGCTATAAGAAAAAACATACCTGGTAAACATCACCACCAGGACACCCCGTTACATCAATTTCCTGGTCATCTGGTACATCTTCAGGGTCTGGACTAGTACTAGGTCCCGGAAGAGCCAAGCCAGAAGTAACACTGATCTTCCTCCTGCTTCCACCTGTAGATAATTTCTGGAGCCTCTCAACTTCTAAGCTGACATGGGAATCCAACTCTCCTTGCCGTATAGTACAACTGCATACTGGGCAATTTGGAAGTTCAGTTACTTTCTTTCTGCTACGCACACAGTTCAGTATAACGTTTTCGTCGAACTGGCCAAAACTTGAATTTAGATTTCCGTTCCCGCTCGAACTCGCTTCCATGTTATTGTACAACACTATCGGTAACATCTCAAAACAGTTGTTGTTGACATCGGTTATAAATCGGTCTTCATCGCGGCGATTGTAACTCTTAACTTTATTGGTGCACTTGTATTAATGAAATGGCAGTTCCAGGCACCCGCAGGAACTCATTTTGCAGTTGTTTGGATAGTAATTACGTAATTATAAATTGTTGAATTGCAGCAAAACAATAACACCGGATCGTTTACAACTTTTTTGCAACTTCTTTCTTGGGTTGAATGAATGAATGAAATTTAAATGTCAGAATTTGTCAAAGTCATATTTTGGGTTTCTTGGAAGGTACCAACCCAACAAACCGAATTGGAAATAAGGCTGTGCGTGTATAGGGTTAGGGATACATACAGTTTTATTCACCTATTTTGGTTTTACCGATACACTGGTTAGGTAGGTTGGTATTTCTAATCATCTTCTAATTAACTTACATAATGTATGGCGCTCATTAGGGGAGGCCAGCTCCAGCTTTGCAGCTTTGTCCAGCTGTGGACTAATTTGAGATGTGATGATGATGATGATGAATTTTCCGACGGGCGCACTACACTATACAATTTAGGGATTTTATCGGTGTCATGGTTCTCTGTGGTTACGTGTGTGTGTTTTGATGTCAGTGTCGCTGTCTTTTGTCACGAGCTGTCACATTCGTGCTATTTCTATTTGTTTTGATCAAGGTCCAAAAAATAACCTAGAAGTCACGTTTTAGAATGGTTTAATATTGAACAAGACCTCAAAATAGCTTTAAAATGCATACCATACATATTGACGAAGTCTATCCCAAAGACGAGGTCTACCCTTTAGTGGCTAACTTTCAAAATGGCTATGCGAAGAAAAAATTCAGAAGTGAAAGCTCATTGTTGTACGACGAAAAGAAAAGATGCAAATTTGTGGCTACCGAAGTAGATGGAACACTATACGTCGGGGAGGAGGCAGAAGAAGGTCTCGGCAAGACATTAGTCTTGGCACGAAACAGAATAACTGGGAAAGTAAGATTGATAGAAGTAGGAACAGTCGACCTGAAACCAAAGTTAAAAACTAACTTAGATACTTCAGTAGTATTCGACAATTCAACTCTAGAACTAGGCAGAAAGTTCGGCTCAAAGAAATACAAGCAAGTATTAGAGCAAAAGGAGAAATTAAAGCAGAATGAGCAAGCTGTGACTGCCCAGATGTCTAATGTGTCTCAAAACCTCACTCAAGATCAACTTGACATTTCCTATGACAGTCCCAGTACATCAGAACACTTCTACACACCTCCGATGAACAGAGAAGCTACATCAGTCCAGGAAGTTTTTGATATAGATACCATTCTAACCCCTGAACAGTATGATAAAATCATAAGTGAAACAGCTGATGTAGATATAATGGATAATCTAAATGGTGTTATAAAAGGCCTAGTAAGGAGCGATTTGTCACCTAAGTTAAAGGTTCTAGCTCTTTATGCTAGCTCCTTGTACAATACTGTATTTTTGAAAGCATGTGAATCATTAAGGAAAAGTTTTGTCCCTTGCAGCCGATCTATGACCCTAAACAAACATATCCTTGATAATTTCTACTTATATACGAACGGAAAAAGATTGAGACCAATAAATTATAAAGACAAAGCTTTGATTCATACAATAGTGTTTCTTTTGTTGATAAATAATTTTAAATTTAACATTGAAGAGTTTAGCTTGCAGCTGAAATTGTCGCTTAGGTCAATGGCTACAAAGCTGGCCATGGTAGGTGGTTACATAGTTAAGAGTAATAATGTCAGTATGGCTCAGTTGAAGCTACCACTTAACAAACCACCAAATCGACGGTCAAGTAAAAAGTTTTAAATGCATTTTTAAGTTTATCTTGTTAAGAAATTACAATTAAATTTGAAAACTATTTGTTTTTTTTTATTCTGCATCCAAACCAAATAACATAAATATTTAGAGCTATGGATTTACAATTGGCAAAGAGATTTTAATTTTTTGATTTTTTAAATATGAACGTAATTTCTTAGTTTTAGTGTTCAATAAAGTATTTTCAAGTTAAATTAACGAAGTTAACAATCTAGTTACGTATTAACTTTTAAGTTAACTCCAAAAATTGTGTTTTTGTTTGAATAACGTGCCACACTTGATACATACAGCTGAACGGCTGTGGTGAACAAAGCTCAGAATTTGATTAGAACTTGGTTAAACACGTCAAAAGTAACTTTTACAAATGGGGCTTTTCTTGATCAACCAGTTTAAGTTATTGAAATGAAATATGGTAAGTAGATAGTTTAGGACTTGACTTTGAGGGGGCTTAAATAGAGTGGTAAAGTTTGTATGGACAACAATGATTCCTTGGTCGATTTTGAACTTGGTATAAATAAACTATAAAGTGATTATTTTATTAAACCCATTCTGTTTCTTTTACATAACTACCCCTAGGGAGTGGAATATCAATTTCTGAAAGTTAGCGGTTGTCGAAGTTAAGTTTACTTCTATCCATATAATATAATTTCAGCTATTTTATATTCAAGGTTTGAGGCACTTGTGCAGAGCCTGTTACAAAATTAATTTTAAAGGACCAAAATTCTGTAATAGGTCGTCATTTGTCCTACTCGACTTCTTAAAGCAATCTGGTTAATATTGGAACGAAAAAGCCCTATCCATGTTATGAAACTTTAATGCAAGTACTCGACTTCTTAACGCAATCTGGTTAATATCGGAACGAAAAAGCCCTATCCATGTTATGAAACTTTAATGCAAGTACATAAAATCATTCTACCTATTCCGATCTCGACGACACACAGACGTTCCTCGTTGTGAACCATTAGAATCTTCTTCTACGATACCTACTACTTATCTACCTTTCGCACTTGGCCGGTTTTATTTTTAATCTATCAATGTCAGATAATTCAAACTGTCACTGCCAGCTACCTTTTCGTGTTTTTGTTTGGCTGCCTGCTGTCAAATTCTCTTCTCTCGTGTGTTGCGTTGTGCAAATTCGCACATTGTAAATACTTTCCTTAAAATTCACCATGGCTAAATCAATACGAAGCAGATGGAAGCGAAAATGCAGGAACGTAAAAAGAGAACGCTATGCCGTCAAAGAACTCGCCAGGTTAAAGAAGATGTTGGGTGTAAAAGACGAAGAAAAAAAGGAAGAGGAGGTTATGGAATCTGATCAAGTGATTTTCTTGGACGCCAACGCGTTGAAAAAAGGCAAAAAGAACAAAAAAGCCGAGCCAGTGGAAACTGCTGAAGATGAAGACGTAGCGATGAGCTCCGACGACGAAAAAGTTGAAGTTGAGGGAGAAAATGGCAAGAAAAGAATCTTTAGCACGAAAACTTTGAAAGACCAAAATGGTCAGTACCCTGTTTGGCTGCATAAGAGGAAAATCGCGAAAATAAACAAAATGGGCAAAAAGAAAGCAAAGCAACGTTCTAAAAAGAAGAAGCGCTCATAGGAGTATCATATTTTTATGTAATGTAAGCCTAATTTTGATGCCTCTTCAATTAAATACTTTTTTGTCTAACTTCAAGTCCTCCATGGTGAATGCTTGGATAATATAATACAATAAAAACTACAACTCTTTACAAGCATCTTTTATTTTAACATTTCTAAAAACATCTTCACTTACACACTACTAAATTAAACTTTACTGCATAACGAACCACTGATATATGTGCTTAATTTGATACAAGTTTCTATACAAACATAAAGAGCTTCTTAAAATAAATAGTAGTTTTATGGTTTACTAGCAACCCGCTCCGGCTTCACACGGTTTTAGTATATGTATAAACCTTCCTCTTGAATCACTATCTATTAAAAAAACCACATTAAAATCTGTTACATACTTTTGAAGATTTAAGCATACATAGGGATATAGGGACAGAGAAAGCGACTTTGTTTTATACAATGTGGTGATTACAGCATTCTAACATTTTCAGAACTGATGATGATTGCATGTTTTCCTTATGTTTTCTATGGAAGCCTTACTAATGAATAATGCTGGACAAATCAGATCAATACCTACATCATTCAGGGAAGCTCACGTGGATGTTGGGATCATTAGCCTCCAGTGAATGGTCACTGGAGGCTAATGGGCTTTGTACTGGCAAAGGCTTAGGATTTAAAAAAAATCTGCCTTTGAAAACATCACACTAAGGCTGGCTTGCATAATTTTTATAGTTTAACTAGCAAAGCCTCACTGTTTCACATGCCGTAATTCCAGTTCCGTGGAAATTCCAGGATAAAATATAGCCTATGTGTTATTCTAGACTATAATCTACCTCTGTGCCAAATTTAATTCATGTCCATTCAGTAGTTTTTACGTGAAAATGTAACAAACATCCATCCAACCTTACAAACTTCCGTGTTTATAATATTAGTAGGATATTACACTATGCATACCTATCAAAGTGCATGCTAGCCACAAATAGTTAGTAAAAACGAGCATTAAGTTTTTTCTATAATTAAAAATCATATAACCTCGCACAGTAAATTGTAGGGTTGGTTAATTAGTTCAATTTAGTTACAAGGTATGATAAATAAGTTAAGCAAAATATATTTTAAATGAGCCAGCTCATACAGAAATATATATACACTTAATACAAAACTTTATACTTAAAATCAAACTTATACTAATAGAAACAGTCTCAGTTGGAAAATAATCTAATATTTATGAAAAATTAGCAAATTTTTGAGGAAAACAGCTTAGAAATTAGAAATCATTTGAGAACAAGGGTAGAATGCTAATATTTTTTTTTCTCACTTTCCACATTATAATATCTGAATCTCTGATCTATTTAATCACAGGTATTTTACAATTTGTATGATTGGTGATAAGTATTTGGAAGAATACCATGCCATATATGGCGCTCATTAGGAGAGGCCTATGTCCAGCAGTGGACTATTATAGGCTGGTGATGATGATGATGATGATGATGATTTGGAAGAATCAGAATATCCCTGGATTTTATTTGTCTACCGTATATGTCAGCCCACGGATACTGGCACGTTCCAACTCTTGTATGTGGGACTCGGTATATGTGTGACGTATTTGTTTTTCATTTGCAACAATCACATTGCATATTGTGCAGAACGAAGTGAGCTTTGTGAGCTGGAAATTACAAAAGTATTTATCATTGTACACCTTTCTTTGTTAACCCTGAGCAAGTATATGAAAGCAGTACATATTCTCTAGTTTTAATAGAAAGAAGGTAGATCATTGATGCTCTTATATTCACTGCTGAATGAGCGTGATTCCTTGAACAAGGGGCATTTGTCATAATGACCACAGTTCTCTTAGAGGACAAATTAGTGATTACAATTTAAGGTTCTTAAAATACAGTAACAACCTACCTACTGCCTTTTCTCTAGCAGGTTCTCATAGTCTACTCTTACTACACCACCACTTCCCTGACTGCTTTTTATTAACACAACTACCTACTTGCCTTAATTCAGACTGCTTTTAAAAGTGTTTTAATCACTAAATACAAACATTCACACATATGATGTTGAGTAGCAAGTGCAGTACTTACTTTTATAGGCGGAGAGAAGGTAGCTAGACATACAATGCATAGGAAGGAACAGACATATATTTTCACATCATAGCACAAGACTTGACGAACAACGTGTTGGCCACACAGATGTTATTTAGCTGGTCTGAGTAGGTACCTATACATAATAATATGTTTACTTATTGACAAAAGTAACATCGCAAGTGTCAGAGACCACATATTAGTAGTTAGGGGTTAAGTCGAAGGAACCTATTATAATGAGAGGAGGGGTAGGCCAGCATTACCTTCCTGATGAGGTGGTGAGAGAACTCATCAGCATGCGGGTATTGTTCAAGAGTTCTGCAATGATCAGCAGAGCTGATGTGTTGATCTTTGATCGTCTGGTCCAGATCGAAGAGTTTTTCGCAGACTACGCATTTGTACAGGTCTCCCATGGAGAGGATACTATTGTAAGAGTCAGAAGAAACCACGAGTTTTTCGTTGCCTTCATTGAAGGTGATCATAACATATCTAGTCTCTGCAGGCAGACGCTTGGTGGTTTTATCAAGAAAGGGTTTCCGAAGCGCCGTCTGTGCAGCCATTTTAACTTTGTATTGCACTTGCACCACCTTTTCACACAGATTACAGAATTATCCGTGCACTGAAAATAATTACCGGGTTCATTCAAACTTTATTCAATCAACCCGACTATTTCGTCCTACCCTACAGTTTCATTCTGGGTCTAGTCCGTAGTCCGTTACGTAGCACATATCAGTTGAAATAGCTTAAACCATTTTGCTCCGGAATACGAATATCCGTCAAACAAAATGACAACTATAGAATAAAGATAAAACTCGAAACTGGCAAAATTGCGTCAATGCTGAAGCAGAGCAGAAGAACAAAGCAGAGCAGAGAGCCAAGAAGAACTAGAACTAACTAGAACTTATCTAGATCTAGACTATTGATTAATCCTACTAAAACTTATAATATCACCTATTAATATTCTAAACGCGAAAGTTTGTAAGTACCTATGGATGGATGGATGGATGTTTGCTACACTTTCACGCAAAAACTACTGAACGCATATGGGTGAAATTTGACACAGAGATAGATTATAGTCTGGAATAATGCATAGGCTATATTTTATCCCAGGATTCACACGGGAAAGGGAATAACCGCGGCGGGTGAAACCGCGAGGCGATGCTAGTGACAATTAATCTAACAGATAGAGACCCTACGGAACGTACCTACTACCTACTCATTCAAATCATTTATTTGACACAGTTTAACAAGCATTTTTCTAAATGTATCCATAGAATCCCGAACTAGTAAAAACTGTACCTATTTCAGGAGTGAGTCGGTCTCCGTATAAATATAGTCCAGCCAGTCATTTAAGCTTAAATTTGGTACGAATCTCGGAATTCAAGATACCCAAAACCCTAATACTAGATCTGGCCGAGGATCTCAAGAGGCGCAAATATGCAGGTCTCGACAGAACTTACGCATTTGCTCCCTTTGGATTCGAGACCCTAGGTCCGTGGGGTACCGAGGCTCTCCGAGTTTTTAAAAAAATATCTGAGCGTCTGGTCGATGCGACGCGTGACCCGAGAGCTGGTGAATATCTGGCTCAGCGCATCAGCATTGCCATACAGCGTGGTAATGCAGCCAGTGTCTTGGGGACGCTTCCGACTGGTATTGACATGGATCAATTGAGCTACTGTTTGCAACCGTCTGCAGTTAGCTCAATGGTTTCAATTGTAAATACTAGTTGTAATTTTTCTATTCCTTGCTTGTAATTTTTTTTCTCGAACTCTAACTTATTTTTTCTTTTCTCTTTTATTCTCTGTAACTATTGTCTAACTAGGTAATACTAAACTAACAAATTAATAAATACTTAAATCAAACGTCCATTGTTGCGGGTTATGGGGTCAACTTCACACTAAGATTTACCTAAATAGTTTTTTTTTAATTCAAAATTACTTAATGACAAAGTATTCTTTAGTTGTCCGCCATCCAAGAGCTCGCTTTTCATAGTATACGTAGGTACCTACATCTGAAAGAATAGGTAGGTAAATTAGATAAAACCAAATAGGAGCCTACATAATTGTAAAAGCAATATTTCTATTAAGTATGTAATTTTTTGCAGTTAGTCTGAGGATTTTGGTTAAATTTTGAATTTTGTCATCTACAAATGGCCGAATAAATATGTACATCAGACATATTTTATGGACTACCTAGTGACTTACTTAAAAGTGAAGTTATTTAAAAAGTCACAACGATAACTGGTTTTGGCAAGGTCAAGTTTTATAATGTTTTATAACCAAGAGATAATCCACTTTGGATTATCTCTTGGTTGATTCTACTTCTTCTTCTGTGAAGTAATTAATGAGTTTTGTTTGTTCTTTGATATTTAAGACTGTGTTATATCGTATTATTCACTTATTTTGTAAAAAATATAAAAATAAAAAATAGCTAGGAGACATAGAAATAAATTTAAAAAAATTGTACTGTAATTTATGATAATAGTAATAATTTATGTATATAGTAGTTATGATGTGATTTAATTATGTTAAAATATTTATGATAATATATTTTTATAATCTTGTGTTGGACATCGTAAAAGTAGATTTTGGACCAGCTACCTAGGTACTCCGCAGGTACACTACTATTTACTTACCTACTGAAAATATTAATCTAAGGTGACTGATAGTACCTACCTTTTTAACCTACCCTACCCTCCATAGTTAGGTAGATAACCTTTTACTATAGCTACTACACCAAGAAAATAAAACACCTACTTAGGTAAGTACATAAAATGTGCAACCTAGTTGACGAAACATCGTAAAAGTTAAATTTATTGTTTCTTATTCAAAAGCCTCGTAAAAATGGCATTTATATCGATTTTCATTTTATTTTGTGAGTTATACCTACCAGAAAATATTTTATTTTACATTGTTTGGTAATTTGGGTATGTAGCTTATTTAATAAGTGTGTACTGAATATTGATATGTTTTTAACAGGCGCATTTCAATTATATCAAACTCAAAATGTCTCATCATCCAAAAAAAGTTCATTCAAGATAGACGACTTTATAAATCAGTTGATGACCTCGAAAAGATTTAGTGAACTCACTGATATAATAGCAGAAAAGGCCGCTAAGAAAATCAAATCAGAACATCATGATGAAAAACAGGAGCATAGTTTTGAGAAAGAGTTTAGAAACTCGAACCTGAAGATCGAAACTGAGATACCAGAATCCCAAACGGTGAGAAAAACTGAAAACAAGAAGTCAAAGAAAGGAGAAATCTCTAATAAGATTGGTAAAATAAATACTAACGCGTTTTTGAAACAGGACCTAAAATCTGGTGAAATATTTTTAAATTACAAGCGCATCATTCAGAAAAAAGACGGAACATACTCTGGTCCTGATAAAAAAACAAGCTCTGTTCACAGTAGTAAGGTGCAACGAGAAAATAAATCAGAAAAACAAAAATACCAAAGTAGAGAGCGCAAAATACAGCCACGTAAACAATTGACAACAAATAAAATTTATGAGGAAATACAAAGGAATTTTAATAAAATAAATAAAAGTATGGACGATAATTCAGGTAGCGCAGAAGCCAAACATAAAAATGTTAAAGATACACCAAACGAGGAAGCTTCTGAAGAGCATACAATATTTATCAAACCAGATAAAAACGTAGTACCGAAAATTATTGCTGAAGAAGGTCCAAAATCTAATGAAAATCTTGATAAATACGCAAATTCAGATGTAACAAATGAAGTTAATACTAATTCGTCTAAAGAAACAAATGAATCCAATGAGAAAAACACCAAGGCAGTAAAAAATCCTAAAATAGCGGAAAAAGAACATGAAGAACACGATAAGGCCATGAAAAACTCTGAAAGAATCAGTGAAAATGATAAAAAATACCATGAATCCATTGAAGGCCAAGATAGCACAAATAACAAATCTGAGCACTATAATCAACCCCTAAAAATTTCAGAAAAATCAATTGAGGCTGTAGCGGAACGTAATAATTCAAACAAAAAAAACTCTGAACACGCTTATAGTAAGATACAAAAAAACTCCAAATCAATTAAGTACCAAATAAACTCACATGAAAATTTGGAGAAAAGCACGGAATCTATTCAAGTTTTCGTAGAAATGGAAAAAAAACCGAAGCACCATAATCATATGAAAAAAAATAGAAAAATTAAAAATAATAACACATTGAAGCAACAAATGGAAACTCCTGAATCTCGAGTGCTCAAATCGGAAAAAACAACAACGGATCCGACGACGGAACATAGTGAAGATTACTCAGAATTCCTTAACTTTGATAGCGCTAAGGAAATACTTTTAAAAGAACCTATATTAAAAGTGCCTTATCCCATTATCAGTCAAGAGAATGGAAAAATATACACTCATAATGTCTCTGACCCAGATTACAATGAGTATCACGATAAATTTGTGTCTAGACGTAACTTTATAAACACTTAAATAAATAAAATATTGGATACAATAAATAATATTTTAATGGTCGAAAACAATATTTTATATAAGTACCTACGTAAAAACTAGTAATATTTAAATAAATTCAAATTCAAAATAATTTATTTCAGACGGTAATACATCATAAAAACAATTAAACTCAGCTGGATTCTATACTTAAATTGACTTTGTCATATACTCAACTAGCGACCCGCCTCGGCTTCGCACGGTTTTATTATACGTATAAACCTTCATCTTGAATAACCTGTCAAAAAAACCGCATCAAAATCCGCTGCGTAGTTTTGGAGATTTAAGCATACTTAGGGACAGAGAAAGCGACTTTTTTTATACTATGTAGTGATGTGTGGCGGGCGGGACCAACCCAATCACTAGTAACATGCATGACAAATATGAACTGCCCAGCCTGTATAATGATTCGTGTAAATAGCGTAAACCAACTCTATACTTTTCGACATTAAAAGTCTCCACACACTGCAGCCGGAGGCGGAGCGGAGGCGAAGGCGTGCGAGTTGTATTCTATTGAATCATATGAAAGTCCACACACACACCGCAGGCGGTGGCGGCACGGTGCCATAGAAGAAACCGCCACGCCTTCGCCTCCGCTCCGAGATGGAAGCTCATTATAGAAGCGCACACAATTGCCCATAAATGATTTCCCCACCTTGCGTAATCTAAATGATGGGATGTGTAACTTGTTCTTGTTTCTTGTATTTCTATTGTGAACATCACTAGCTTTGAGTAGCTTACTTTGGGGCTAGATGGTGCTGTGTGGATTGTCCAGCATTATTTATTTTATTTATTTATTTTATTTTTGAAATAGATATGTATTACTGTTTTTGCATGTATATTAAATATCTATCTAATATACATAATAAAAGTATAATATCTAGGTACCCAAGTATCTACCTACTACTAAATGGCCACTTTAAGGTTTAAGAATCCAATTATAGTTAAGTAGTATTTTGGTTACATCACCCCCAACTCAAATAAAACTGCGGTTAACAGCAATAAGTAATAATATTTATTTTACCTATAGGTTCGCATTATTACTTAAATATAAATAGAATAGCATAAATACATCATAAACACTTAAAATTCATTTTCTTTGGTAGAAGTGTTGATTACAAGGCACTTACAAACATCAAGGAAGTTTATTCATAAATACATGAAATATGTACTTACTAACAATTTCAAATGTATGAAAAAGTACCTAGCAAAAATTTGAATGGTATTTTTTTTATTTAGGTCCCCAAGGAAACTATCGCCAACACATCTTATCTTATTCTTACGTCAAACAAAGAAATTTTCAAAATAACAAATGGGCAGTTTTTATACCTATCATTCATAAGCTATTTTTCATTACTCATACTCAGAAAGTAGGTCTGAAGTTGCCTAAAGAGCGGGTTGAAAGTGATACTTTTCAGCCCTAGGGAGAATCGTTTTCAACTGACAGCTATCATATTACTATTGAACCATGATAATGGCAGAATGAGAAAAATAAATGCTGAAGCTAAAACAAATATTCGGAAGTCAAAAAATACAAAAGACAAGGGCCAAACTTTGATTATATACTGGGCCAAATTCCATTAATTTCAAAACTAAGGTCTCCAAGGCAGTATAGCTTTATGCCTTTTGCCTGTCCTACATGGACTAATATATAAAAAAAACTAGCAGCATTTCGATTCATTTGATTTCTCATGTTTTTATTTATATTTCCTTGTATTCGTAATGAAAAGCACAGTGTTTACCTCGGGTGAAAGTAACTTATGTAGTCCCTCGAACTATTGGCGCCCTCGTTACACTCGGGCGCCAAACCCCGTCTCGGTACTAAATAAGTTACTTTCAACCCTTGGGGTAACAATGAACTATTAAATGCCTGTATATATACATCATTCATTTATGTATATATTAGGTAGGGGGTAGGTAGCAGGGGGTTAAAGTGGTATAGCATGGGTTGTATCTATGTATTCACAGCTTGCTCGGGGGTTTGAGTAGTCGCTCCGCCTCGCGCTTGCCGGTGTGTAATTCAATTTATCCCATCCATGGAATCAGAATGTTTACTACCCGGTCCATGGATCCATTGAAAATAGCGTAATTACTCTGCTGATTAGTGGTTAGGTAGTAGGGGATTAAAGTGGTATGGCATGGGTTGTTTCTATCTATACATCAGCCAAACTCGATGTAGCATGTTTGTAAACAAACCGCCCATACTTAACCTAAAATATACTCTACTTTTTATATGCAATTTACATTACTTGTCGATTTAAGATCCTTCCTTCACTAAATATTTCGTACACTCATATCTAAAATTCGACGCCATGTCTTAAATTAATATATTGTCTGAGTATGTGTGTGTAATACGGGATTGGCATATTCGCTAAGCGAATAAAAATCCCAAACAAAAATAAAACAGAATAAAAAAAAAAGCAAGTGAATTTTAGTTTTTTGTGTCGTGGTTTGTTTACAAAGATTCTACATCGAGTTTGGCTAGTGTATATGTATTCACAGCTTGCTCGGGGGTTTGAGTAGGCGCTCCGCCTCGCGCTTGCCGGTCTGTAGGGCTCCGTGCACGGTGGAGAAGCGGTTCTGATGGGTCGCTTCACCGGCGAACAACACCCTGGAATTATATTATAATTAAACGAATTACTTTTTAAATTATATCATTTCACCAGGTTGTCTGGCAGAGATCGCTCTTGAGCAAGTCTGTTTTTTCTATCTGTGTGAATGTATGATTGTAATCTTTGTAACTTATTAAGTTTTTTAAATGAAATTTGATATGCAGATAGTGTAGGACCTATACACTAGCCAAACTCGATGTAGAATGTTTGTAAACAAACCTCGACACAAAAATCTAAACTTCACTTGCTTGGCGTCGAATTTTAGATATGAGTGTATGAAATATTTAGTGAAGGAAGGATCTTAAATCGACAAGTAATGTAAATTGCGTATAAAAAGGCGCGGCAACAGAGTGTATTTTAGGTTAAGTATGGGCGGTTTGTTTACAAAAATTCTACATCGAGTTTGGCTGACGTATAGAATAGGACATAGGCATAAAATTTGGAAATTTTAACTTCTGAGGTGTTTGATAGGGTGGTAAATTTTGTATGGAATAATTTTTCCTCGGTTCGATTCACTCAAAACTCGGTATAAATAAACTTTGGACTGAATAATTGCGTATTTTTACACATAAACCTCTAGGGGGAGTGCAATAAATTTCTGAAATTTGTACGAAAGAAACTCTGGTTCGCGGGCGAAGCCGCGGGGCTCATCTAGTTTTATATGTATAAAGCTATCAGCCAGGGATCTACACTAGGTCATCATGCATGCTTCTTCACTACATAGTATAAAATAAAGTCGCTTTCTCTGTCCCTATGTCATCGTGTCCCTTTGAACGCTTAAATCTTTAAAACTACGCAACGGATTTTGATGCGTTTTTTTTTTAATAGATAGAGTGATTCAAGAGGAAGGTTTATACGTATAATATAACCGTGCGAAGCCGGGGCGGGTCGCTAGTAATTAATATTATATAAGTTTGCACACCAAAGCTGATAAGCTGGTAAGTGCATGGAACGTAGTAATACTTGATCTTAGGCATGGGACAATTTAAAATAAGCATACCAACCCGTTGTCTGCAAATAAATTATTTTGATTTTGTCGCAAGAAGCTGCTAAGGTACCTAACCTCTATATTTCATTTAGTTCCGTTCCCTTACATGAATTTTCACCATTGAAATGAAATGAAATATTTTTTTACCCTAAAAACTACCGCACACTATAATGACTTAATACTAATTTAACCAAAGTAGGCATATTCTACGCGCAGCAGAGTTCAAGGCAAACATGGCCTTCCCTCAGCATTGTGCTGGATGAACACTTGTGTGTCCACCCAGCGCTGGTTTACAGTGAAGGCCACGAGCTTGGTACGTACGTCACGACCATTCGCCACTGCTATGTAGTGATAGTGATTTACAAGGTAGGTCAGTGATAAATACACGATAAATAATAGTTATAGGTTATACAGGGTGTTAGTGTGAACACCGTTGTCCTTGAAACCAGAGGTTCAACATCATGAGTAGAATCCAAAGCCGATAAGAAAAGCTTAACACCTATTTTACTTTTGCAAGATTTTGATATTTCATGTCTTCGCTATCGTACACGATGCCATAGTCACTCTACATACTTTAAGTACCTACCTACGTAAGTACTTAAACCCGCGCCTTACTTGGATCGTAACTTCATTACTTGTGTCCTTCAAAAGACGGGATATTCGCACAGAAGGTGATCCGAAACGGAGGTGCACATGCCACGTGTCGCCTGGTCGAAGTACTTGTGTCACGTGTTTGTGAGCAAACGTTTAGTGTTTATAAAAAATTTCTTTAAAAAATGAGTAAAAAATAGAATCATTTTTTTCATCCGTTTTGGATTCTACTCATGATGCTGAACCTCTCGTTTCAAGGACAACGCTGTTCACACTAACACCCTGTATAGTTACCTAGGTCGGTGAGAGGCGTCTAGTAGCGGCGCTGCGAGGTCGTCCCGCGCCGTGGGGTGTGTCGGCGTAGCGAGCGAGTCGAACGTATAGCTGCCGCGGGTAAACGGGTTCGAATACCACATTGACCTGACAACAGGAATAGCATTTAAGATCTCCACACACTGAAGCCGGAGGCGGAGCGGAGGCGAAGGGTGCGAGTTGTATTCTATTGAATCCTATGAAAGCCTACACACACACCGCAGGCGGTGGCGACGCGGTGCCATAGGAAAAACCTCCACGCCTTGGCCTCCGCTCCGCCTCCGGCTTCAGTGTGTGGAGAGTTTTAAGGCGCAAACAGGAGCTAAAGTAGCGCCACCACTTATGTTATCATATAATTACGTTAAACAAAGGAATTTCCAAAATTCATTCGAATACCACATAGACCTGACAACAAATGTCTTATTCAATCTGACAACTTAAGCAGCAAACAGGAGCTAAACTAGCGCCACCACAATACAATACAAATACTCTTTATTGATCAGAACAGTATAGTTCGCGTCATGTAAGAAGAACGCTGGCGGTCAAGCTGCGCAGAAGGCGATTTATGGGTCTATTTGGAGGTAGGCGGTGGGGCGCGGGGTGGAAGGGTCATGCGCCGCATGCTTGCCGGTGCGCTATTGGTTCGTCAGTTGACATTTGCTGTCACACGTCACGTTTCTTGTCAAAATACCATCGCGCACAAAAGTTTACGAAAGGGTTTTACATTTTAATGGTTTTTGGAAATTATGCACAAAGGTAAAGGAAATAGAGGTAGAGACCGATTACTGTAAAAGCGATCATTTGGTAGATATGATTACAGAAACATTTATTATTCGTGTAAGGGATGATGATTCTGACTCAAATAATGATGAAAGCTCAAGTGACGACAGCGACGATGATGAAATAGCCACCTACAGTATCAATCCCGCGTCCTCATCTGGTTTTCACGTCACCCAAGACGACTTAATGGATGGAGTTGCTACATTACATTATTTTTTTGTAATTAGATTAAACATTCTAAACTGAATCGAACTTGTTTTTAATTTTATCTAATATTATTTTCTAATAACCAACACCAAGCCGCGAGTGAAATATTAGTTAAAAATAGGCACAGCAAATTGGCATAGTACTATCGTACGCGAGTGTACCCATGCGCGAACATACCCCTTCCACTTTCTTCCAGCGCTCTTTTTACGTGACGCGACCTATAGTAAAGAAAAACAAAACCAAAAAAAACAAAAAATACACCACGTATTTGATCATATAATTACGTTAAACAAGGGAATTTCTAAAATTAATTCGAATACCACGACATAGACTTGACAACAGGATTAGGATTAAAGGCGCAAACAGGAGCTAAAGTAGCGCCACCATTTTTTTTATCATACAATTACGTTAAACAAATGAATTTCTAAAATTCACATATTAAGTTTGTTAATATCATTTTATCAAGATTTTTTTTAATGCATCTGTAGTAGTTTTATTTTGTCTACTATAGGAAGAGATACGAAGTTCGTTTTCTTATCCCTTCCTAAAATAGACAAAATGAAACTACTACAGATGCTTTAAGTTTCTGAAGAAGAATTTAAAAAAATATAAATTGATCCATAATTCTTACTATCTTACTTCTTACTATTATAATAAATGGGAAAGTCTGTGTGAATGTTTGTTATAAGTAATCTCCGTAATTACTTAAGATATTTAGATGAAATTTGGTACGTATATAGTTTAGGACCTAGAATAAGACATAGGCTAATAACATTTTCAAAAATTAACCTTCTAGTGGGTTAAATAAAAGGTAAAGTTTGTATGGAAAATTATTTTTCCTTGGTTCGATTTACACAAAACTCGGTATAAATAAACTATGAAATAAATAATTAAACACGTATTTTTTATTATAAATAACTCCTATGGGTGTTATGGCAAATTTCTGAAATTTGTATTAAAATAAACTCTGGTTCGCGGGCAAAGCCGCGAGGCGCGTTTAGTTTAGCATAAAGGAGGTTTCAGACTAACCTGACCATATTCTCAGGTTCAGTAATGTTGAAGGAGGCTCCCATAAACTTTCTAAGAAGTTCCATCAATTTGGTCTTCACCTTCTCAGCCGGAAGCGTTTCTACCTGAAATATACATATCTATAATATAAAAATGAATCGCAAAATGTGTTGGTAAGCGCATAACTCAACAACGCCTGGACCAATTTGGCCAAATCTTTTTTTAAAATGTTCGTTGAAGTTCAAGGATGGTTTTTACGGCGAGAAAAATTAGAATTATTGCTGAAAAAACCCTAAAAATAGCCCTTTTCTTTTTCCCATACAAATGATTTGTAACTAAAACGTAGTCAATTTGAGCTTTATTGCTATGGTATAAAGTTCATATTAGATTTTTTGACAGGACTAAGTCTGTCGGGTCAGCTAGTAAGTAATATAAGTGGAAACTTTATAAATAGCCTTCAGCTTAAATACTTATATGTATTTAGATTAAAAATCATAGTTTTGTAATTTTCTAGCTGTAAGTTTTCCCGAAATTCGAAAATAAATAAATATGAAGTAAGTATATTTTTGAAGCAAGCTGAAGACAGGGCGCTATGGCGCTCATTTGGGAAGGCCTATGTTCAGCAGTGGACTAATGTAGACTGATGATGATGATGATTTAGTTATTTATTACTAGTATCTGCCAGCGGCTTCGCACGCGTTGTTTCTCTGGGAAAGTCTCAAGGCTATTTCAATCCTATTGGAACTGATTTACAGTAAAGTTCCTCTTTCACGCAAAAACTACCGAAAGAATCAGGCTGAAATTTTGATTACACATAGTTCTAGCCCTGGAATAACATATATGATTTTTCCCATGACATAGAAACATCCTTGAAACGTTTCCATAGAAACCCGTGCATAGCCGCAGGCATATATACTGGTATTTTAACTAGTATATAACCGCGGTTTCACACGCGTTGTCCCAAATCCAATTAGTCTTAAAACTCTTTCTCTAACACTTTCTCTTTACATTTTTGACAATGCTATTGCAGCTCGCAACGGATTTTAATGCGTTTTTTTTAATAGATAGAGTGATTCAAGAGGAAGGTTTATACGTATAATAAAACTGTGCAAAGCCGGGGCGGGTCGCTAGTTAATAAATAAATTGAACTCACCAATTTCGCAGTCTCCCCACTAGTCCAAAGCGTCAGAACTTTATCATGTCCCAACGGAGCCGTGGCTCCCCAAATCTTAGTTGTCCATTCATCCTCTTTATCCACAAGTTCCTTGTCCTCATTCCTCCAGAGGAACCCGAAGAAGTGTGGCTGGGGGGTCCACCACGCCTCTTTGAAGAGGAGTTCAATTTTGTCCATAACCCCCATTGATATTATTTGGATGGCGTCAGATTTCTCTTTAGGAATGGGCGGAGAGAATAGGGTTGTGTATCTGTAAAATGTAATATATGTTGAACAATATCAGGAGATAAGTTATTTAAAAAATTACCAAACAATTTAATGGAATTTGCTAATTTGTATGCCTTTAAGAATATACTTTAAATCCATGTACATATTATTCTGTAAATATATATTAACTTATTATATATATATACTAGCGACCCGCCCCGGCTTCGCACGGTTTTATTTTATACGTATACCGCATCAAAATCCGTTGCGTAGTTTTAACGATTAAAGCATTCAAAGGGACATAGGGACAGAGAAAGCGACTTTGTTTTATACTATGTAGTGATATGAAGGAATATGCTAATTTAAATGCCTTTAATAATATACTTTAAATCCTTATAAATATTATTCTGTAACAATAACACTTCAGTGGCGTAGCGGGGTGAGCCTTCGACGCAAAATGTTGCGGTTTCAATTCCCGCCTCGGAACAAATTTGTACATGATCTGTAGAAATTTATTCCGTTGGTCTGGGTGTTTTCTATGTATAGTAAAAATATCTATCTATGTATTAAATATATCAATTATCTAGTACCCATAACACAACCTTTGAGTAGCTTACTTTGGGGCTAGATGGTGCTGTGTGGATTGTCCAGCATTATTATTAATTAATTAGTTACCTTTCTTTGAGAACGCCGACTGACACAGTCACTATAACAGTGTCTGCTTTGAACACTGTACCATCCTGGAAAAAAAAAGCAATAGTAAGTAGATATTACTAATGAAAATTAAAAAAAAATACCACAATGATTACATGAGACTTAATGTTTCCCGAAAGTTTGTAAGTAAGTATGTATGGATGGATGGATGAATGTTTGTTACTGTTTACGCAAAAACTACGGAACGGATATGGATGAAATTTGGCACAGAGATAGATTATAGTCTGGAATAACAACTAGGCTATAATCCTATTTTATCCTGGAATTCCCACGGGAACGAGAATTACGCGGGTGAAACCGCAAGGCACTGCTAGTTATAAATAATGGAAAGAAATTTTAAATATACGTAGTTCTAGGCCTGGAATAAAACAGGCTACTTTTCATCAATTAACACACAAATGAAGCCGCAGGTCACAGTTAGTTATTATAAAATGCTTTATTATTATTTATTTTAGTATAGGTATAATAAAGATGCTGAATGCGCCAAACGGAAGACAGGGCGCTATGACGCTCATTAGGGGAGGCCTATGTCCAGCAGTGGACTAATATAGACTCATGATAATACCTTTGTAGTGACCTCCACTGGTTTGGTAGAATTCTTGGGCCATTTGATCTGTACAACCTCAGTGTTTAGTTTAGTTGTCAGTGTGGGTAGACCGGGCTGGTTATTGTATGTATTCTGGAATTTAAATAAACACGTTAGTGGGTTATCTACGAACCATGCTTAGGGAATGCAATCTCGTCTCGCCGAGATCCCGGCCATATTTTACGAGATTGTATCTCGTCAAATTTCGTACGAGATCTCGCGAGATAACGAGACGTGTATTTTAATAAAAAAAGAAATGAATTTGTATGAAGCTGGTGAAGTAAGAGGGGAACTATTAAACTTCGTACATAACTGCCTCTCAACTATGGTTCCCACAAGTGTTGAGGCAGAACGAGCTTTTTCAGCAGCAGGGTATTTGGCATGCAAAATCAGAAGTCGTCTGTCAGATGATACTCTCGACATGATGTGTTTTTTGAGAAGCCATTTTCAGATAAACTAACTTGCCTTTCCGTACCTTGATAACTTCATCTGACTTCTACTTTAAACTTCTTTTATTTGATTAATACGATCTCACAACATTTACTTAAGAACTTGTGAAGATAAGTTTTTGTTTTGTTGTTTTTATTTACCATAAGTAATGGTCCTATTACTCTTAATTATTGAAACTAAAGTAATAATTTACAAAAGACTAAATAAAAATAATTATTGTTTTGTTACCAATATTGTAAGAATTTGAAATGATTAGCTACAGTAGGTATAATAATTATAGACATAAATTTTTTTTATTAGGGTTAGAGACAAAATAATAAGTACTCTGTTGATTTTTAAAATAAAACTTACATTATTTTGATAACTAAGCAACGCAGTTTCTATTTAATTACATATCATGTCAATTACTAGTTCTTAAAACAAGCATTTGCATATGTTTTAAATGCGATTTTCCCAATCTCGCGAGATCCCGTAATTTGCGAGATCTCGCGAGACTGGGTTTTGAGTCTCGCGAGATCTCGCTAGGTGGAAATCTCGTACGAGATTGCATTCCCTAACCATGCTCGTGTTAGAAGAACACAGAAACAACAGAAAATATCATAGTGAATTCTTCAAACAACTAAAACTAACTATATATTATATTATAATTATGTATATATTTTTTCTATTAAAAACACTCACAAATTATCATGGTTCACAAAGAAGGAAAACCTGCCAACGAGGTCGGCTCATACCGACCGATAAGCTTACTACCAGTCCTCTCTAAACTCTTTGAAAAGATTCTTCTATCTCGCATGTTAAAAGCACTAGCCGAAAACTCAATAATCCCAGACCACCAGTTTGGATTCCGACAGGAACACGGTACTGTTGAACAGGTCCACAGGGTAGTCGACCACATAAGAAAATCATTAGAACTGAAAGAATACTGTTCGGCAGCCTTTCTCGACATCCAACAGGCTTTTGATAAGGTCTGGCATAAGGGCCTACTTGCTAAAATAAAGAACTCACTGCCACACCCATTCTATGGATTACTGAGTTCATACCTCTCAGAAAGAATGTTTCAGGTAAAGGACGGCGAATACACCTCGAACTTCTATGACCTACGAGCGGGGGTACCTCAAGGTTCAGTACTGGGCCCCGTACTCTACAACATATTCACATCCGATCTGCCTGAAACACCTGGAGTACTAACTGCCACATTTGCGGACGACACTGCCATACTTTCTTCTAACAAAGACCCGAAAGAAGCCTCCAAATATCTCCAAACCGGACTAGACAGAATAGAGCAGTGGCTAGCTAAGTGGAGAATCAGAGCCAGTGCCTCAAAGTCAACTCACGCAACATTCGCACTCCGCAAAGGTGATTGTCCACCAGTCAGCTTGGGAGCACACACTCTACCACACAATGAGTCAGTCAAATACCTTGGGATGCACTTGGACCGCAGACTCACCTGGAGGACTCACCTACAGAAGAAAAGAGATGAGCTGAACTTCAGCTATCGTGACTTGCAATGGCTACTGGGCAGACACTCAGTTCTCAGCCTGGACAACAAGCTCCTGGTATACAATATGGTGCTAAAACCGATATTGACGTATGGAATACAGCTGTGGGGGTCAGCCTCCAAATCCAACGTATCAATCATACAAAGAGCCCAAAATGGAATCTTAAGAAATATATCTAATGCTCCATGGTTCCTAATGATCTCTGAGCTGCATAACGAACTCAACATGAACACCGTTTACGACGAAATAAAGCAAGTGTCAGCTAAATACAAACAACGCCTGAACCAACATCCTAATCACCTGGCATCACAACTGACCACTATAAGCTACCCGAAGAGGCTACGCAGACAACACATTATAGAGCTTGACTCATGACAAAAGGAAACAATGAGGAAATGATCGCTGGACCAAATTCCTAAAAAAGACTATCACCTACACCAAATTTGCTCATAGTCAAGAGACTGATTGCAGATAAAAATGGAAAAAAAAAAAAAAAATTAAAAACACTACATTTTTAGTCGTTGAAATCCAGCAATTTTAACCCGATTCCGAAGGAAAGCATTGTGTGGCAAGGTATGTAGGTTAATTTTACTATAATTTGTAGCTAACTTCACTCCCTGGTAGATGCAATATTATTCAGAGGGTCCTAATAACTTCACAAACATACAAACTACTAAAATATAGAGCGTCCTAAGGTCCTATCCATAGACCAGCTTGTGACTAACTTCACTCACCAGTACAATGTCAAAAAGCGTCCGATACCCCAATTTATGCCAACTCATATGCTGATCTCCTTCTAGCGTGTCGTAATTAGACGCTGAGCTCACGTCTACAACTGTTGCTAGCTTCACATAGCGTCCTACAGCTTGTGGCTAACGTCACTCACCAGTACAATGTCAAAAAGCGTCCGATACCCCAGTTTGTGCCAACTCATATTCTGATCTCCCTCTAGCGTATCGTAGAAAGACGCTGTGCTGACGTCGTTCCAACTGTTGCTAGCTTCACATAGCCTCCTACAGCTTGTGGCTAACGTCACTCACCAGTACAATGTCAAAAAGCGTCCGATACCCCAGTTTATGCCAACTCATATGCTGACCTCCTTCTAGCGTGTCGTAATTAGACGCTGAGCTGACGTCGTTCCAACTGTTGCTAGCTTCACATAGCCTCCTACAGCTTGTGCCTAACTTCACTCACCAGTACAATGTCAAAAAGCGTCCGATACCCCAGTTTATGCCAACTCATATGCTGATCTCCTTCTAGCGTGTCGTTATTAGACGCTGTGCTGACGTCGTTCCAACTGTTGCTAGCTTCACATAGCCTCCTACAGCTTGTGCCTAACTTCACTCACCAGTACAATGTCAAAAAGCGTCCGATACCCCAGTTTATGCCAACTCATATGCTGATCTCCTTCTAGCGTGTCGTAATTAGACGCTGTGCTGACGTCGTTCCAACTGTTGCTAGCTTCAAATAGCCTCCTACAGCTTGTGCCTAACTTCACTCACCAGTACAATGTCAAAAAGCGTCCGATACCCCAGTTTATGCCAACTCATATGCTGATCTCCTTCTAGCGTGTCGTAATTAGACGCTGTGCTGACGTCGTTCCAACTGTTGCTAGCTTCAAATAGCCTCCTACAGCTTGTGCCTTACATCACTCACCAGTACAATGTCAAAAAGCGTCCGATACCCCAGTTTATGCCAACTCATATGCTGATCTCCTTCTAGCGTGTCGTAATTAGACGCTGTGCTGACGTCGTTCCAACTGTTGCTAGCTTCACAGAGCGTCCAACAGCTTGTGCCTAACTTCACTCACCAGTACAATGTCAAAAAGCGTCCGATACCCCAGTTTATGCCAACTCATATGCTGATCTCCTTCTAGCGTGTCGTAATTAGACGCTGTGCTGACGTCGTTCCAACTGTTGCTAGCTTCACATAGCCTCCTACAGCTTGTGGCTAACGTCACTCACCAGTACAATGTCAAAAAGCGTCCGATACCCCAGTTTGTGCCAACTCATATTCTGATCTCCCTCTAGCGTGTCGTAATTAGACGCTGTGCTGACGTCACTAACTGTTGCTAGCTTCACAAAGCGTCCTACAGCTTGTGCCTAAGTTCACTCACCAGTACAATGTCAAAAAGCGTCCGATACCCCAGTTTATGCCAACTCATATGCTGACCTCCTTCTAGCGTGTCGTAATTAGACGCTGAGCTGACGTCATTCCAACTGTTGCTAGCTTCACAGAGCGTCCAACAGCTTGTGCCTAACTTCACTCACCAGTACAATGTCAAAAAGCGTCCGATACCCCAGTTTATGCCAACTCATATGCTGACCTCCTTCTAGCGTGTCGTAATTAGACGCTGAGCTGACGTCATTCCAACTGTTGCTAGCTTCACAGAGCGTCCAACAGCTTGTGCCTAACTTCACTCACCAGTACAATGTCAAAAAGCGTCCGATACCCCAGTTTATGCCAACTCATATGCTGATCTCCTTCTAGCGTGTCGTAATTAGACGCTGTGCTGACGTCGTTCCAACTGTTGCTAGCTTCACAGAGCGTCCAACAGCTTGTGCCTAACTTCACTCACCAGTACAATGTCAAAAAGCGTCCGATACCCCAGTTTATGCCAACTCATATGCTGATCTCCTTCTAGCGTGTCGTAATTAGACGCTGTGCTGACGTCATTCCAACTGTTGCTAGCTTCACATAGCGTCCTACAGCTTGTGCCCAACTTCACTCACCAGTACAATGTCAAAAAGCGTCCGATACCCCAGTTTATGCCAACTCATATGCTGATCTCCTTCTAGCGTGTCGTAATTAGACGCTGTGCTGACGTCATTCCAACTGTTGCTAGCTTCACATAGCGTCCTACAGCTTGTGCCTAACTTCACTCACCAGTACAATGTCAAAAAGCGTCCGATACCCCAGTTTGTGCCAACTCATATGCTGACCTCCTTCTAGCGTGTCGTAATTAGACGCTGTGCTGACGTCATTCCAACTGTTGCTAGCTTCACATAGCCTCCTACAGCTTGTGCCCAACTTCACTCACCAGTACAATGTCAAAAAGCGTCCGATACCCCAGTTTGTGCCAACTCATATGCTGACCTCCTTCTAGCGTGTCGTAATTAGACGCTGTGCTGACGTCGTTCCAACTGTTGCTAGCTTCACATAGCCTCCTACAGCTTGTGGCTAACGTCACTCACCAGTACAATGTCAAAAAGCGTCCGATACCCCAGTTTATGCCAACTCATATGCTGATCTCCTTCTAGCGTGTCGTAATTAGACGCTGTGTTGACGTCATTCCAACTGTTGCTAGCTTCACAGAGCGTCCAACTGCTTGTGCCTAACTTCACTCACCAGTACAATGTCAAAAACGTCCGATACCCCAGTTTGTGCCAACTCATATGCTGATTTCCCTCTAGCGTGTCGTAATTAGACGCTGAGCTCACGTCTACAACTGTTGCTAGCTTCACATAGCCTCCTACAGCTTGTAGCTAACGTCACTCACCAGTACAATATCAAAAAGCGTCCGATAACCCAGTTTGTGCCAACTCATATGCTGATCTCCTTCTAGCGTGTCGTAATTAGACGCTTTGCTGACGTCACTAACTGTTGCTAGCTTCACATAGCGTCCTACAGCTTGTGCCTAAGTTCACTCACCAGTACAATGTCAAAAAGCGTCCGATACCCCAGTTTGTGCCAACTCATATGTTGATCTCCCTCTAGCGTGTCGTAGTTAGACGCTGTGCTGACGTCATTCCAACTGTTGCTAGCTTCATAGTTGTTCATTATCTGGTCTAATAGGCTTAGGAGGTTTTCCATGAAGTTAGCGTCGTTTAGAAGTATTGGATGATGGGTTTCCATATAGCAGCGGAGTCTAGAACGAGTTAATATCAGTTTATTTAATCACATCCTAACTGCCTTACTATCCTTATGTTTCTTTGCTACAATAATATTATAAACGCGAAAGTTTGTATGTATGTTTGTTCATCTTTCACGCAAAAACTACTGAACAGTTCGGGCTGAAATTTTGAATAAATGTTGTCCTAGCCCGTGAATAACACATAGGCTACTTTTAATCACATAAATCAATTCCCATGGGAAACTCGTATAGTTGATTTTATATTAAAGTTTACATTTATTTGATCCGCAATGTTATAACTTATCACTAATTTTATTTTAGCTTAGTAATCTATCGTCAATTTGTTTGTAATTTTAAAATTCTTGGCCTTATGTTTAATGAACAATGTTGTTAATTTTAGTTTTTAAGGGCTGTGGATTATCACTACATAGTATAAAACAAAGTCGCTTTCTCTGTCCCTATATCCCTATGTCCCTTTGTATGCTTAAATCTTTAAAACTACGTAACGGATTTTGATGCGGTTTTTTTTAATAGATAGATTGATTCAAGAGGAAGGTTTATACATATAATAAAACCGTGCGAAGCCGGGGCGGATCGCTAGTAAATTAATAAAACTGTGTAACTATTACTACTCTTACTTCCTAGTGAGGAACTGCCCTAGAGGCTCAGGCTGCGGCGGCGCCTCGTCCAGCAGACTCATGACATACTCGAGCAGTTCAGACACGGTGCCCGAGTCTACAGTCCCATTCGAGAGGTAGGTCTGCGGATACAGTATCACTACATAGTATAAAACAAAGTCGCTTTCTCTGTCCCCAATCCCTATGTCCCTATGTATGCTTAAAGTTGAAAATACACAGAAGCCGGAGGCGGAGCGGAGTCGAAGGCGTGGCGGTTTTTCCTATGGCATCGCGCTGCCACCGCCTGCGGTGTGTGTAGGCTTTTATATGATTCAATAGGATACAACTCACACGCTTTCGCCTCCGCTCCGCCTCCGGCTTCAGTGTGTGGAGACTTTTAATCTTTAGAACTACGCAACGGATTTTGATGCGGTTTTTTTTAATAGTGATTAAAGAAGGTACGTAGGTAGGTTATCGTAGTATAGGTTACGTATCATAAAACCGTGCGAAGCCGGGGCGGGTCGCTAGTAATAATAATAAAATCATTTATTTTCAGCAAAACTAATAGAGATACGCTCAAAAACAGCTTTATCCCAAATGTTGTCGGTTCTTCGCGAGACATTGTCGGCCTCTTCAGCTTGGTAATTGGCTTCGACAAAATTAAGAATACGAGTTTCAATGATGTTTATAGTCTGTTGGATTCCTCACTCACAGAATAATTAAACAGGGTTCCGGAAAAATAAACTAATTCTAAGGGCTCCCACTCAAAACTGCGATGCGATTCGAATTTCTGCTATACGAATTTGTGCGGCAAACCGTTTGGTAGGGCAACCATACCTTGAAGTACCTATAGTCAGCCGTATTGGACGTGTTTTTAGGAAGCGTAAGATGGATCTTGAAAAGATAATTTCACTGCTGTTATTGTTAAATAGCTATAAAAGAAAAAGAAGATTCTGGGTTCATCCATTTATTACGATTATGAACTCTGCATGGCTAGCATGGCCTTTCTTGTCTAGGTAGACAAGACTAAAAATGACATAAAAGTGACATTTGGGTGTAGAGAGTAGAAAGTTTTCTTCGGTTGCGAGCACGGCGTTGTAAAGAATGAGCGGATAGAAATGTTTCTTTTCTTCCTAGAGACGAGTCTACACATTGCGAGCATGGCGATCAATTTACTCTATTTTTGACATTTGAGAATAGAAAGTATTCTTCCAAAATTCTCTACACCTCTCGAGGCCTAGACAAGCGTTTCTCTCGTATTTCGTAAAAGTATTATGGTCTTTGGCTATTATAAACGGGGTAGGAATTGGGTTCTTAGACACTACGAGGAGAAAAATGACCGAAGAAGAGAAAAAATCGCAGTTCAAGAGCTCTTTTCGATTTGCCGAAGGCCTAGTTTCGGAGATTTTTTTTCATAATGAAGGATAATATTTGTGCCAAGAGCTGTCTCCTCACACAAAACAAGATTGCCCAACAATCGTAAAAGTAAGTACCTAACCTAGTCAACTACCTACTAAATTATACATAAGTCTCATTGCAAGTTTAATGAAAACCATTTATAGGTTATGTCCAGTTGATAATTTTATTTTCACCTTTATATTTGCGGGAGCAAAGTTCACAAAGTACCTATTGATTTCTGGCCATTACCAGAGAGGTGTTTTAGCATTATAAATATACTTACATAATACACACACACACACAGTTTAAACCAAAACACTAAATATAAATATGACAACCAACAACATCATCATGGTTATTAGCACTAATATCATTTCAAATGGGATATTTACCATGATTGATTTGGTTTGAGAAATTATCACTATTAAACAAGTACTCGTAGTACTTTTAGTCACCTCCTAAGACATGCCGACATGTTATTAATAATTTTGTTTTTCAGGGTCGTGAGAGTTGATCCCCACAATCCACATGAGACGGAACAAACAACAGATTAGTGAGGGAATATTTCAATGACTAGGTAACCTACCTATTTATTTATTGAGTGAAAACACAGTATGAAATATTATGTTTTTATTATAACTTAAGTTAATCTATAAGAAGAAATAAGTAATTATTAACATTAATTTATTATATTTTCCAGGTATGGAGCAAGAAATGCCAGCAATGATACAAGCAGTACTTTATGTAGATATACTCCAAGTTCGGCGAGGGTCACAGGTAGCCTACTCGTCATGCGCACAAGCTGAGAGCTTTCCCGAGGCGCCTCATGAAGTCCTCGAAGCTGGTGCATGTGATGGGGCTGGCTGTCTAAAACCGCTTCCCATCTACAATCATCAGTGCTTCCTCAACGCGGTCCTTCAAAACGAAACTAAAGTTCTGGCTAATTGAGCAATGTCATTATACATTTAATGAACTTTTCGACATTTTATAATTTAGTATGAATTTAATAAATTATAATTTTTGCCAATGTATATTTGAATTTATAAAAAGTACCTTACTAATTATTAATTTAATCAGAAATAAGAACCATGACATGTAACATGAAACCGTTATTGATAACTACATGTTTTGTTTTCTGTATAAATTAGACACCTATGAATAAAACTTTACATGAAGTTTCTCATCTGTATCTTCTCCAAGTCATGTTTTTTAGGTTGTTGTTTAGATCCTAAAACAAGAGCATTTAATGAAGTTAGTTATCAATAATTAAAACATCAAAACTTTCATAACATTGCAGCGCATTAGTGACCACTGCTTGCTGCAAATAAACCTCTTCAATATACCTATTAATTAGTACTCATAACATAATGAGCATTAGCATGAAACTTTCAAAATACTTCTGAAGCTCCAGTCCAGAGCTGAAATAAAAATTTTGCTGGCCTGGTCTGTAGGTAGTGTTAGAAGTCTGGGAGTAGAGAGTTGTAAAGTGTTCTTTTTAGCATGATATTCTCCGACGAACTCTCCATCATCTAAATCAATGAATAATAAATCAAATAATGTTTGATTATAAACAAAAACAATCAACTTCAACTTCTTGATTATGGCTCTGCGTCTGGTTTGACTATGATTTAAATAGTACATAATGACATTGGCAAAGTCAATGATGTGACGTAAATTTACTTCATAATCATTAAAACGTCAAATCAATGTCGAAGTTAAACGTTTCGATTTACGTATTTGCGAAAATTCTTGTTCCTTGTTGACATTATTTTGGTAATGAAACGCTACGAACGAGCTTTTTACAACAATTCATAATTTATCTGTGGTTTCGTTCCCGTTGCTATAGAAAGAGCTTGTCTACGAAGAAACTGTTTTCTAGGGTTCGTTCCGAGAAACGGTGTGCTCGGGCAAGAGACAAATTTCGAAGACAAGAAAGTTTTCCACTCTATTCTAGGTAGAGAAGACAAGAAAGGGCGTGCTAGCCCGGCTGATGGGAACTATTTTACTCGAAAGTACTATGCGTTGAGAACTAAAGAAGATAATTTTTATTACAATACAAAAAAGGCGGCGCAGGCGCCGCGCATCTTTCTCTAAGGCTGCCTCAGAGCGGACTAAAAGTGGGCGTCACCAAGTAAGACGTAATATCGCAAGAATGCGCGATGCGAATGAGATCGGACGTTCTTGCGGTGCATCATGCGACTTCGCAGATATATGCGATGCGAGTTCGTAGTTTTGTGGGGGAGCCCTAAGAGAGAAAAGCCGTTGGAAACTAATTATTGATAGACTGTACTTTAGAATACAAACCTGCATATCTAGGTTGTCTGAAAGCAAGGAGATGTTGTTCTTTATGGCCAGATCATACGTTGGGCTGTCTTCTGTACCATGGATCCTGAAATAAAGGAATTACTTGAACTAAGTATGTACCTATCATCATCATCAGCCTATGTAGGGTAGAGGTACCAATACACAATAATAATTGATGAATTCCAAGTACCTAATGCCAGTCAAAACATCAATAAATCCTATTAATATTATAAACGCGAAAATCTGTAAGTATGGATGGATGTTTGTTACTCTTTAACGCAAAAACTACTGAACGGACATGGATGAAATTTGGCACAGAGGTAGATTATAGTCTGGAATAACACATACGCTATTTTATCCCGGAATTCCCACGGGAACGGGAATTACGCGGGTGAAACCGCGAGGCGCTGCCTATAATAAATAATTCTGGACAATCCACACAGCATCATCTAGCCCCAAGTTAAGCGGAGTTTGTGTTATGGTTATGGAATGGATGATTTCAATCATTGGATAAAAAGGATATAAATACTTAAATATTATTTTGAATAACTCAAACAGTAGTTTTGGTGAAATAAACCTTATTCTCAGGCTTTGTGGAAAAAACTTAATTTACAGAGAGAATTTGTGGAATAAACAGTGGCGGCTCTAGATCTCGCGTGGACGTCGGCGAAATTAGGTTCGCGAGGCCTCCTTTTTTCCCAATAAAGAAAATATTAAATTACGTAAGCCGAATTATAATTAAAATAATATTATCAACAAATCAAGTTTTATTGCTTATCAATTGATGACAAAGCCTACTTAAATAGAAGTAAAAATAAACGAACTTTCAGGCTTTTGGCCTCACTGTACTTTTTTAGGATTACGTCATCATAGCTAATACCAGACGCTATTTCAGCTTCAATTGATAGAACTGCTAACGAAGTTATTCTCTCTTGAGTCATCGTGCTTCTCAAGTAGGTCTTAATCAATTTTAACTTTGAGAAGCTTCTCTCAGTGGAAGCTGTACTGACGGGAACTGTGAGCATGCTTCTAATTGATATAAAAACATTTGGATATACATATTTCTTGCAAATTATTCTCTAAAATGTATTGAATTAGTTGTTTCGCGTCGTTGATAGAGTCTAGTGAATTTGTTTTTAAAAGTTGGAGTTCTTCATACAGTTGGAAAGGCTGTAGGTATGTCGCTGTTTTCGCCTTCTCGAAGTATTGTACCTAAATCATTACAGCACTTGAGAAGGTCTTCTTTTGATATAGAATTTAAACATCTGATATCATCAATAAAACCAAATCGTTCAAAATATTCATTGAGCGCTTTAAATCGACATTCGGTATCAACTATAATAGCATCTATCATTGTGTTAAAAAAGTTAAAACTCTTTACTGCATTTCAGAAGATTGAATAGGTTCATCAGTCAGTAGGTATGTTCATAATCGAACATTCGTTTTCACCTGGCTGTTCTTTTTTCTTTAAATTGAGTCTCAATTTCGAAAGTACATTTCTCTACAAATAATCGAGCTTCTGCGCCACTATTGTCAAATCCTGCATTACTGAATTCTTGAATCCAGCTACAAAATGACCGTAAACTCGCTCACTTAAATCGTGCAAGTGTATGATTTTAAAATAAATAATAATGAATAACTAAATTTTTAATAATAAAAAAGTTTTGCGAGGCCCCCTCAAGCGCGAGGCCGTCGGCGGTCGCCGACGTCGCCGACGCCTAGCGCCGCCATTGGGAATAAACAAAATTCTCAAAGGAGATTTATGTAAGTCCTTTTAACTCTATCTTAAAAACTAATTTCAATAATAAAATTATAATAATAAATAATTCCGGACAGTCCACACAGCATCATCTAGCACCAAGCTAAGCAGAGCTTGTGTTATGGGTACTAGATGACTGATATACTTAATACAATACATTACATAGATAGAAATTTTGTATTATACATAGAATACACCCAGACCAACGGAATACATTTCTGCAGATCGTACACAAATTTGTTTCGAGGCGGGAATCGAACCCGCAACCTCCTGCGTCGCAGGCGGACCTTCGCCCACCGCGCCACATCGGTCGTCTCTCTAGTTCTTAACCCACGAATTGGTGTATACCGTATTAATTATGTAAATAAATAAATAAAATAAATGTATAGGCAATACAAACCACTCAGCCCCCAGTTCCACAATTCCATCTCCAAACGTCTCCGTATAAACCCGCCCTCCGACCCTATCCTGAGCCTCCAGTGCCAGCACATGCTTGCCTGCCTTCGCCAGCGTGGCTGCTGCCATCGTGCCTGAGATACCCAGGCCGATGACTATCGAGTCGTATTCACCCGGCGGAGGCGCCATTGGGGACCTGAGAATACAATGTTAAAGTAAATAAATAGTATGGGAGAATACATACAGCATCATCTAGTCCTAATGGTCTAAGATCCGACTGCAGAATTAGCCCGTTCATCCCTTTTTGCTTGAAACCAAATTTTTATGAATCTTTGTAACTAGGAGAATATATATATTTTAGGTTGCCTATCAGAATTTGGCCGCAAGTATTTCTAATTAATTTATGTTTCAGAGATTTTTGGAAGAAATTTACGTTCACTTATTTTTTAAATAAAATAACGTCTACATGACGGCAATTTATGTAAAGTTTCTAAAAAATCACGTTTGCCGTTGCTGACTTGGCCGCACCTCTTCGCAGTGATAGGTGTAATTTCGAAAGATTTTTACATTCATAACATACATGCATGAATTATATATCAAATAAAAGAAAAAAAACATCTTCATTATCATATAGGGTTACCTAATTAAATCCGGCCGGAAATAAGGGTTGCCTGCTGTTAAAGATGATAAATATTCTAGGTAGAGTTAAATAGTTAGCGCGTAACATTATTTAAAGTATCTTGATATTTTTTATGCCATTATGCAGCTATGGTGGTTACTATCAGCACCTCCAACTGTAAGGGCTCCCGCACACAAGCCACCGGACACAACCACAAAACGCCCCTACCGGCATATTTCCTGTACTACGGCTGTAGCCGCTTCTAGCTTCTCGTGGCGGCGTTTGTGGCTGTGGTGAACAGTAAGTTCATATCTTTAGCAGGGGATATACCAGAGTCAGCTTCTGAAATCCCATATCCTCCTCTACCCCAAAGGTGATTATTGCAAAACTCTCCTTTCAGGGAGGCAAATTCACTGTTGGTTGATAGATGAGTGTTAAGAGATGAAATAATATGTAACACCTTAGAATGTTGTTTTTAAACATTGTCATAAGCATTAAAAGTTCTCTAGAATATTTTCATGTTTTTATTGAGTACTAGCATCTGCCTACGGCTTCTCCCATGTTGTTTCTATGCAAATGTCTTACGGCTATTTTTTTTTCATGGGAAGTGATTTATAGAATGAAAAGTAGCTTATTATGTTATTCCAGGGCTAGAGCAATGTCTATTCAAAATTCAGCCCGATCTGTTTAGTACTTTTTAAGTGAAAGAGGAACAAATATTGGATGGATGATCCATACAAGCTTGCAAGTTTATATTACAAGGATATATGATAAGTAAGTTATAAGAACTTTATATAACAGTTCTTATAAAATAGTAATTAAACAGCTTGAACCTTGTAACCTGTACAATATAGTAAGAAAGCCTCCTTAGTTGGGACTAACCTATTTATTACTATTCTATTCTATTTATATAAATATGACTAGGTATCACATCACTACACAATAAAAAACAAATCGCTTTTTCTGTCCCTATTTCTCAATGTCCCTTTGACTGCTTAAATCTTTAAAATTACGCAAAAATGAAATGAATGAATGAATATACGTATATTAAAACCGTGCGAAGCCGGGGCGGGTCGCTAGTGTTTAATAAAAAAAAATTAAGTTTATTGGATAACTTTTAATCAAGATAATAGTGCTAAGATGAGTAGAGAAACACTACTTATTGTATATTCGTCGGCGAAATACCAATTTTCGCAGCACGGGGTGCCATAGGTTAGCTAAAGAAGATAGGAGGTACATTTTCTACAAATAAATGACAATCTTACATAAGTTATCAAATATCCAGATAAGATTGCGCACTGAAACTTGTTGAACACGTGGAACTGTGGAAGATGCGGCGATGCCCGATATAAAAAATTACCAACTTTATATACACCTGAAGGGCGACGGAGGGAAAATAAAATCCGCGAAAATATTTTGTTTGTTTACTTTTTTGACGTTTTAACGATCAACCAATAACATCGTCGAACAGTTTTTTGTGGTTTCTGAACGTAATTAAAGTCGTCGAAAACCGGCAACTTCCGAAACTATTAGTGGCACCCATGATGATAAAATAAGCGACGCGTGCGACAAGATACTGAGGTGCCTTCCATTAATCACGTGAGGCTCGAAAGGAGGGAGTGGGTTTGGCCAAAATCACGAAATATCACTTGTGGGAGAGGGGGCATTTAGTAAGATAATATCACGTGTGTTTGAGAATATATTTTCGTCAAAAACCCTTTTGTTCGGCATGCCAGTCGCGCCGCCAGTTATTCTCTTAACCTAAGCTCTTATCTATCATAAATGGTCCTGAATTTCAGAGTAAAATAGATTATAATTTATACCTGTATTTAAAAATAAGTAATACTTACTCTTAAAATTTTAAGACTCTTTGTAGGTAGGTACTAACTATGAAATACACGTGATTTTGGATGAGTCTTAAACCTCACTACATAAGTTTAACCAAGGGGCAGAGGCGTTTAAAAAATGTTAAACATCACGCGATTTAATGGACGGCCGCTGATCACATAATATACCTAGGCTACTTACATAGTTAGGTATATATATACACTTACTCAACCTTTCTGGATTTTATTTTAATTCATATTTCAACTCAAGCTTATACTTAATTATATCAATTATATACGTAGGTACTAATAACTAGTAGGTAGGCTTTCACTCACTATACCGAAGTACATAGTTTGCAAAATCGCTGCTCGCTTTATTTCCATATGTTACCTATGCTTAGTTCTATAAAACTCAACTCAACGGAATTTGAAGCGGTTTTGAAGATTTTTTTTCAATAGATATACCTAGTGATTCAATAGGTTAGTTTTTTATTTTATATATTTACTAGCGACCCGCCCCGGCTTCGCACGGTTTTATTATACGTTTATACCTTCCTCTTGAATCACTCTATCTATTAAAAAAAACCGCATCAAAATCCGTTGTGTAGTGTTAAAGATTTAAACATACAAATAGGGACATAGGGACAGAAAAAGCGACTTTGTTATATACTATGTAGTGATTTCATGCATTATACATGTAAACTAATATTTTAGCCAATGTAGGTACAGCTTTGCACCCGTGCGCAGGCTGGTTTAATATATACTTATGTTAGGAAATTTGTAAGTATTGTTTTTCCTACTTAAACGTATCTACCTAAGCAGAGCTCTGTAGGTACTAAGCACCTACCTCGCACTTTGTTTATTTAGTCTCTGTAGAGCCTGTGTGACGAGGTTACAGACCAGTGAACCTTACAATGAACTTTTTTCTTACAATGAACTCTTAGGATCTGGTTTCTTCTATGCAGTAATATTAGGCTCGATTTACGGTATACCAACAAAACTCTAATGGGCTATTGTTTAAACTGTACAAGTGTAGTAGGTATAGTCGTGTTAAGTAGATACTACCTACCTACCTACATGTTTTCGTTTCGTCTTTGTGAAAGATTAAGCGCCAAAATGAAACAAAAAACCATAAGCTGTTCTGCTTTAAACCTTTTGGCAATTTTATTAAATGCTTTACACGCCCGAAACTTTCATTTCTTTTCTTTGCAAAATTTTTTCAAACGCGACATCTTTGATTTTTAGAGGAAACTAGCGACCCGCCTCGGCTTCACACGGTTTTATTATACGTATAAACCTTCCTCTTGAATCACTCTATCTATAAAAAAACTGCATCAAAATCCGTTGCGTAGTTTTAAAGATAGCGATAGATAAGCATACATAGGGACATAGGGACAGAGAAAGCGACTTTGTATTATATACAACTTATTTTTGATGTGTTGAAATCACTGAGAGATCCTATACCATACCAATATTACCTATAAAGGAACGCAAAAGTTTGTAACGGATATTTGATCCTCTTTCACGCAAAAACTACTGCTGAAATTTAATCTAACACAGGCTTTTCAACACTATTATTCCATAAATCAGTCCCATGGGATATTAATAGCCTTGAGACGTTTCCATAGAAACAAAGAGTGCGAAGTCGCGGGCAGATACTACTAGTGGTAAATGTGATGGGAAGGTAGGTAATTTTATTTGTGACTTGTGCGAATTGTATAAATAACTACTTTAAAAAACAGGTTAAATAAGAAACAGGTAGGTACCTAATATTTTTTTTATTTGCGTGTTACATATTTTTCATAGGTTATTTGCTAGTAAAAACAATTTTACTCACCCTAATACAACTCCAACCACACACAAGTACACTGGCCACAACATAGTGATAAACTGACAATGACCCGCCTGTAAAAAAGATACAATTCGAGATGATATGCTTATACCTACTAAGTACCTACCTACTGGGCACCGATTCTTGAGCTTCGATTTGAAATCTTAAAAAAAACAAGCGATTATTTTAAGAAAACGGTCAGCCCTTACGGCTGAAGCTAGAAAGCTGAAATTTAGAGGATAGGTCGAGGTACCTTTTACTTATGCCCATATTTGATTGAATAAATAGAATACTAGAATACTGTAAAATAAAATTATCTACTAAAAAGGGTTAAAACGGGTTTTTTAAAGTTTGAGATTCAGTTTGGCTCCTAATTGAAATGTCTGTACTTACTAGGTATTTTTTTAATGTAGGAAGGATGACCTGAAATCACTACATAGTATAAAACAAAGTCGCTTTTTCTGTCCCTATGTCCCTTTGAATACTTAAATCTTTAAAACTACACAACGGATTTTTTTTAATAGATAGAGTAATTCAAGAGGAAGGTATATATATAATAAATCCGTGCGAAGCCGGGGCGGGTCGCTAGTTAAACCATAAATGTAAAACCGTTATTTAGGTACACGTCATTCAAGAATTTAAAAAACCGTAAAAGGTTGAAATTATTCGGGGGTGGAACCGTACCTCGGTAAAAAGGGTAAAATTATGGCTTACAGTTTTGAGTGATTTTAGTAAATTTACACCATTACAGTGGCCGAATTTGCTTGAAACTTAGACAGGTGAGTACCTACTAAGAATATAAAACTTCAGATAACGTAACTATTTCAGTATTTTTCAAAATATTCCTGAAAATAAGGTACCTACAAATTATCTCAAACTTTGAGAAACTAGTTTTACATACACATACGTATGTAAAACTAGTTTCTTAAAGTTTGAGATTCGTAGTTCAATAATGATTTATTGAACTACTTTGAGCAGGACAAGTAGTCTTTTATAGAGTTTCAATTTACCTACCTAGTTCGAAACCGTTAGGTATTTCGAACAGTAGGTACAGTAGCGTTCACTATTTGCTATACCCCTAATTTCTAAAATATTCGACAACAATAATGTTGAAGAACTTCAAGCAATCTTAAACTAAGTGCAAAAACGAGATTCAAACCACGGCTTATCGCAGTGCAGTCGACCGTTCTTTCAATTCTGCTACCCGGTATGTTGACTCACAGTTCGAATTTTTAAGCCAGTAGTTTTTATCTTAACGGTGGACTTTGAATCAGTTGAATGCATTTATTAATTTTGTTCAAATAAATGAGGGTAGTTATAATTTCATGTAACGAATGACAGTCAAGTAAGCGTTTCACAACCGCTGGGTAATAACTTTAGTAAACTGTGTTTACGTATTGAAAAGTTTAAAATATCAAAAATGAATAGCCATCTAAGCAATTTTGTAACAAAAACTATAAAAATTCACGAACAAGACGTTCCTTATAAAGCTATTGCAAGTCAGCTTGGGATAAGCGTAAGTGTATTTTTATTTTGTTTTGTATTAATTCGTCGTATTTATTGAGCATAGATAATTAAACTTTTTATTTAACTTTCAGGGAAATAACGGTTCAATTTTGAGTGAGGACTGAGGAGATACGCTTTGACTGGAGATAAAGCAATGCGATCGGATCCACGCCCATGGGTTTTTACATCAGAACGCCATCGACAAATTGTGAATACCTACTCACAGCCATGTCTGACATGGAGGGTCGGATAATACTATGGAGGAAACCAAACAAACGACTCCTACCACAAAATATACTACCTGTTCAAGCAAGTGGCAGAATCACCATAGGTAAGATGTGATATAAATAATAAGTATTATCATGCAAATTCTGCTGCAAAATCAGTTTCTTTTACTAGAGACATGATCTATCTAGTAAATTTCCAACCTCTTTTTTATTACAAACTAAATTGCCTGTCCGGTCAATTTTTAATTGAATATATACCCCTACCTATAAATCTTGAGAAGTCAGTGTTTTTTTTTTTAGGTTATTGGGGCTGGATGTCATCCATGGGCCCAGGAGAACTCGTAGAAATTGGCGGCCGCTTGGAGAACTATATTTACAAGTGTTGAAAGAAGTTATTAAACCACAGTGCTCGTTGCTTTTGCAGTATCTCAAATGAAAAGTAGGCTAGAACAAAGTACCTATACCAAGCGAGGGTTATCCAATTCGATATTAATTTTGAGTAAACAATAAATTAGTTTTGCTATGGTAGTTCTAGCATGCTTTTCATTTAGCGTATTGCATAGTTATGATCCAAATTTCTCTTAATGGGTAAATAATGGTCTGTTACACACGAGAGATCTAAATTGTTAATATTTATTAGATGCTGCCTATAACAAAGTAGACATTACACTATACTGTGGTATAGGTATTCTAATAACAAAACATGTTTGTTCTACTTGTGTGTTGACTTTTATTTACAAGGATTATAAAACAACATAGCTGTGTGAAAAGGAACCGAAAATGTAATAAATTTTATTAATATAAGTTAATATCATTGTAATGTTATTTATTTTCTTCAGACTTTCTTTCTATTGTCTTAATAAAATAACATCACAAAAAATCTGAGACGTGTTTATTATATTCCTATCATACCCTATTTCTTATAAGTAAAAAAAACAGATTATAGACAATTATTATGCTATAAGGTCATAGGTGAAAAAAGCAAAAATAACATTGGTATAATGAATCGAACATCCTACCCTAGAACGCAAGCCCGACCCTTGAACCACTCATCCAGATTGTGATTGCTATTTCAGTCGAAATTAAAGATAGTTTTTACTTTAGCTAGCTCAAATGTTTTAAGTCTATCATTTTTATTACTTACCAGGTTTTTTTTTCTTTTACAATAATAGTAGTAATTTTCTTTGTTATTTTAGTTACTAGTGCTTTGTCAAAAAAAGCAAAAAATTGTTTAAGTAAAGCAGCAGGATTCGATCCTGGTATGTCTATTAGGGGGGGTAAGCAAATAATGAACGCCTCTGTACCTGTTTCAAAGTGAGGGTTTCGACTCTGATTGAAACTCTAAAATACAACTTGAAACTGGAAATAGAATTTGTAAGACATTATGGTACAACAACAGTAGTAAAGTGTTAGTTTGTAGGCAGTCCTGGATTTATAAATAGGCCGTATAGGCCGCGGCCTAGGGGCGGCAGCGTCCTAGGGGGGCGGCAGATTTCAGAGGACGGTCACTCGATTGTAGACGATAAAATTCAAACACGTTCTCTGGTTTGAAATGGAGCAATTTTGCAATTTTTATTGCTGTTATTTCATTTTTGGGTTCCTTATGCTTTTTATTGCCAATTGCAGGATTCGAACCTTGTATGCCTAGGGGGGTGGCTAATAATGAACGGCTCTGTACATAGGGCGGCGGAAAAAAGTGGCCTACGCTCATAACAAATATTTATTTTTATTTATTTTATTTTATTTATTTGGAAAACAAACAGCTTATTCAACAACAATAGTTGAAACTTATGGGTAACTTAAGCCTAACAGTTTCCGCATATGGGTAATCAATGTTCTTTGTCTTTAAAATTGAAGTATTGAATTGAGTTGAAGTAAAAACTAAACAAGTAAACTTAACTAGTGTACTATACTTTAAACTACTATATATTATGTATTCAGTACACTTAAGCCATCCAAACCAAAATATCAAATAAAAATGTAAGAAAAAAATAATAAAATTAAAAACAAAATAGTGAGGCTCATTAATTGGAGAAATTAATGATAATTCATTAATAATTCTCCAATCAGTAAGTTCAATCCAATCAACAAATGAATTTAAATAATTGTTATAAAAGATTTAATCTGCGAAAAATGATTTATTTATTATATTTTTTATGCCATTCTGCCTCAAAGAAAACAAATCTATATCACTTGAATATTCTTTGTTATAAAGGTTACATGTACGGGCAAAGAAGGAGTTTCTGCGATAGTTAGTAGAGCACTGTGGGACGTAGAGTTTCATAGCGTTTCGGCGACTAACAGCACGGCGCGGAACTTGGACTCGAAATATAAATCCGGCACTGTTTGTAGGTGATCATATGTAGGTCTAAGTTATTATTTTTGTTTTAATTGTTTATTTTTATCATAGATAAGTGTTTCTAATTTATATATTCTTTGTGTCATTTTCTAATAAAGTCTTTCATTTAATTTAATTTTAGGTGTTATGTTTAAAAAAGTTTGTTAGGTAAGTTAAGTTGCCTCGACAAAAACCTAACTCGAACTAAAAAAATACATAGATATACAGGCAAAAAAAGAGTGCTGTTGATGCACCATTATTACTTAAAATTTATAGCGAAAAAAAATCTTTTGATGAGACACGCTGCTACGTTTTTCGGAAGGTATGTAAGTACGTAAAGATCCTACTAAGTGTCCGGGGCTACCCCCCTTCCCCTAATGGTCTAAGATCAGCTGTGCTATTACGCTCAAACCGCCCATCCAAATTGATATTCTTGCGCCATTTCAATGGCCATCGCGCGCGTCCTTTCCATACGATTTCAAATTACGAAGGCCATCAAAAGGGCTTTCTTATGTCAGTTTTGTTTCATAAGTCATTTTTTTTTCAAAACTGACCTAAGAAAGCCCTTTTAATGGCTTTCGTAATTTGAAATTGTATGGAAAGGACGCGCGCGATGGCCATTGAAATGGCGCAAGAATATCAATTTGGATGGGCGGTTTTAGCGTAATAGCACAGCAGACTGCAAGATTAGCCCGCTCATCGTTTTAGGTTAAAACCAAATTTTTATGTTTATTTGTAAGGAGAATACTATGTACCTACCTATCTACCGTTGCCTATCAGAATTTGGCCGTAAGTATTTTTGTTCTTAAACAAAAAACGATGAGCGGGCTAATCCTGCAGTCGGATCTCATCTGTACTTATAATAAAACTGTAACCAGTGGCGTAGCTATCAAAGGGCAAGGCGGTGCAGTGCACCAGGGCCCTGAAGCTCAGAGGGGCCCCTAGCTTTGTAACAAAATATGTGGTCCAACTTAGAGGAATCAACAACGTGAAAATCGTTTCGAACGAGACAAGTAATTTGCTTTGGTTATCTTTTGGCTTTGGAAGAAACAACTGATAAATTGAAATCTTAGTACAAAAATGACGAGTAATTTAAATGCATGGCCACATACCTAGAAACACACAAAAAAACTTGCCTGTAACCAATATGGCTTCCGATCACGAAAGTCTACTGATGATGCGGTACTGAATCTGACGACTTCCATTACAAAGCATCTTTATGGTAAAGAGAAATGTATCGGTGTCTTTTTGGACCTCCAGAAAGCATTCGATACAGTCTCAATACCTATTCTACTAGCGAGGCTTGAAAAACTTGGTGTACGTGGGATAGTGCATAGCTGGTTTGAAGACTATCTTACATTAGCTACGCTATACGCTACGCTACGCCATAATACGTTATACGCTAAGCTTTACGCTACGCTACGTAGCGTAAAGCGTAGCGTAAAGCGTAGCGTATAGCGTAGCGTAGCATGACGTAGCGTAGGCTATGCTATGCCATGCTGGCGTAGCGTAGCGTAAAGCTTAGCGTATAGCGTAGCGTATAGCGTAGCGTATAGCGTAGCGTATAGCGTAGCGTATAGCGTAGCGTATAGCGTAGCGTATAGCGTAGCGTATAGCGTAGCGTATAGCGTAGCGTATAGCGTAGCGTATAACGTAGCGTATAGCGTAGCGTATAGCGTAGCGTATAGCGTAGCGTATAGCGTAGCGTATAGCGTAGCGTATAGCGTAGCGTATAGCGTAGCGTATAGCGTAGCGTATAGCGTAGCGTATAGCGTAGCGTATAGCGTAGCGTAGCATGACATAGAGTAGGCTATGCTTTGCCATGCTGGCGAAGCGTAGCCAATAGCTTAGCGTATACGCTACGCTATACGCTAACTATACGCTACGCTACGCTATACTCTATGTCATGCTACGCTACGCTTTTCGCTACGCTATATATATATACGCTATATAGCGTATAGCGTATAGCGTAGCGTAGCATGTCACGCTACGCCACACTACGCTATACGCTATTGTGATTTGACGGTTTCACTTATAAAAATAGTGCGTTAAAAATGCGTTGCCATACATCGGGGCAAGGCAGCCAGCGTCTTGGGAACGCTTCCGACTGGTATTGTCATGGATCAGTTGAGCTACCTCTAGACTGTTTGGAACCTGAAGTTAGCTCAATTGTTTTAATTGTAATTGTTCTAATTTGTTTCTACACCTTGTTTGTAATATTCGTTGTGAATACAACTAACTTTTGATGCCCTCTTAGCCAAATTTCGTTCATAGTGTCTAGTAGTAGCGATGAGCGCAGGAAATATTTAAGTACACAAGTATCGGCGCAGACATAAGTGCATTCTCTATTAGATGAAAACCGTTATTCCGTGATCTGCATGTTACAGACGGCGAAGATCTTCAGCACAAGGTGTTGCTGGTTTGATTCTCGGGACATCATCATCAGTCTATATTAGTGCATTGCTGGACATAGGCCTACCCTAATGAGCGCTATATCCATCCTTCAGCTTGCCGCTTCCAGCATCTGTAGTCTTTCGCAGATCGTCATCCCATCTGGCCGGAGGGCGTCCTATACTATTACATTCTTCTTCTTCTTCTTCTACTATTACATATAGATGGGTGATTCTACGAAAACTCGTTTTTTGTCTGACTTCTGTGGCACATTTTTTTTTGTTGAAATTGCACATAATGATGGTATATTCTAAATGAAGATTTAATTTTGAATTTTTTGGTAGTGAAGGGAACTTTATTGGCTTTATGGTTACGAAGTTATTCAATTTTAAAAATATGGTGTCCACGGAAATCAGAATTTATATCACCAAAAACAAATATGGGTTGGTTTATCAATAAAAATATGTGTTTTCGATAGTAAGTAGATTATTAAGCTTCTTAAAACTAAGAACCAATTATTTGATGTTTGTAGTTTCAATCAGTTTTTACAAAAACACCTTTAGCGTATAGCGTAGCGTAAAGCGTAACGTAGTAGCGTAAAGCGTAGCGTATAGCGTAGCGTAGCATGACATAGCGTAGGCTATGCTATGCCATGCTGGCGAAGCGTAGCGTATAGCTTAGCGTATACGCTACGCTATACGCTACGCTATACGCTACGCTATACACTACGCTATACGCTACGCTATACGCTACGCTTTACGCTACGCTATACGCTACGCTATAAGCTACGCTATACGCTAAGCTATACGCTATGCTATACGCTACGCTATACGCTATACGCTACGCTATACGCTACGCTACGTAAAGCGTAGCGTATAGCGTAGCGTAGCATGACGTAGCGTAGGCTATGCTATGCCATGCTGGCGTAGCGTAGCGTTAAGCTTAGCGTATAACGTAGTATGGCGTAGCGTAGCGTATAGCGCAGCATATAGAGTATAGCGTAGCGTAGCATGAAGTAGCGTAGTGTTGCTGGTTTGATTCTCGGGACATCATCATCAGTCTATATTAGTGCATTGCTGGACATAGGCCTACCCTAATGAGCGCTATATCCATCCTTCAGCTTGCCGCTTCCAGCATCTGTAGTCTTTCGCAGATCGTCATCCCATCTGGCCGGAGGGCGTCCTATACTATTACATTCTTCTTCTTCTTCTACTATTACATATAGATGGGTGATTCTACGAAAACTCGTTTTTTGTCTGACTTCTGTGGCACATTTTTTTTTGTTGAAATTGCACATAATGATGGTATATTCTAAATGAAGATTTAATTTTGAATTTTTTGGTAGTGAAGGGAACTTTATTGGCTTTATGGTTACGAAGTTATTCAATTTTAAAAATATGGTGTCCACGGAAATCAGAATTTATATCACCAAAAACAAATATGGGTTGGTTTATCAATAAAAATATGTGTTTTCGATAGTAAGTAGATTATTAAGCTTCTTAAAACTAAGAACCAATTATTTGATGTTTGTAGTTTCAATCAGTTTTTACAAAAACACCTTCAGCGTATAGCGTAGCGTAAAGCGTAACGTAGTAGCGTAAAGCGTAGCGTATAGCGTAGCGTAGCATGACATAACGTAGGCTATGCTATGCCATGCTGGCGAAGCGTAGCGTATAGCTTAGCGTATACGCTACGCTATACGCTACGCTATACGCTACGCTATACGCTACGCTATACGCTACGCTATACGCTACGCTATACGCAACGCTATACGCTACGCTATACGCTACGCTATACGCTACGCTATACGCTACGCTATACGCTACGCTATACGCTACGCTATACGCTACGCTATATGCTACGCTATACGCTACGCTTTACGCTACGCTATACGCTACGCTATACGCTACGCTATAAGCTGCGCTATACGCTACGCTATACGCTACGCTATACGCTACGCTATACGCTACGCTATACGCTTCGCTATACGCTATACGCTACGCTACGTAAAGCGTAGCGTATAGCGTAGCGTAGCATGACGTAGCGTAGGCTATGCTATGCCATGCTGGCGTAGCGTAGCGTTAAGCTTAGCGTATAACGTAGTATGGCGTAGCGTAGCGTATAGCGCAGCATATAGAGTATAGCGTAGCGTAGCATGAAGTAGCGTATAACGTAGCATGGCGTAGCGTAGCGTATAGCGTAGCATATAGCGTAGCGTATAGAGTCGCGTATAGCGTAGCGTATAGCGTAGCGTATAGAGTAGCGTATAGGTGTAGCGTATAGCGTAGCATATAGCGAATAGCGTAGCATATAGCGTATAGCGTAGCGTAGCATGGCGTAGCGTAGCGTATAGCGTAGCATATAGCGTAGCGTATAGAGTCGCGTATAGCGTAGCGTATAGAGTAGCGTATAGAGTAGCGTATAGCGTAGTGTGGCGTAGCGTATAGCGTTGCGTATAGCGTAGCGTATAGCGTAGCGTATAGCGTAGCGTATAGCGTAGCGTATAGCGTAGCGTATAGCGTAGCGTATCGTATAGCGTAGCGTATAGCGTAGCGTATAGCGTAGCGTATAGCGTAGCGTATAGCGTAGCGTATAGCGTAGCGTATAGCGTAGCATGGCGTAGCGTAGCGTATGGCGTAGCGTATAGCATAGCGTAAAGAGTAGCGTATAGCGTAGCGTATAGCGTAGCGTATAGAGTAGCGTGTAGCGTAGCATGACGTAGCGTAGCGTATAGTGTATAGCGTAGCGTATAGCGTAGCGTAGCGTAAAGAGTAGCGTATAGAGTAGCGTGTAGCGTAGCATGACGTAGCGTAGCGTATAGCGTAGCGTAAAGCGTAGCGTATAGCGTAGCGTATAGCGTAGCGTAAAGCGTAGCGTAAAGCGTAGCGTATATATATAATTTATAAAACCATTACATTTTTCTGCCAAAATAGTATATATATATATATATATATAATGAACCGTTCACGGTAATGGTTGATCCAGTACGATTTCTTAAGAAATGTTGATCCACCTTTTTCATGTGTACATTCGACTCTAGACCTAGTAAACAGATATACTTCGATCCGAATTTCAAAAGCACATGGCAACGGTGGATCTGCAATGACTCGTTTTCAATATACTCGCGATAGAAAAACCTCAAAATACACCAATTTTGTTGATCTTCTAACGGTCAAAAATTTTACACTGAAACGTCTTTTTCACATCCGGTGCATATATACTACGTGCCACTTTAGCTTCGACAATGTTGATCTGCAGTCTCTGGAGCCACAAATTACTACTTCGTCTGTTTTCAAAGCGGCAACGCCGCACGCTCGATAGTGGGGGACTTTTCGAGAATTACATAATCGAAGTTAATAGACTTGAAAGCGTTCGTTCTTACGAATTTCCGTTGGATAGTCGAATAGAATAGAGTAGAAATAGCTAAAATTCACTGACCAAGCACATTACATTTATAAAATAATATTTTTGTGTAGGTATGTGTATTTTTGAAATCTATTAACTATAGCTCACAAAAAATAACTGAACTCTTTAACAAGTTTGTAGGTTATGTTCTTCTTTGACATGTGCCTTAGGTATGAGGAGTTTGTAAAAAGGATTTTTTGGTAACAGAACCGTTAAATTCTAATGAAATTTCCCTTTATTTTTAACTAAGAACCTAGAGAGAACCTGCTTCAGAGTTCAATTCTACAGCGATTTAAGTATGCTAGAATGCAAATGAACTCCTACAAATATCACGTCTATAAATCCCGCTTCCCAAATGAAGGTAGGAGTGTGCCGTTAACTGAATTTTCATTCACCTCACGAAACTGTCTAGTGGGCAACATTATCATTATTTTAGGACGACATTAGTCCACTGCTGGACATAGGCTTCCCGTAATGAGCGCCATGGCGCTGTCGCGTCCAGCATCTACCATCAATCATTTGCAGATCGTCACCCCAACTGGCCGGAGGGCGGGGCGTCCTATACTACGTTTGCCAAGTCGCAGTCTCCACTGAAGAACACGTTAACCCAAACGGTTGCCGATTCTCCGCGAGATAAAGCCTAGTTTAAAGAATTAGCAAGCTAAAATGACAGTGAGCCGGGCATATCCTGCGAAAAACTGACAACCGCTGGGGTAAACGTACTTTTGAGTGAAGACCACGTCTCGGTAAACGTAGTGTATGGTGTCCTCTAGTCAAGTGGGCATTCATATGGGAAAGCATGTGTCCAGCAGTGGACTATTAATGGTTGGCGACGAAGATGATGATTATGATGAGACCCGCTAGGTGGTTTACTAAAACATTTTTATGATCAGTAACTACCAACGATACGTTTAGGGTAATTTGCAAATCTTACTTTTATAATAAATGGGAAAGTCTGTGTGAATGTTTGTTATAAGTAATCTCCGTAACTACTCAAGTTATTTAAGTGAAATTTGATATGTTTATAGTTTAGGACCTAGAATAACACAATATAGGATATTACAACTTGGAAATTATTTACTTTAGTAATAACTAGATGCGCCCCGCGGCCTCGCCTGCATGGAAATTTATTTGTCAAATTTCAGAAATTTACTGCACGCCTCCTAGGGGTACTTTCGTAAAAAAATACGTGTTTAGTTATTTACTTTTAGTTTATTCATAGTGTTCATTTTGAGTGAAACAAACCAATGAAAGATAATTTTCCATAAAAACTTTACCACCCCATCTAATAACCCCTTCAGAGTTAAAAATTCCATTTTTAAAAGCCTATGTCCTATTCTAGGTCCTAAACTATCTACGTACCAAATGTCCTCTAAATAACTAAACTTAATACGGAGATTACTTATAACAAACATTCACACAGACTTTCCCATTTATTATAATAGTAAGATAGATAAGATTTGAGTCTGATTGAACTCTGAAGAACACTGACCCTAGTCTCTATATAATATGAAAGGATCCTGTTTACCTATGGGAGGTAGCTAGGTACTTAACTGAATTATTTGTGAAGATCCTTGCTAGCAATTCGCATATTGGGTAATTTAAAATTATTAAAACAGACCTTCGGCCGCCCACATTTATTGTCAATCCATATAGTGTCAAGAATGAATTAAAAATAATAATAATTTATTTGACACGATACTCAATAATTAAAAAAACCTATTAAAGTAAACGCAAGGAACGGAACGGAATATTAAGGAACAAAGTGCCACTTTTTCGGTTTTAGTTTTCAGGTATAAAGAAAAATCAAAAAATAGAAAAGTTCTTAGTTATCATTAAAAAAATATCGATGGATCAACATTTGTCCGTAGAAAAGTATTCGCAATGGATTTTTGGTTTCTAAATAAAATTATTCAGTAAATTAATATCAATATTTCTTTAGACTTACAAAAAAACACTCAAACAAGTCAAATTTTAATAATTGGTACATAATTATCAAATTAATAATAAAAGGACTAGGTAACGCGATGTCATAAATAATAAATGTCATAGAACATAGCGTTACCCTGACATTTAGTTTCCACACGTGTGGTCATCGACCTCCACGACTCCCGCACGAAGCGGCAACGTCGCTGTCATTTTTGACAAATGCTGCGTTCTGATTGGTTCATTTGAATCGGATCAACTTGTGTAAAATGGATTTGTATATCGGATCAACAAATGGTATTACAATGCCAAAAGCCCCGTGAGGTCAATTGTTGATCTGGTTGGAGCAACAATTGTTACTAAAAATGTATAATAGATCAACAAAAGAGGCTCGGATCAACAAGTGTTTTCGGATCAACAGAGTGCTCGCTGTGAGTCGCGCCTGATCAACAATTGCCGGAATGGTATCTCTATATATATACAAATTTATAAATATAATAAATATTAGAAAATAAATTTATTTATAAATTAATAAAATTCTTATTATATAAATTTAATTTAAATACTTGATCCTTTCGTACTAAAATATTTTATTTTATAAAAGATAGAAACCAACCTGGCTTACACCGGTTTGAACTCAGATCATGTAAGATTTTAATGATCGAACAGATCAAAATTTTAAACTTTTGCACTTAAATTTTATCTTAATCCAACATCGAGGTCGCAAACTTTTTTTCTTATTTGTACTAAAAAAAAAAATTACGCTGTTATCCCTAAGGTAATTTTTTCTTATAATCAATAAAATTGGATCATTTATTCACTTATATATGTTAAAAACTAAAAAAAGTTTTACTTATTTTTTTGTCACCCCAACAAAATAATTAAAATAATTTTAATAAAATAATCAATAAATAATTTAAAATTAATTTAATTATAAAACTCTATAGGGTCTTCTCGTCTTTTTAAAAAATTTTAACTTTTTAATTAAAAAATTAAATTCTATAAATTAATAAAGAGACAGTTTATATTTCATTCAATCCTTCATACAAGTCATCAATTAAATGACTAATGATTATGCTACCTTTGTACAGTCAATATACTGCAGCCCTTCAATATTTATCAGTGGGCAGATTAGACTTTAAATTAAATTCAAAAAGACATGTTTTTGTTAAACAAGTGAACATAAGATTTTGCCGAATTCCTTTTAATTAATTTTTACCTATAAAACTTCATTATTAAATAAATATACTAATTTTATCATTATAATTTATTTTTATTAATTAAAAATATTTTTTTTATAAAAATTTAAATTAAAATTAAATTTTTCTCTTATTTGAAATTATTTATAATAAATTAAATTTTATTAACAATTTAAATTATAAAATTTTCAAAATAATTTAATAATTCATATAAATATTTAAACTAAAGCTTATCCCTTAGAATATAAAATTTTCAATACTTAAAAAATTAATTAATTAATTTTTTAAATTAAAAAAATTTAAAATTAAATTTTTTTCTAAAAAAACTAGATATATTTAAAAACGAATAACATTTCATTTCTAATTAATTATTAAAAATAATTATGAAACATTAACTTTCCTAATTAATTAGCTCTTTTAAATTCGAGAATTTAATTATAAATTAAATTTTATTAATAAACTCTGATACACAAGATACAATAAATAAAATTTACTTTTAATATAATTTTTATTTCAATTATTTCAAAATTCTTTTACAATACTAATTAACTATAAATATAATAATTTTTTCTTTATCTATACTTTAACCCCCATTAAAATATTATTAAAAATTTTTTTATTAAATGTAAATAATTAATTTATCCCCTCAAATTAATTAATGTAAATTAATAATCTTTTCAATGTAAATGAAATACTTTTAACAAGCTCTAATTTGTTCTTTCTAGAAACACTTTCCAGTACCTCTACTTTGTTACGACTTATTTCAATTTTAAATATGAAAGTGACGGGCAATATGTACATATTTTAATTTTAAATCATTTTAATTTATTAATTAAAATTACATTTAAATCCACTTTCAATAAATTTTTACAAATTTATATTCATTTAAATAAATTTATTGTAGCCCATTATATTCTTAATTATAATCTGCATCTTGATCTGATTTTATTTTTATTTTTAATTTTAAAATATTATTTTTATTAAAAAATATTTTTTTAACAACGATATACAAAATAATAAATTAAGTAAATTTAATCGTGGATTATCAATTAATAAACAGGCTCCTCTAAATAAACTAAAATACCGCCAAATTACTTAAGTTTCAATAAATTATTATCTACTATTTTAGAATAAAAAATTTAACTTTAAAATAATAGGGTATCTAATCCTAGTTTTTATTTTAATTTTATTAAATCATAAAAAATTCATATAATTTTAAAAAATTAAAATTTCACTTAATAATTTTTATTTTAATTATAAAATTTTATTTATTTATTAAAATCTAAAAAAATTTAAATTAATTTTTGTATAACCGCAACTGCTGGCACAAAATTTGTTATTAATTTTTATATTACTAAATCTTAATTTCTTAAATTTTTAATGCTAATTACTACTAAAAATAAATATTATTAAAATAAACATTTTTTAACACTAAAATTTATATGTAAAATAAATTTATATTAAATTCAATAAATTATAAAATTTATTTATATAAACAAAATTATAAATAGATTTTTTTTTTTTTTTTTTTATATTAAAATAAACATATAATATTATTTATTTATATTATATATATATATATATACGTATATAATTTATAAATATTCTAAATGAAGATTTAATTTTGAATTTTTTGGTAGTGAAGGGAACTTTATTGGCTTTATGGTTACGAAGTTATTCAATTTTAAAAATATGGTGTCCACGGAAATCAGAATTTATATCACCAAAAACAAATATGGGTTGGTTTATCAATAAAAATATGTGTTTTCGATAGTAAGTAGATTATTAAGCTTCTTAAAACTAAGAACCAATTATTTGATGTTTGTAGTTTCAATCAGTTTTTACAAAAACACCTTCAGCGTATAGCGTAGCGTAAAGCGTAACGTAGTAGCGTAAAGCGTAGCGTATAGCGTAGCGTAGCATGACATAACGTAGGCTATGCTATGCCATGCTGGCGAAGCGTAGCGTATAGCTTAGCGTATACGCTACGCTATACGCTACGCTATACGCTACGCTATACGCTACGCTATACGCAACGCTATACGCTACGCTATACGCTACGCTATACGCTACGCTATACGCTACGCTATACGCTACGCTATACGCTACGCTATACGCTACGCTATACGCTACGCTATACGCTACGCTTTACGCTACGCTATACTCTACGCTATACGCTACGCTATAAGCTGCGCTATACGCTACGCTGTACGCTACGCTATACGCTTCGCTATACGCTATACGCTACGCTATACGCTACGCTACGTAAAGCGTAGCGTATAGCGTAGCGTAGCATGACGTAGCGTAGGCTATGCTATGCCATGCTGGCGTAGCGTAGCGTTAAGCTTAGCGTATAACGTAGTATGGCGTAGCGTAGCGTATAGCGCAGCATATAGAGTATAGCGTAGCGTAGCATGAAGTAGCGTATAACGTAGCATGGCGTAGCGTAGCGTATAGCGTAGCATATAGCGTAGCGTATAGAGTCGCGTATAGCGTAGCGTATAGCGTAGCGTATAGAGTAGCGTATAGGTGTAGCGTATAGCGTAGCATATAGCGAATAGCGTAGCATATAGCGTATAGCGTAGCATGGCGTAGCGTAGCGTATAGCGTAGCATATAGCGTAGCGTATAGAGTCGCGTATAGCGTAGCGTATAGAGTAGCGTATAGAGTAGCGTATAGCGTAGTGTGGCGTAGCGTATAGCGTAGCGTATAGCGTAGCGTATAGCGTAGCGTATAGCGTAGCGTATACGCTAAGCTATACGCTACGCTTCGCCAGCATGGCATAGCATAGCCTACGCTATGTCATGCTACGCTACGCTATACGCTACGCTTTACGCTACTACGTTACGCTTTACGCTACGCTATACGCTAAAGGTGTTTTTGTAAAAACTGATTGAAACTACAAACATCAAATAATTGGTTCTTAGTTTTAAGAAGCTTAATAATCTACTTACTATCGAAAACACATATTTTTATTGATAAACCACCCATATTTGTTTTTGGTGATATAAATTCTGATTTCCGTGGACACCATATTTTTAAAATTGAATAACTTCGTAACCATAAAGCCAATAAAGTTCCCTTCACTACCAAAAAATTCAAAATTAAATCTTCATTTAGAATATACCATCATTATGTGCAATTTCAACAAAAAATAATGTGCCACAGAAGTCAGACAAAAAACGAGTTTTCGTAGAATCACCCATCTATATGTAATAGTAGAAGAAGAAGAAGAAGAATGTAATAGTATAGGACGCCCTCCGGCCAGATGGGATGACGATCTGCGAAAGACTACAGATGCTGGAAGCGGCAAGCTGAAGGATGGATATAGCGCTCATTAGGGTAGGCCTATGTCCAGCAATGCACTAATATAGACTGATGATGATGTCCCGAGAATCAAACCAGCAACACCTTGTGCTGAAGATCTTCGCCGTCTGTAACATGCAGATCACGGAATAACGGTTTTCATCTAATAGAGAATGCACTTATGTCTGCGCCGATACTTGTGTACTTAAATATTTCCTGCGCTCATCGCAACTACTAGACACTATGAACGAAATTTGGCTAAGAGGGCATCAAAAGTTAGTTGTATTCACAACGAATATTACAAACAAGGTGTAGAAACAAATTAGAACAATTACAATTAAAACAATTGAGCTAACTTCAGGTTCCAAACAGTCTAGAGGTAGCTCAACTGATCCATGACAATACCAGTCGGAAGCGTTCCCAAGACGCTGGCTGCCTTGCCCCGATGTATGGCAACGCATTTTTAACGCACTATTTTTATAAGTGAAACCGTCAAATCACAATAGCGTATAGCGTAGTGTGGCGTAGCGTGACATGCTACGCTACGCTATACGCTATACGCTATATAGCGTATATATATATAGCGTAGCGAAAAGCGTAGCGTAGCATGACATAGAGTATAGCGTAGCGTAGCGTATAGTTAGCGTATAGCGTAGCGTATACGCTAAGCTATTGGCTACGCTTCGCCAGCATGGCAAAGCATAGCCTACTCTATGTCATGCTACGCTACGCTATACGCTACGCTATACGCTACGCTATACGCTACGCTATACGCTACGCTATACGCTACGCTATACGCTACGCTATACGCTACGCTATACGCTACGCTATACGCTACGCTATACGCTACGCTATACGCTACGTTATACGCTACGCTATACGCTACGCTATACGCTACGCTATACGCTACGCTATACGCTACGCTATACGCTACGCTATACGCTACGCTATACGCTACGCTATACGCTACGCTATACGCTACGCTATACGCTACGCTATACGCTACGCTATACGCTACGCTATACGCTACGCTATACGCTACGCTATACGCTACGCTATACGCTACGCTATACGCTACGCTATACGCTACGCTATACGCTACGCTATACGCTACGCTATACGCTACGCTATACGCTACGCTCCGCCATGCTACGCTATACGCTACGCTCCGCCATGCTACGCTATACGCTACGCTATACGCTACGCTATACGCTACGCTATACGCTACGCTATACGCTACGCTATACGCTACGCTATACGCTACGCTATACGCTACGCTATACGCTACGCCACACTACGCTATACGCTACTCTATACGCTACTCTATACGCTACGCTATACGCGACTCTATACGCTACGCTATATGCTACGCTATACGCTACGCTACGCCATGCTACGCTACGCTATACGCTATATGCTACGCTATTCGCTATATGCTACGCTATACGCTACACCTATACGCTACTCTATACGCTACGCTATACGCGACTCTATACGCTACGCTATATGCTACGCTATACGCTACGCTACGCCATGCTACGTTATACGCTACTTCATGCTACGCTACGCTATACTCTATATGCTGCGCTATACGCTACGCTACGCCATACTACGTTATACGCTAAGCTTAACGCTACGCTACGCCAGCATGGCATAGCATAGCCTACGCTACGTCATGCTACGCTACGCTATACGCTACGCTTTACGTAGCGTAGCGTATAGCGTATAGCGTAGCGTATAGCGTAGCGTATAGCGTAGCGTATAGCGTAGCGTATAGCGTAGCGTATAGCGTAGCGTATAGCGTAGCGTATAGCGTAGCGTATAGCGTAGCGTATAGCGTAGCGTATAGCGTAGCGTATAGCGTAGCGTATAGCGTAGCGTATAGAGTAGCGTATAGGTGTAGCGTATAGCGTAGCATATAGCGAATAGCGTAGCATATAGCGTATAGCGTAGCGTAGCATGGCGTAGCGTAGCGTATAGCGTAGCATATAGCGTAGCGTATAGAGTCGCGTATAGCGTAGCGTATAGAGTAGCGTATAGAGTAGCGTATAGCGTAGTGTGGCGTAGCGTATAGCGTTGCGTATAGCGTAGCGTATAGCGTAGCGTATAGCGTAGCGTATAGCGTAGCGTATAGCGTAGCGTATCGTATAGCGTAGCGTATAGCGTAGCGTATAGCGTAGCGTATAGCGTAGCGTATAGCGTAGCGTATAGCGTAGCGTATAGCGTAGCGTATAGCGTAGCGTATAGCGTAGCATGGCGTAGCGTAGCGTATGGCGTAGCGTATAGCATAGCGTAAAGAGTAGCGTATAGCGTAGCGTATAGCGTAGCGTATAGAGTAGCGTGTAGCGTAGCATGACGTAGCGTAGCGTATAGTGTATAGCGTAGCGTATAGCGTAGCGTAGCGTAAAGAGTAGCGTATAGAGTAGCGTGTAGCGTAGCATGACGTAGCGTAGCGTATAGCGTAGCGTAAAGCGTAGCGTATAGCGTAGCGTATAGCGTAGCGTAAAGCGTAGCGTATATATATAATTTATAAAACCATTACATTTTTCTGCCAAAATAGTATATATATATATATATATATATATACAAATTTATAAATATAATAAATATTAGAAAATAAATTTATTTATAAATTAATAAAATTCTTATTATATAAATTTAATTTAAATACTTGATCCTTTCGTACTAAAATATTTTATTTTATAAAAGATAGAAACCAACCTGGCTTACACCGGTTTGAACTCAGATCATGTAAGATTTTAATGATCGAACAGATCAAAATTTTAAACTTTTGCACTTAAATTTTATCTTAATCCAACATCGAGGTCGCAAACTTTTTTTCTTATTTGTACTAAAAAAAAAAATTACGCTGTTATCCCTAAGGTAATTTTTTCTTATAATCAATAAAATTGGATCATTTATTCACTTATATATGTTAAAAACTAAAAAAAGTTTTACTTATTTTTTTGTCACCCCAACAAAATAATTAAAATAATTTTAATAAAATAATCAATAAATAATTTAAAATTAATTTAATTATAAAACTCTATAGGGTCTTCTCGTCTTTTTAAAAAATTTTAACTTTTTAATTAAAAAATTAAATTCTATAAATTAATAAAGAGACAGTTTATATTTCATTCAATCCTTCATACAAGTCATCAATTAAATGACTAATGATTATGCTACCTTTGTACAGTCAATATACTGCAGCCCTTCAATATTTATCAGTGGGCAGATTAGACTTTAAATTAAATTCAAAAAGACATGTTTTTGTTAAACAAGTGAACATAAGATTTTGCCGAATTCCTTTTAATTAATTTTTACCTATAAAACTTCATTATTAAATAAATATACTAATTTTATCATTATAATTTATTTTTATTAATTAAAAATATTTTTTTTATAAAAATTTAAATTAAAATTAAATTTTTCTCTTATTTGAAATTATTTATAATAAATTAAATTTTATTAACAATTTAAATTATAAAATTTTCAAAATAATTTAATAATTCATATAAATATTTAAACTAAAGCTTATCCCTTAGAATATAAAATTTTCAATACTTAAAAAATTAATTAATTAATTTTTTAAATTAAAAAAATTTAAAATTAAATTTTTTTCTAAAAAAACTAGATATATTTAAAAACGAATAACATTTCATTTCTAATTAATTATTAAAAATAATTATGAAACATTAACTTTCCTAATTAATTAGCTCTTTTAAATTCGAGAATTTAATTATAAATTAAATTTTATTAATAAACTCTGATACACAAGATACAATAAATAAAATTTACTTTTAATATAATTTTTATTTCAATTATTTCAAAATTCTTTTACAATACTAATTAACTATAAATATAATAATTTTTTCTTTATCTATACTTTAACCCCCATTAAAATATTATTAAAAATTTTTTTATTAAATGTAAATAATTAATTTATCCCCTCAAATTAATTAATGTAAATTAATAATCTTTTCAATGTAAATGAAATACTTTTAACAAGCTCTAATTTGTTCTTTCTAGAAACACTTTCCAGTACCTCTACTTTGTTACGACTTATTTCAATTTTAAATATGAAAGTGACGGGCAATATGTACATATTTTAATTTTAAATCATTTTAATTTATTAATTAAAATTACATTTAAATCCACTTTCAATAAATTTTTACAAATTTATATTCATTTAAATAAATTTATTGTAGCCCATTATATTCTTAATTATAATCTGCATCTTGATCTGATTTTATTTTTATTTTTAATTTTAAAATATTATTTTTATTAAAAAATATTTTTTTAACAACGATATACAAAATAATAAATTAAGTAAATTTAATCGTGGATTATCAATTAATAAACAGGCTCCTCTAAATAAACTAAAATACCGCCAAATTACTTAAGTTTCAATAAATTATTATCTACTATTTTAGAATAAAAAATTTAACTTTAAAATAATAGGGTATCTAATCCTAGTTTTTATTTTAATTTTATTAAATCATAAAAAATTCATATAATTTTAAAAAATTAAAATTTCACTTAATAATTTTTATTTTAATTATAAAATTTTATTTATTTATTAAAATCTAAAAAAATTTAAATTAATTTTTGTATAACCGCAACTGCTGGCACAAAATTTGTTATTAATTTTTATATTACTAAATCTTAATTTCTTAAATTTTTAATGCTAATTACTACTAAAAATAAATATTATTAAAATAAACATTTTTTAACACTAAAATTTATATGTAAAATAAATTTATATTAAATTCAATAAATTATAAAATTTATTTATATAAACAAAATTATAAATAGAATTTTTTTTTTTTTTTTTTTTATATTAAAATAAATATATAATATTATTTATTTATATTATATATATATATATATACGTATATAATTTATAAATATTCTAAATGAAGATTTAATTTTGAATTTTTTGGTAGTGAAGGGAACTTTATTGGCTTTATGGTTACGAAGTTATTCAATTTTAAAAATATGGTGTCCACGGAAATCAGAATTTATATCACCAAAAACAAATATGGGTTGGTTTATCAATAAAAATATGTGTTTTCGATAGTAAGTAGATTATTAAGCTTCTTAAAACTAAGAACCAATTATTTGATGTTTGTAGTTTCAATCAGTTTTTACAAAAACACCTTCAGCGTATAGCGTAGCGTAAAGCGTAACGTAGTAGCGTAAAGCGTAGCGTATAGCGTAGCGTAGCATGACATAACGTAGGCTATGCTATGCCATGCTGGCGAAGCGTAGCGTATAGCTTAGCGTATACGCTACGCTATACGCTACGCTATACGCTACGCTATACGCTACGCTATACGCAACGCTATACGCTACGCTATACGCTACGCTATACGCTACGCTATACGCTACGCTATACGCTACGCTATACGCTACGCTATACGCTACGCTATACGCTACGCTTTACGCTACGCTATACTCTACGCTATACGCTACGCTATAAGCTGCGCTATACGCTACGCTATACGCTACGCTATACGCTTCGCTATACGCTATACGCTACGCTATACGCTACGCTACGTAAAGCGTAGCGTATAGCGTAGCGTAGCATGACGTAGCGTAGGCTATGCTATGCCATGCTGGCGTAGCGTAGCGTTAAGCTTAGCGTATAACGTAGTATGGCGTAGCGTAGCGTATAGCGCAGCATATAGAGTATAGCGTAGCGTAGCATGAAGTAGCGTATAACGTAGCATGGCGTAGCGTAGCGTATAGCGTAGCATATAGCGTAGCGTATAGAGTCGCGTATAGCGTAGCGTATAGCGTAGCGTATAGAGTAGCGTATAGGTGTAGCGTATAGCGTAGCATATAGCGAATAGCGTAGCATATAGCGTATAGCGTAGCATGGCGTAGCGTAGCGTATAGCGTAGCATATAGCGTAGCGTATAGAGTCGCGTATAGCGTAGCGTATAGAGTAGCGTATAGAGTAGCGTATAGCGTAGTGTGGCGTAGCGTATAGCGTAGCGTATAGCGTAGCGTATAGCGTAGCGTATAGCGTAGCGTATAGCGTAGCGTATAGCGTAGCGTATAGCGTAGCGTATCGTATAGCGTAGCGTATAGCGTAGCGTATAGCGTAGCGTATAGCGTAGCGTATAGCGTAGCATGGCGTAGCGTAGCGTATGGCGTAGCGTATAGCATAGCGTAAAGAGTAGCGTATAGCGTAGCGTATAGCGTAGCGTATAGCGTAGCGTATAGAGTAGCGTGTAGCGTAGCATGACGTAGCGTAGCGTATAGTGTATAGCGTAGCGTATAGCGTAGCGTAGCGTAAAGAGTAGCGTATAGAGTAGCGTGTAGCGTAGCATGACGTAGCGTAGCGTATAGCGTAGCGTAAAGCGTAGCGTATAGCGTAGCGTATAGCGTAGCGTAAAGCGTAGCGTATAGCGTAGCGTATAGTGTAGCGTGTAGCGTTGCGTATAGCGTAGCGTATAGCGTAGCGTATAGTGTAGCGTGTAGCGTTGCATATAGCGTAGCGTACGCTATGTCATGCTACGCTACGCTATACGCTACGCTATACGCTACGCTTTACGCTACGCTATACGCTACGCCATGCTACGCTATAAGCTACGCTATACGCTACGCTATACGCTACGCTATACGCTACGCTATACGCTACGCTATACGCTACGCTATACGCTACGCTATACGCTACGCTATACGCTACGCTATACGCTACGCTATACGCTACGCCACACTACGCTATACGCTACTCTATACGCTACGCTATACGCGACTCTATACGCTACGCTATATGCTACGCTATACGCTACGCTACGCCATGCTACGCTACGCTATACGCTATATGCTACGCTATTCGCTATATGCTACGCTATACGCTACACCTATACGCTACGCTATACGCTACGCTATACGCGACTCTATACGCTACGCTATATGCTACGCTATACGCTACGCTACGCCATGCTACGTTATACGCTACGTCATGCTACGCTACGCTATACGCTACGCTTTACGTAGCGTAGCGTATAGCGTATAGCGTATAGCGTAGCGTATAGCGTAGCGTATAGCGTAGCGTATAGCGTAGCGTAAAAGCGTAGCGTATAGCGTAGCGTATAGCGTAGCGTATAGCGTAGCGTATACGCTAAGCTATACGCTACGCTTCGCCAGCATGGCATAGCATAGCCTACGCTATGTCATGCTACGCTACGCTATACGCTACGCTTTACGCTACTACGTTACGCTTTACGCTACGCTATACGCTAAAGGTGTTTTTGTAAAAACTGATTGAAACTACAAACATCAAATAATTGGTTCTTAGTTTTAAGAAGCTTAATAATCTACTTACTATCGAAAACACATATTTTTATTGATAAACCACCCATATTTGTTTTTGGTGATATAAATTCTGATTTCCGTGGACACCATATTTTTAAAATTGAATAACTTCGTAACCATAAAGCCAATAAAGTTCCCTTCACTACCAAAAAATTCAAAATTAAATCTTCATTTAGAATATACCATCATTATGTGCAATTTCAACAAAAAAAAATGTGCCACAGAAGTCAGACAAAAAACGAGTTTTCGTAGAATCACCCATCTATATGTAATAGTAGAAGAAGAAGAAGAAGAATGTAATAGTATAGGACGCCCTCCGGCCAGATGGGATGACGATCTGCGAAAGACTACAGATGCTGGAAGCGGCAAGCTGAAGGATGGATATAGCGCTCATTAGGGTAGGCCTATGTCCAGCAATGCACTAATATAGACTGATGATGATGTCCCGAGAATCAAACCAGCAACACCTTGTGCTGAAGATCTTCGCCGTCTGTAACATGCAGATCACGGAATAACGGTTTTCATCTAATAGAGAATGCACTTATGTCTGCGCCGATACTTGTGTACTTAAATATTTCCTGCGCTCATCGCAACTACTAGACACTATGAACGAAATTTGGCTAAGAGGGCATCAAAAGTTAGTTGTATTCACAACGAATATTACAAACAAGGTGTAGAAACAAATTAGAACAATTACAATTAAAACAATTGAGCTAACTTCAGGTTCCAAACAGTCTAGAGGTAGCTCAACTGATCCATGACAATACCAGTCGGAAGCGTTCCCAAGACGCTGGCTGCCTTGCCCCGATGTATGGCAACGCATTTTTAACGCACTATTTTTATAAGTGAAACCGTCAAATCACAATAGCGTATAGCGTAGTGTGGCGTAGCGTGACATGCTACGCTACGCTATACGCTATACGCTATATAGCGTATATATATATAGCGTAGCGAAAAGCGTAGCGTAGCATGACATAGAGTATAGCGTAGCGTAGCGTATAGTTAGCGTATAGCGTAGCGTATACGCTAAGCTATTGGCTACGCTTCGCCAGCATGGCAAAGCATAGCCTACTCTATGTCATGCTACGCTACGCTATACGCTACGCTATACGCTACGCTATACGCTACGCTATACGCTACGCTATACGCTACGCTATACGCTACGCTATACGCTACGCTATACGCTACGTTATACGCTACGCTATACGCTACGCTATACGCTACGCTATACGCTACGCTATACGCTACGCTATACGCTACGCTATACGCTACGCTATACGCTACGCTATACGCTACGCTATACGCTACGCTATACGCTACGCTATACGCTACGCTATACGCTACGCTATACGCTACGCTATACGCTACGCTATACGCTACGCTATACGCTACGCTATACGCTACGCTATACGCTACGCTATACGCTACGCTATACGCTACGCTATACGCTACGCTATACGCTACGCTATACGCTACGCTATACGCTACGCTATACGCTACGCTATACGCTACGCTCCGCCATGCTACGCTATACGCTACGCTCCGCCATGCTACGCTATACGCTACGCTATACGCTACGCTATACGCTACGCTATACGCTACGCTATACGCTACGCTATACGCTACGCTATACGCTACGCTATACGCTACGCTATACGCTACGCCACACTACGCTATACGCTACTCTATACGCTACTCTATACGCTACGCTATACGCGACTCTATACGCTACGCTATATGCTACGCTATACGCTACGCTACGCCATGCTACGCTACGCTATACGCTATATGCTACGCTATTCGCTATATGCTACGCTATACGCTACACCTATACGCTACTCTATACGCTACGCTATACGCGACTCTATACGCTACGCTATATGCTACGCTATACGCTACGCTACGCCATGCTACGTTATACGCTACTTCATGCTACGCTACGCTATACTCTATATGCTGCGCTATACGCTACGCTACGCCATACTACGTTATACGCTAAGCTTAACGCTACGCTACGCCAGCATGGCATAGCATAGCCTACGCTACGTCATGCTACGCTACGCTATACGCTACGCTTTACGTAGCGTAGCGTATAGCGTATAGCGTAGCGTATAGCGTAGCGTATAGCGTAGCGTATAGCGTAGCGTATAGCGTAGCGTATAGCGTAGCGTATAGCGTAGCGTATAGCGTAGCGTATAGCGTAGCGTATAACGTAGCGTATAGCGTAGCGTATAGCGTAGCGTATAGCGTAGCGTATAGCGTAGCGTATAGCGTAGCGTATAGCGTAGCGTATAGCGTAGCGTATAGCGTAGCGTATAGCGTAGCGTATAGCGTAGCGTATACGCTAAGCTATACGCTACGCTTCGCCAGCATGGCATAGCATAGCCTACGCTATGTCATGCTACGCTACGCTATACGCTACGCTTTACGCTACTACGTTACGCTTTACGCTACGCTATACGCTAAAGGTGTTTTTGTAAAAACTGATTGAAACTACAAACATCAAATAATTGGTTCTTAGTTTTAAGAAGCTTAATAATCTACTTACTATCGAAAACACATATTTTTATAGGTGATCAATTGAACTTGCAAAGTGAAGTTCGATCACTATTATATGAGTCACTTCATTCGAAGATATAATTAACCAGGTAGTACTTTAAACCTACTAGGCAGTCGCACGAGTTTAAAAGTAAATCGATTTACTCGATTTCATGTTATTATTTTTTTTTATTTGAGGGTAGCCATGCCTTAGCTGGCTGTCTGCAAGGCGATCTCTTCATTTCTTCAGAGAAAATTTAAAATTTATTGGGTGGGTAGAATCATACCTACTATGGGTGGGTGATTTTATATCTTCGAATGAAGTGACTCATATAATAGTGATCGAACTTCACTTTGCAAGTTCAATTGATCACCTATTGATATTTCGTCACTTCATTCTTCAGATATAATTAACCAGGTAGATGTTTAGAGTATGCATCATTTGCAATCAAATATGCTTTTATAAAATCAAAATAAAATTTAAATTTAGAATTATAATATACAAGCTTTACCCAAAATTAGTAGGTAGTTTGTTAATATTTTTACTAACTATAGGTACCTACTGCAGGAAGACATCCTCAAACATTTTACAATGTAAGTTATCTTATTTTCTATTTGTTTTTATCGTTACCTAATACTTATGATCAAATAAGTAGGTACAAAAAGTAATTCTCTATTTTTCATTAATAAAAGATTTTGATTTAGGGAAAAATCCCTTCTTATAGGGCGATTGTAAGTCCTAGCAAAGTTTTGTGAGGATCCATGCCATCCGACCGTCTTCTGGAAAAAGTCAAACGAGACCTCAACGGAAGCCGCCGCTAATGCGTGCATATTTAGCGCTAGAAGCGCTAAATATGGTCATGTCAACTCCATTCTCCACTTTACATCAGCAGGACTAAAGCTTGATGTCATTAATCATTAATCCAGCGCAGCAGCCGGATAAAGCTTTGAATTTTCTTTGATAAATTGCAGGATCAAGGTCTGGTTCACCAGCAGTAGGAGTTTTTAAAAGATCAGAAAATTGGATTTGTTACCTTTTAGGTATATTTTTGTTTGACACTTTAATGAGCTAAAGCGCATGAGCAGGTATTACTGTCGTAATGACCGATGTAATGACCAGCTAAGTCAAGCACTAACCGAGAACCCCAAGTTAAAAAATGTTTTGGAATTGAGGGGTTTTGTTTGTATGTAAATGCCGTTTAGCATACGTCTAATGTTACCACCCAATAGCAATGATAGTGCTGACCGTTGCAAATAAAAGGTTGATTAGAGTACCTCTGCTGAACTGTTATATTTGGAAAGTGAGTAGGTACATCCACTGGTTGAGAAGTCAATAAGTCACCAGCAATAATATTTTAAATATTCATGGGTATTTTCAATAATGTGTTCTGATTACGTCAGTTTAGAAACAATAAACTCCCAAATTTGCTACCACCCACTGTGGGTGGTACGTTGATACTACTAAAGACGGTGGATAACATTAAGTTTTAGACTGGACTTGCTAGAGGTGGGATAGTTTGCTGTTTAAAAGTAGTCCTGAGCTTCGCGGTTCCCAAGGTAGGACTTCTTTGTTGTGATATTTAGTGGGCTTGAAAATGATATTTTTATAATGTAAATTATTCTAATATAGTATTTCAAAATCTAATACCGTCTTTAGGAAACCAGGAACCTGTCCAATTCCAGTTGTTTCATTGCTTAAATTTCTTAAGCACTTTAGGACAACAGAATATGGCGGGAATGCATAGAAGTTGCTTTTCTGCTATCTAATCGTTAACGCGTCTATCGCCAAAGTATCTGGATCTCGTTTGTAGACTTTATAGTCGAACATTTCGTATAGGTGCGGAAAGCAAAATGGTTGAGCTATTGGAATACTCAATGGAATAGTCCTCACTTTATATTAGGTATAGGTAGATATGTGTCGATATTAATTTAGCGTGATTCTTCTCTAGCTACGATGCACTAGCATGACAATTTAAAACCATTTGTAATGTAGTAAGGAGCTCATACAAAATCAAGAAGCTTCTATAAAGACTTCTATGGCAAAATATATATATTTTTTATCACTATGTAACTTAGAGATAGGTAACTATGTTTTACTAGGTTCAACTATGTTTACTACATTCTGGTGGTAATAATTGTATGTTTCCGATACATAAAATATCACTGAGATAAATATAAAGCGTTAGTATTTTCTAATAGCCTTATTTACAGGTAGAAGCAAATAAGCCTCTTTAAGGAATTAATGAATTAATGAAGGTTTATTGCAGCTAGAAATCCGTGTTTAAGAATCAGTTTAGGCACGATCCTATGATCCGTCATCTTAAAATGAATGAATTTAATGAGAGTTATTAAATTCAACATAAAAGTTTTATGAACTTTAGAATGAATGAAGTGGTCACAGTTAGTGAAAATAAAGACTCCTTGAGAGCGACCACAAACTAAAATAGCCCCTATGTATCTAATTCGATTAAATTAATAATCGCTGCTAGCATTTCAGGTTCATCATCGCAAGAAAGATGACTAGGTACCCTTTTCTGTTGTACAGTATAAATAGATAGTTAACTTTTCGAGTAACTAACTCTAACTCTACTAGTTAACTTCATAGAATAACTTAAATCCAATCAGTTTTATAATGGTTAGCCGACAATTATAAAAATGTTGGTTATACTCAGGGTGTACCCAATTTTATAATTGCGGTGCTGGAGCACGTGGCTTGCTCTAGTTTAGAGTCTGAGCTGTCGGCCTCGCTCCTGCCTGAGGCCCCCTGCAACCTGCGGGGTTACCTCCCCCCCATAGTTCATGTATAACGAGGTATATGTATAAGGGGGCTGTTCTGTTCCCCACCCTGGGGCGACTGGTCGTCGGTTGGACTGACGCCACTACTGGTGCCTTTGCGGATGCGGTTATTTATTTTTAATATCAGGAACTATATTCATTTTTATAGCCTTTTAATCTTAAAACTAGTCTTAGTGAGAGCTTCTGACCAAACAATTACATCGTAGTTTTCGTTCTGGATAAAATTTCATCACGATCCAGACCGGGAGTTACGAAGTTTCCCCTTACAATTTTATAACCTATATATAAGAATTTTATAATAATTTCAATAAGTACCGAGAAGCCCCTGTTAATAGCAGTGGTGCCTTAGCTTAACTACTGCTGAGCTGAGTCGACTCTCTTATCCTCACTCCTATTGGCATCAGATATTATAGCAGCAATTTTACGTTTTAAATTGAGTGCTTGTAAGAGAGCCCAGTTTTCTGAATTGCAAGTCAAAAAACGGGCAAAGTAAACGAAAACATATAATATATACCAATACTTATCCATCATACTTGGCAATCTCTCTTTGAAACCCACCGAGAGCTTTAAGAATTAATTGTAATTTTACCTCTTACGAGCGTAAAAAGTGCACTTAATGCTTAATAGAATTGCCATGTGTTGTTCGACAGACAACCACCAGGCGAACCTAATGACCTACTTAACAAGAGTGGTCTATATTGAATCTTATTATATAAATATTTGATTTAATGGTACTGTGATAACCCACGGTTACCATTTATTCAATAAGAAAGCACATGTTAACTTTCCGTTAACGTCAAGGTTCTAATTTGCAAAAGTACGCAACTACCAGACTTAGTTGTAATTTTTATAATATTTCGCTTTGCGAAAACCCACGGATAACCTTTAGCATAGCAGGTTATAATTTGAGAGTATAAATGTCAGCAGGTAAAGCATCAAACGTGGTCCCAACATAGTGTAATTATTGTAATTTTTGTGAAGATCTATGATTGACTTCTAGCATATAGCAGCCGTGGTGGTTCTAATTTGCGAACCTAAATGTAAGTCAGTACCATACGTGGTAGTGTAATTGTTCTAATAAAGCGCTTTGGGAAACCCACAGTTAACCTCTAACAACCATTGAGGTTCTAATTTGTGAAAATAAATGCAAGCAAGCATAATTGGTTATGTAATAGTTCCAATATTTGCTTTGTGAAAACCCACGGTTAACCTCTAAGTATAGAACAGTCATCGTTGTTGAATTAGCGAAAATAAATGTTAGCAAGTTTTTATTCTATTATTTTGCTTTGTGATAGCCCTCGGTTAACCTCTAAGCATAGAACAGTCATCGTTGTTCGAATTAGCGAAAATAAAAGTTTGCAAGTTTTAGTTCTATTATTTGCTTTGTGATAAGTAGTGATAACCCTTAGAACAGCCATCGTTTTGACCCACAGTCAATCTCCAGGCCTAAGTAGGTAGTTACCCACCAGAGGTAAAATCTACCTTCTTGCTTTACGTACATTTCGCAAAAGTTAGCATTTCGTAAAAGTTTGCAAGTTTTAGTTCTATTGTTTGCTTTGTGATAACCCTCGGTTAACCTCTAGCATAGAACAGCCATCGTTTTGACCTCAGGGTCAAACCCCCAGGCATAAGTAGGTAGTTACCTACCAGAGGTAAAATCTACCTTCTTGCTTTATGTACGTTTCGCAAAAGTTTGCATTTCGTAAAAGTTTGCAAGTTTTAGTTCTATTGTTTGCTTTGTGATAACCCTCGGTTAACCTCCAGCATAGAACAGCCATTGTCTTGACCCCAGGGTCAATCCGACAGGCTTAAGTAGGTAGTTACCTACCAGAGGTAAAATCTACCTTCTTGCTTTATGTACGTTTCGCAAAAGTTTGCATTTCGTAAAAGTTTGCAAGTTTTAGTTCTATTGTTTGCTTTGTGATAACCCTCGGTTAACCTCCAGCATAGAACAGCCATTGTCTTGACCCCAGGGTCAATCTGACAGGCTTAAGTAGGTAGTTACCTACCAGAGGTAAAATCTACCTGCTTGCTTTACGAACATTTTGCAACAACACTTGAAAAGATAATAGCACTTTGCTTACCTTGTTCACTTAACTCCGAATCTGACGAATACACTATTACTCGTCGGCGTTTTTTATTCTCCTTCTCTTAATTTTATTATTATAACATTTAATCATGTCGAAACTTCTCTTCGGCATGAGGAATAAATTTATTTTACAAGAGGGAGCTGTTACGTCCGTACGCTGCCTCGCACGAAAAAAGAATGAAGAGATCGCCTTGCAGACAGCCAGCTAAGGCATGGCTACCCTCAAAAAAAAAAAAATAATAACATGAAATCGAGTAAATCGATTTACTTTTAAACTCGTGCGACTGCCTAGTAGGTTTAAAGTACTACCTGGTTAATTATATCTGAAGAATGAAGTGACGAAATATCAATTGATAAACCAACCCATATTTGTTTTTGGTGATATAAATTCTGATTTCCGTGGACACCATATTTTTAAAATTGAATAACTTCGTAACCATAAAGCCAATAAAGTTCCCTTCACTACCAAAAAATTCAAAATTAAATCTTCATTTAGAATATACCATCATTATGTGCAATTTCAACAAAAAAAAATGTGCCACAGAAGTCAGACAAAAAACGAGTTTTCGTAGAATCACCCATCTATATGTAATAGTAGAAGAAGAAGAAGAAGAATGTAATAGTATAGGACGCCCTCCGGCCAGATGGGATGACGATCTGCGAAAGACTACAGATGCTGGAAGCGGCAAGCTGAAGGATGGATATAGCGCTCATTAGGGTAGGCCTATGTCCAGCAATGCACTAATATAGACTGATGATGATGTCCCGAGAATCAAACCAGCAACACCTTGTGCTGAAGGTCTTCGCCGTCTGTAACATGCAGATCACGGAATAACGGTTTTCATCTAATAGAGAATGCACTTATGTCTGCGCCGATACTTGTGTACTTAAATATTTCCTGCGCTCATCGCTACTACTAGACACTATGAACGAAATTTGGCTAAGAGGGCATCAAAAGTTAGTTGTATTCACAACGAATATTACAAACAAGGTGTAGAAACAAATTAGAACAATTACAATTAAAACAATTGAGCTAACTTCAGGTTCCAAACAGTCTAGAGGTAGCTCAACTGATCCATGACAATACCAGTCGGAAGCGTTCCCAAGACGCTGGCTGCCTTGCCCCGATGTATGGCAACGCATTTTTAACGCACTATTTTTATAAGTGAAACCGTCAAATCACAATAGCGTATAGCGTAGTGTGGCGTAGCGTGACATGCTACGCTACGCTATACGCTATACGCTATATAGCGTATATATATATAGCGTAGCGAAAAGCGTAGCGTAGCATGACATAGAGTATAGCGTAGCGTAGCGTATAGTTAGCGTATAGCGTAGCGTATACGCTAAGCTATTGGCTACGCTTCGCCAGCATGGCAAAGCATAGCCTACTCTATGTCATGCTACGCTACGCTATACGCTACGCTATACGCTACGCTATACGCTACGCTATACGCTACGCTATACGCTACGCTATACGCTACGCTATACGCTACGCTATACGCTACGCTATACGCTACGCTATACGCTACGCTATACGCTACGCTATACGCTACGCTATACGCTACGCTATACGCTACGCTGTACGCTACGCTATACGCTACGCTGTACGCTACGCTGTACGCTACGCTATACGCTACGCTATACGCTACGCTATACGCTACGCTATACGCTACGCTATACGCTACGCTATACGCTACGCTATACGCTACGCTATACGCTACGCTATACGCTACGCTATACGCTACGCTATACGCTACGCTATACGCTACGCTATACGCTACGCTATACGCTACGCTATACGCTACGCTATACGCTACGCTATACGCTACGCTATACGCTACGCTATACGCTACGCTATACGCTACGCTATACGCTACGCTATACGCTACGCTATACGCTACGCTATACGCTACGCTATACGCTACGCTATACGCTACGCTATACGCTACGCTATACGCTACGCTATACGCTACGCTATACGCTACGCTATACGCTACGCTATACGCTACGCTATACGCTACGCTATACGCTACGCTATACGCTACTACGTTACGCTTTACGCTACGCTATACGCTACGCTACGTCATGCTACGCTACGCTACACTCTACTCTATACGCTACTCTATACGCTACGCTACGCCATGCTTCGCTATACGCTACTCTACGCCATGCTACGCTATACGCTACGTCATGCTACGCTATACGCTATATGCTACGCTATACGCTATATGCTACGCTATACGCTACACCTATACGCTACTCTATACGCTACACCTATACGCTACGCTATACGCGACTCTATACGCTACGCTATATGCTACGCTATACGCTACGCTACGCCATGCTACGCTATACGCTACTTCATGCTACGCTACGCTATACTCTATATGCTGCGCTATACGCTACGCTACGCCATACTACGTTATACGCTAAGCTTTACGCTACGCTACGCCAGCATGGCATAGCTACGTCATGCTACGCTACGCTATACGCTACGCTATACGCTACTCTACGCCATGCTACGCTATACGCTACGTCAAGCTACGCTATACGCTATATGCTACGCTATATGCTACGCTATATGCTACGCTATATGCTACGCTATACGCTATATGCTACGCTATACGCTATATGCTACGCTATACGCTACGCTATACGCTACACCTATACGCTACTCTATACGCTACGCTATACGCTACTCTATACGCTACGCTATACGCGACTCTATACGCTACGCTATATGCTACGCTATACGCTACGCTACGCTATATGCTACGCTATACGCTACGCTACGCCATGCTACGCTATACGCTACGCCATGCTACGCTATACGCTACGCCATGCTACGCTATACGCTACTTCATGCTACGCTACGCTATACTCTATATGCTGCGCTATACGCTACGCTACGCCATACTACGTTATACGCTATTGTGATTTGACGGTTTCACTTATAAAAATAGTGCGTTAAAAATAATGCGTTAAATTGTAAGCAAATTTTACGGTTCACAATCTATCGGAATCTAACGGTGACATATATATCATTAGGGGAGGCCTATGTCCAGCAGTGGACTAATATAGGCTGATGATGATGATGATGATGATATATATCAAATAAACTGAATAAAAACTAAAGATTTAATAAATTAGGAATCATATTTTTTTTTATATTTATAAGAAAATTATGCCTAATTTTAGCATTCGTTGTTTTGTTACAATTATAAGCTAATAACATTCAGTCTCATAAGTTCCTAATCTAATTTAGTGACTAAATGTATTATTATTTTAAAAAAACTTAATTTATTTAGTTGCCATAGAAAATAAATGTTTCAAAATAAATCTCGCCTAATATTCTACATTTAGATTATTTATTTTTCATAAGTTCGAAATATTAAGGCGGTTTTAATACTTAATTTTGCATATTATTTTAACGACATTAAGTCTATCTAACGATTTCTCCGGCTGACCAAATATTAAAAATAAATACCAATACATTTACTCGCAAAACATAAGGTTGAAAACCGCTGACTTGAGTAAGGGGCATATTACATTATCATTTATCTTGGATCATATAAATGATCATATATTTAATCCAAGATAATTGACTCATTGAGTCATATCTGTGTATTACACTATCAAAGTTGTTTGATCCTATTTTACGTTATATTTGGTTGCAACGACTCGACAGATTGATGGATGACAGTGACAGATGTCAGGTATTGACGTCAGGGTTACCAGATCTCAGAGAATTCGATTTGCCAAAGGACATAGTAATTTTTAGTAGTATGGCTTGTTTTTTGTTCTTTCAGCAAGATTATGCAAGTATATAATTAGAAAAAGAACTACATTACATTATTTGAAACATATTAACGAACAAGATATTGAAAACTATATTTTTATATTTGCTTTTAAATACCTAGCAGAAAAAAATTAAAAATAACTGGCAACACCTGTTTCTATGACCGTATTGGATCCAATCTCTCAGCAAATGTCAAAAATCTATGATGAAGGAGAAAATGAATCAATGTTCTATATTACATTATCCAATATCATTGACTCATAGATCTATGATCCGAGATAAATGATAATGTAATATGCCCCTAATTGCGGCATAGTGCCACACTTCCCCCAAGCATGGTAGCCGCACTTTCCCAAACAGTGCAACTTGAAGTGAAATTTTTGAACTGGGATTATAGGTTATTGCGCATAGATACAAATAAAATAACTACATAAATACGAAGCTTAGGATCTAAAGAAAACACTAACGTATTACAGATTATCCAATCTAAGCAAAAACCTTGTTTTTGTAGCACAGCAAGCAACGCACACGTATCAACTACGATGTGTATTAAAATCCCAGTCAGAAATAAAAATGGCGATAACTCCTATTTCCTTAAATTGGCGCTCCCAATTTTTTTTCTGAAAATCATTTTTTTTTCTTGTAGTAAATATGACCACAGTGCCTTCTATGATGAGCTCATCTCCCTCCGTATTCCTCTACCTATTAATATTGCTTCCCTCCTTTCCTCCTTAGTAGGTATATATCAATCTATAACATCATTTATTTGTACAAATAATATCAATATATAGTTTAGTTATCTACCTGTAGTTTATTTATAATCAGAAATTCATAATTTATTTCATAGTATTAGATTAATCCTATTATTAGTTCCTAACTCTCCTGATCCCTATCCAAAGTTGTCACGCAGTAGGCTTTTTAATTATTACAATTCAGTTTCCCAAATTATTTATTTAAAAAAAAACTTGAAAATGGCAAATGGTTAACCAACGAGTCCAGAAAAAAAAATCACCATCTGTAAGTTTGAGGGCCTATCGGTCAATATAAGTTCAAGCCAAGTGGAATGAGAGGGTGGGGCCCGTTTTTTCTTTATGCACCGGGGCCCTTGTCCACCTACCTACGCCACTGACTGTAACAGGTCCAATTCATTGAAGATATTTCGAAAAAATTTTTTGGAGGGCACTCTATTATCGATACTCAAGCCAAAACTGTATTTTTTTCATTCATGTCTGTCAGTCTGTTTCGTAAACGCGCATCACGCCGAAACTACTTGATGGATTGAAATGAAACTCGGCATGACTATCTATAGGTCATACTACGAGGAAGGACATAGGATACTTTTTACCCCGGAATTCAGTAAGGTTCTCATGGGAGAGGGTATGAATGTAAAATTCCTTTACCGCGCATCACGCCGAAACTGCTGAATGAGTTGGAATGAAACTCGGGACGATTTGAGTTCATACATAAGAATAAATAATGACTAAGTCTGTTCCTATTCTTGTTCATACTACAAGGAAGGACATGGGGTACTTTTTATCCCGGAATTCGGTAAGGTTCCCCTGGGAGAGAGGGTGAAAGAAAAATTGTTTAACCACGCATCACGACGGAAGTGAATGAATTCGAATGGAACTCGGGACGATTGGACATGGGATACATTTAATCCCGGAATTCAGATGCTGTGAGAAATTTTTGAAAACCCGTATAGCCCAGGGGAACTAAACTGAATTGAACTGATAAACGCGGAAGTTTGTAAGTATGAATGGATAGATTGATAGATGGATGGATGTTTGTTACTCTTTCACGCAAAAACTGCTGAACGGATCTGGATGAAATTTGGCACAGAGATAGATTATAAGCTGGAATAACACATAGGCTTTATTTTATCCCGAAAATCCCACGGGAAAGGGAATTACGCAAGTAAAATTGCGAGTTCTCGAAATACTAATCATGCGCAGACGAAGTCGCGGGCACCAGCTAGTACTATAATAAGTTTATAAAATATAGGGCATGACCTTTTGAGATAACCCTCGGTCAATACGACATGACGACATTGACGACCAAATGTTCCCGCCTGGGTCTCGTTTAACCCTTTGGGTACCCTGAAAATGACATCGCATCGACATAATGCGTAAATTGTTGCGGTGAAAGAATTATTTTCAAATTTATGAAGACGACTCTATTCGACCTACAACAATTCCTTTGCTTGGCCTATGTAGATATGGGTTGTAAAATAATAAAATACTATTTATTCAGATTATATTTTTATTACTAAAGTGTAACAACAATTAACTTATGTAAAACTAATTCAATTCAGCACTAAATCAAACTACTCAGGTATTTATTTACTTATCTATATACATATATTGTAAAATGTACATAATTATGTATTAATATTTAAATTGAGCACTAAATCAAAGTAGGTATACATACATAGGTATTTATTTACATAATATCTCAGTTTTACAAGGAGAAGAACACATTTAATTATTTAAACAATAGGTAACATAGCAGTGTATTAAGGGTACACTAAATATATTTACACACTAACACATCACTATATGAATACACACACACACACACATTTATCATAGCCTCAACTAACATCTCATTCCTATAACTATTTATTTATTAATTTTATTATTAGTCTCTCCGCACGGCTTCACAAGTTCACGCGCTTTGTTTCTATGAGAACGTTTCAATACTATTTCTATCCAAAGGGATCTGATTTATGGGATGACAAGTAGCCGCGGTCATAAGAATAAATAATAACTGCGTAGAATGGACTCTTCTTTGATCTAGTTTCAAACGCCGCCATTTATATACCTACTTCCCCTTTCACCTCGTTACGCCCCTCTGTCGTCCAGGCGTTTTGCCAGGGTTGCTACTGCACTGTACCGCCGCGCCGCAGCCGCCGTCGCAAGGCGAGGCGAGTGAGAAAAGGTCAACGACCGATGTTCACGTTCCTTTGATTAGGTACCTACCTAATTAGTTAGATAGGAACCTACAAAAACACAATATTATTTAGAAAATATTTCTTACATAGTATATGTATTATCATTATCTTATAACAATCTAAAAAGACTTAAATTTGTTTTTTTTTTGAGTTATTGTTACAATACAACCGATCACACAACAATAACTTGACCGTGACGTCATATTATAGAAGTAGGTACCTAACTTACACAAATATTAAAATCCGCGTGCGGCGTCGCCGGCTGTGACAGCCCTACTGAATGGGCCCACCCACTGCACGTTTAACGTGCAGAATCGCGTAGGCTAATATCGTGACCTTGAGCCGGTTCGGAGCGAAGTTTCCCTTCTACTCTGTTGTTGTCCATTCTGATGTCTATGTCTCTATTTACACAGCGCTCGGGGGTTGCCACGTGACGGTCGCCATCTTCCTGTTGATCTCCTGCAGTACGATGGCACAGCGCCTCAACTGCGCGGGCTGCAGGACGGGCGGCGGGTCGCGCGCGAGTCGCTCCGCCGACGCGGCCCGAGGCCGCGCGGCGCGGCGCAGCGCGCGCCGGCGACGGGCTAGCGCTGTCGCTGGAATCAGGAAGAATCGAGTTAAGCCGCGTACAGACTGCTGTAACGTAACATGCATTGTAACACGCAATGAAAGAATTTACCGTCCACACTGTCGCAATGTAACAGATATCCCATAGTGTGGACGCCTCGCGCGCACGAACCGCGCACACAACGCGCACGAACAGAGCATTTCAACTCGTGCGCGCCGCGATCCGCCATTTGTCGGTTTTTTCGCCGAACACAAAGGGGCGCGCAGTGTGCGCGGAGCGCCAGTGTGGACGGGTTTGTGTCTGTACTGCGGCACGCGCGCGAGCCATGGAAGAAAACACAGCTACGGCAGACTGAGCTATGTTCTCCGCGTGCATGCCGGAAAAGATGCGAACACGCACGTACGAGCTCAGTTCGTGCGCGCGCTGCGTCCACACTTATGAAACCTTTCATGTTACATTGCATGTTACGTTACTAGAGTCTGTACGCGGCTCTACAAGTTAATAACAAGTTACAATCCTACTAATATTATAAACGCAAAAGTTTGTAAGTATGACAATATACAATTTAAATGAAATTTGGTACAGAGAGAGTCTAGAAAGGAAGGGCATAGGTTACTTTTTAATGCGAAACAGAGTGTTGTGAGGGGTTGACAAAGGCGATGGAAGTTTGTATGGTAATTTCGTCATTTTTGTAGCTAGAAGCTTGAAACTATTTTCTTTACTTTTGGTTAAATATATGTATACATAGACTACCCAGGCACTATTCCGATGACTAAGTTGTGGGCACAGCTAAATAAAAAAATCCTGATAATTTTTTTTTTATTGGAAATGGTTGAGTGTTTGACCATGTTCAGCATTTGTTTGACCAAGTGAAAATGTGGCCTAAGATGGAGCACACTTTCCCAGAAGGAACTTATACACTTTTCATTAAGTCTCCGAGATCATATTCTAGCGGGAAAACAGACGCAGGAAGCTCATTCCATATAATTGAAAATATGTACTATCTATGATTATTTTTTTTTTATTATTGTTTATAATTCTAGTTTAGGTTAAGAAATTTATAGGCAATAAATGATTTTTCTATTCTATTCTATGTTAATTTCACTTACCACTTTCTTTTTCTTTTGCTTTATAAGTTTCATCTAAATCTCGTTTCTTGGGAGACTGAAAAAACAAAATTGTTTTCTTAAGATCAAGAAAAATACATTTAGTGTTACTCATCGTTGCTCAATAAGGTAATCAAAGTTAGGTTATACAAAATGTATTGTTGTAATGTAGGACTTATAATGATGGAATATTCATTGAATGTCCAGCAGTGCCGTGTGGTGCCGGCTTAGAATAGCATTACCCCAACTCTTCCCGTGGGTGTCGTAAGAGGCGACTAAGGGATATACCGGGGGGTGGGCAGCAGCACCCCTCTAGAACAACCCCATCATCAGACTGCGATCCCCAACCCGCATGCCCAGCGTGGGGATTATGGGCATTACCCCCCAAATGATAGGAAACGCCAAAAAATGGCCCCCAGTACCCGGCCGCCTCGCTATTCCTGGCCATGGTAGCGGTCATGGTAACGGCGGGGCAGGGGGTGCTAAGAATCACCGGTATTTAGGCTACCACACGCTTACTAAAATGACCCTGGCAACGTTTAACGGACGCACTCTGAGGCTTGACCATCATTTAGCGCAGTTGGAAGTGGAGTTAGAGAACATTAAATGGCATGTTCTCGGGTTATGTGAAGTCCGTAGAGAGGGGGAGGACACCGTAACCCTAGACTCAGGCCATCTTCTCTACTTTCGTGAGGGTGATAAAACATCCCAGGGTGGAGTAGGTTTCCTCGTCAATAAGGCCCTCTCTAGCAACGTTCAAGAAATCTCCAGTGTGTCGACCAGGGTAGCGTACCTGATCCTTCGGCTTTCCAAGCGGTATAGCATGAAGGTAATTCAGGTCTACGCACCGACCTCGGCACACTCGGACGATGAAGTGGAGGATATGTACGAAGACATATCCAAAGCCTTACACAACACCACTAAGGCTCACTTCAACGTTGTTATGGGGGACTTTAACGGCAAGGTGGGAATCCAGACTGGCAATGAATCCCGAATAGGCCCGCATGGTTATGGAATCAGGAATCACAGGGGGCAAATGCTTGTCAACTTCCTTGAGAAAGAGGGACTGTTCTTAATGAACTCCTTCTTTAAGAAACAGCCTCAAAGGAAGTGGACGTGGCAAAGCCCCGACACTGTGACTAAAAATGAGATCGACTTCATCATGACGGATAGCAAGCACATATTCAGAGATGTCTCAGTGATCAACAGGTTCAATACCGGATCTGATCACCGAATGCTCCGAGGCACTCTGAATATCAACTTGAAGCTTGAAAGACACCGTCTGATGAAGTCCACGCTCCGACCAAATCCAATCCAAATCATGGCGGGCACCGAGAAGTTTGAGCAGCTACTCGGAGACAGATTTGTTGCCTTGGAACCCACTGATGACGCTGACGAGAGCCTACACAATCTGGTCGAAACGTTGAGGGATGAGGGCATCAAGTTCTGCAAAAAACAGCGAACTGGCAAGAAGTCCAAACTCTCGGATGAGACTCTGGATCTGATGACAAGAAGACGGGAAACCACCCAAGTGTCTTCGGCAGAGAGGTCAGACCTGAACAAGCGAATTGCGAAGATGGTACGGCGCGACCTTCGGAGCTCCAACACACGCCTCATTGAAGAGGCGATAGAGCGAAACCGAGGGTCCAAAGTATTCACTCAGCAGCTTGGCAGGAGCCACCTGACGAAGCTTAAAACGCACGATGGGAGGACCGTACTGTCGAAACCGGAGATTTCAGCCGAGATAGAGGATTTTTATGGCCGTCTGTACACTGCACATGCCCCTTGTTCCCGACGAGATGACCTTGATTCTAGAGCCACCCTGACACGCCACTACACCGACGAACTGCCAGACATCAGTCAAGACGAAATCGTGTTAGCTTTGAGGCAGCTTAAAAATGGAAAAGCCCCCGGTGAGGACGGTATAACTTCAGAGCTTCTGAAGGCAGGAGGAGCCTCCGTTATACAGGAGCTACAACACCTCTTCAATACCGTCCTCCACAGTGGGAGAACTCCTAAGGCGTGGAGCGGGAGTTTGGTGGTGCTCTTTTTTAAGAAGGGTGATAAAACTCTCCTTAAAAATTACAGACCCATCACACTCCTGAGCCACATCTATAAGCTGTTCTCACGAGTGATCACGAATCGTCTCGCCAGGAGACTTGACGAGTTCCAGCCACCGGAACAGGCCGGGTTCCGCGGAGGATATGGCACCATAGACCACATACACACAGTGAGGCAGATTATACAGAAGTCCGAAGAGTATAATCAGCCCCTGTGTCTCGCTTTTGTGGACTATGAGAAAGCCTTTGACTCCGTTGAAACCTGGGCTGTTCTGGAATCCTTACAGCGATGCCAAGTAGACTATCGTTACATCGAAGTGCTGAGGTGTCTCTATGAAGCTGCCACTATGAGTGTCCAAGTACAGGACCAGCAGTCTAAACCTATCCAATTGCGCAGAGGAGTGAGACAGGGGGATATCATATCCCCGAAACTGTTCACGAGCGCATTGGAAGATATGTTTAAGACGCTGGACTGGAAAGGTAAAGGCATTAACATAAACGGCGATTACATCTCACACCTGCGATTCGCTGATGACATAGTCGTAATGGCGGAGTCGCTAGAGGAGCTGACCCACATGCTGGACGGCCTAGCTTCAGCCTCGCGATGTATCGGTCTTGGCATGAATTTGGATAAAACCAAAGTCATGATCAATGGCCACATTGTTCCGGGACCGATCGTCGTAGATGGGCACCTTCTTGAAATTGTTTCCGAGTATACTTACCTTGGGCAGATTGTACAGCTAGGTAAAAACAATTTTGAGAAGGAGGCCAAGAGGAGGATCCAGCTAGGCTGGGCAGCATTTGGGAAACTACGTCAAGTCTTCTCTTCATCCATACCGCAATGTTTGAAAACGAAAGTTTTCAATCAGTGCGTCCTACCCGTAATGACCTACGGAGCTGAGACGTGGACACTCACGGTAGGGCTGGTCCACCAGTTCAAAGTCGCCCAGCGAGCTATGGAAAGAGCTATGCTCGGAGTCTCTCTGAAGGATAGAATTCGTAACGAATACATCCGACAGAGAACCAAAGTTATCGACATAGCTCAAAGAATTAGCAAGCTGAAGTGGCAATGGGCCGGCCATATCTCGCGAAGAACCGACAACCGTTGGGGTAAACGTGTTCTTGAGTGGAGACCGCGACTCGGTAAACGTAGCGTAGGACGCCCTCCGGCCAGGTGGGATGACGATCTGCGAAAGATTGCTGGCAGATGCTGGATGCGTCAAGCTGAAGACAGGGCGCTATGGCGCTCATTGGGGGAGGCCTATGTCCAGCAGTGGACTAATATAGGTTGATGATGATGATGATGATGTCCAGCAGTGGACTCATGATGGGCTGATAATGATGATGTATTCAATAGAATCAGTTATTTAGTACCCATACCACAAGACTTGAGTAGCTTAGTTTGGGGCTAGATGGTGCGGTGTGGATTTTCCAGCGTTATTTATTATTTATTTTCAACTGCATCATCAAATAATTCAATGATACTTTCTGCAATAAACAAACAATCATCCTACTCAGAAAAATATAGGCATTTTACATTTAGATGTGTGAAACACCAAATGTCATTTAAATTCAGTAGTTTTAGTTCAGTAAGTACTTGCATCCAATTAATGCTGAGGCAGAGCCGATTTTGTAGGCAGACTGAGGTAAAGATATGCTTTATTTTTGTTGTATTGAAAATATCGTACATATCCCCGTAAAATTGGTTAGGTGGCTTAATGACATGAATTTTTATAATGTAAATGATTTTTTAAATGCTAAATCCTAGGTATGTCATTAGTTATAGTTATAATTATTATTGCATGCTAGCATATAGTGAGACATGAGTGCATTATTAAGTTATACTTACCACCTTTATACCATGTTTGACGCAATAAATATCTTTGAATCTTTGAATCTACAGCATTCTTGGTTATAAAATAAAGATTTTACTTGTTTTTTCGTCCAGGCCTAGGACGTGAGAAATCAAAAACAGGTAAAATCTTCAGCATTGTTCCTTACAGCGGGTATTTGATATTCTATTTAAGTTTCTTACTCTTCGTTTGATTTGCTTTTGGTAATGCTGTGCGTCATAGAACTGAGGCTGCGAGCGCCGCACGCGTCCTGTGCGTCGCTTTATATCCTCCACTGCAGGGAGAGAGTCCGCTCCGCGTCGAGCAGCAAAGAACGTGTGCCCACATTTACAAGATTTCGATGCAACAGCAACCTGTGAAACAAAAATGTAATACAGTGAAGGAAGGTGGTCGGGCTTGTTTTGGTCGTCATTACTTACTTGCATTTCACATTTTGGGCAGCTTTTAGCAATCATTTTATTTCTCCCCATTATTTTTAAATTATTTTGATAATAGACGATTATATTCGCTTAAAACTATGGATGGTTTTTTATAAAATTAAATGTTTGTTGTTTTTCGGACTGGCCTTGGCTATTAACCCTCCAGAATACAATAATTTACTTTCCAGTTCTCTGAGTTTGACTATTTCACCTGTTTGTGGATGATCCGGAAATCACCGGTTTTTAAACGGTTGTGAAAAATGGCGGCTAGACTGAAACTGTCATTATCAATTATAAACTACTAATGTCACTGTCAAAATAAACAGAAGGTGTTTTGGTTTGTTTTGTTTTATTTCATTTTGTGGTGCTTTATACCGTCCAGAAATCAAATGTTTGTGAAATGAAATGGATTACTTGGATAACCCGAGAAACCGAGAGCGTAATACAATCAAACTTGTAGGTTTAACTCTCGATATAACAAGCAGTCTAAACAAGTTTTTCCTGTGTACATGTAGCAGAAAGTTTATCTCTAAAAAGCTACTAATAAAACATGTTTCATCCTGCGACGGGAAAACCATCAACCATTTCTGCAGTTGGTGTAATATAAGCTTCAAAAACCGTGGAAACTTAGTGCAACATGCTAGGTTTATTCATGGGGATGACAGGTAAGCTCCTGATTTACAAGCAAAGATGTCACTACTACTCGCAAAACATCGAACTGTTGTTACTAAACTGCTTACACTTTCTTAAAGTTGAGCGTAGTACAGTAAAAGTCACCTTTGTACCCTACAAAATGAATTCAAAGTTATCTACAGAGTTAACTTTCTAGCTGTATTTATTAGTTTTAAGTGAACAGAAAGACTGAGAATGAGTTGCTTCAAATCTCTGAATCCTAGGTTATACCTGTCTTGCTTTTGACATTTACTTGCTACATTTTAGTCCTGAGCTACTCTTTCCTCTGTGAGCTTAGAAAAAACTAAATTGTTAGCCATATACCGTGTTATTCTGCTTAGAATATCTCCAAAGAGCCATAAAAAGTAGTGGAACATACAAATCATAGTAGTTTAGTGTGTAAATTATAAAATTTTCAGATAACAATGTTCTTGTGAACTAGATTGTCACCATTTTCTTTCAAATAAGTCTTTATACCACAGTCTGATAGAGTGAATATGAAAATCAATAAATTATTAATTAGAAATCTAAATTTATCTGAATTCAAAGCCTATGTGTGTGTGACACTCACTTAGACCATAATTCATCCATTATTACCCACAGGTTTATAATGGATTAAGATTAATTTAGTTTGAATAAATTAATTGAGCACCAAAAAAACCAATCAAAGAAAAATACAACTACAAATATCAACAAATCAGAACAAGTATTTACAGTTGAAACAGAGCAAATTGCAGCAGTTGCAAAATTAAATTGTATTGATTTTATATAATCCCAGTGTACATCATTCTTTGATATATTTCAGCTCGTTCTAATTTAAAAATCACTATATTTTACCTATAATGCACTTGATTTACTTAAAACCGTATAAAATACTAAATAAAAAACTATGTTTTAGACTATTTATAACAGTGGTTTCAAATAAAGAAGTGATCATTTAGACATTGTTTTGGTGATGTAGTTAAGATATAAAATGCTAAAACTACATACATAGTTTTGAAACACGGTAACAAAGACTCGGTAAAATCAAACATTTCTTATCTTAATTGAAAATTTGAAACACTACTATAAAAAGATTAACAATGAAAGTTTATGAAACAAACTTCTAAAGTAACAAAATGATGAATCCCCCGGCTTCTACCAAAGTTCCAAAAAGTAAAAAAAGGTACAACATCCTACTTATTTCAATACTAGTAGCGCCTCGCGGTTTCACCCGCGGTAATTCCCGTTCCCGTGGGAATTCCGGGATAATGTTGCCTTTTTGTTATTCCAGACTGTAATCTATCTCTGTGCCAAATTTCATCCATATCCGTTCATTAGTTTTTACGTGAAAGAGTAACATCCATCCATCCATACTTACAAACTTTCGCGTTTATAATATTAGTAGGATTGACTTGACTTGACTTCTTGATTATGGCTCTGCGTCTGGTTTGACGCTTAGTAGGATTGTATAGGTATAGTGACATGATTGTGACATCAGATTTTTGACATTTTTGTATAGGATTTCCTTAGTCCTATAATAACTACATAGTATAAAACAAAGTCGCTTTCTCTGTCCCTATGTATGCTTAAATCTTTAAAACTACGCAACGGATTTTGATGCGGTTTTTTTAATATATAAAGTGATTCAAGATGAAGGTTTATTCGCACGGTTTTATACGTATAATAAAACCGTACCAAGCCGGGGCGGGTCGCTAGTAATCTTTAAACTACCTTGGAACAATTGTGTGTATGATCAGCAAATATTTGGTCTGGGGTTCTGGGTGTTTTATATGTAGAAACATATACAGTGTGAGTCTTTATAAAGTGCACATACTAAAATGAGTGAAAATGTACTCAATTTTATCGACGGAAAAAAAGTTAAAAAAATTCTAAAAAATATATTAATTTTTTTATGGCCTTTTTAATATTTTTTATGACCACTGTCTACCCAATGTAAACAAACTGTTATTATTTTTGAACAAAGAGTCGTATCTCTATGAATCAAAATTAATTATGATCTCTAATGATAGGCCGTGCTTATAAACCAAAAATGCTTCAAAAAATACACACCATAAATTAATAAATAAATGATATTGGAAGAAAAACTTACTATTTTTTTATCGTTTTTATAAGAAATATCAAATTTCTAAAAAAAAAGTCCCACAAACCCTATGTTATTGTTATTTCACGTTATTCTACATCGTATTAGCTTTATAATAGTAAAAAAACCAAGCCGAAAACATAAATACAACATTTTCAATTGGTGGTTAAACAATGACCTTCATTCAGCTGAACATGTTTTTTCGATAAGCTACCAGGTAGAGCCCCTTTTTTGTGTGTTATTGTTGTAGACAAGATCGGGGTGAGGTGAGGTGAGGTGCGGGGTGCGAGGATACGGACCCCAAAGGAAGTTAGGACAGCATGAGTCAGTCGCTCCGAACTATTCGCCGCTGCTACTTGTACTTTCGTTAACCAAGTTGTTTTTGTTTGCGAAGTACTACGCCTTTGTTGAATGCTTACGTGATGCCGCGTATAAGTGATTTCACTCCGGCACACATTGCCGACATCCATTATTATTATGGAATGGCACGGGGAAGTGCTCGAGCTGCACGCGTAGCTTACATAGCTGCGTTCCCGAATAGGCAGCCCGTACCATCTGCCCGCAACTTCCAAGAAGTTCACCGAAAAATATGCATTTCCGGAATCGGAGCCATGAGAGATCACCGCGAACCGGCTGTTATAATTGACGTCGCTATCGAAGAAGCAGTGCTAAATGATTTGTACGCTGATCCAAGTACCAGCACTAGACGTCTGGCTTTGCGTTATGGAATTTCTCAAAAATCTGTGTGGCGGATTTTAAGGAAGGAAGGGCTGTTTCCCTATCATTATCAAAGAGTGCAGCATCTGCATGAAGATGTAGACTGGCGCCCAAGATGCGTAATGTCGAGATGGATACTAAGAAAGATAAGTGAAAATCCCGAATTTTCAAAAACCATACTATGGATGGACGAAGCGTCCTTTACAAGAGATGGCATCACTAATTGCCGAAATTTACATCGGTGGTGCCCTAAAGGTGAAAACCCGAAATTGAAACGCCCATCAACATTTCAAGTCAAATTTACTATTAACGTTTGGGCGGGTCTTATTGATGACCTATTAATTGGACCGCTGATATTGCCGCAAACTCTAAACGGCGAAAGATTTTTGGAGCTACTGCAGGACCAACTTCCACAACAGCTGGAGGATGTGCCGTTAAGGACACGGCAAAGAATGTTTCTTCAAATGGACGGGTGTCCTGCCCACTACGCGAGAATTGTACGAGAATTCTTGAATGAAAATTACCCTAACCGATGGATTGGTCGAGCAGGACCTGTAGGGTGGCCTGCACGTTCACCCGACTTGACGCCCCTAGACTACTTTTTATGGGGGGCAATGAAGCAACGGGTGTATAACACTCATATTTCAAGTGAAACCGATTTATATGACCGGATCGAGAACTGCGCAAATAATATTCGCAACGATCCGGAAATGATAAGAAGAGCCACTCAACAAATTTCCCTTCGCGCTTTAATGTGCCTACAACAGCGAGGTGGACATTTTGAACAGTTAATGCACTAGTTTGATCCTGTAAATAATTTAATGTTAAATAATTAGTAAATGATTTTAACTAGTTTTCTTTGTTTTAATAATTCATTTTCCCTATTAAAAACACACCAGAAGGGCCTGTCTTCAATCACCGGTAGAAAATGTTGTGTTTATGTTTTCGGCTTGGTTTTTTTACTATTATAAAGCTAATACGATGTAGAATAACGTGAAATAACAATAACATAGGGTTTGTGGGACTTTTTTTTTTAGAAATTTGATATTTCTTATAAAAACGATAAAAAAATAGTAAGTTTTTCTTCCAATATCATTTATTTATTAATTTATGGTGTGTATTTTTTGAAGCATTTTTGGTTTATAAGCACGGCCTATCATTAGAGATCATAATTAATTTTGATTCATAGAGATACGACTCTTTGTTCAAAAATAATAACAGTTTGTTTACATTGGGTAGACAGTGGTCATAAAAAATATTAAAAAGGCCATAAAAAAATTAATATATTTTTTAGAATTTTTTTAACTTTTTTTCCGTCGATAAAATTGAGTATATTTTCACTCATTTTAGTATGTGCACTTTATAAAGACTCACACTGTATGTACATTATACAGAGTGTTAGTGTGAACAGCGTTATCCTTGAAACCAGAGGTTCAGCATCATGAGTAGAGTCCAAAACCGATGAAAAATAATTATTCTATTTTTAATTTATTTTTGAAACAAAAATATTCGATACACCTTCTAAGTGGTAAAACTACAACACGAGTACATTGACGGGGCCGCGCAGGTGTCGACCTGTTTTGATCAAACGAGCCGCGCCGGCCATGCAAGTGTTCATTGCCGCGCCCCGCGCCCCCCACACCTCACCGCGCCGCACGCGCCTCCCGCCTGCTCGCGCAGGCGCCTTCCGATCGCTCCTCTCCTCAGTGACAGACCGCCAGCGTGAAGGAGAGCACGGCGTCGCGTCGTTGACACAGATTTTCGCGCGTCAATTGTTTTCAGTACGAACGAGTTACGAAGTCTTACAAAAATGTAAATAAAAGCGGACTGAAATGGTGCGGCCTTATGCCATCGCTCTGGTGAACTTGGCTCGTACGATGTATGCAGAGCTCAGCTGTTTCCATCCCAGGATAACGTGTGCTAAGCTAGGAAACTATCCCAAAGACACAAAGGCTACGTACGTACGTACATATGGCCAGTTCACCATGCCCAGTCATGCAAAATGCAAGTGTTCGTAAGGTGTTTAATAAGCTGACAAATTAGGTACCTACTAATTTGTGTTTTCTCGAGTGTGTAATAATACCTAATCTACGAGTGAGAAAACGTGCGGAGGTTGCGTGATGGTGAAGTGTTATTTTGGTAAGTGAATTTCATTCACTGTACAAAGAACTGAAATTTAGATTGAATAGTAGATAAAATTGATTGATGATAAACTTTAACCCTAGATTCAATTACATTCGTCTCACAGTCCGCGCAAAACGTAAAAATGATTCAAAGTTGTAAATCGAATCAGATACACCTTCTAAGCACCTTCATAAGTCATACAACCAAATACATCGCAAGTGTATTTTACTCGCAATGACGTTTCATTCGTCTGAGGGACGAACATTTATGAATAGAATAAGAACTGGCCTAGGGTTAAGTACGCCAAAAATACCTGCCTACCAAGGTACTTTGGTCTATTGAATTTTTTGATTATTCTGTGAATTTAGACTTGTTTTAAAACAGTTTATCTTGCCTAGAAACAAACCTGGAAACTTGCCTGGTTCTAGGGTGACCATAATATCGCGTACAATATCTATGACATAAAATATCAAAATACTGTGAAACTAAAACAGGCATTAACCTTATCTCATAGGTTTTGGACTCTACTCATGATACTGAACCTCTGGTTTCAAGGATAACGCTGTTCACACTAACACCCTGTATAAGTAAATATATTCGAATCGAACCCGCAACCTCCAGCGTCACAAGCGAACCTTCCCCCGCCTGCCTGCACATCGGTCGTCGTAAAGTCGTAAACGTCGTAAACTAGACAAACAAACAAAAGAATGAAAAACAGTTCATTTGTATTTTAGGTCGATGCATCCTCGCGACAGGCCATTATTCAGTTTCTTAAAGAATCATCATCATCATCAACACCAGTCCACTTCTGGATATAGGCCTCCCCTACACTCCCATGCGAGATCTCAGTGCAGATCACAGTTCCCCCACTTAGTAAATCAGTAAATCAATATCTTTATTTCTTTAGGCTTACAAAATAAGCACTTAGACGAGTCAAATTTAATACTATAGGTATATGATTATCAAAATAATCTATGAAATAAAGTGATAATTGATTTTCAGTTCGCTTCAATCTTTAGTCCCCTAACGAGCCTAGTGAGTTTTTTTTTGTATGACTTAACTAAACAAAATTCTTTTATATTTTCAGTTTCAAAAAGCATGGGATACCGAGACCAAAGAAATTCAAATGCAACGTCTGCGAAGAAAAGTACGACGATATGTGGAAACTGAAACACCACATTAGACGGGTACATTACAACCTTATAGCCGGGACACCAAGGTTTGAAATTGAACAAGTCAACAAAGTCTGGTTCGAGAAAGTACTCAATTCACAAAGCTTAGTCGAAATGAAGAAAACCGGTCCCAATACACTGGTCATAAAAGGGATAACACCTACAAAAAACATAAAAGTTGAAGACTGAAAATGACATCGCATCGATATTATAGCGGTGAAAGAATTTTTTCAAATGTTTTAAGCATTTGAAGACGACTCTATTCGACCTACAACAATTCCTTTGCTTGGCCTATGTAGATATGGGTTGTAAAATAATAAAATACTATTTATTCAGATTATATTTTTATTACTAAAGTGTAACAACAATTAACTTATGTAAAACTAATTCAATTCAGCACTTAATCAAAGTACTTAGGTATTTATTTATTTATCTACCTATATATTGTTAAATGTACAAATTATGTATTAATAATTAAATTGAGCACTAAATCAAAGTAGGTATACACACTTAGGTAGATATTTATATAATATCTTAGTTTTACAAGGAGAATAACAATTCAATTCAAAATAATTTATTTCAGACGGTAATACATCTATAGAAAAATTATACATACACAATAAATCACAATAAAATAAAATTAAATAAAACCTAACACACCTGACCTAATACTATCTGTGGCTCATCTCATTGAGCCACCAGCGATGAGAGCGGTATAACACAGTATAATTATATAAAAACAATAGGTAACATAGCAGTGTATAAAGGGTTTACTATATATATTTACACACTAACACATCAATATATGAATACATTTATATACACACACACACACATTTATCATATCTCAACTAACTTCTCATTCCAATAACTATTTATTTATTACTAGTATTTCCCCGCGCCTTCACACTCACTTTTCTTCACACTTCACTTTTGTTTACCTAATTGATTTAAAACTAAGCTTGCATAAGAGCAGTTTTTCGTGATTATCAATGTAATAACAGTTAGATAAAAACAGTTATCTAATACCAAAGATGTTTTATCGTCGTAATGCTAGATCTTAGTCTAATACCCATTACATAAGCCTTTATTTTAGGCCGAGAATATTCTATATGGACTGTCCATACATTATTGATTGAAATAGCACTTTTAAACACCATTAGGTAGCCTATTGAGTACAAAGAGTTGTACTAAGTTAAGTCTATTATTTACATAGTCTTAATTATTTACAAGTCGCTCCGAGACGCGGCCCACGGTCTTTATTTAGATAGATAGATAGTCTTTATTGTACACTTAAACTAAGAAACAATTTACAGAAACAATTTATACTAACTTAAGCTACAATTGGCGGTCTTATCGCTCAAGAGCGATCTCTGCCAGACAACCTGGTCACTATTATATCATCATCATCAACCTATATTAGTCCACAGCTGGACGTAGGCCTCCCCCAATGAGCGCCATAGCACCCTGTCTTCAGCTTGACACATCCATCATCTGCCAGCCAGCAGTCTTTCGCAGATCGTCATCCCACCAGGCCGGAGGGCACTATTATATATACATATTATACTATTTACACAGCGCTCGGGGGCTGCCACGTGACGGTCGCCATCTTCCTGTTGATCTCCTGCAGTACGATGGCACAGCGCCTCAACTGTGCGGGCTGCAGGACGGGCGGCGGGTCGCGCGCGAGCCTCTCCGCCGACGCGGCCCGCGGGCGCGCGGCGCGACGCAGCGCGCGCCGGCGACGGGCCAGCGCTGTCGCTGGAATCAGGAAGAATCGAGTTACAATAACAAATTACAATCCTACTAATATTATAAACGCGAACTAATACAATAAAGTGCATCGTCAAGCCAATATGGACCTACGGGATACAACTGTGGGGCTCTGCCAGTAACAGCAATATTGAGATTTTGGAAAGGTTTCAAAGTAAAACAATAAGAAAAATGCTACAAATATCCCCTCATATTAGCAACAAGTTCATGTATACTGACATCAAGCTAAACACAGTGAAACAAGAAATTGAAGCCTTCAGCAAAAACTATCAGCTCCGGCTAGACAACCACAGAAACGAACTCGCGTCTCAACTGCAAGGAACAGGAACCCTTAAATTCTCTAGACTTAAGAGACATAGTATCCCAAATCTAGCGGAAAGATTCGCAGACAAAAGCCTAGAGGCGACTCACTGGAATTAACTCTACTAACGACTCAAAAAGCGGATTGTATCAGAGAGCCGATTGGATTATTGTTTTTATGAACAGATCGCCAAGTAGCAGTAGATAAGCAATAGAAAAAAAAATTAGTTATAAACGCGAAAGTTTGTAGGTATGGATCGTTGGATGGATGGACGTTTGTTACTCTTTCAAGCAAAAACTATTGAATGGATACGGATGAAATTTGGCACAGAGATAGATCATAGTCTGGAATAACACATAGGCTATATTTTATCCCGGAATTCCCACGGGAACGGGGATAACCGCGGAAGAAACCGCGAAGCGCTGCTAGTTTCCACATATTATGTTAACCGAGCGAGACATCCTTTGTTTTCGAAAGTAACTCTGTCTGTCATGCTTTCACGCCTAAAGTACTGAACCAATTTAAATGAACTTTGGTACAGAGAGAGTCTAGAAAGGAAGGGCATAGGTTACTTTTTAATGCGAAAAAGAGTGTTGTGAGGGGTTGACATAGGCGATGGAAGTTTGTATCGTAATTTCGTCATTTTTGTAGCTAGAAGCTTGAAACTATTTTCTTTACTTTTGGTTAAATATATGTATAAATAGACTACCCAGGCACTATTCCGATGACTAAGTTGTGGGCACAGCTAAATAAAAAAATCCAGATTTTTTTTTTTTATTGGAAATGGTTGAGTCTTTGACCATGTTAAGCGTTTGACCAAGTGAAGATGTGGCCTAAGATGGAGCACACTTTCCCAGAAGGAACTTATTCACTTTTCATTATAAGTCTCCGAGATCATATTCTAGCAGGAAAACAGACGCAGGAAGCTCATTCCATATAATTGAAAATATGTTACTTTAACTTACCACTTTCTTTTTCTTTTGCTTTATAAGTTTCATCTAAATCTCGTTTCTTGGGAGACTGAAAAAACAAAATTGTTTTCATAAGATCAAGAAAAATACATTTAGTGTTACTCATTGTTGCTCAATAAGGTAATCAAGCTTAGTTAGGTTATACAAAATGTATTGTTGTAATGTAGGACTCATAATGATGGAATATTCATTGAATGTCCAGCAGTGGACTCATGATGGGCTGATAATGGTGATGTATTCTAATTTCTGTAAGTAATAGAATCAGTTATTTAGTACCCATACCACAGGACTTGAGTAGCTTAGTTTGGGGCTAGATGGTGCGGTGTGGATTTTCCAGCATTATTTAGTATAGGGGAGAAGGAGGCACATTAGGACACTTTTTAAAGAATAGGTCGTAGATTTTTTTGTTTTTAAAATTTTTGTATGTTTTATGCGGTAAAACCTATATTTGTATTTTACCTTTACAAATCAATAATAAAATAAACATGTTTATTGAGAAGATTGTGCAAAATTTTCATTTTAGTAAGACACTGACAATGTCCAAAACTGCCCCCCTTGGGGGGTAGTTTGGGACGCTACTGGGTATGATAATATGATAGTAATAAAATCTTTAAAATTAAATAATTATAGTAATTATTTCATTATTATGAAATGTTTTAGTTAAAAACTATAAATTCTTCAATTATCACAATTAAATTCGTACATGACATCAACCAAACTTAGAAACTATGAAAATGCAGTTACTCAAACATGAAATCATTAAATATGTAGATTATTATGCGTCATTTATTATTAGGATAAATAACACACACAGTTTAAATCTTGAAAAATGTAATCTAAAAGTATCGCAGCAGTTCTGGAAGGGCTTTCATTCATTGGGTGATGGGAGCTTTGTCAGGATGATCCAATATTAATATCAACCACTCATCTTCTTTTCTTTTCTACCATTCAATACAAAGCAATTTTATTCATTTCCCATGCCTCTGTGTATTTTTTAAATCCTTAGTACATTGGTACGCCAACAAACTGGTTTTATTGATATTAAACCATAATTTATCTTTGATGATTTTAAAATACTTATATTTTTCCACCATAACTTCTTCTTTTGTAAATAACTGATTGATGCTATATTTTTCTTATATTTGCTTCGGCGATAAGCAACTTAAAACAAATGAAAACTTTTTATATTACCAATCACACACATTATGACATGTCCTAAAGTGCCCCTAATATCTAGTCCTAACCTACCCCAAGGGGTCATTTAAAAAACTTTGTGACACAATTTTTTTTTTATTACATTAGAAACTAATACGGTAGGCTCTATCCATGCATGGATACCCAAACTTAATAGAAACTATAAAAAAACATATAATTTATTCTGAAAGTGACCAAATAAACCCTTACGGAGTTCAGATGAAAAATTTACTCCAGCCAACGGAAAACCCGACCTGCTAATAAAATCAGTTTTACACCTGACAGCGTGGTGAATGATATGTCATGGTTTGTAGTAGTAGTGTTGAATACTAAAATGCATTTTCTTCCAAAAAAATGTCGATGGTTTTGGAGTAATCTCCAATGTCTAAAGGTGCCCCTGTCCTAAGCTACCTCCTTCTCCCCTATTAAATGATGATGATTAAGTCCTACATCAACTGCATCATCAAATAATTCAATAATACTTTCTGCAATACACAATCATCCTTCTCAGAAAAATATAGGCATTTTACATTTAGATGTCATCTCATCATCATCTACAACCTTTACTGGTCCACTGCTGGATGCAGGCCTTCCCATGATAAGCGCCTCATTTAGATGTGCGAAACACCAAATGTCATTTAAATTCAGTAGTTTTAGTTCAGTAAGTACTTGCATCCAATTAATGCTGAGGCAGAGCCGATTTTGTAGGCAGACTGAGGTAAAGATATGCTTTATTTTTGTTGTATTGAAAATATCGTACATAACTACAGCATTCTTGTTTATAAAATAAAGATTTTACTTGTTTTTTCGTCCAGGCCTAGGACGAGAGAAATCAAAAACAGGTAAAATCTTCAGCATTGTTCCTTACAGCGGGTATTTGATATTCTATTTAAGCTTCTTACTCTTCGCTTGATTTGCTTTTGGTAATGCTGTGCGTCATAGAACTGAGGCTGCGAGCGACGCACGCGTCCTGTGCGTCGCTTTATATCCTCTACTGCAGGGAGAGAGTCCGCTCCGCGTCGAGCAGCAAAGAACGTGTGCCCACATTTACAAGATTTCGATGCAACAGCAACCTGTGAAACAAAAATGTAATACAGTGAAGGAAGGTGGTCGGGCTTGTTTTGGTCGTCATTACTTACTTGCATTTCACATTTAGGGCAGCTTTTAGCAATCATTTTATTTCTACCCATTATTTTTTAATTAGTTTGATAATTGACGATTATATTCGCTTAACCCGTCACCTCCGGGTCAAATCAGGGGTAGTTTTTTTATATTTTTTTATCTAAGTGGATAGTTTTTTTATAAAATTAAATCTTTGTTGTTTCGGACTGGCCTTGGCTATTATCCCACCAGAATACAATAATTTACTTTCAGTTCTCAAAGTTTGACTATTTCACCTGTTTGTGGATGATCCGGAAATCACCGGTTTTTAACCGGTTGTGAATTGTTCTTCTTGGAGTTTTGGTTTACATTTGGTTAGGTATTACAAACGTTGTGAAAAATGGCGGCTAGACTGAAACTGTCATTATCAATTTATTTACTAATGTCACTGTTAAAATAAACAAGGTGTTTGGTTGGTTTGTTTTGTTGTTTAGATTTATTTTATTTTGTGGTGTTTTCATTCGATACCGTCCAGAAATCAAATGTTTGTGAAATGAAATGGATTACTTGGATAACCCGAGAAACCGAGAGCGTAATACAATCAAACTTGTAGGTCTAACGCTCGATATAACAAGCAGTCTAAACAAGTTTTTCCTGTGTGCATGTAGCAGAAAGTTTATCTCTAAAAAGCTACTAATAAAACACGTTTCATCCTGCGACGGGAAAACCATCAACCATTTCTGCAGTTGGTGTAATATAAGCTTCAAAAACCGTGGAAACTTAGTGCAACATGCTAGGTTTATTCATGGGGATGACAGGTAAGCTCCTGATTTACAAGCAAATATGTCACTACTACTCGCAAAACATCGAACTGTTGTTGCTAAACTGCTTTAAACTTTCTTAAAGTTGAGCATAGTACAGTAAAAGTCTTTGTACCCTACAAAATGAATTCAAAGTTGTTTACAGAGTTAACTTTCTAGCTGTATTTATTAGTTTTAAGTGAACAGAAAGACTGAGAATGAGTTGCTTCAAATCTCTGAATGCTAGGTTATACCTGTCTTGCTTTTGACATTTACTAGCTACATTTTAGTCCTGAGCTACTCTTTCTTCTGTGAGCTTAGAAAAAACTAAATTGTTATCTGTATACCGTGTAATTCTGCTTTGAATATCTCCAAAGAGCCATAAAAAGTAGTGGAACATACAAATCATAGTAGTTTAGTGTGTAAATTATAAAATCTTCAGATAGCAATGTCTTGTGAATCAGATTGTCACCATTTTCTTTCAAATAAGTCTTTAGACCACAGTCTGATAGAGTGAATATTAAAATCAATCAATTATTAATTAGAAATCTAAATTTGTGTGACACTCACTTATACCATAATCCATCCATTATTAACCACAGGGTTATAATGGGTTAAGATTAATTTAGTTTGAATACAATTAATTGAGCACCAAAAAAACCAATCAAAGAAAAATACAACTGTTCTACAAATATCAATAAATCAGAACAAGTATTTACAGTTGAAACAGAGCAAATTGCAGCAGTTGCAAAATTAAATTGTATTGATTTTATATAATCCCAGTGTACATCATTCTTTGATATATTTCAGCTCGTTCTAATTTAAAAATCATTACATTTTACCTATAATACACTTGATTTACTTAAAACCGTATAAAATACCAAATAAAAAACTCTATATTTTAGGCTATTTATAACAGTGGTTTCAAATAAAGAAGTGAACACATTTAGACATTGTTTTGGTGATGTAGTTAAGATATAAAATGCTAAAACTACATACATAGTTTTGAAACACGGTAACAAAGACTCGGTAAAATCAAACATTTCTTATCTTAATTGAAAATTTGAAACACTACTATAAAAAGACTAACAATGAAAGTTTATGATACAAACTTCTAAAGTAATAAAAAGATGAATCCCCCGGCTTCTACCAAAGTTCCAAAAAGTAAAAAAAGGTACAACATCCTACTTATTTTAATACTAGTAGCACCTCGCGGTTTCACCATCGGTAATTCCCGTGCCCGTGGGAATTCCGGGATAATGTTGCCTTTTTGTTATTCCAGACTGTAATCTATCTCTGTGCCAAATTTCATCCATATCCGTTCATTAGTTTTTACGTGAAAGAGTAACATCCATCCATCCATACTTACAAACTTTCGCGTTTATAATATTAGTAGGATTGTATAGGTATAGTGACATGATTGTGACATTTTTGTATAGGATTTCCATACTTCCCTATCCTATAATCACTACATAATATAAAACAAAATAGCTTTCTCTGTCCCTATGTATCCTTAAATCTTTAAAACTACGCAACGGATTTTGATGCAGTTTTTTTAAATAGATAAAGTGATTCAAGAGGAAGGTTTATTCGCACGGTTTTATACGTATAATAAAACCGTGCGAAGCCGGGGCGGGTCGGTACTAATCTTTAAACTACCTTGGAACAATTGTGTGTATGATCAGCAAATATTTGGTCTGGGGTTCTGGCTGTTTTATATGTAGAAACATATACATATATTCGAATCGAACCCGCAACCTCCAGCGTCACAACCGAACCTTCCCCCACCTGCCTGCACATCGGTCGTCGTAAAGTCGTAAACGTCGTAAACTAGACAAACAAACAAAAGAATGAAAAACAGTTCATTTGTATTTTTGGTCGATGCATCCTCGCGACACGCCATTATTCAGTTAGTACTTAAAGAATCATCATCATCATCAACACCAGTCCACTTCTGGATATAGGCCTCCCCTACACTCCCATGCGAGATCTCAGTGCAGATCACAGTTCCCCCACTTAGTAAATCAGTAAATCAATATCTTTATTTCTTTAGGCTTACAAAATAAGCACTTAGACAAGTCAAATTTAATACTATAGGTATATGATTATCAAAATAATCTATGAAATAAAGTGATAATTTATTTTCAGTTCGCTTCAATCTTTAGTCCCCTAATGAGCCTAATGAGTTTTTTTTGTATGACTTAACTAAACAAAATTCTTTTATATTTTCAGTTTCAAAAAGCATGGGATACCGAGACCAAAGAAATTCAAATGCAACGTCTGCGAAGAAAAGTACGACGATATGTGGAAACTGAAACACCACATTAGACGAGTACATTACAACCTTATAGCCGGGACACCAAGGTTTGAAATTGAACAAGTCAACAAAGTCTGGTTCGAGAAAGTACTCAATTCACAAAGCTTAGTCGAAATGAAGAAAACAGGTCCCAATACACTGGTCATAAAAGGGATAACACCTACAAAAAACATAAAAGTTGAAGACTGAAAATGACATCGCATCGATATTATAGCGGTGAAAGAATTTTTTCAAATGTTTTAAGCATTTGAAGACGACTCTATTCGACCTACAACAATTCCTTTGCTTGGCCTATGTAGATATGGGTTGTAAAATAATAAAATAATATTTATTCAGATTATATTTTTATTACTAAAGTGTAACAACAATTAACTTATGTAAAACTAATTCAATTCAGCACTTAATCAAAGTACTTAGGTATTTATTTATTTATCTACCTATATATTGTTAAATGTACAAATTATGTATTAATAATTAAATTGAGCACTAAATCAAAGTAGGTATACACACTTAGGTAGATATTTATATAATATCTTAGTTTTACAAGGAGAATAACAATTCAATTCAAAATAATTTATTTCAGACGGTAATACATCCATAGAAAAATTATACATAAGTACACAATAAATCACAATAAAATAAAATTAAATAAAACCTAACACACCTGACCTAATACTATCTGTGGCTCATCTCATTGAGCCACCAGCGATGAGAGCGGTATAACACAGTATAATTATATAAAAACAATAGGTAACATAGCAGTGTATAAAGGGTTTACTATATATATTTACACACTAACACATCAATATATGAATACATTTATATATATATACACACACACACACACATTTATCATAGCCTCAACTAACTTCTCATTCCAATAACTATTTATTTATTACTAGTATTTCCCCGCGCCTTCACACACTTTTTTTATATGAGAACTAGCGACCCGCCCCGGCTTCGCACGGTTTTATTATACTTATAAACCTTCCTCTTGAACCACTCTATCTATTAAAGAAAACCGCATCAAAATACGTTGCGTAGTTTTAAAGATTTAAGCAGTCAAAGGGACATAGGGAAATAGGGACAGAAAAAGCGACTTTGTTTTATACTATGTAGTGATGTTTTAAGACTATTTCTTTCCCCTGGGAATTGATTTACGGGATGAAAAATAGATAATGTGTTATTCCAGGACTAGATCTACGTCTATTCAAAATATCCTGATTTGTACAGTACTTTTTGCTTGAAAGAGTAATAAACATCTATACATCCATCCAAACTATCGCGGTAAGTATTTGTAGATAAACCAATAAAATCACCAGAAGTATGATTTATCGTTAAAATCCCTATTTTTGTAGTTTACGGTATTGTTTTGACATTGGAAAAGAGTCTTGGTAGATTTTGTTTACCTAATTGATTTTAAACTAAGCTTGCCTAAGAGCAGTTTTTCGTGGTTATCAATGTAATAACAGTTAGATAAAAACAGTTATCTAATACTTACCAAAGATGTTTTATCGTCGTACGTAATGCTAGATCTTAGTCTAATACCCATTACATAAGCCTTTATTTTAAGCCGAGAATATTCTATATGGACTGTCCGTACATTATTGATTGAATAGCACTTTTAAACACCATTAGGTAGCCTATTGAGTACAAAGAGTTGTACTCAAGTTAAGTCTATTATTTACAAGTCGCTCCGAGACGCGGCCCGCGGTCTTTATTTAGAAAGATAGATAAAAACTCTTTATTGTACACTTAAAACTAAGAAACAATTTATACAAACTTAAGCTACAATTGGCGGTCTTATCGCTCAAGAGTGATCTCTGCCAGACAACCTGGTCACTATTATATCATCATCATCAACCTATATTAGTCCACTGCTGGACATAGGCCTCCCCCAATGAGCGCCATAGCACCCTGTCTTCAGCTTGACACATCCATCATCTGCCAGCCAGCAGTCTTTCGCAGATCGTCATCCCACCTGGCCGGAGGGCACTATTATATATACAGGGTGTTAGTGTGAACACAGTTGTCCTTGAAACCAGAGGTTCGGCACCATGAGTAGAATCCAAAACGGATGAAAACAAATTATTCTATTTTTTACTCATTTTTTAAAGAAATTTTTTATAAACACTAAACGTTTGCTCACAAACACGTGACACAAGTACTTCGACCAGGCGACACGTGGCATGTGCACCTCAGTGTCGGATCACCTTCTGTGCGAATATCCCGTCTTTTGAAGGGCACAAGTAATGAAGTTACGATCCAAGTAAGGCGCGGGTAGGTACTTAAAATGTGTAGAGTGACTATGGCATCGTGTACGATAGCGAAGACATGAAATATCAAAATCTTGCAAAACTGAAATAGGTGTTAAGCTTTTCTCATCGGTTTTGGATTCTATTCATGATGCTGAACCTCTGGTTTCAAGGACAACGGTTCACACTAACACCCTGTATTATACTATTTACACAGCGCTCGGGGGCTGCCACGTGACGGTCGCCATCTTCCTGTTGATCTCCTGCAGTACGATGGCACAGCGCGCCAACTGTGCGGGCTGCAGGACGGGCGGCGGGTCGCGCGCGAGCCGCTCGGCCGACGCGGCCCGCGGGCGCGCGGCGCGACGCAGCGCGCGCCGGCGACGGGCTAGCGCTGTCGCTGCAATCAGGAAGAATCGAGTTAAGCCGCGTACAGACTGCTGTAACGTAACATGCATTGTAACACGCAATGAAAGAATTTACCGTCCACACTGTCGCAATGTATCATGCAATGTAACAGATATCCCATAGTGTGGACGCCTCGCGCGCACGAACCGTGCACACAACGCGCACGAACAGAGCATTTCAACTCGTGCGCGCCGCGATCCGCCATTTGTCAATTTTTTCGCCGAACACAAAGGGGCGCGCAGTGTGCGCGGAGCGCCAGTGTGGACGGGTTTGTGTCTGTACTGCGGAAAGCGCGCGAACCATGGAAGAAAACACAGCTACGGCAGACTGAGCTATGTTCTCCGCGTGCATGCCGGAAAAGATGCGAACACGCACGTACGAGCTCAGTTCGTGCGCGCGCTGCGTCCACACTTATGAAACCTTTCATGTTATATTGCATGTTACGTTACTAGAGTCTGTACGCGGCTTTACAAGTTAATAACAAGTTACAATCCTACTAATATTATAAACGCGAAAGTTTGTAAGTATGACAATATACAATTTAAATGAAATTTGGTACAGAGAGAGTCTAGAAAGGAAGGGCATAGGTTACTTTTTAATGCGAAAAAGAGTGTTGTGAGGGGTTGACATAGGCGATGGAAGTTTGTATCGTAATTTCGTCATTTTGTAGCTAGAAACTTGAAACTATTTTCTTTACTTTTGGTTAGATATATGTATAAATAGACTACCCAGGCACTATTCCGATGACTAAGTTGTGGGCACAGCTAAATAAAAAAATCCTGATAATTTTTTTTTTATTGGAAATGGTTGAGTGTTTGACCATGTTAAGCGTTTGACCAAGTGAATATGTGGGCTAAAATGGAGCACACTTTCCCAGAAGGAACTTATACACTTTTCATTAAAAGTCTCCAAGATCATATTCTAGCGGGAAAACAGACGCAGGAAGCTCATTCCATATAATTGAAAATATGTACTGCCTATGATTAGTTTTTTTTATTATTGTTTATAATTCTAGTTTAGGTTAAGAAATTTATAGGCAATAAATGATTTTTCTATTCTATTCTATTCTATGTTACTTTAACTTACCACTTTCTTTTTCCTTTGCTTTATAAGTTTCATCTAAATCTCGTTTCTTGGGAGACTGAAAAAACAAAATTGTTTTCATAAGATCAAGAAAAATACATTTAGTGTTACTCATCGTTGCTCAATAAGGTAATCAAGCTTAGTTAGGTTATACAAAATGTATTGTTGTAATGTAGGACTCATAATGATGGAATATTCATTGAATGTCCAGCAGTGGACTCATGATGGGCTGATAATGATGATGTATTCAATAGAATCAGTTATTTAGTACCCATACCACAAGACTTGAGTAGCTAAGTTTGGGGCTAGATGGTGTGGTGTGAATTTTCCAGCATTATTTATTATTTATTTTATTAAATGATGATAATTAAGTCCTAAATCAACTGCATCATCAAATAATTCAATTATACTTTCTGCAATAAACAATCATCCAACTCAGAAAAATATAGGCATTTTAAATTTAGATGTGTGAAACACCAAATGTCATCTAAATTCAGTAGTTTTAGTTCAGTAAGTACTTGCATCCAATTAATGCCGAGGCAGAGCCGATTTTGTAGACAGACTAAGGTAAAGATATGCTCTATTTTTGTTGTATTGTAAATATTGTACATGTCTACAGTAGTATATAATTATTTATTAATAAAATAAAGATTTTACTAGTTTTTTTGTATCGTCCAGGCCTAGGACGAGACAAAACAAAAACAAGTAATGAAGATTTTACTTGTTTTTGGTTCAGTGGGTATTTGATATTTTAAGTTTATTACTCTTCGCTTGATTTGCTTTTGGTAATGCTGTGCGTCATAGAACTGAGGCTGCGAGCGCCGCACGCGTCCTGTGCGTCGCTTTATATCCTCTACTGCAGGGAGAGAGTCCGCTCCGCGTCGAGCGGCAAAGAACGTGTGCCCACATTTACAAGATTTCGATGCAACAGCAACCTATGAAACAAAAATGTAATTCAGTGAAGGAAGGTGGTCGGGCTTGTTTTGGTCGTCATTACTTACTTGCATTTCACATTTTGGGCAGCTTTTAGCAATCATTTTATTTCTCCCCATTATTTTTTAATTAGTTTGATAATTGACGATTAAATTCGCTTAAAATTATGGATAGTTTTTTATAAAATTAACACGTTAACTGTCCAGTGACTCGAAACGGAGTCACTTATGTGCCAAGTTCATAAGTCCATGACTCTGACGGGAATCATAATACGTGGGTCGACTAAATGTTATTTATTTCACTGGACGTATGAATAAAAGCTAAAACATTATCATGGACGTATGAATAGATAACTAGACAACATAAAAATCAAAAGAGCCTACGTAATTGTTGCCAGTATATATGGGTAAAATAAATCAAATTATACTATAGACAACTAGCTACCCGCCCCGGCTTCGCACGGTGTTATTATATGTATAAACCTTAATCTTGGATCACTCTATCTATTAAAAAAAACCGCATTAAAATCCGTTGCATAGTTTTAAAGATTTAAGCATTCAAAGGGACATAGGGATATAGGGACAGAAAAAGCGACTTTTTTTTATACTATGTAGTGATGATAATTTTATTCAATGATATATATTATAACATGGTCGGCACAACGCTGATTTACATTTAGGGCAGCTTTTTGATTATTATTTCATGTGCCGATAACACGGAAAGAATAAAAAAAACACGCGGTTCATGTTCAGACGTCTAAGACTCCGCCCGGAGTCATAATTTATTTTTTGGGGTTTTTCCTAGAAAACTAATTTTTTAGGGCCAAATTAGCATAATTGTTTACACTTAGACCCTTTTTGTTTAGGGTATAAGCGAAATTTCAGTTGGACGTATCATATATACTTATTACTATTGTTCTGGAACAGTTAACGTGTTAAACCATTGTTGATATTTCGGACTGGCCTTGGCTATTAACCCACCAGAACACAATAATTTACTTTCCAGTTCTCAAAGTTTGACTATTTCACCTGTTTGTGGATGATCCGGAAATCACCGGTTTTTAAACGGTTGTGAAAAATAGCGGCTAGACTGAAACTGTCATTATCAATTTATTTACTAATGTCACTGTCAAAATAAACAAGGTGTTTTGGTTTGTTTTGTTGTGTTTAATTATTTTATTTTGTGGTGCTTTATACCGTCCAGAAATCAAATGTTTGTGAAATGAAATGGATTACTTGGATAACCCGAGAAACCGAGAGCGTAATACAATCAAACTTGTAGGTCTAACGCTCGATATAACAAGCAGTCTAAACAAGTTTTTCCTGTGTGCATGTAGCAGAAAGTTTATCTCTAAAAAGCTACTAATAAAACATGTTTCATCCTGCGACGGGAAAACCATCAACCATTTCTGCAGTTGGTGTAATATAAGCTTCAAAAACCGTGGAAACTTAGTGCAACATGCTAGGTTTATTCATGGGGATGACAGGTAAGCTCCTGATTTACAAGCAAAGATGTCACTACTAATCGCAAAACATATAACTGTTGTTGCTAAACTGCTTTAAACTTTCTTAAAGTTGAGCTTAGTACAGTAAAAGTCACCTTTGTACCCTACAAAATGAATTCAAAGTTGTCTACAGAGTTAACTTTCTAGCTGTATTTATTAGTTTTAAGTGAACAGAAAGACTGAGAATGAGTTGCTTCAAATCTCTGAATCCTAGGTTATACCTGTCTTGCTTTTGACATTTACTTGCTACATTTTAGTCCTGAGCTACTCTTTCTTCTGTGAGCTTAGAAAAAACTAAATTGTTAGCTGTATACCGTGTAATTCTGCTTTGAATATCTCCAAAGAGCCATAAAAAGTAGTGGAAAATACAAATCATAGTAATTTAGTGTGTAAATTATAAAAATTTCAGATAACAATGTTCTTGTGAATCAGATTGTCACCATTTTCTTTCAAATAAGTCTTTATACCAAAGTCTGATAGAGTGAATATTAAAATCAATAAATTATTAATTAGAAATCTAAATTTATCTGAATTTAAAGCTTATGTGTGTGTGACACTCACTTATACCATAATCCATCCATTATTAACCACAGGGTTATAATGGGTTAAGATTAATTTAGTTTGAATACAATTAATTGAGCACCAAAAAACCCAATCATAGAAAAATACAACTACAAATATCAATAAATCAGAACAAGTATTTACAGTTGAAACAGAGCAAATTGTAGACAGTTGCAAAATTAAATTGTATTGATTTTATATAATCCCAGTGTACATCATTCTTTGATATATTTCAGCTCGTTCTAATTTAAAAATCACTATATTTGACCTATAATACACTTGATTTACTTAAAACCGTATAAAATACTAAATAAAAAGCTCTATGTTTTAGACTATTTATAACAGTGGTTTCAAATAAAGAAGTGATCATTTAGACATTGTTTTGGTGATGTAGTTAAGATATAAAATGCTAAAACTACATACATAGTTTTAAAACACGGTTACAAAGACTCAGTAAAAGCGAACATTTCTTATCTTAATTGAAAATTTGAAACACTACTATAAAAAGACTAACAATGAAAGTTTATGAAACAAACTTCTAAAGTAACAAAATGATGAATCCCCCGGCTTCTACCAAAGTTCCAAAAAGTAAAAAAAGGTACAACATCCTACTTATTTTAATACTAGTAGCACCTCGCGGTTTCACCATCGGTAATTCCCGTTCCCGTGGGAATTCCGGGATAATGTTGCCTTTTTGTTATTCCAGACTGTAATCTATCTCTGTGCCAAATTTCATCCATATCCGTTCATTAGTTTTTGCGTGTAAGAGTAACATCCATCCATCCATACTTACAAACTTTCGCGTTTATAATATTAGTAGGATTGTATAGGTATAGTGACATGATTGTGACAATTTCCATACTTCCCTATCCTATAATCACTACATAGTATAAAACAAAGTCGCTTTCTCTGTCCCTATGTCCCTTTGTATGCTTAAATCTTTAAAACTACGCAACGGATTTTGATGCGGTTTTTTTTAATAGAAAGAGTGATTCAAGAGGAAGGTTTATACGTATAATAAAACCGTGCGAAGCCGGGGCGGGTCGGTACTAATCTTTAAACTACCTTGGAACAATTGTGTTTATGATCTGCAAATATTTGGTCTGGGGTTCTGGGTGTTTTATATGTAGATATATATTTTAATCGAACCCGCAACCTCCAGCGTCACAAGCGAACCTTCCCCCGCCTGCCTGCACATAGGTCGTCATAAAGTCGTAAACGTCGTAAACTAGACAAACAAACAAAAGAATGAAAAACAGTGCGCTTGTATTTTAGGTCGATGCATCCTCGCGACACGCCATTATTCAGTTGCTTAAAGAATCATCATCATCATCAACACCAGTCCACTTCTGGATATAAGCCTCCCCTACACTCCCATGCGAGATCTCAGTGCAGATCACAGTTCCCCCACTTAGTAAATCAGTAAATCAATTTTATTTCTTTAGGCTTACAAAATAAGCACTTAGACAAGTCAAATTTAATAATATAGGTATATGATTATCAAAATAATCAATGAAATAAAGTGATAATTGATTTTCAGTTCGCTTCAATCTTTAGTCCCCTAATGAGCCTAATGAGTTTTTTTTGTATGACTTAAGTAAAAAATATTCTTTTATATTTTCAGTTTCAAAAAGCATGGGATACCGAGACCAAAGAAATTCAAATGCAACGTCTGCGAAGAAAAGTACGACGAAATGTGGAAACTGAAACACCACATTAGACGAGTACATTACAACCTTATAGCCGGCACGCCAAGGTTCGAAATCGAACAAGTCAACAAAGTCTGGTTCGAGAAAGTACTCAATTCACAAAGCTTAGTCGAAATGACGAAAACAGGTCCCAACACACTGGTCATAAAAGGGATAACACCTACAAAAAACATAAAAGTTGAAGACTCTCAACCAGTGAAAGTGGACCTACATAGTATATACCCGACTAATAAAAGGCAAAAGGATGCCCAGTGTAGTATATGTAAGAAAACCTTTAGAAATAGAGATCTCAAGAAACATATACAAGAATCACACTTGAGGGACTTTATCAAGCATAAATGTAATAACTGTGGTATGAACTTTAAAAGATCTTATCTATTTCTCAGGCATGTATGTAATAAACCGGATAATAGACAGAAGAAAGTTAAAGGAGTATCCTTAAGTAGAGATGGTAGGGATGGTATTAAAATTTCTAGTGTAACAAGTCTAAAGCCAGTTGAAATTGATTGATGTAAAGCTTGGTTTGCACTGAACTTGAGTAAAATGGCGCTATACATACCTTTAGGAGTATTTTAATTCATTCGATTCGTTTCCGTGATGGAAACGTCAATTTCGAATTCGATTCCATTTGCGTCAGATCTTTAGAACGCTATTTTGATTTCATATCGAAACTAATAATGACCTAAGGGTCCAAATTCAAATGGCAAAAGTTTTCGAATGCGTTTGTCTAAAATAGCGTTCATCGTCAAAAGTTTCCGAAATCGAATGCGAAGGCTTTTCCGATGAATTAAAATACCCTTGCTGTTGCCTCAATGTCTAACTTGAAATCAATTATCAGTTTAATTCAAATGTAAACCAGTGGTACAAAATTTGACGACCGATGTGGCGCGGTGGGCGAAGGTCCGCCTGCGACGCAGGAGGTTGCGGGTTCGATTCCCGCTTCGGAACAAATTTGTGTATGATCTGCAGAAATTTGTTCCGTTTGTCTGGGTGTTTTCTATGTATTATAAAAAATATCTATCTTTGTAATGTATTGTATTAAGTATATCAGTCATCTAGTACCCATATGACAAGCTCTGCTTAGCTTGGGGCTAGATGATGCTAAGCAGTGCTTGTGTTATGTGTACTAGATGACTGATATACTTAATACTTACAATAAATTACATAGATAATTTTCAATTTTAAGAGTCCATGAAATAGAATAGAGGAATTCCGAACGCGGCCTTATCGCTATGAGCTATCTTTTCCAGGCAACCTTAGTATGGACTGGACAAAAACAAACAATAGGTATAGATGGTGGTACTTGTAAGTTAAATACTAACTTCACTTAAACAGTGTACAATTGCAAGGTTCAAAGTCGAGTTAGAATACAGACGTGAAACTAATTGATTAATGACAAAAAGCTTTTAAAAACAAAAATTATTTCGTGTCTCATGATTTTCTTTGATGATAAATCAGTTTTGTTGTAGTGTGTTGTGTGTTTACCAAAAATTTCTTAGTTATTTCAATGTTTTCTTTAATAATAATTTTGTATGTTTAAAAAAAAACTGTAAAACGACTTCAAATAGGTATTTAAAGCAAAACTAAGAACTTAATGTAATCAAATCATTGTACTGATCTTGATCTTTAAATGGTCCAAATGAGAAGCACCAACTTTATAAAAAAACATCAGAATCTGTTCGCAGAGGAACAAGTTCTGAGATGCAAATAAAAAAAAATACATTAAAATGGAGAACCTAAATGCCCTGCTGATTTTTAAGTCAGTTGAAAATGTCTAAGATACCAGAACCTAGGTTGCAAGATAGTAAATTTGTCAGAAAACAAGTAGGTACCTTACTTGTTTTCTGACAAATTTACTATCATATGCATGTGCGAGCTAGGCTTAAGTTTCAAAATCATAATTACTTATTATTAGGTAGATCATATTATAAACAAGCTTTTACATAATTAAAAAGGGTCGTTTCACACACCGCCCTTCCGGTTTGGATTAAGCCCTAAGATCCTAATCCAAGTTCCAAATAACATCATTCATTTTTTAATGCATTATTTTAAAGGCTTTTTCCTTCTATTTTGTATATTTTTTTTATTATTGACCCAGTTTTATTTAATTTAATTGATAAATCGTATTTATTTTCTTTATTTCTTTATTAGCGGCATATATTACACGAAGTACGGATGGACAGACATAATACACTTATAAATAAGTCTCTATAGGTGTTCTTTGGTTGCAGTATGCAGCCCTTTAAAATAATTACTCCGCAACATCACTATTTCTATATAAGAAGCCACATCGTTTTTCCGGCGTATGCGTTCGATGAATCTATTAGCTAGCATAGTTAGGTGGGCCCATGTAATCTAAAAATTAACTTTGTAAATCGTTTAACCGTTGATTACAAAGTTAACTTCGATAATAGTTAAAGCATTAAATTTTCTATACAATGAAACGACTAATGTATCGGATTAAGTTAGTGGAAGTTCTATTTAACATTGTTAACAAGAGCGTTAACATTTTTTGAAGCCAACTTAAATGTTTATCCTTTAAGTAGATGTTTACTTCGTTCATTAACAATTAACGGATTAAAGAGTTAATCTCCACCCTTTGTCTATGCGCTTAAGCTACAACTATGCTAGTACGGTTTTAATCAAACTCAAAGTGTTTTTTTCCTTTAGACCTTACAGGACTCGTGGGGACGTCAGAAAGTTAATTTATTATATATGTAAATTATATTATTACTAGGAAATAATGTGATCATTTTGATTTAATATCACTTCAATCTTTTTAAAGTAAAGTATAGAAGCGAACAAGAATACTCTACCTTGTTAGTTTTGGAGTTGGAGCAAAACTCTTCTCAAGCATTTTTATCCTCTAGCTAGCTAGATAATCTGATCTTTTGTAATAAGCCTTTTTAAAAAGAATAATTTTGTCGATTTATTTGAATTTATATACCTACTTATAATTTTTGCAACTAACTGTACTTTTTTTGTAGAAGCGACTATTACACTCAATTTACACTCAATTAGGTTGTGTCAATTTATTAACAAAAAATCGATAAAGAATAGAAACAATGTAAAGTAGTATTTCCAATTGAATCCATTGATCTAACAATCAAAACCTACCGGATGCGTCCTCAATGGCAATGCCCGAATAGCCTCTGTATCTTTTATTTAGTCTTGTCGAGCAGACTTGTGGATTAATGTATAATAATGTGAAATATGTGCAAAAAATGTGTTTTTGATTCAGAAATTCGGATTCTGTATTTTTTTATCTCTTTTTATGAAATAGTTAGGTTTATAAGAGAAGTGGCCTGACTATTAGGTTCTACAAATGTATATAATACGTACTTCCTTTGCTCACATCATTTTTTATAATTGTAAAATAAACCTATAGAATAATAAATCAAACCAATAGTAATCGTTGTAAACATTGTATTTATTATCAGTAAATTATGGCAAAATAAGTGTAAATAGAATGAGTGAAGTTATGGCGTAAGTTTTCTAGGTGAAGGATTTTCTAGAAGGTATGAAAAGTCCACGGTAGCAGTGGAGGGTAGATGAGAAAATACCTACGGGGAGGGAAGATGCATGAGCTAAGGCTCTAGAAGTCTAGACTAAACAGACGGACCGCATCTCAACTGTAATCCAACCGAAAATTGCAGTTCAGTACACGACTGCAATAGAACTGCAAACCAAACGCGCAGTCCGACTGCAGTTCAATTGCAGTCGGCAAACTGCACCCTACCCACCCACCCGCACTACTGTAACGCACAGCTCCCCCACATAGATGCGGATTATTTATTTATTTGTTCACACTTGACTTACAGAATTATTTAATATTCCAAAGCGTGAAACATTATTTTATTATCGAAAGTAGTTAAGAAATTACTTAGGGTTATAAAAATATTATTGCATAGTTATACCATAAAACAGGTAGGTACAGTTGGTGCAGTTTGGATGCGGTCGGTGTGCAATTCAATTACCGCTGACAGCAACTGAAATGCAATCGGACTGCGCGTTTGGTTTGCAGTTTTATTGCAGTCGTGTCAGCTACAATCAAACTGCAATTTGCGGTTGGATTGCAGTTGAAATTCGGTCCGTCTGGCTAGAGCTTAAGCTAGTCGCCTTGAGTCTAGGCTCATTTATCTTGAGATGCAATAATGAATGATATACAGAAGTGTAATGAATGATGTTGTAATTTTGTTTCATTATAACATCAAAACGTGAAAAATAAAAAACTGGTGAATTTGAGTAAAGATTTTTATTTCCACCCACTAAGCTACCTGCTAAAATAAGTCTTATATACAGGGTGTCCCATAATGAGTGGATAACCTGAAAGGTGCTTATGCGGCAAGTCAAGGCCAATCAGAAACATTTTTTATTTTTTTTCTATCTTGACCCGTTCGGAAAATATTTAATATTTTGTAAATTTGGAAAAATTTCTACCTTTGTTCACATCTAAATGGACTTTGTGCCCACAATTTTTAAATTTTTTGTTTTTGTAATACACTAAGGAAAAACAGTTTTTTTGAACACCGTTTGAAATATTTTGGTAACTAAGACCCTACTACTACGTTTGCCTAGTCACGGTCTCCACTCAAGAACACGTTTACCCCAAGGGATGTCGGTTCTTCGCGAGAAATGGCCAGCCCACTGCCACTTCAGCTTGCTAATTCTTTGACATATTATTATGTCGATAACTTTGGTTCTCTGTCGGATGTATTCATTACAAATCCTATCCTTCAGAGAAACTCTGAGCATCGCTCTATCCATAGCTCGCTGAGCGACTTTGAACTGGTGGACCAGCCCTACCGTGTGTGTCCACGTCTCAGCTCCGTAGGTCATTACGGGTAGGACACACTGATTGAAAACTTTTGTTTTCAAACATTGCGGATGATCAGATTTCACTCACTGTTTTTAAGTAGCAAAGTAACCGTTTTAGCACAAGAATGCCGAAAAAGAAATTTTATTGATGTGTTGGTTCAATTTCATTTTAAGTAGCATTGGCCCCTTTTTCAACAAAAGTAGCAATATCTCAGTTTCAAAACTTCCCTACAAAATTTCAATGTTTATTATCATTTTAGGATGCTCTTCAAATGGACATGTTTTAGATGTACATGGCATCTTAGGTTTTCTTATCTTTTTTTTTAATAACAGCAACTCAAACTTTGCCTAATAATATGAAAAATTAAAATTTTATACTTTAAACTTGCCAAGAAAATTACTGGTCCTAGTTACCAAAATATTTCAAACGGTGTTCAAAAAAAGTGTTTTTCCTTAGTATATTACAAAAACAAAAAATTAAAAATTGTTAAAATTGTGGGCACAAAGTCCAAAAATGTGACAAAGGTGCAAATTTTTTCAAATTTACAAAATATTAAATATTTTCCGAACGGGTCAAGATAGAAAATAAATAAAAAATGTTTCTGATTGGCCTTGACTTGCCGCATAAGCACCTTTCAGGTTATCCACTCATTATGGGACACCCTGTATATAACAGGTTAAGTAGGTAGGTAAGCAACATATCTACATTCATTACTAGGTTAACATGTATTCAAACATAAACAGGTAGGTATATGTAACTTGTACTGCATCATAAATAGGTGATCAATAATAATTGTGAGTGCAGGGTTGAGTATAACATGTATTCGAACATAATTAGGTAAGCATGAATTATTGCATCAAAAATAGGTGAACAATAATAATTGAGAGTGCAGGGCTAAGTAGTGTATTTGAACATAATTAGGTAAGCATGAATTATTGCATCAAAAATAGGTGAACAATAATAATTGAGAGTGCAGAGCTAAGTAGTGTATTTGAACATAATTAGGTAAGCATGTATTGCATTATAAATAGGTAAGCAGTAAACGTGCTATCTATTATGAGCGGCGTATCTATCTCGGCAGGGCTGGTTGTAAATGACTCGTAACATCTCCTGGTCAACTTCGCTGAGGTCCAAGCGGTGACCCATCGACATCGTACGTTGCCAAAGGTGGTCCTGAAGAGATGATAATAATAAGGTAGAACCACAGAAATCAGGTACAATATTATTCATATTTCTGTGGATAGAACAATCCACACAGCATCATAGACCCAAGCTAAGCAGAGCTTGTGTTATGGGTGATATGCTTAATATAAAACACTGAGTATGTACAAAGATAGATATTTTTTATTATAGGTACAGTAAAACAGTGCAACTTTGCCCAATTTTCTTGGATTTAGTGGTTTAATTTTAGATAATTTAAAAAGTATGTATAGTTCAAATTATGTTTGCGCTACATTATTATAAATAAATACTGTTCTTTGAAAATAAAAGATTAAAAATCGAATAAAATGGGACGGTATGTGTAAAAAATCATAATTTAGAGAGCGGGCTAAATAAAATAAAAAATTACAAGTTTGCCCATTTTGCAAAAAAAATCGTAATTCCGGTATTTTTGACCGTATGATCTCAAGATTTAAGGAACAAGCAATAGGGGTAATCAATGTTACTTTATATCTTAATATGAAACGTTCAAGCAAGCAAATTAATCGCCTAAATTGAGTGGGCAAAGACACAAATAATTTTTGGTCAATTTTCATACAAATAAAAAAATGTGCTAGGGTTGTCACATTGTTTTTTTTTCGACCATTTCTACTGCTAATGCATAGCATATCCTCAGAATAGTCTCTTACTTACTTAGTACTCTTCTTTTTTTTTTACTTTTGTTGTTCATTCTGAAAATAACCATTACATTAATTATAGCTTTTTTGCTTTAACAAAACGTGGTAGAATTTTCACCTTAACGCTGGTTATTAGTATCTGACACAAAAAAAATTATTAATAATAAGGTAAGCACCTCATTTAGCTTATAAAACAAATTAAGGGATTAATATACAAAAAAACTGTAGAAATGGTAAATTTTTCATTACATTATTTGATAAAGAGGAATTGAAATAAATAAATACTGAAAACTAAATACTTTCTCATAATAAAATAAATATATAAATAATTCCGGACAGTCCACACAGCATCATCTAGCCCCAAGCTAAGCAGAGCTTGTGTTATAGGTACTAGATGACTGATATACTTAATACAATACATTTCATAGATAGATATTTTTTATTATACATAGAATAGAAAACACCCAGAATAACGGAACAAATTTCTGCAGATCGTACACAAATTTGTTCCGAGGCGGGAATCGAACCCGCTAACTAACTAACTAACGTCGCAGGCGGACCTTCGCCCAACGCGCCACAACGGTCGTCTAATAGGTGGTTAGAAAGATACCAACCGACCTACTAATAATAGGACATACATAAATCAATTTTCATTTAATGTCGTAGTGACAACCCTGACAACAATATTTTGGTGGGCAAAGTCGTAAACAGTACTCCAGAAAAAGTAATTTGACATTGCCCACCTGAATATTTTCGAGTTTAAAAAAGGTTTCGCGTCAGATATTCGACAGTTATTGTTTATTTGTTATAAACTTATAGTGGTAAAATAATTACTTGCCTGCTGCAACTGCAAGTACTGTTTTTCAATAAAGTTTTCCGCACGAAATTTGGCCCGCCAAAAACACCACCAACTTTGACATCAACTGACAGTCAATTGAAGTGAAATTAGCAACAGTCGGTTAATTATTGTTGTCAGTGACATATTCAGAATTCTACCAATAAATAAGAAATAAAAGCTATTAAAACATTCTCGATAATACTAAAACTTTTAAAAAAAGTACCCTGGTGGGCATAGTCAAATTAGTTGGGCAAAGTTGCACTGTTTTACGGTATATAGAAAAACACCCAGAAACCTGGAACAAATAGGTACTTATGTAGATGTGCAGTAATTTTGCAATTTAAACAAGTTTTTTAATTTTGATTAGTGCGTTAGCCCAAGATCTAGGTAATTAGAATATTGAATAGATAGGGAAGGTAATTTATAAGAAACTAGCTATTCGCCGCGGTTTCACCAGCGTTTAATTCCAATTTCATATTGATCTCCTATAGGAATTTGATTTACCAGGACAAACAGTAGCCTGTGCTACTCTCCATATCCTTGGAGGTTACTTGACCTCGTAGTGCATTTTGTATTTTTACCTGAGCCGGTAGCACAGTGGCCTCTCCATGCCCGCACGCGGCCGCCTTGCACATGTAGTTGGCGGGCGCGTGTGACGCTATTGTATCTAACCTTATATCGGTCCAGCTACATTGTGTCAACTATACCTGAGCCGGGAGCACAGTGGCCTCTCCATGCCCGCACGCGGCCGCCTTGCACATGTAATTGGCGGGCGCGTGTGTGACGCTGTCGTAGTCGTATCCGAATGGAGAGTCACGGATGGACGCGGCTATGGGAGTCTTCTCTAGGTAGTGTTCTTTGCCTGAAGAATATTTTTTTTAATTTGGAGATCGAAATTCAATGTTTGTTTTTAGTTGATTATTTAAAAAAATAACATCAGTAGGTACCTACGTGTTCCTGTAGTTCCAGCATGCACAGTCACTACATAGCATAAAACAAAGTCGCTTTCTCTGTCCCTATGTATGCTTAAATCTTTAAAACTACGCGACGGAATTTGATGCGGTTTTTTCCATAAATAGAGTGATTCAAGACAAAAGTTTATACGTATAATAAAAACGTGCGAAGCCGGGGCGGGTCGCTAGTAAGAAATAAAACAATGTGAATGCATAAAAAAATAGTATACATGAACGGTGGTGGGACACTGCATTTTGGCGCATAAATTCCAGACGACGAGAGTGTTTTATTTATATCAGGTAGGTATATTATAAAAACGACAAATTTTATAGTAACCGACCTTTCTGCACATTATTCCAGTTGACAATCACGTAGTAGTCGCGATCGTGTCGGTTAGACTGCATCGGGACACCGATAGCTCTCATGAGGTTGTTCAGAATGTGTGCTGAATGCCCTAGAGCTCCAACTGTCATCGACTCGAGGGAGATCGTCTGTCGGAAATTCAATGTTAGGCTAAGCTATTTTTAAATTATAAAACGTAGTTAAGGCGCAAATAGGAGGTACACTAGCACCACCACTTATATCATCATAAAATTACGTTAACAAAGGAATTTCTAAAATTCAAATGTTCGGTTTGTTATACCTAACAAGCTTTTTTTGATGCATCTGTAGTAGTTTTATTTTGTCAAGTTTAGAAAGAGATACGAAGTTGCTCTTGGTGGCTGCTTTCAGCACCTCGTCATCATCTCCTCTTGGAAAATAAGGCAAGAGTCCAGCTCTAGGACACCCATCGCGCAACGGAGATCTGAAGCTTGCTGGCTGTTCCCTGGAGGTTTTTAATGCTGGACAATCCACAGCATCATCTATGGATCAACATTACCTGATTCCCCTCCACGAAGCCAAGCTGAGGCGTCTCCGCCCCGCTGCTCGCGAACCACAAGAGGCTCCTCGCCTTCAGCACCTCGTCGTCATCCACCTCTTGGAACACGAGGCAAGAGTCCAGCTCTAAGATACCCATCGAACGCCGGAGATCCGAGGCTTGCTGGCTGTTCCCTGGAGGTTAAAATTAATGTAAAGTTTGCCTGATTTCATTGAAGATAACTGCATATATAACAATCCCAGGCGATCATTAACTCCTTGACACGTGAACCTGTATAATTAATATACTATATATTTAGTAAATCATCCTTCCATCCATACTTACAAACTTCCGCATTTATAATATTAGTATGATATACCTAATGCTGGACAATCCACACAGCATCATCTAGCCCAAAGCTAAGCAGAGCTTATTGAATGAACGTAAAATTTATCTCCTTAACACGTAACTTTCCAAAATAGCCGAACACACGCACAAGTTTACACTAAATCCATACATCGCAAGCGGTCATTTCCTCCTTCATGATCATCATCAGCCACTGCTGGACATTGGCCTCCCCTAATGAGCGCCATGCGCCTTGTCTTCAGCTTGTCGCATCCAGCATCTGCCAGCAGTCTTAGCAGATCGTCATCGACATCAGGCCGGAGGAATTACCTCCTCAAAAAGTAACTAACAAAAATAGCTGAACACCACTCAATCTCTTATCTAACATAAGAACCGCAACCGACAAGCGGCCATTACCTCCTTAACAAGTAACCAACAAAAATAGCTGAACACTCACGCAATTTCTTCTCGAATCCATACATAACGATCCCGAGTGGCCACACCTTGTCTCTATAATACATCTGGTTTTCTTGACTCATCTTCACAATCTCCGTCTCGGGCTCCCGGCCCGCGACCCGCCGTGCCGGGTGAGGGCCTAGGGCTTCGCACTCCGTGTGGTAGTGAGCGTTTATGTAGTTACGATCTGCTGGAGTCAGCATTGTAGAGGATTCCATTTCAGCCTAGAATCAGTTTTATGTAGCAAGAAAGATTTACAATAAATGAATGAACACACACATGTGAAATTTGTTTTTTTTTTCTAGTCACAAACTTATGCTTAATACCTTTAAGTTAATTTAAGACCTTATTCATTGTACTTACTTAGTTACTTTAAAAAAATGTAACAAACATGCTTGATACCCCTTATGTTAAATTAAGACCTATGCATGCACATAACTAGGTGGAGCAGTAGCAATCAAGAAACTTGAAGAATCTAATTAGGTAGGTAGGTATTGTAAATTTTGATGATTATGATTGTGTTTTTTAAATTGAACGGTGTAAATATCTTAATTAACAACGAACATCACAATCAAGAAATAGAAAAAATTATAGCTAGTATTTACAATTTAAGCTATTGAGCTAACTGCAGATTGCAAACAGTCTAACGGTAGGTCAATTGATCTATGTCAATACCAGTCGGAAGCGTCCCCAAGACACTGGCTGCATTACCACGCTGTATGGTAATGCTGATGTGATGCGCTGAGCAAGATACTCACCAGCACTCGGGTCACGCGTCGTATCGACGGTGATTACTTAATACTTTACATTACGGTGTAAATATCTTTCTCTGGACCATTTTCTATTAATATACCTACGCATTATTAAGAAAACAGAAATTAAGAACCTACTACTGCTCGGATCTTGATTAAATTTATATTGGACCACATGAAAATCACCAGTTCTCAAATAAAAAATTATCATCAGAATTCATTCACATAGAAAAAAGTTCTGACGACACAAAAAACAGTTGAATTAGAAACCAATCAGTTTTAAATTGGAGCCTATTCTAAGTTACCTATTATTAAGTTACATTTATGTTGGTTTAATGATGAGGTATACAGGGTTATAGGGGTTTAATGATTAACCTCGAAAAGGCGACTTGGGTAGATCAAGACTAACAACTTTTGTTCTGCGATTTTTTATAATTCAATCATTTTTTTTACGATAGAAAAAAAAAATTATAAGCAAATTTCCAGTTCTAATCTTCTTAGCTCTACCTAGGCGTCACAGATTGAGACATGTTGGTTCGGTACATGACCTATATGTCGTATACATATGTCTAGCAAAGAAAAAAAGGGGTTGCGGTGAGGCGAGCGGGGGTTGATAGAAATGCCCGCCAAAACTAAAAAAAAAAATACTGGAGATGTATTACGTTTTGGCAAAAGTCATAGAACAAAAGTGGTTAGTATTCACCCAAGTCGCCTTTAAGAGGTTAATCATTAGATACCTATAACCCTGTATATGATATGTAGAGATGTGTATGACTTTACTTACGTGTTCTTGAAACTTTCTGACCAAGTCATAGCTGTTTACTGTTATAGCTGCAAGATAAATTATGTTAAAAATAAAATAAATTGTTCTAGTGGCACCAACTACAAGAGACAGAAAGAGCATCACTGACTCTCGTTAGCACCGTCTTGCCATTCCAATACAAATTTATTTATCTTTATTATCAAAGAAAATTACAATCAAGGAATAGAAACAAATTAAAACCAGTACCTCTACATTTGAAACAAGTGAGCTATCTACAGACGGTTGCAAACAGTCTCAAGCTAGAAGAAGAAGCTCAATTGATTCTTATCAAACCAGTCGGAATTGTCCCCAATTTTTTATGCTGCCCTAAAACTTTATAACGTGTACCTATATTGCAATAAAATATTAAGTATTAACTGCCTGCGTACCTAATAAATAATGCTGGAAAGTCCAAACAGTACCTATCATCTACTCCCAAGCTAAGCAGAGCTTATGCACTGAATGACTGGTATACTTAATAACATTTGGTATACAAGAATCGAACTTAAACCGTACCGCTTTTTCCCAAAGCGGTAAGAGCGCTTATCGCTTTAAAATTCTGTCAAATCTTTGTCTGTGCAACCGCTAAATGGCTGCGTAGTCATACAGGGTTTCATAAAAAGCGAGCGGTGCGAAGTCAGTACCTACATAAATATTGTAAATTGGGCGGAGAAGATATCGTAAAACTCAGTGCGATACTTACTAGGTGATTGCTCAATGCTGGCTCGAAGCATATCCACGATAATTCTTGTGACGTCTTTCCTGTTCAGACATTTGTAGCCGACTATCATATCCTGTGAGGAAATAAACTTGAGCAGATAACCTGAATGAGGGAAAGGAACATTGTCCAGGGCCCGAATTCCACTAAATAGGTAGGTAAATCACTTCACCATTACAATAGTATCGTATCAAACTAACAGTGTCAAACTCTTTTTGGTACGTATTCTACTAGCACAAACTTTTTGAGGTTCATTAATAGCTGTGACGATTACGTTTATAACTACCAATTTGACATTCTAATAAGGAGTCTCTTCAAGCGCAAAAAATAGTAGAATACCAAATGCAAAAACGTAATTTTAGCCATCTTGATAGTATGACGCTATAGAGACCTTTGTTTTGGAATTAGTGGAATTTGGCCCCAGGATTGGGTCAGTATGGGTCATAAAAAGAAACCTACCTAACCTTATTAGTATATTGTGCTGACCCACTTGTAAAAAAGCCCGAGTTTTGAGTGAATCGAACCAAGGAATAATAATTTTCCAGACAAACTTTACCACCCTATTTAACACCTTCAGAAGTTATTTTTCAAAATTTTACTTTCTTATATGTTACTAGCGACCCGCCCGGCTTCGCACGGTTTTATTATACGTATAAACCTTCCACTTGAATCACTCTATCTATTTAAAAAACCGCATCAAAATCCGTTGCGTAGTTTTAAAGATTTAAGTATACAAAGGGACATAATGACAGTAATATGTTATTCTAGGTCCATAGTCCATACCAAATACTATCTACGTACCAAATTTCATTGAAATGATCTAAGTAGTTACTGTGATAATTAATAATAAACATTCACATTTATTATAATGCTACTAATATTATAGAAAGTTTGTAATTGATGATGGATGGATGAGTGTTTGTTACTCTTTCACGGAAAAACTACTAAACGGATCTTGCTGGAATTTGCCACAGAAATAGATCGTAGTCTGGAATAGCACATAGGCCATATTTTATCCCGGAACTCCCACGGGAAAGGAAGGGAATTATGCGGGTGAAACCGCGAGTATACTCGAAATACTAATCCTGCGCAGACGAAGTCGTGGGCACCAGCTAGTAGTAAGATAAAGGTACATATCCATAAGTGTGCCATACCCAATGCAATAGGTATGAAACTTTCTATATATGTATCTTAATGCAAACTTAAATCTACGCATTTTGATTTGTTTGTATGTTTTCCTAATTTTCATAGAGGCGAAACTCGATTTGACGCGCATTCATTTGTGTTACTTTTATTGTAGACCTCCTTGTTCACTGTTAGTTTTTGTAATGTATCTAAGTATGTGTCGAAATAAATGTTTTCCATTCTATTCCTAAATAAATCTTTAACTTACAACAACACTCCCAGTATAATTATAAACGTCAGGCGGACATGTCTTCCGTTTCTCCGGGTTATTTATATAGAGGATCTTGTTTTCGATAGTCGGCGTGTAATCCGGTGGCGTATCGAAGAACTTTATACACAGCTCCCTTTGCACGTCTTGTATCACTTCGGATATTATTTCTTGAGAATGTAAATCTAAAATGAGAGATTCTTGTGTAGCCTTAAGAGTTTTAAGAGACTTAAGTAGGTATTTAGATTAGTGTTTGGGTAGGTATTTTTAGTTTTTTCATTTTTGCAGTACAAACTTACCTAATAATTATAATGCTGGCTGGACAATCCACACAGCACCATCTAGCCCCAAAGTAAGCTAATCAAAGCTTGTGTTATGGGTATTACTAGATAACTGATATATTTAATACATTACATACCTATCACAGATTTGTTCTGTTTTTTATAACTTTAGTGTGAACACCTAATTTAATATGTATAAGTAGGCAGGTACTATGCACCCACCTAAATAAACATTACATCACTTACGAGACATACCTAGGTAGTACCTAACTTAGGTGCACTATCTAGGTATGTCTCGTAATTGCTAACTAACGTGTAGCGGTCAGAGAGTAAAGATGAATGAATGTTAATCCTCTACTACCTATATCTATTCTGGGCCTCCAATTCACAGCCACTATTTTGAAGCGCGTCTTGTGTCGCTCGATGTCTTGCGATTTTGTAGCGCGATTCCTTAGACACCATTGCGTCTTGTAAGCGCGATTTCTAAACTCGCCGCAACAACGATAGGAACCTTACTTGGAAGGAATGCCGTTGATAGCACGAAATTCTAATAAAAAATACATCTAAGTTAAACTGAACAGGCCCTTACTGTCGAAAATGTCGAGTATTTAGTCGTAGGTAACAAAAAACATCATAATTTATCATCTACCTTGTTACATCGTCACTCTAAGTCGTCGTAGCCTACATCGTAGACGCTCTACGTCGTAGCGTATATCGCAGAGGTTCTACGTATTGCCTATATCGTAGAGGCCCTACGTATTGTCTACATCGTAGAGGCTCTACGTATTGTCTACATTGTAGACGCTCTACGTCGTAGCGTATATCGTAGAGGTTCTACGTATTGCCTACATCGTAGAGGCCCTACGTATTGTCTACATCGTAGCGTACATCGTAGACTATCTTCGTCGCAGAGGTTCTACGTATTGCCTACATCGTAAAGGCCCTACGTATTGTCTACATCGTAGAGGCTCTACGTCGTAGCGTACATCGTAGACTATCTACATCGTAGAGGCCCCACGTATTGTCTACCTACATCGTAGAGGCCCTACGTATTGTCTACATCGTAGAAGCTCTACGTATTGTCTACATCGTAGACGCTCTACGTCGTAGCGTGCATCGCGGAGGTTCTACGTATTGCCTACATCGTAGAAGCTCCAAGTCATACCTATAAGCTCTACGTTTTCATATCGTAGCCTACTATCATACATTACTACGTAGATGCTTATAAAACGGCAAGCCGGTAATGATTTCAGCCACGACAGCCAGCCACAAATGCCTAAATGTGTTTGCAAACACAGATGTTCTCTTTCGTATCTGTTCATCTCACTATCTCATGGGACGGCAGATGTACATACGTTATGCTAGTAATTAGGTAGAATAGAAAAGCTGTTTTATTGAAAGTTGTGGTAAAATTCATATTTTATTAAGAACGAACAAGCTTTTGGTATTTTCGTCTCCTAAGTTAATTTATCTTATCACAGATGAGTTATTTACCTAAACAGTAAGTATAGTCATCGCCATAAACCTATGAACAGATAAAGATTCCTAAACTCCAAACAGAAGCCGCTGAATTAAAAGCGCTAAGCAGAGATTGTTTTGTACTAGATGACTGATATACTTATTACAATACATTACAACGATAGATATTATTTATTATGATAGAAAACTACAGAACCCCGGAAAAAATAATATAAAGCATGATTTTTACCTATATTTTAAAATAAATATTAATTTAAATTGTATATTTACATAGAAATATGACCTTTATGTAATCAGTTTGCAGTGTCGTACAGGGTACATGTACTATTGAAATAAGCTAATTTTAAGACCCTAGCTGTATACTGATGTGAATATAAGCATCAGAAATAAATAAACAAATATTGGCAGATCGTATGAACATTTGTTCGAAGGCGGGAATCGAACCCGCCACTACGCAGCTTACAAGCGAACCTTCGCTCGCCGCGTCTCGCGGTCGGGAATCGAACCCAGAGGTTTATCTCTCTCAGTGTAACATTAATGTATACGTATATATTCTAACATTCGTACTAAAAAGTAGAGATAAATCTAATACTTACATAGGGTACTTTTTAGTACGAGAGAAAGTTAGTAGGTTTTTTATCTTACCGTAATCTTTAGCGCTCATAGCATAATGCACTATTCCTTTATTCCACAAACATACACCTAAATCGAAAAACGCTACAAAATTAAACAAAAAACAAAACATCATTGTGTCGATTCTACGAATAAATGTTATACAGCAGAATTTCGCAATTCTTTACGATTTGCGATATCAAATAATTCTTTAGGTATGTTCTCTATTTTAAGTATATATTTGAACGAACATATTATTACAAAATATACTTACTTCTTTGGAAACAATAACATCGAACCAACAGCGATTCAAAAACCTAGATATTGTAAACATATGAGTTACAAAACAAAAGAAATATCTGTAGAACATATTAAGCTGCAGGAGCTTCAAACAATTCTTAGTTTTGACAGCTTTGATTCATCCATTGGTCTCTTATTCGTTATCGAACTCCAACTTGCATTGTGCTAGCTTGTACAATTATGCGTAATTTTAATACATTTTAACATAGAAGGATTTTTTTTTAGCTCGCAACACCAAATATCTGCGTACTACGTACCTTACCTACTTACAAATACTAGTCCAATAGAACCCGCAACCTCCTAAGTCGTTGGCGTACCTTCGCCCGCTATGCCATACAGATCGTCGAAAAGTCAAAGCGAGAAGCAAATGATCAAATTATTACCTAATTGTGTTTAGTTTCTTTAATTTTAATCCTTAAATAGAACTAAGGATAGTTTACGTTACGACACCATAATATGTGCTGGACAATCCACACAGCATCATCATAAATTTATTATTATTATATACCTAGTTAAAAATGTATCTCTTTTCTGTTTATTTGTCAATATTCTTGTTGTAGGCGAAACAAGTTAAAGTTGTTGAGTTCTTGATACTATTAAACAATATTGAACCTTTTATTTTCTTCGTCTGTTTCTTTTATCAGTCTTGCTTCGCCCTGCTTGGGTACTCTTTAGACCCGAGAACAACACAAATATTTGAAAGCTCTGCGTCTGGCAATGACCGTCTTATGATAACATCACAAGGTTTTTAAAAGGAGTACTTACTAGCGATATAACCAATATTAAAATTTGTAATAAAGGTCCCTTTTTTCGTAAGTTTTCATACATCAGTCAAAGTTAGCAACTAAGTTAATTAATTGTCTTGGGAAAAACCAGCCTTAGTATTTTATACATTGCCTAGATATTAAGACCAAATGTACTTACACAATAATGATTGAAATATACAATATTGAACCTTGTATTAAAGTCAAATTTTTCATTTCTTTTTAAAACTTGCTTATAACTACCTTATTTTAAAACAGTCTTCTTTCTTCAGGTACAAAATGAAACGCCAATTCCGTTCACACTTTATAGTCAAATATACTTAATACTAGCAACATTAAACAATGTTATGAACTTAAATATATTCTGACGTGGTAACCCCACGGGCATATTGCAAGGTTTGGTACCACCAAGGTATTTGTGATCTGAAAACTTTAATTACCCGTCATTGTAAAGCTAGACCCACACTATTAAAGCCGTGTTGTATCATGAAGCTAGGAATAGACTGGTCCAACGTATTCTAAGTAAGTTCTTGTATGAAAAAAGATGGCCTAATGATACACAAATCACCATTTCATTCCACGTTACCACACTTAAAGGCACGTATTCCTAAATAAATAATTCTAGACACATTATCTAGCCCCAAGCTAAACAGAGCTTATGTTATGGCTAAGTCATTAGGGGAGGTCAATGTCCAGCAATGGACTACTGATATAAGATTTTCATAAAAGCTTTTGATAAAAGTGTTATTACATTTTACGTAAAGTTTAACCGACAAAGTCTTTAAAATTTTCTGGTTACCTTATGGTTAACACAAGCCTTAGTCGCGAACGTTGAAGAACAAGTATCAGTCTGTTTCTAGCTTTTTTGTTATTGAACACTCAGGGTAATTTACAATGTCTTCGACTTCGAATGCGTCATGCATGACACAATAGTGTGATTCTACCTTTACTCTGCACAAAACTGCAGACGACATAATGACTATCTGTATTTTTGCTACATAATCAAGATTTTATATTATTGAATAGCAACTTAGTCAAATATAGTGGCATTTTAGCCATTTCCCAAATACCTTGGAGGTCGAATACCTGTTGTTTAATACATTCATTCTGACATTTTGAATTATTTTAGTACATTTCCTATTTATTGTAAACACCAATGTTTTCTTTTCTAATACGTACCTACGTCGTACAGTCCAGGACAAAAATGGCTGAACAAGGTCAATCCAGCAAAAGGATTAAGGGGAATTCGTAAAGGGTAAACTGCTATGTTCAGTTATTTTGCTTCAATATAAATTGCGAGAGATTCTACCGTGTCTGTCGCTTATCGCAACGTGAACGTCAAAAGTTGCTGAATAGATACAGTTTTCAAAAAACAAGTTAACAAGTTGTCTATAACGCTTTTGCAAGATCTTTGCGTCGTATAAAATCAATCTTACAAAAGCGTTGTCTACAAGGAACTTTGCTTAACGCGTTTTTTAAAACGAAAATAGTCGGCTAAGTCATTTAAAACGGGATATTTACCATAATTTGTTTTGATTGTTCCGATATTTTGGCAATTTCATGCGCCATGATCACAAAAGATCTGAAGTCTCAGCAAGTTGTTTTTTATTGGCAGTAACATCGATCTATCCTCATTTTTCATCATTTCCTACAAACTTTACCACTACCAACGGTGTCATCAACTCACAACAAATCACGGTAAATATCTTGTTTTAAATGACAGTGCTGAAAACAGCCATTGTTCAGCCGCTTACTTCCCCCTAAACAGTAAAATTGACCTTGTTAAGCATTTTTGACTGCACCTACTCAACATTTAAATTAAATAATTACATATAAACAAAATTAAAGCGGCACAAGCTCTGGGAAAGAGATGAAATGATCGGTCCATACCCTTGGGCATTGTCGTACAGCTCGAATAGTGGAGCAGCGACGAGTTTGTAGTTCTTAGGGACAGCGAACAGAGCTCTGTCCTGAAGTTGGACTAAGAAGAGACGCTTGTGCTCTTTTGGCTTGGTTATGTGAGGGGGGATGTAGGGGTATTGGGGGGGCTCGAAGTTCGGCCGCCACCAGTTGCCTGGAAGAAATGGGTTTGATTAACGATATAAAGATAAACATTTTATTTATAACTAGCGACCCGCCCCGGCTTCGCACGGGTGCATTATTTACAGTGGCGGTAGCTTCATACAAGCCAAAAAGCCGGGCTTGCCCTACTTCAAATTCCATACCTACCGACCGAAAACATTGACTACCATATTTAAATTTTCGCGCGCCAATTCTTTCACTTCATTTCTTTTTATCTGACTGTCTAGTTAGTTTCCGATAGGTGCCGAACACGACCGATCGCGGCGGCCGGCAACTTGTCGCGCGCGGTTGCATGCATCTCGCTCACACTCATTGCTTGCAATTTGGCTTCGCGGGCGCACCGTTCTAACCTATGCAAAAGGTCTACGTCTATAGATATAACTACTGTGCGTTCTATAGCAATTAGTATGGAACAAAAAGCCCGGCTTTCACTGTGAAGTTCGCACAAACTAGGGTCGTGCTCGATCGCGAAGTTCGTACAAGAAAACTGTTCCTTTTCATTTTACTTTTTCATTTTGTTTTTGTGAGTGAGTTGGTACATTTAGCAGAAATTTCTGTTTTTATTTTCGAGATTTTTGTGTGATTTTAATTTTGTTTGAAATGAATGTAGATGCAGATAGATACAGATCATTTGTTCAAGAAATTATTGAATTTATTAAGTAGTTTTCATGAAAACTACAAACAAATCTACTTAATCATAAACTTTTTTTCATAAACTTTATTACCACTTTATCATAAACTTTATTTTGAATAAACAAGAAAGGTATGTCGGGCTTGCCCTGTTCTCAAGTACTAGGCACGCCACTGATTATTTATACATTATGCATTTAGAATTTTTTTCACTTTTTAAACCACCGCTCCACGAACATTTCAAGACCAAAATAAGATAACGGATTTATCAGCCGTTCTCGAGTTTTAGCGAGACTAACGAACAGCAATTGATTTTTATATAGTTATGTATATAAATTTATCAAATTATACGTCACAAAAATTAGAAATTATCCGATAACCAATATTTTCTGACTAGCAGCGCCTCGCTGTTTCACCCGCGTAGTTTCCGTTCCCGTGGGAATTCCGAGATGAAATATGGCCTATGTGTTATTCCAGACATAATCTATCTCTGTGCTAAATTTCATCCAGATCGAGAGTAGTTTTTGCGTGAAAGAGTAACAAACATCCATCCATCTATCCATCCATACAAACTTTCGCGTTTATTATAATCAGAGAAAATTTATGATTATTTTATTTTTCTATAAGTATATTCATTTATAATTTTAATTTTATTCTATATAACAAATATACTTTACTTAAATCAAATATATAATATTAGTAGGATCGTACAAAAATTTGTCCCAAGGTGGGATCGAACCCGCAACCTACTGCGTCGTAGGCGGACCTTCGCCCGCATTTGAAGACTTACCAATGGTGTCTTCTATGAGCCAGTCTTGCTTGACGCCGTCCTGCCGACCCAGGGTCTCAGTCAGCAGCCTCTTCAAACCTTCGATCTCATCCTGAAAGTAACCATATTCATTGTCAACCGTTGAAAACGAGCTATGTGTATTTAGTCTCTAGTCCAAGATTTTGGACGTGTTATTTCGGGTCAAACTCAAAGTGCTTTATCCCTACACGTTATTCAGGGCCCGGTAGTTAGGGCGATTAGGGAGCAAGGCTTGCCGGGTCCGTCCGGTGGCCTCTCTAAATCTTATTACACCTCTCTTAGTTAGGGTTAGGGTCCCTGAATATCGTGTAGTGTAATACCGCTTTTAGAGTTTACAGGACTCTTGGACGTCAGAAAGTTCATATAAATAGATAAATTTTGGGGGTAAAAGTGATATTCCCCCAAATGGTCACAGAAAAACAAATCTCGTCGAATGAATCCTAGACAAAGTCCCATTGCCCGATTCTAGTAGCTAGCAGCTATTAGAAACTACTAACTAGCCCAGGGCCCGAATTCCACTAAGTAAATCGCTTCACCATTTAAATAGCATCGTGTCAAAATTACAGTGTTAAATTCTTTTTGGTATTCTACTAGCAAAAACTTTTTGAGGTTCCTTCATAGCTGTGACGATTACGTTTATGACCACCAATTTGACATTCTAATTATGAAAGTCTCTGTTCAAAAAATAGTAGAATCTAAGATCAAGTATTACTATGTTCCAGTAGAATATCAAATACACAAATGTCATTTTAATCATGTTGATTGAATGGTACTATTGAGACCTTTGTTTTGACATTAGTGGAATTCGGCCCCAGGTAGACGGTATCTACCTATTACCCAACATTGGCATAGCCGATTCTTTGAACTAATTTATAAACACTACTAGTATATGACCGCGGTTTCGCACGCGTTGTTTCTTTCAAAACGATTCAATTATTATTATTTATTTCTTATTGCTTATTCCTATCCCTTGAGAACTGATTTATGTAATGAAAATATATCTTATATATCCTGTGTTATCCCAGAGCTAGAACTACGTTTATTCAAAGTTTCAGCCCGATCCCTTCAGTAGTTTTTGCGTGAAAGAGGAACACACATCAATTCAATCTTTCGCTATATATAATACTAGCGACCCGCCCCGGCTTCGCATTGTTTTATTATACGTATAAACCTTCCTCTTGAATCTCACTATCTATTAAAAAAAACCGCATCAAAATCCGTTGCGTACTTTTAAGATTTAAGCATACAACACACATAGGACATAGGGACAGAGAAAGCGACTTTTTTTTATACTATGTAGTGATCTAACTAGTGACCCGCCCTGATTTCGCAATGGTATAAACATTTCTCTTGAATCACTAACTATTAAAAAAAACGCAATAAAATCTATTACATAGTTTTAAACATACAAAGGGACAGACAGAAAGCGGAATGCGACTTTGTTTTATACTACGTATTGAAGTGATGCTTAATTGCTTAATTCAATACCATATAGCTAAGTTCCTGCACCGCCGTCAGCGAGCTGCTGGCTTTCCTGGAGGATATCGGGTGGTTAGACTAGCAGCCCACCTTCCACGCAAAAAGGGCCCACCTGTGGCCTAGTTGCGGAAACCAGTCCAGCAGTGCGATTACGCAAAAACCACCCATCCAAATTGATATTCAAAAGCCAGTTCAAGTCATCGCGCGCGTCCTTTCCATACAATTTCAAATAACGAAGGCCATTTAAACTACTTTCGTATGCCGAATTTGGATCATCATCATCGGCCTATATTAATCCACTGCTGGACATAGGCCTCCCCTAATGTGCGCCATTGCGCCCTGTCTTCAGCTTGCCTCATCCAGCATCTGCCAAATTTGGATGGGTGGTTTTAATCTCACAGCAGAAACAAGTAACAAGGGTATGTTTCAGATTACCTCTCCCGCATTGAGTTCTCCTCCAGGCAGCTTGAAGAATGCTGTGCCAAGCTGCAGAAGCAGCACATGTGGTAATCCATGCTCGTGGACTAATAGGACGCCTTCCACTGATCTACAAGGAAAGAAGGAAAAATCATTTATTTGGCCCTTTATACATAGATTGTATACATGACAAAGATTATACAAAAATAAGCAAAGATAAAAAATATATGTATATACCAAAATCTAGTTCGCTATTAGAGTATTGATCTATCTAAAAAAAATCATGAATAATATGAAGAAATCAAAAATCAACAAGACAAATTTTTTACTATTTATAATTACCAAAACAATGTACAAAATGCAGTGTTCATTGATTTTATGTTCGCTTAAAACTTTTGCCCATGGAAGAAGAAGATAATAAAAGAGTAGTCTAAGAGAAACTATTGTCATAATCTGCAGAAAAGGACCTATCTCAGTATTATGCCTATACAAGCCACAGGTAGTAGCTAGTAGCGGATTCTCTGCCGAAGCATTAGCAGAGTGTTGGCCAATTATAATGCAGCTGTTTCTTAATTACATTGTGCAACAAAATAACAAATTTGACTTTACCTACATCCACCTGTGAGATATGATGTTTGTTTGTCTGACATGACATCCTTACTAATATTAGAAACGTGAAAGTTTGAAGAGATGTATGTATGTATGGATGTTCCTCTTTCACACAAAAACTACTGAACAGGTCAAGCTGAAATTTTGAATACACATAGTTCTAGCCTTGGAATTATTAAATTATGAAATAACACATAGGCTATTTTTCATTATTAATCAGTTCCCATGGGATAGAAATAGCCTTGAAACTCTTCTAAAGACATAATGCGTGCGAAGCCGCGACGAGATGCTAGTCATGGATAAGTAAAAGGCATGGGGACAACTAAAAGCGGTATTGCACTACATGTTATTCAGGGGCCATAACCCTAAGAGTGGTGTAATAAGATTCAGGGACGGACCTGGCAAGCATTGCTCCCTAATCGCCCTAACTAAAGGCCCTGAATAACGTGTAGTGTAATACCGCTTTATGGCTAGTGAATACGTGCAGGCAGACTAAGCACAAGGAAACAGGTAAGGTAGTAGCAAATGAAATGTAACCTCACCTCCTCATTCCAATTTTGTGAAACTCCTCACGCATCCTCTGAAAGCGTGCGGGAACCGACGCATCCTTCTCAAATAGCGGTTCTTTAGTTCCAAACGTGTAATTCGTCAGAGGGTACAGGTTTATAGACCTATCTATTGTCAGATTGTTTTGGCTGTTCTGATGCTGCACACCCGGTCGCACAGCCCATGGTTTGTTCCCTCCTTGCACAGCAGTCATATTTAGTTATCGTAATTTCACTACGTAGACTCGATACAATGGATCTTTATAAAATTATTTAATATGGAATATCGTAACTTTATTGAGTTTTGAGGTGCACAGACAGGCGGCACGGGCACCGAGGACGCTCAAAACAAAATCACAGATTAAAAATAAATCGGCCCTTTTTTTAGTGTTGTTGTTGATTGTCGTAAAAAACCGGCAATATCCGAAAAACTGACCTTGTCCATAAGCTGCCAGCTATAGACACTTTCCCGGTTTTAGTTTATATTCATGTTGGTAAATCATTTCCACAAAAAAATAGTACAGCATGATGCTCTCATTATAACACTGCGTACTGTGTTCCACTTCCACTCAACAATAGTAACAGGTTTTAGTTGTGATCCCGTACTGAACAGTATGCGAAAAATTTGTGTCTACTAAGATTAAGTACATTTACTATTATATTGTATTTAGTTTTATAAGTAGGTAAGGTATTATCTGTCTGTTGCCCGTGCTAACACGCGCCAAAGGCCCTGTCAGAAAACCAGCGTTGCTCGACTATGTGTGGAGCAACATTATGCTGAGACAGGACCTATTGGTTTCCTAGCATCACATGTTTATATCTGAGTTATACACTACTGGAAAAAATTAAGGGATCAAAAAAAAATTCCAAATTTTTCGGTAGTTTTCAACAGGCCGTAACTTTGAGAGAAATGGTCGTACAGGAAATAAAAAAAAAGGAAATTGTAGTTCCAAGTGTCTAGTTTTTGGATTAGAACTTCAAAATTTTGTAGCCTCCGCGGTTTCTGAGTAATCGTAGAAAAACCAGCAACCAAAAAATTCTCAAATTTTTTTAGTTTTTTTTTTTGGTCTACGGGCGTTGAAAAAATTTTTTTAGCTTAACCACCATAAGGATCGGATACTTTGTTCATTTAGCTTTAATTTCTTTTTTTAAACACCCTGATACGTCCACTCCTCGCTGAGATATCGGTCTTCAAATGGAAAAGGATCTTTTTGTCTTTGATTATCGATATCTCAGCAACCAATGATCGTACAGAAAGTTAAAGATGGGTTTCAAGAACTTGAATAAATTCCCCTTAACGACTGTGCATTGTTTTTTCGAAAAAAAATTTTTTTCTTTCTGTCACATGAATTTGAAAATGCAACAAAAAAAGGGCTTTTAGTGGTTTTTTGGAAAATCAAGCGCTGGATCGTAAATATTGAGGAAACCACTAATGTTAAGTGTGCCTTTTACAGTTCAATATGTCCACAAAAACCCTACAAAGAATCAAATTAATCCAGCCAGCCGTTTTTTTGTTTCACTTGATCGAATTTTTGAAAAAATTAAAGGATCATGTTTTTTGCTCTGAAAAGCTCATAATTTTTAAAAATGAGAAAAAAAAATTGTTTTTCCGAGCTTTTTCCACATTTTTGTTCCAGAAAGTGCTTAAATTTTCAAAAAAAAAAAAAATAAAAAAAAAAAGAATTTCAAAAAAAAAAATTTTTTTTGAAATTTTTTATCTTGAAAAGTTTAAGAAAACAATTACCGCCGGTATTAGCGTTATCCAAAGCGTACCACGTGGACGTCGCGCGGTCGGATTTACACAACACACACACACACACACACACACACACACACACACACACAGAAGCGTAAATCCGACCGCGCGACCTCCACGTGGTACGCTTTGGATAACGCTAATGCCGGCGGTAATTGTTTTCTTAAACTTTTCAAGATAAAAAATTTCAAAAAAATTTTTTTTTTTGAAATTCTTTTTTTTTTTGTTTTTTTTTTTTTTTAAATTTAAGCACTTTCTGGAACAAAAATGTGGAAAAAGCTCGGAAAAACAATTTTTTTTTCTCATTTTTAAAAATTATGAGCTTTTCAGAGCAAAAAACATGATCCTTTAATTTTTTCAAAAATTCGATCAAGTGAAACAAAAAAACGGCTGGCTGGATTAATTTGATTCTTTGTAGGGTTTTTGTGGACATATTGAACTGTAAAAGGCACACTTAACATTAGTGGTTTCCTCAATATTTACGATCCAGCGCTTGATTTTCCAAAAAACCACCAAAACCCTTTTTTTGTTGCATTTTCAAATTCATGTGACAGAAAGAAAAAATTTTTTTTTCGAAAAAACAATGGACAGTCGTTAAGGGGAATTTATTCAAGTTCTTGAAACCCATCTTTAACTTTCTGTACGATCATTGGTTGCTGAGATATCGATAATCAAAGACAAAAAGATCCTTTTCCATTTGAAGACCGATATCTCAGCGAGGAGTGGACGTATCAGGGTGTTTAAAAAAAGAAATTAAAGCTAAATGAACAAAGTATCCGATTCTTATGGTGGCTATGCTAAAAAAATTTTTTCCACGCCCGTAGACCAAAAAAAAAACTAAAAAAAATTTGAGAATTTTTTTGTTGCTGGTTTTTCTACGATTACTCAGAAACCGCGGAGGCTACAAAATTTTGAAGTTCTAACCCAAAAATTAGACACTTGGAGCTACAATTTCCTTTTTTTTATTTCCTGTACGACCATTTCTCTCAAAGTTACGGCCTGTTGAAAACTACCGAAAAATTTGGATTTTTTTTTTGATCCCTTAATTTTTTCCAGTAGTGTATTTAGTACTTACAGTTTTTTGATGTTGGTAAACTAATAAAAATATTTTCTTTCTTTAGAACAAGGGCTAAAAAAGATGAAAAAAAGATGACGTATAATACGTACAATACATAAAACCTATAAAACCTTAATCTCTTGGTAGGTAATAGTTCTGTTCTGCCTTTGGTTTGACTTAATTTTTCAATTACCACCGTTTCAAAACGTACTTCACTCCAAGTATATTTATTCAAACAAACCATTCAATTAACAAATTCTTTCTTGAGTGCAGGATTGCAAATGGGAGCATTGGGAGCATTTCTTTATAAGTTGGTATCCCAGCCAAAGTTTTGACAGGTCTCTGTTTTGTTTTGGTTTTTGTCTAGTGTTTTTATCCATTTTTGGGCTCTTCTTTATGTTTTTTCCCAGCGAAAATGTCGCAACAGCTAGAATTACTTACAGAAAATCCATCCCAATGGAATGCTGTGATATATGTAACACCAGAAATTCAACGAAAAGAGATAAAACCATTCGTTGTTTGTAAGTTTTGTTATTTCTTGAATAAATAAAAAAAGAGTTATTTATATAACAATTATTATCCTTATCGTTTAATTTAACTTATTAAACGTTTATTTATGCTCACATCTTTGTTAAATTATGTCTTAGCTAACCAGTGCTTAAAGGTAATTTGGTTTGTATTGTACCTACCGAAAATTTTATTTTATCATTTCAACGCCCCCTTCTACTTCTTGGTTAACTCATATTAAATGTCTTTATTATTAGCTTGTTTGATAGGTTTGCCTAGATGTACTAACAATAAATATTTTTCATAAAATTAACAATTTACAATTGAAGACACGAGTGGATGAAGGTGTTATGTCGCATTTTTTGAATTTTCGGTTTTTTTCATGAATGAAGGAGTTATGTCACTACGAAAGTACTGGCATATTCAGATTTCTTACTTTTAGGCGTAAACAATGAGAAAAAGAATGGATGAAGGGTCTATGTACACAAAACACTAAATTTCATCGTGGAAGAACGTGTTAAGGGCACTTGTCACTCGTCTTCAATAATACATCACAAAACCATGTAATGGAAGAAAGTGTTATGTGCGTACATAGCTCCTTCATCCGTGATTTAACTTACCAAAATTGACAAAACAGTTTTTTGATATGGATGAAAGTGTCATGTTGTGTTCATAACACCTTCATTCATGTTTGAACTTGCTTGTGTATGAAAGTTTTCATTCAAATATTAACGGCCGGTCTTGGAAGAAAGTGTTATGTGCGTACATAGCTCCTTCATCCGGGATTTAACTTACCAAAATTGACAAAACAGTTTTTTGATATGGATGAAAGTGTCATGTTGTGTTCATAACACCTTCATTCATGTTTGAACTTGCTTGTGTATGAAAGTTTTCATTCAAATATTAACGGCCGGACAAGAAAGTGGACATTATTAAAGAAAAGATTAAAAGTGGAGCATCAGCCCCAGCCCCAGATCAAAGAGGAAGACATTCTAACAGACCACATAAAATGGACTCTGAAGTGCGTGAGAAGATAAAGAATCACATTTCTAGTTTCCCTGCAGACCAGTCCCATTACTCCCGCAACAACAATGCATATAAACTTTATCTATCACCGTTGTTGAATTTGACAAAAATGTATAACCTTTATATTGAGGGTTGTAACGCTGAAAATTTGCCAGATAAATTCAAGATCCAAAAAAGCACATACAATAACATTTTTGTTACTGAATTTAACTTATCGTTTGGCTACCCGAGAAGTGATACTTGCTCCACTTGCGACGCAGAAGAGTCTACAGAAGAACATAAAGAAAATCATCACGCCGCTGTTGAAGCTATGAGATGTGACAGAGAAAATGCCAAGCAATGTAACGAAGTTGCCTTTATTACCATAGATTTACAACAAACAATGCCTCTTCCGAAAATCCCCACGTCAAAAGCTTTCTATTTGCGACAAATATGGTTCTATAATTTTGGAATTCACGTAGTCACCAAATCCAAAGAAGGAGCATTTTTTTGTACGTGGACAGAAGATATTGCTGATCGTGGAAGTGTCGAGATTGCCAGTTCTCTGTTACGGTTTGTTGAGATAGAATGCAACACTGGCAACCAAAGAAAAGATAACATTGTCATATGGTCAGATTCATGTGCTGGACAAAATAAAAACTTTAACATGATTTGCTTGTACCAATATATGATATTGAAAGGTTACTTCAAGACAATAGACCATAAATTTCCAGAAGTTGGACACTCGTATCTTGATTCAGACCGAGATTTCGGGAGAATCGAAAAAGTACTCCGCAAACACGAAACGGTGCTTGTACCCGATCAATATCGTGAAATAATTTGTAAGGCGTCAAGATTAAATCAAGTTATTAATATGACTGGACATTTCAGGAAAATCAGCTGCTTGCAAGAAAAACTGAATCTGGTAAATAGAAAAAAAGATGTTAATAAGGACAAAGTCAATTTCAGAGATGGTATTCGTTGGATACGTGTGGAAGAATTTGGTTCGTATCTATTTAAAGAGACTTATGATGTGATGACACCCTTTAAAAAAGTGGATATACTAAAGAGAAACTCCAGACCAGATGATTTTATTATAGAACGGGTAACAAAGAACTATGGCACTATAAAAACGGAGAAAAAAGATAATATTAAGGAACAGCTGAAATTTGTGAAGGCGGAATATCGTTATTTCTACGAAGATATACTAAAAAAATGATTGTATTTTAATTTTAAGTGAACTTTTACTGTATTAAACACGTTCATACACTATTCGTGTTTTATTTACACGACTAACATGTTTGTGAATGAAGGTGTTATGTACGTTTGTTTGTCTATATAACCCACTTATATACATATATTTTTTTAAATAGCATTATTATATGATTAAATACATAATTACCTATAATTTTTGTGAATCTAAGCATCATAACTCAAACACTGTCATTTCTACAACTAAAAAACCTTTAATGCTGTTTTTCTCCATTTTTTGTTTTTGTTGCATAACACCTTCATCCACTCATGTCTTCAATTGTTCTAAGATTTTTTTGAATAGGTACCTACAGAATATTAGATATTTTTTATAAAATTTTGTACAATAGAGTGCAGCTATTTTTATCATTAAGTCTTAGCGAACATCAGTTTTGTTTCAATTTTAAGAACTTCCAATATTTAATAAAATACCTACATAAATAATTCTATAATATAATCAACTGTCGAGTTAGTAGTGGCTTAGTTAGACTAATTAAAATCAAGTTTGAAGTTTTCATTAACTACTGATAGGCTATTTATAAAATCTGTGGCTATTCTATATCCTACTAATATTATAAACGCGAAAGTTTGTAAGTATGGATGTTTGTTACTCATTCATGCAAAAACTACTGAATCAATATGGATGAAATTTGGCACATTCTGGAATAACATATAGGCTACATTATCCCGGAATTCCCACGGGAACGGGAATTAAACTGGTGAAACCGCGAGGCGCTGCTACTTATTTATAAACCTTGATTAGTTTCTTAAATAAAAATAAACTCACCAATTAAACTTAAAGACTGATTTCAATAGCCAATTATTGTTCGCAGTGGCTCTCAAAGAGATTGAAGGCAACCCCGACAGTAGAGTATCAAGCCTCGTGAATGCCGATAAGTTCTCGGCCATCCGAGCTGTGGTTAGGCACATGGTGCGACAGAAGTCTGGGTGTAAGGAGCCGTGGGCGCTGGAGGATGTGAGGAACTTTGTCGAGGGATTGAGGTAGTTACTATAATATCCCAAAAAATTTATAGTATCCCTAAAATGTTGTAGTATCCCTAAAATTTTATAATAACCCTAAAAATAGGTTTCAATTAGAGTATTGATTTTCCTTCATGATTTCAGATGACTTCATTGTGGAAGTATGATTTCAATGAACTTAGAATATGATTTCCTAAACTATTTAATTAGTTTTGTTATCATAGTGTGTGATTGATGATGTAGAACTATATATATTGCAAAATTTGTGTGGTTTTCAATTCAAACTTAACAATAGTTATAAGTGTACAAAATATAAAAAAAGTGTGTAAAAAATATTAGAATGATAAAAATATAAATATAATAATGCATATATTATTAACAATTTCAAGTCAGTTTATAGTTTATTTTATATACCTAGGTACTACACCAAATAATTTTATGCTCTTGCAGATTTTCCCCTGAATGTACGACAGAGCTTGCTTCTTTGCTATGTACAGAGAAGATTTACGAGAATGTGCCTACGCATTTGAGGGTTAAACCTGCCTTACTAAGCTTATCTTGGAAAATCGACTTGTCACTCAGGTAAGATCGAAAAGTATGCATATAAAGGTCGAACCCTTTAAAGTTACGTAAAACTAGGAAATAAAGATTACACATTTTTTGAACACTTCAATCTTTTTAACTTCAATCTTGGTAAAGAAGTGAACAAGAAACCTTATTAGCGTAAGGAAGTTACAGAAATTAAAACTTCCGTTCTTTCATTTTCTTCTTTCCAGCCAATTGAACCTCCATGCTGACAAGATTCCACCTCAGCACAGCAAGGAGATCCTACGTCGGGAAACGCATGTTGTCCTGTCACTAGTGTTGACTACAGGGACACATACTTACCGCTTGTCGGTGCAGAAGTTTCATGAGCTTAGGTAAGATGAGCTAGAAAAAAAATCACCTATCGATATACAGGTTGTCACGTAACATGTGTATCGAACAGGGGTGATTTTAGACCTCTATGGGTTCAACTCGGGCCCCTATGGCTTCGGCCAGGTGGGATGACGATCTGCGAAAGACTGCTGGCAGATGCTGAATGCGTCAAGCTGATGACAAGGCGCTATGGCGCTCATTAGGGGAGACCTATGTCCAGCAGTGGACTAATATGGGCTGATGATGATGGGTTCAACTTGTGTAGGCTCATTTTATAAACGCACTTAGCTGAATACGTGAGTTTAATGTTATGTACTTTGTTTGTAATGCTGTGATTTTGATATTGATGCTAAAGAATAGCTAGGTCATTCGAGTTAATTCTAGTTTGAAATGCGTCTGCTGATTACGATTTTTTTAACATTGATAATATTTTCTTTTTGGCGGAAACACTATTTTTATACATTAGGATATAACTTTTATACACGTGTTTCCTTTCCATCACTAGTCGAAATGGCTTGTATGTATTTTGCTGAGGGGAAGCGAGTTAGTAGACGCGACGACTTGTATTGATATGATATGGATCAGTTAAGCTACCTCTTATTTGCTACAGTGCAGTTAGCACAATTATTAATATGCATACTGGGTTTTATTTCATTGTAATTAATCTTTGGTAAATATTTTTATTTTTTATAGATTCGTGGTGGCCAGTGCTTTGAAGAACCTTATAGTGACAGAAAGAAGAAAGTGTATGCGGGAATGACGATGGTTTAACAGAGGGTAGGCGGGATAGTACCGTCTACCCTAAAATGGGTAAGGTCAAAAGAACGAGTCGACACATTGAGTGTCACTAAAGCGCGGGCTATAAAACACCTATGACCTATATACAGGGTTCCACGTTACTTGTGTTGTACTAAGCGGAAAGGAATTCTGCCCGATACTCATTATGATTATTACATTATGATATTCAACTATTGTTCCAGGATTTTTTGAATTTTGGATAGACATTTTTTTATCAAATTCGTGCTGTTTAGAATTCCTATAACATTAAATTTATTCATCTAAATTTTTAAATTTCATAGAATCTGAAGGAAGAAACAAAATATGTCTATGTTAAAAACTAAATTCAAATTGATAAAGTCAAAAGTTGACCTCCTTGGGGTCTAGAATCACCCCTCTCAGCTTAGTACACTTATTACGTGACACTCTATATTATAATAAACAATTAAAAATGTAAAGTAAAAGAAATAATTTCTAACAAAAGACATTAAATTATGATCTAGATTCAACCTAGATGTATCCATCCCTAGTCCCTAAATATGAGTATAGGTACAGAGTGTTTAAACATTGTTTTTAGGTACCTAGTTACATGAACAATATCAGTAGTAACTATGAATGAATGAAAACTCTTTCTTAAACCTACCACACAAAGAAAGAAAATAATAAATAATAATATACATTTATCATAGTTATTCAAAAATTATAAGCGTCTTGTCGATGCGATGCGTAACCTGAGAGCTGGTGAGTATCTGTCTCAACGCATCAGTATTGCGATACAGCGTGGTAATGCAGGCAGTGTCTTGGGGACGCACAGACTGGCATTGATATGGATCAGTTGAGCTACGGTAGACTGTTAGCAACAGTCTGAAGTTCATTTATTATTGTAAATAATCATTCCAATTTGTTTCTTTTAATTGTTATTTTCTTTGTTAATAAAATCACTGTTATTTAATAAAAGTAAACTTAGATATTATAAAGATATAGATATTTATTTATTTAGATTAAGTCTGTCATAATAATTTCGGTGCTAGAATAGATCTATTAAAAAAATTATTGACTTATAAAAAAATGGTGAGTAATTCACATTTTTTGAAATATTTGGGCCTTAGTCAAATTAATTGATTTGAAGACTTTCTTCAGCATAAGATAACTGTGAATATGATGAGCCGAGAATTGAACTTGACTCTCAAGTTAGTCGAGAGTCTAAAGCCTGTTCAGAATCCTAAGTTTGGTTGACGATATTATCGAGTGATCGTAACGTCTGTTTTTATATGGGACTAGCGTCTTTCGTACCAGGTTTTTCCTAAACATTTCTGTTTTTATTTTTTGCGTCTTGCGAGTAGGTAATGAAATTATAGGAAAATAGTATTAACGTTTCTGCAGTCACTTTACGATTACGAAAACTACATTAATTCCGATGTTATTCCTCGCAGCACGCAGAAAATATTAAAACTGCAACTATATTTCAATTTCGCGCCAATCCATGTCACATTGCGAGTCCTTAAGGCGCAAACGGGAGCTAAAGTGGCGCCACCAGTTATTTTATTAAATATTCCGTTAAAGGAATTTCCAAAATTCACACGTACAGTTTGTTAAACCTATCGCTTTTTTAATGCATCTTTAGTACTGTTTGCGCCTTCTCTAAACCAACTCGGAAATCTGATTTTGATCGCATTAAATAGCCCTTCAGGCCATGTGCATGATCAGACGTTCGCTCTTCGGTTCACAGATATCTTTGTTTTAGCTATAAGTAACCTATTCATAAAATTGTTATATTCTTGGTGCATATAAATCGTACATTTTTAGATTGTAAATAATTATAACGTCCACATAAATTATTTTTTAATAAAACACTTAAATAAATACATGATTTTTATTTACATACAAAATACTGCACAACATGTTCTTAACTTACCTAAATACCAATGTAGTTTTTGAGTTATCTTTAACTAGCGACCCGCTCCGGCTTCGCACGGATTTACTATACGTATCAACCTTCATCTAGAATCACTCTATCTATTAAAAAAACCGCTTCAAAATCCGTTGCGTAGTTTTAAAGATTTAAGCATACAAAGGGACATAGGGATAGAGAAAGCGACTTTGTTTTATACTATGTATGTAGTGATAATATGTGACATACAAAGTCTGATTTTAGTTTTTGTAAAATACATATCTAACTATGTTGGATCTTATAAGAGAATTAACCCTAATATTGCAATTGATTTCCGCAAAGTTATGCCTTTATCTATACCCTTGTTTGGAATAGGCATGATTTGTGAATGTTTTTGTGCTTTTATGAAGCATCAAAACTATCTTCAGTACGCGGTTTAAGATCATCGACCTTAGAAAAAAACATTTTCCGAGAAAAGGTAAATAGGTAACAAATAATTAGTCTAAATATATCTTAACTTAGGTAAACATCCAGGCTTCAACAGCATCAGCTTTCTTTGTGTCTGAAAAAGACAGATAAATTTTTAAGTAAGTAACCAATGAGTCACATTCGTGAAATCAATTGAATTGTAATTTTCGCTGGCAAAATAGATACGCTTGATTGGTGGATCGCAATGGTTATATTGCATAATGCACATAGTAGAAGATCCGCACCTATATCGACATTCACCGAGTTGATAATAGAATCAAACTTATAATAAATTTTGTATATTAGAAAATATATTAAAAATAAGTTTGCGAAAAAAATCCTGGACATTTTATTAACCCGGTGAATGTCGATATAGGGTCGGATCTTAGATTAATACTATAACGCCATACTGCTATACGAAATCAAGACGGTGACACAGCTGTGTTTGTGTAATTATGTAACTTAACTGCCTACCGTTTACAACTTTATCTAGGTATGTTGCTATTTTAGGAGAACTCTACCGTAGTGTCCAGGTAAAACTAATTTAGAATTTAAGACACTATTTACCAGAAAACATATAATTTTTCTGTGAATAAATAATAAGTACTTATCCTATCAATCTATTTGCTGCAACCGACATTTTTCATAATAAAGTTATCGTTCTATTCGATCACGAAAAGCAAGGATAAGACGAAGTAGAGAAGTTGTTATTGGAAAATTTTAAAATTAAACTTTTTACCGCCTTCATTTACAAATGTATAGTGATGTGCCTAAGATCTAGCATTACTACGTTCCGTGATGTGCAGGCAGGTATCGAGTCGATTGTCTATTTGTCATTCTATGCACACTATACTAACGTCTGTTTGTCAATCCTATGCACACTATACTAACGTCTGTTTGTCAGTCCTATGCACACTATACTAACGTCTGTTTGTCAGTCCTATGCACACTATACTAACGTCTGTTTGCCAGTCCTATCACACTACACTTACGTCTGTTTGTCAGTCCTATGCACACGCCAAGTGTGAGCTCGCAAAGCGTCTCGACTGGCGTATAGTCGCCGACACAAACTGCAAGCGTGTGTGCGACCCGAGCCGTGCACAGAAGCAAGGTGAGCTGAGAGGGAAGATGCAGTGAAGAAAAGAAGGCTGCAATGCTCGCATTCGTGTCTGCAAATGACACAAAAATATCTTAAATTCGACTTCGAAAAAGGTTAAGTTCTAATTCAACTGTTTTAATTACATATGTTAATTACGCCAAAAAATCTGGTTGGACCGATTTTATGATTCGTTTTTATTCTTGATCGAGATCTGAACAGTAGTTATTGAATTATTCTTATTTCTAATTTTTGTAAAAAAAATTATATAATGACACAGGTTGTTTTATTATAAAAAGTAGGCTATGTCTTTATTTGGGTTACCATTTATCTGCTGCTTTATTTTATATCGACCAATTCAGCAGTTTTCATCGTTTTTAAATGATTTAATTCTCACCTAATAGTAGAAAATCATTAGAGTAATTAACAAATCTATAGGTTTCGTCCTTCTCTTATTTTAAAGGCTCATCACTCATGTCCAGTCTAGTGGACAGTTTATTGTTTTTTTGTTTATTCATATTTATTTTCAGCATTATTTATTTATTGATAACAAAGAAGGTACTTACTTGCAGGCAGAGGAATCTCGATGTTTCTTCGCTTTCTTAAAATGTAGTCTTAAGCTCTCCTGTAACAAAAATAACAGTAATTAAATTGACAAGCTTCGTACCACAATAAACGTATGTATACCTAGTAACCAGATTTTTACAAAAATTACCGTATGTATATTAACAAGATATTTACCAAAATTATCGTACGTATATTTAAAAACTTGGTACCAAAATTAACGTACGTAAATTAACAAGCTTGGTACGTAAATTAATAAGCTTGGTAACAAAATAACCCTACGTAGTATATTGTTATCAAAATTATCGTAAATAGTATTTTAACAAGTTTCTCCAACTCAAATCAACCAAAATCACCCTACAAAAAGTAATAAAAGTAGCCTACATTTTATTCCGGGGCTAGAACAACGTCTACTCTAAATTTCAGCCCGATCCGTTCAGTACTTTTAGCGTGAAAGCGTAACAAACACACTTTCACGTTCATATTAGTTAGGATTTCATGAAGATGTCGTGACGCACACGGGAGTTGTAATGCAGGTCCACGCAGTAGTGCTCTCTGGCGCCGTGCGCGGAGGCCGCGTGTCGGCGCAGCACGTGTCCCACGGCACGGACCAACAGATGTACTCACACTGGAGTTGTAATGCAGGTCACACTCCACGCAGTAGTGCTCTCTGGCGCCGTGCGCGGAGGCCGCGTGTCGGCGCAGCACGTGTCGCACGGCACGGACCAACAGATGTACTCACACTGGAGTTGTAATGCAGGTCACACTCCACGCAGTAGTGCTCTCTGGCGCCGTGCGCGGAGGCCGCGTGTCGGCGCAGCACGTGTCCCACGGCACGGACCAACAGATGTACTCACACTGGAGTTGTAATGCAGGTCACACTCCACGCAGTAGTGCTCTCTGGCGCCGTGCGCGGAGGCCGCGTGTCGGCGCAGCACGTGTCCCACGGCACGGACCAACAGATGTACTCACACTGGAGTTGTAATGCAGGTCACACTCCACGCAGTAGTGCTCTCTGGCGCCGTGCGCGGAGGCCGCGTGTCGGCGCAGCACGTGTCCCACGGCACGGACCAACAGATGTACTCACACTGGAGTTGTAATGCAGGTCACACTCCACGCAGTAGTGCTCTCTGGCGCCGTGCGCGGAGGCCGCGTGTCGGCGCAGCACGTGTCCCACGGCACGGACCAACAGATGTACTCACACTGGAGTTGTAATGCAGGTCACACTCCACGCAGTAGTGCTCTCTGGCGCCGTGCGCGGAGGCCGCGTGTCGGCGCAGCACGTGTCCCACGGCACGGACCAACAGATGTACTCACACTGGAGTTGTAATGCAGGTCACACTCCACGCAGTAGTGCTCTCTGGCGCCGTGCGCGGAGGCCGCGTGTCGGCGCAGCACGTGTCCCACGGCACGGACCAACAGATGTACTCACACTGGAGTTGTAATGCAGGTCACACTCCACGCAGTAGTGCTCTCTGGCGCCGTGCGCGGAGGCCGCGTGTCGGCGCAGCACGTGTCCCACGGCACGGACCAACAGATGTACTCACACTGGAGTTGTAATGCAGGTCACACTCCACGCAGTAGTGCTCTCTGGCGCCGTGCGCGGAGGCCGCGTGTCGGCGCAGCACGTGTCCCACGGCACGGACCAACAGATGTACTCACACTGGAGTTGTAATGCAGGTCACACTCCACGCAGTAGTGCTCTCTGGCGCCGTGCGCGGAGGCCGCGTGTCGGCGCAGCACGTGTCCCACGGCACGGACCAACAGATGTACTCACACTGGAGTTGTAATGCAGGTCACACTCCACGCAGTAGTGCTCTCTGGCGCCGTGCGCGGAGGCCGCGTGTCGGCGCAGCACGTGTCCCACGGCACGGACCAACAGATGTACTCACACTGGAGTTGTAATGCAGGTCACACTCCACGCAGTAGTGCTCTCTGGCGCCGTGCGCGGAGGCCGCGTGTCGGCGCAGCAGTGCGCGGTGCACGAAGCGCGCGCCACACGTCACACACGACACGCGGGGTGACTTCTCGTGACGCCTTGGACGGGCAGAATCAAAAAGGTTTATTGAAAACGGGATATTTACCATGATTTGTTTTCTTTGGAGTTTTTGGTAGTGGTAACAGTGCAACGTTCGTAGCAAAAGACGAAAAATGAGAGTAGATCGATATATCTGCCAATAAAAACTCACTCGCAGTGACCTCAGTTCGTTCGTGATCATGGCGCTGGAAACGGTGCCGAAATATCGAAAAACTCCAAAGAAAACAAATCATGGTAAATATCCCCTTTTCAATGACTTTAGTGTTAAAAACCATGATAGTTTTAAAAGTTATAAAAAGGTTTATGATTATGACACTAAAAGGGTAATATTATTACACTACACGGTATTCAGGGACCCTAACCCTAACTAAGAGTGGTGTAATAAGATTTAGGGTCGCTAAGGGACGAACCCGGATCCGGACGATATTCAGGGCCCGGTAGTTAGGGGCCTGAATAACGTGTAGCCTGGGACCGAATTCCACTAAATAAAACGCTTCACCATTACAATAGTATCGTGTCAAAATGTCAGTGTTTAACTCTTTGGTATTCTACTAGCACAAACTTTGAGGTTCATTCATAGCTGTGACGATTAAGTTTAAGGCCCGGCGCCCATTATCGGCATCGGCAAGGAAAAGGATCCTTCGGCATCCTACACGCAAGCGCACACTGTCGGAAACTATGCTTTGGCATGCTGCAACGTACTTAGGGATGACGAGGCGTCCTTAAGCATGCCGAAGCGTCCCAATACCGGTTACCTCGATTGTGTTGTGTGTGAGACAAATGATTCAAATGGCGGATGCCTCCCCTCGCCCCGCAGGGCTAGCTTTCCCCCGAGTGTTGCCTCGGCGCCGGCGGCGTACCGAAGGATGCCGAAGCATCCCGAAGCATTCTCAAGGCTGCCGATACAGCAGCCTCAAGCATACCGAAGCGGTATTTTTTTTTATTACGACCATATACACGGCAATTTCTACTTTATTGCCATAATGTAATGTATATTGCTATTTGCCACCTAAAATCCTCAGTCGTGCCGATGCCGATAATTGGGCGCCGGGCCTATGACTACCAATTTGGCATTCTTATAATGAAAGTCTTTTCAAAGGTAAACAATAGTAGAATACCAAATGCCAAAACGTCATTTTAGCCATCTTGATAGTTCGCTTTCGCTCGCTTTCGTTCCCTGTTGCTCGCTCTCGTTCGCTTTCGCTCGCTCTCGTTCCCTGTTGCTCGCTCTCGTTCGCTTTCGCTCGCTCTCGTTCCCTGTTGCTCGCTCTCGTTCGCTTTCGCTCGCTCTCGTTCCCTGTTGCTCGCTGTCGTTCGCTTTCGCTCGCTCTCGTTCCCTGTTGCTCGCTCTCGTTCGCTTTCGCTCGCTCTCGTTCCCTGTTGCTCGCTCTCGTTCGCTTTCGCTCGCTCTCTTTCCCTGTTGCTCGCTCTCGTTCGCTTTCGCTCGCTCTCGTTCCCTGTTGCTCGCTCTCGTTCGCTTTCGCTCGCTCTCGTTCCCTGTTGCTCGCTCTCGTTCGCTTTCGCTCGCTCTCGTTCCCTGTTGCTCGCTGTCGTTCGCTTTCGCTCGCTCTCGTTCCCTGTTGCTCGCTCTCGTTCGCTTTCGCTCGCTCTCGTTCCCTGTTGCTCGCTGTCGTTCGCTTTCGCTCGCTCTCGTTCCCTGTTGCTCGCTCTCGTTCGCTATTGCTCACTCTCGTTCGCTATTGCTCACTCTCGTTCCCTGTTGCTCGCTCTCGTTCGCTTTCGCTCGCTCTCTTTCCCTGTTGCTCGCTCTCGTTCGCTTTCGCTCGCTCTCGTTCCCTGTTGCTCGCTCTCGTTCGCTTTCGCTCGCTCTCGTTCCCTGTTGCTCGCTGTCGTTCGCTTTCGCTCGCTCTCGTTCCCTGTTGCTCGCTCTCGTTCGCTATTGCTCACTCTCGTTCGCTATTGCTCACTCTCGTTCCCTGTTGCTCGCTCTCGTTCGCTTTCGCTCGCTCTCTTTCCCTGTTGCTCGCTCTCGTTCGCTTTCGCTCGCTCTCGTTCCCTGTTGCTCGCTCTCGTTCGCTTTCGCTCGCTCTCGTTCCCTGTTGCTCGCTGTCGTTCGCTTTCGCTCGCTCTCGTTCCCTGTTGCTCGCTCTCGTTCGCTATTGCTCACTCTCGTTCGCTATTGCTCACTCTCGTTCCCTGTTGCTCGCTCTCGTTCGCTTTCGCTCGCTCTCTTTCCCTGTTGCTCGCTCTCGTTCGCTTTCGCTCGCTCTCGTTCCCTGTTGCTCGCTCTCGTTCGCTTTCACTCGCTATCGTTCACTTTCGCTCACTCTCCTTCGCTTCGACTCACTAACTGAATGAACACTTACATAGTATGAATCCGCAAAGAGTCGATGCTCTTAAACATATTGCCGCACTGCTCGCACGCGTGTGGTTCCGATGCTGCGTGACTCTTCACGTGCCGCTGCATCACGGTTCTCTTTCTGTAAAAGATAAATAGATTGAGATAAATATTTTTGTATTGTGTATAGACAGGAAAAAGAATACAAGAAGAATACAGACAGAAATTCTAAGAATAGAGGAAGTTATAGGGCGACTTTATTAGCGATTCTCTTCCAAGAAACCTTAGAATGGATACAGTGATTATGGTAAAACAGTCGGGGGTTCGATTTCTTGTCCCGGGACAATTATTTAAACGATCTACAGATATTTCTTCCAGATGTTCTGGGTGTTTTCTATGTATAGGTACGTTTATATCTGTATAGTTCACTCAGTCAGTCTTGAAGGGGCACGTGTCACACGTGTAAGTGACTGGCTGTCGCGTGTGTGTTATCGCGTAGTGCTCTAGCAGGTGTTGGTGTGACAGGCTAATGTCCAGCTGTGGACTAGCACAGACTGGAGGTGGTACGTTTATATCTGTATAGTTCACTCACTCAGTCTTGAAGGGGCACGTGTCACACGTGTAAGTGACTGGCTGTCGCGTGTGCGTTATCGCGTAGTGTTCTAGTAGGTGTTGACGTGACAGACGGACACACTCGCATAGCTTGCATTTGTATCTGGAACATAGTAACAACACTAATATTTATTTATTTTCTTATGTTTAAGCAATAATAGATTCAAAGTCGCGTGCAAAAATCGGCATAGATCATCAGCAGAATATCGTTATCTCTGTTTATTTCATGCAGGCGTACCCCGTTTGTGCGCGATAGCAATAGTAGCCATCAGTGGTGAAGGGTCGCTATAACACGATTCCTGTCGGCTTCTGAAATTCTACACTCGGGCACCTACCTGTACCTACTATCTATCTAACTACCATCATCATCATCATCATCATCCGCAGCCCGACTTCACCCACTGCTGGGTATAGGCCTCCAAACTTTTGTGCCACTCCACTCTAACTACCAACCTACCTATAATTATCTAATCTACCTATAATTCGGTGTTCCGTCTTTCGAAGTTACGTAGCGCACTCGTTATGGGTACTAGATAACTGATATATAAATTTAATACATACATAATAACTACCTAGCTTATATATTAAAAACAAGCGACTAGTAAAATAAAAATGCTTACCTAGTGGTGTGCGATTTGATATGACCTCGAAGAGAGACGGCGCTTCTACAATATTGACCGCACATGTCACATTTGAAGGTGCCATTTTCCTGAGGACATACAAACACTGGCTTCACTAAAATGGAAACGTATGGCTATTTCTATTCCATGGGTCCTGATTTATGTGATGAAAAGTAGCTTTTTATATTCCAAGGCTAGAACGCCTAGAACTACGTTTATTTTATTCAAAACTAGCGACCCGCCCGGCTTCGCACGGCTTTATTATACGTATAAACCTTCCTCTTGAACCACTCTATCTATTAAAAAAAACCGCATCGAAATCCGTTGCGTAGTTTTAAAGATTTAAGCATTCAAAGGACATAAGGATATAGGGACAGAAAAAGGGACTTTGTTTTATACTATGTAGTGATTTCAGACCGATCCGTTCAAACTTTACCTAAGGATTGATGAAAAGTTCAGTTCGATTCTTGCAGTAGTTTTACCGTGAGTAGGTAACAAATATCCAAACTTTCGCATTTATAAACCAACCAAACAAATTTATGACATAAATTATTATTTATATTTTTTTTTGATAAAGTAATTGGTTTATTATAATATATGAATTATTTTATTATATTGTATAGTCGATTTAGTATTAACGACTGTGGGTGTACATCTATTGTGTGACATTTATTATTATTATCTGTGTGACATTTACTACTTACCCTATTCTATGGATCTCTGTGTGTCTGAATTAATAAATTAATTTAATTTATAATATTAGTAGTGATTTATTACCATGGTATGTTTCTCTCTATGCGTGTTCAAAACGTCTTGGAAGTTAAATCCTTTGACGCAATCCTCACACTTAAAAGGCGACTGAAGATATGCTTCAGTTTTGGAACGCTCCTCCATTTCTTGCAACACCTTAAACCAATGGAAATTAAAGTTAAACTTACGCGATCAGAACACATTATCTATACTTATAATAAAACTGTAACAGGTCCAATTCTGTACATTGAAGATATTTTGAAAATTTTTATTGGAGGGCACTCTATTATCGATACTCAAGCCAAAACTGTAATTTTTTTCATTCATGTCTGTCTGTCTGTCTGTCTGTCTGTATCGTAAACGCGCATCACGCCGAAACTACTTGATGGATTTAAATGAAAGTCGGCATGATTGTAGGTCATACTACGAGGAAGGACATAGGATACTTTTTATCCCGGAATTCAGTAAGGTTCTCATGGGAGAGGGTATGAAAGTAAAATTCCCCTTACCGCGCATCACGGCGAAACTGCTGGTTGAGTTGGAATGAAACTCGGGACGATTTGTGTTCATACTACAAGGAAGGACATGGGATACTTTTTATCCCGGAATTCGGAAAGGTTCCCCTGGGAGAGATGGTGAAAGAAGAATTCTTTAACCACGCATCACGACGGAAGTGAATGAATTCGTATGGAACTCGGGACGATTGGACATGGGATACATTTTATCCCGGAATTCAGTTTGGTTCCCCTAGGCTATACGGGATTTCAAAAATTTCTCACAGAATCTGAACGACGCGTGTGTACGCGTCGTTCAGATGCTGTGAGAATTTTTTGAAAACCCGTATAGCCTAGGGGAACCAAACTGAATTGAACTGATAGACGTGAAAGTTTGTAAGTATGAATGCATAGATTGATAGATGGATGGATGTTTGTTACTCTTTCACGCAAAAACTGCAGAACGCATCTGGATGAAATTTGGCACAGAGATAGATTATAAGCTGGAATAACACATGCTTATTTTATCCCGACAATCCCACGGAAAAGGGAATTACGCAAGTAAAATCGCGAATACTTGAAATACGAATCATGCGCAGACGAAGTCGCGGGTACCAGCTAGTTATAAATATTTAGGTAAGCGATAAATACCCGTTCCTAAATATTTATAACAATGGAAATTATTATACATACACTCCTCTATTTTAGTGAAACATAGCACTATCATAGTTCCTATTATTTTAGTGGATTATTTTACTGTCTATCAAAGGTACTGTTTATTGTTGTTGTTATTCTTCTTTTTAATTTTATGCTTTGAGTATTATTTCTTTAAATTTTACCTTTACTTATGTGTGTTTTGTTATACTTATGATAAATAAAGTGAATAGAATTATAAAATGGATTTCATACTGCTATTGGCTGGATTGATATGGATCAGTTGACCTACCTCTTGATTAACAAAGGATCTGAATAGGCACAAATATGCAGGTCTGGACAGAGCCTATGCATTGGTCCCCTCGGAGTCGAGACCGGCAGGGGTATTCATCAATATTAAATATTCATCCGATTCCGAGTCACGCACGGACACGGAATCTGACAGAGATTCGCGAGAAATTCGTAGGTATATTTTAGCGGTTAATTTTAATTCTACGTTTTGCAAGGAATAAACGTACCAAAAAAGTACAAAATATACACCATTTTCTATCACCCCACGTTACAAAAAATATCATAAAAAGGACCAAACACATAAAAATAGGGGAGGGGGAGGGGAGGGGAGGCCTATGTCCAGCAGTGGACTAATATAGGTTGATGATGATGACATAAAAATAATAATATTCCTTAGAAACTAACCTGTTCTCTCGTTAGTTTAATAACGACATACTCATCAGTTTCCTGCACCATTCTTGAGGAGAATCCATCTCTTAAAACCTTCGCCTTTTTTGATTTCGGTGATACCTTTCCAGTTTTTGTTTCTGAAGTTTTCTGAAAAAAAAAATACAGTTATTTTCTTGCGTCGAACATAAGTTTTTTTTAGGAAAAACACAACAAAATTTTATTTTTTAGTTAGATATCTACTACGCTAACATTCTAGAAAAATCGAGCGGATCGAGTATAAAAGTGCGCGTCAGACTCGCGTACAAAGGGTCCCATGCCATCAGTGCCGGATTTATATTTTTTATGAGTGTAGGCCACTTTTTTCCGCCGCCCCATGTACAGAGCCGTTTAATTGTCTGCAATCGAGTGACCGTCCTCTGAAATCTGCCGCCCCCCTAGGACGCAGCCGCCCCTAGGCCGCGGCCTGTACGGCCTTTTTACAAATCCAGGACTGCATGCCATTATCTATAATGCGGCAAGAAAATCATGTCTGTTATAAACGTATTTTGTTAATATTTGTAGTTATAGCGGCAATAGAAATACATTATCCTTGTCCCCTCCCTGTCTTACCATCAATTCAATTCAATTTTCAAAATTCTTTATTATTAAAAAGTGCTTACTTACAGTATATTTCTAGTGTGAACAATGTCCTAGAAATTATACAGTCTTAATGTGCGCAACGATTTTAAGCAATAGCTTCTTAAAAACTTTTCAATAATTACTAGGTAATTTAATGGTGTTATACATTTCATATTATTATGTAGTAGGTCGTTATGCATTTTACATTAGAGTTATGTAATCTTTGGAACTAAATTCCATTTAATATGTCAAAAAGCTTACCCGATAACATTAAGAACTGCTTGTCTATGTATATTTTTAAGAAAAGACTAAAACAATATATTTATGATAAGATTTATTAAGTTAGCGTAACGGTACTAACTATTTATTTTAAAACTTACTGCTACAATTAGAAAACTAAGTAATTTAGAAAATTTAATTAAGATAGTAAGTAAGATTATTGTATGTACTCATGTAAGTGAACTCTGTTCTTTTTGAGTAAATAAATTTCTTTAAACTGAACTGAAAATAAATATGTCTATACATGTTTAACTATCACGGTTCATCAAATACAGCCTGGTGACAGACGGATTGACAGCAAAGTCTAAAGGTACAATTAGATCTGTTCAACATCGGGCGATTTTGTGGAAAGCAACACTGTTGCCGTTTGAGGAATGAGTCTCGCAATAGAACGTCGACCGTTGTACAAAATACGACATGTTGAAACGTGTTGTAGAACGTATGTAAAATGAAACTGACGAATCAGTTGTTGCAACAGATGTTGATCATTGTTGAACAAACAACATTGTGGAACAGTGTTGCGTCCGACAATCCGTTGCTTCAACAAATTGTTGAACAGATCTAAACTTACCTTTAGTAATAAGGTCCTGTTTTACCCTTTGGGTACAGAACCTTAAAAAAAACAATCAGTATCCAAAAATTTACATCACATCAACACTAGAAAAGTAAAAGTTAAGTATTTCTTACAAATGCATTCTTAGTTTTTCTTTTCTTGCTCTTCTCTTCTTCTTTAGACTTACTAAGAAGTACTAGAGGTATTTCATCAATGTCTGTATTTAACTCTGTACTGTCAGCATCATGTTTGTCGTCATAGTAATCCGGCGAGTTAGTTTCCGGTGAGTTATTGATTCCACTGTTGTAGTCCCAATCTTCCAAATTGGAAGTTGTGAATGAGTGTACTTCAACTGTAGTTGGTTTTAAGTCAGGATAGCATGTTAGTTGATGTATCAGGTTTGGTTTTAATTCCTGGAACAAAATAATAGTAATCTTTTTACTATCTTACTTCTTACTATTATAATAAATGGGAAAGTCTGTTTGAATGTTTCTTATAAGTAATCTTTGTAACTACTTAAGTTATTTAAATGAAATTTGGTATGTAGATAGTTTAGAAGAACCTAGAATAGGACATAGAAGAAAGAACCTAGAATAGGACATAGGCTATTAAAATTTGGAAATTTTAACCTCTGAGGGGGTTAAATAGGGTGGTAAAGTTTGTATGGAAAATATTTTTTCCTTGGTTCAATTTACTCATAACTCGGTATAAATAAACTATGGAGTGAATAATTAATAACGTATTTTTTTTACACAATAACCACTAGGCGGTTTGCAATTAATTTCTGAAATGTGAACAAAAAAAAACTCTGGTTCGAGGGCGAAGCAGCGGGACACGTCTAGTATTATAAGAATAATCTAATAATATCAATGCAAAAGTAAATCTGTTTGTCTGTTACCCTTTCACTTATAAACTACAGAATCAATTTTAATGAAATTTGGTACAGAGTTAGTCTAGAGCCCGAGAAAGGACATGGGCTACTTTTTGATGCGAAAAAGGGTTGTAAGGGGTCAAAGTTTGTAAAGAAGTTATGCCATTATTGTAGCTAGAAGCTTAAAACAAATTTTTAGGCTTTTGATTACATATTATTTATATGTAATGAAAAGCCTAAAATATAAAGTGATAAAAAATTAAAATTTTTAAATATATCATTCAAAGATTGTAAACACTTTACCCATAAAATAAATATAGGGGACAAAAGAAAGTATAGAATTTCGTCATATTTGTGGCTTGAAACTAGCCCCAAGACACTGGCTGCATTATCACACTGTATGGCAATGCTGATGCGTTGCGCCAGATACCAGCTAGTCAAGAGTAGCATCTATCTACCTGATCCTCAGATATTAAAAACCCAGAGAGCCTAAGTATGCCACGGACCTAGGGTCTTTTTTTTTTTCTTTATTTATTATGAAGGAGTTTAGTCAAATTGACTATGTCACTCCCATAGGCACTAGGGTCTTGATTGTAAGGGGAGCAAATGCATAGGTTCTTACCATCTGTACTGTGTCAATCAGTAATTCTCTAGCAGTCAGACACTGCTGTTTGAACCGGACTGCTCTTTGGAATAACCAACGGCAAATATTACAGATCAACATATCTGTGTCTTCTTTTACCTGTAAGTTTTGCAATAAATATTTAAATTTATTTAAAATATGAAATAATTTAATAAATGAAATATTAAAACACTTGTTTAACTATCTAGTGAGTGTGTCTAGTGCTATGTTCTGAAGCTGAGATCCTGACATGGTGTGGAGAATCAGGTCAGTGCTATTTAATCTGCCCTGCGCATACCGAGCAAAGATCTTTTTTCATTAGGTACCTACAGCATTATAATACATAGGTACAAACTCAAATCTAAGGTCCTTCGATTGTTTCTATATTTTTTTACCAGCCCCTACCATTCAGATCCCACAATATATCTGAAATTTGTCCCAAGGCGGAAATCAAACCTAGACCTTCGTCCACTACACCAGAGGTTTTCAAATAGGTCTATCGTAATGTGTCTGAATAACTTACACTTTCTATAAGCTTAGAATACTCGGCTTTGAGTTCATGGGACATTGGATAAACTTCCTCTGTGCTTTTTAAGCAAGTTATACAAAAAAACCGTGTATGTTTTCCGTTCATTTTCAGCTTGAGGACAACAGTTCACTCTTTTTCTCTTAATTGATTTGTGTTTCCACATTTAAGTGTAACGAGTTACGACCGACGCTCGCTACCGTATAGTTTCTAACTTCTTTTTACTTCATTAAACACCATTTCCTGGGTATTTCTTGCACGCCAGATTATGAACCAGACGTGTTTAAAACATTAAGAAATTAAGAATCCCACAGGCGATGGCCAAGCACGACAACAAACAAAATATAAAATAATAATAAATAAATCAATAACAAAACTTATTAGCTATTTTGCCGGTGCAAGAAAAAATCTTTGGTTTTGGGTTTATTTGCCCTGTATGGCTCTTGAAAACTAAACCCTTCGGGAAAATAACCATAGCCATATAAATTAAAGAACCAAACCAGATGCAGAGCTTTGATCAAGAAGTTGTAGATTTATGAGATTTGAGAAATATTTGTTTTAAGTTTTGCACTTTGTCGTTTGATTTTCGCTATTTTGTTATGTTTAACTAGAAATTGTTTAAGCAACTGAAACCAAGATCTTCATCTCTTCCCCTGCTTGATGCTGGAAGTGATGAAAAATGACGGAATCATTTCTGTTAACATTTCTGAAGAATGTTTACCTGGAAAACCTTGATTACTGTGTGGTCTGCCTGCGAAGCGCTCAGGAGAGAAGACTAGTGAAGCCAAATTATGTGAAGAAGTTTGCTACATCGATTAACCAACCCTTTATGTTGAATGACCCTGTGAGTTCCAATCTCCAAATATTTCCAAGTAATCATAGGAGTAGTTTGCGACTATCCTAGCGAAATATAGCGATACTGCGTCATCGCTGTGTTCCTTTATTTTAACCTTTATACATAATTCTTGTTCATTATGTGGAGTAGCTGCATTTCTCTGTATGCAAATTTTATTCCTCTTTTTTTTCTGTGTCTGTGTTTTCTAAAACTAGATATTTCTATCACAATCTCACACATTCGTTTGTAATGACACTATATAATATACTACATTATACACTATATATAATATTATAATGATAAATAAAACTATTAGATGGCAGTAAGAAGTTGTGACGCAAATAATTCTACGGTGCGGCATCGGTTTCCCATTGTCTCTAGTTTTCTGTTAACATAACACTGCATTAAAGCCTACAATTAGGCGGACGAAGATCTGTCTGCAGGAGGTAATTGCCTTGGAGCTAATGTTTGCATGATCATCCAATATGTTCATTGGCATCATCATCATCAGCCTATATTAGTCCACTGCTGGACATTGGCATATCTAGAGTTATTTATCAATGGGAGCCAGCTTCCTAACAAAAAAGTCTGCCAAATATGCGGGTCAAGCACCACTGAAAGTCTCCAGAATATGAAACAATAGTTAAGAATAATATGAAACAATAGAACTTCTTTACTGTATCATCAAAAAATATGTTACAGAGAGACATCAGAGTTACATCTTAATACTAATTACCTACAACTAAAGTGGCACAATCTGCAGTCTTATTGCTAACAGCAAGTAGTTTAGTAGTGACATATTGTTTCAAATGATTACTTATTTCGATAATGCATTTTCGGTAGTTACTTACCAAACTCTGAAGCTACTGATTTTAAGAAACATACTATTTCTCCGCAATGGCACTAGACCTTTCTGGTGTGGCCACGGCCCCCCTCTATAAATGCCTATGTATATGTTCTGAAAGAAAGAAAGATACATCATTTCTTTGGCCTTTTACATATCTAGTTATAAACAAATACATAACACATACAAAACAAAAGTAAGAAAATAAAAAAAGAATATGTAGAATAATACTATGAAAGATAGAAGAATCTTTAAAGGGGCCAAGAAGGCCAATCAGAATCAAAGTGCTTTATTTCCTTTAGATCTTGGACTCTTGGACCCATCGTGAAGACCCCATCTCAGCCTAATGTTCCAAATGTTCCCTTTATTTTTAAATAAATAAATAATGCTGGACAATCCACACAGCACCATCTAGCCCCAAAGTAAGCTACTCAAAGCTTGTGTTATGGGCACTAGATAACTGATATATTTAATACATTATATACATAGATAGATATTTTTTATTATACATATTAAACACCCAGACCAACGAAACAAATTTCTGCAGATCGTGCACAAATTTGTTCCGAGGCGGGAATCGAACCCGCAACCTCCTGCGTCGCAGGCGGACCTTCGCCCACCGCGCCACATCGGTCGTCGAATTTTATTTGTGTTTTCCTTACAGAATCACATGGCGTGCTACTTATGCGAGCGACAGGCGGCCGCAGCATTCCGTTACCGCAAAGCAGCCAACCTCGCGACATATGCTATCAACTTTATGGCTTGCTTGAAGAAAGACAAAAAGAAATGTCATATGATTCGGACATGTAATGCGGTAAATAATTTAAATTGAGAATATGTCTTATAAAACCTACAAGCCTTACTTCTTTATCCTTACTAATGTTATAAATGTGAAAGTTTTTATGAATGTATATGGTTAAAGACATTTATTTCTCTACTAGCTGCGCCCCGCAGCGTCGCCCGCGGGGAAATTTATTTATTTGTCAAATATCATATTTTTATACATAATATGCTATTCCCGACGAAGACAAATCCAAAAATACAAAAATCATAAAAATCGGTCCAGCCGTTCTCGAGTTATAAGTGTTGTAACAAACACGACTTTCTTTTATATATATATATATTACATTTATGTATGGATGATTGTTACTCTTTCACGCAATAACTACTGAATGGATCGGGCTGAAATTTGGTATAGACATTTCTAGTCCTGGAATAACACATAGTCTTCTTTCATCTCATAAATCTGTTACCATGGAATAGAAATAGTCTTGAGGCGTTTCCATAGAAACGCGTGCGAAGCCGCGGGCAGATGCTAATAAAATTTAATGAATTGGAGAGTTGACTCACTCACTGGACTACACTCTAAACGACACGAAATAGATAGTATCAGACAACAACCTGAATTATATTTATTTGGAAGCGGTATTCAAAAGGAAAAAAGAAATAAAGAAAAAAAAATTTGACCGAATACTGATGATAAACTTACCTGTAATATCACTACATAGTATAAAACAATGTCGCTTTCTCTGTCCCTATGTATCTTTAAAACAACGCAACGGATTTTGAGGCGGTTTTTTTTAATAGATAGAGTGATTCAAGAGAAAGGTTTATACGTATAATAAAATGTAAGAAGCCGGGGCGGGTCGCTAGTTATCAATAAATTGATTCTAATTATTATGTTTTCCATTCCACAGGATAAAACTAACAAACCATGGCTGGCTAGCGTGCTCAACTGTGAATCGGAAATGGTAGAGCAGCGGGCGCGTTCACAACTCTTGCTAACTGAAGTACTAGTGATTAGTTCACTCAGTGTAAGTACATAAAGTAAAAGTAGTGTAAATTGTATACTTTAATTTTCATCAGCGCATCAGCATTGCCATACAGCGTGGTAATGCAGCCAGTGTCTTGGGGACGCACAGACTGGTATTGACATGGATCAATTGAGCTACCTTTAGACTGTTCGCAACCGTCTGCAGTTAGCTCAATGGTTTCAATTGTAAATACAAGTTGTAATTTTTCTATTCCTTTGCTTGTAATTTTCGTTGTTAAGGTGATTTCGCGTCCAGGACTAAGCATAGCTCCGCTACTAGATGGCGATGATTTTCAATTTTGATGTTTTTCACTATTTTCTAATTAAATTGTGCATAATTGTTTAATGGTAATGTATTTGCCGCAAATGGTATGTTGTTTTTTATGTACCAAGCAATTTTTCAAGTGTTGAAAGCATCTATGGAGCTTGTATTTGGGAAGAGCAGAAAAGATCTTGCCTATGTGAGTGATCGGCCGCTACGAGTCACTCACACAGGCAAACCTTATAAATTCAGTGGAATTAAAATAACTACTGTTCGAAAAATAACAGAGATAATTGGAGACGCCTTAGGACTAAATATTTTTCGGACCAATATTTCCGTTTTCGGGACATTACTAAATTACATCTAAAATTAATTCAATAAAACCACTAGTTATCGAACTCATTTTCGACTCTAAACCAGGCTCTTTTTACATTTAAAAAAAAAATAGGAGATTGTTAATTTTCTTTTATTATTTTGAACAATTTAAGTAAAAAGGCGCAGAGGGTAATGTTATTTACATACTAGCTTATTAGCTAAGGAATATCTTACAAATTATAGGTAAAAAAAAATACTTTTCATACTATTTATTAATTTCGTTAAATCATTGGAATTGACAAATAATTTGAATAAGTTCACAATAACAATCATTAATTTTAAATGTACTCACTGTGAAAGTTGTTCCAATTTTATAATAAAATTACAATAAAATTCTTGGCGTAAGGAAGTCTCCACTTTTTTTGACTCTGTTCTTTGTGTACTTAGGTATTTTAGCTCCGATTTTACGACCGCTTATAATAGATTAAAAGTGATACAAATTTTCACCGTATTTCAATAACTCACTTTGGACTAGCGGTTCGAACAGTCGGGTGGGTGCGACGATGTATAGTCGTACCTGGGATCGAAACCACCTAAAATTTAATTTACTTTTTGCTTTTTCATAATAAAATATCCACAAAATTTTGATACATCCCGTTAGTACGGGCTCGAATCCTTTCAACACTACCTGAATTTTTGATTTTTATCTTTTTTATTCTTTATATTTTGAACAATGTCATAGACCTAGTACAAACAAATTCATGTTTGTCATAAATTACTTATATTATTGTAAGCCTTCCTATTTGATTGTTATATAAAACTTAGATAGACTGGTAGACTGTTCTTAACTTTGCTTCAAAATTTGAATGCAAAAAGGGCTTTTGTAGTTTTTATCAAGTTGGGTGATAGCTATAAAAGCGACCATTATTTTAAAAAATAGAGCAAAAAATTACGAAAACAATGATGTTTTAATATTAAAAAAGAGAAACATTAACTTTTAAAAAAAAATGTTCAAAATTTTGTTTTGGCTCCTGTAAAGAGTGACGATTAGTCCAATAAAATAAAAAAATATATATAATTCCGGAAAGTCCACACAGCATCATCTAGCCCCAAGGTGAGCAAAGTTTGTATTATGGGTATTATGGGTATTAGTTGACTGATAAACTTAATACAATACATTACATAGATAGATATTTTTTTTATAAATACATAGAAAACACCCAGACCAACGGAACAAATTTCTGCAGATCGTACACAATTTTTTTCCGACACGGGAATCGAACCCGCAACCGGTCGCAGGTGGACCTTCGCCCACTGCGCCACATCGGTCGTTGCTGATGAATGAGCGAATAAGAATAAGAAGCGAGTGCTTTGCATATACACTCTGACACGTCTAATGCTGGGGCCACACTACCATGATATGCCGATAATTATTGCCATACTAACTAATACAACACCTAGGTGTAACCACGATTAATGGCCATAATTTTACAATGCCAATCAATATGGCAAATGGCGGTAGGCAATAGCTCCGGCGGCGGTCTTGTTTCGCACATCAAAGAAGATTACCGCAGTAATTAATGCGTTTGTGGCCACTACCGTTTGTCCAGTGTGCAATATGAGCTCACCGGCGCGGCGCGGCGACGCACGTGATATTTTTACCGCCTTATTTATTGACATATCTAGGTAAACTCTAGTGTAACCACACCAGTTCATGCAGTAATTTAAACGGTAATTTATTGTCATAATTATTGCGGTTACAGCCCGGTAGACGGTAAGGTAGTGTGGCCCCAGCGTAAAACTCTCTAAACTGGTACCTATAAAGAAACATTTTATCTGTTTACATAGTGTCATTTATTGTTGTCATGGGAACGGAACTTAGGCTTCCCAGATCTTATTTGACATGCAACAAAAATAGATAGGAATAAATACTTGGACGATGGAAAAACCCTTTGAGAACGGTAAACTATGGTATTAGTAGATGATTCTTTAGATAGCACAGAGATGGCGATTCCGTCGCCGCCGTCACACTCACAAGTTCAAGTAAGCGGGCGTACAACATTATCCGTGTTCACTCACACATTGATAAAAATGGCCTAAAATTTTCACGTTATTTCTAATTATACCGAGTGTTTTCATGAATCAAACACAATTTGCCGCAAATAATGACCAATAACAAAGCCAAAAACAGTTATTTATTTGTTAAATTATGTCCACATCGCTCATATTTGGGAAAATACAAACGTATGACAATCGAATCACCTTAATAAAGGTTTTAATAGATTTATCTTTAATTTTTATAAATTATTATTACAAATTATACCTACATAATTATATTAAATTGACATGTTACTAGGAGTGGGTCAGTGTTCTCCGGAGTTCAGTCGGACTCAAATTATTAATAAAGTAAATAATATTTTATTAATAGCTAAATCAATGAAGCTTATAAGTGATAACTGTCCGACTGTCCTTTGGTGAACACTGTTCTAAGAGGCTTTCAGACAAACCGAATCACGGTTTTAGTTAAGCTTTTTGAATAAAATAAGTGCTTATTTGTATACCATAAAATAAAAAAAAAAGAGTAATTAATAAAATCTGTATTTCTGTGTAGTATATAAGTAGTATATATGTTCAGTGCAGACTACCAGCGCTTCAGCATGGCAACATGCATTGAGCTGAGCTATAGGCCATTTCTCTGCCACAAAGATCAACCTAGTTTATTAATTTTATTTTTGTTTTATTATTTTATTAAGATAGTTTTAATTATTAATGTTAAGCTTAGTTATAGTTTTTGTGGATCATCATCATCATCATCATCATCATCAGCCTATATTAGTCCACTGTTTTTTGTTAGTATAGTTAGTTTTTGTGGATATTGAGAAATAAATAATTTTCATATCATTTCCGTGTACATCACTATTTTACATCATTATTTAATTAGGCTTACACAATAAGCACTAGTTACATAATGTTGAAATCATTTATTTTATTTTCTGACCTTCCGTTCAAAATGATTTTTAATACTCAACATGTTTGTTGGTAATAAAACTAGTGATAGCCCAATCTAGGCGTAAATAGCAAAACTGCATACCGCGATCCGAAGCGGTCTAGTTATCGTCCCTCCCATTGCAAGACAAGTCATTTTAAATTATAGGTACATAATTAACAAAATAATGTAAACTATCTCTGTGCCAAATTTCATACAGATTCGTTCAGTAGTTTTTGCGTGAAAGAGTAACAAACATCTATCCATCCATCCATACTTACAAACTTTCGCGTTTATAATATTAGTAGGAGTAGGCTTCCTAGTTTTCACAGTGTATTTCTTAGTTTTCATGAATTTTATGACGTATCCAAGAGTCCTAATATAAAGCTCGCTGACTTTGATTTGACTAGATTAAGGCTGTGTCCCCAGTAGGCAAACTGTGAGTATCCGACTGAGTTTGCGGCGTATCAGTTCAGTACGCCCTTCCATATATTTTAAATTGAGTGTCCACAGTTTGCTAGTTTGCGTTCACTGTACGCAGTTTGCAGCGATACGTGCGCCGACTGTCTCAGTTAGCGGTCGACTCGCAGGTTCCAGTGCTTGCGATACGCACGCAAACTGATCTGAGTTTGTAGCTGTTCGCCACAAATTTGCGGCTCACTCAGTCGGCCGCTCACAGTTTGCCTACTGGGGACACAGCCTTATAACTAACTATCAATGACTTTATTTGTGCATTGTTACAGGAACAGATTTCAAGTCGGGTTGATTCTACAGATGTATATGTAGTCCCTGACGATGTGCCGAGAGAAAGCGTCAGCGAAATTTATGAATTGTAAGTTATAATATTTATTTTACTCGACTACATCAAACAAAAATAGTTGTCATATTATAAACTAGCAGCGCCTCGCGGTTTCATCCGCATAATTCCCGTTCCCGCGGAAAGTCCGCGATAAAATATAGCCTATGTGTTATTCCAGACTTTAATCTTTCTCTGTGCAAAATTTCATCCATATCCGTACAGTAGTTTTTGCGTGAAAGAGTAACAAACATCCACCCATCCATCCATACTTACAAACTTTCGCATTTATAATATTAGAGTAGGATAGAGTGATTCAAGAGGAAGATTTATATGTATAACTAGCAGCTCCTCGCGGTTTCACCCGCTTGTAAATTTAATTGTCAAATGGAGAACAATATGGGTGTCAATGACATTGAATAATATGTTTGTTCCAGATCACAAAAGCCCGAAGAAGGAATGAGCTCAATTATAATTTACGATGATGAAGATGACCCCATCAATATAAACACTGAAATTATATCTTCAAATAACCCCATAGAAGTTACCAATGACCCCTTAGCCCAGAAAAATGACCCTCTAAGCCTAAATACCTCTCAAAATCCCACAAACAATCTAGTACCTAATAATAATATTTTAGAAACGTCCATGGTTGGTGAAATGTCGATGATTGACACCAACACTACAATTGAGAAAGCTCCTACGAATTTTTTACTTCATCCAATAATATTTAACAGTGGCATGATGACAGTACCAAGTTTATCTGCCAACATAGTTGATGGTAAGCTTGTAACAAACAACAATGAATATTCGAATGTTTTTGGTTGCGGAACACCGCAATTAGCTTTACAAGTAGGTGAAAATTTGGACCTTATATGTGATCCGAATAAAGTCGCAAGTGTATTGAGAGTCTTATCACACCAAGATGCTGGGAAAGTTCATGTTTTTACATGTGGGAACCAAGATACAAGTCAGGGTAGCAATGTGCAGAAAACGCCACCAAATAGTTTTCTGGATGTAAATAAAAATGGAGGTCCAATTCTCCCTACTTTGCTTTCTAAACCTAGGCGACGCTGTACCTATACACCTGTGATAGAAGTAGGTAATACGTGCGATCCCTTAATAAGTAAAAATCCCGCGCCTGTAAATATCTCGCCACCCAATAAAATCCCCCAGTTAATAAAATATGTCTCCAAGAGTAAAAATCCCTCGGGGATTGAAAATCCATCAGTGGGGCAGCACCCCCCTCGGGGGGGTCCGGCTTTATTACGCGCAGATCGCATCGATTGGGAGGACAAGATACCGATGGATGTTATATCATTTGTGGTAAGTTTTAGTATTTAAATGTCTCATATTGCGTATATTATTGTACTTATTTATAAGGATTATTAACTTAGGCTGTGTCCCCAGTAGGCAAACTGTTAGCGGCCGACTGAGTTTGCGGCGTATATTTAGTACGCCCTTCCATATATTTGAAATGGAGTGTCCACAGTTTGCTAGTTTTGCGCTCACTGTACGCAGTTTGCAGCGTCACGCGAGCCGACTATCTCAGTGAGCGGCCGACTCCCATCAAAATCCAGTCGGCCGCTAACAGTTTGCCTACTGGGGGGGGACACAGCCTTATAGTGTGTAAGCCTACGCACTTGGGGTTCGGTATATCTAAAAAATAAGAAACCAAGTGACCACACTTGATTTCGTGCCACAAATGGTTAGCACATTCTTGTACTGGGTCACGTGTTCAAGTCCCGCCAAATGCGAAATTTTTTGCGATGTCATGTAATTTCTTATTTATTTATTTGACAGTGTTGAATTTAGTTATAACGTCACTTTTCTACCAATGTTCCTTTTAAGCCAATTGTGAATACAAAATAGAATAGCTTGAACAAATATCTAAATATATTTATGTACGGGTATTTATCGCGTTTCCCAACTAACATTTTGGTGTCAGTTACAGGTATTATTATTACTTTTAACTGTTTAACGGAGTAATAATGATCTCAGTTGTAACTATAAACTTTATAAGGTAGTTAAAATATAAATTGAGCTCGAAAAGTGTTAGTAGTATTATACTGAACGACGTTAAACAACTTTTAGAGTTACAATAGTGCTAACTGCAACAAGTATACTTAAGATGTTATAGGTTTAACCTGTTTATAACACCCAAATCTATACAACGGTGCTCGCTGACTCTCGTTAACACTTATTGTTGTTTAGTTTTTTCCGTAAAGTGCCTTATAAGTATTTTGGTGTTATATTGATTATAAGGTGCAGACATTACTTTTAAAACAGAGTTTGTCAAGAGTATAAGTTCATTTTATGCTTAGCCGGTAGTATTGTCTTGGCTATAGTAATTGTAGTTACTTAAGACTATTAATACACTGTAAAGAGTACTAAAGACTGACAACATTCTTGACTAAAGATGTTGTATCTCGAAATGTGTAATAGAACACTTAACAAAGACATAAAGCTTTAATGTTCGGTCGTCATTGTTTTGGTCAATGAACTTATATATATTGAATAGGTTATTCAATATTTGACAACAAAATACTTCATTATTTATGTAACTTCTGTCATTCTACTGAAACCTCTTAATTTAACATGCTACTGGCTAATAAGGAAAAAAATAAAAAAATAAAAATTTGAAATTTCTTTATTATTCTTCATAATTTTTATTTAAAATCTTAGTTTAATCCAGGGCGCGTTAAAATTGAGATGAGAAACATGTTATACATTTACAGTAAAATTACCGCGGCAGATTATGTTCACTTCACAATGAAAACTTTAACTCCTTAGTATTTGTATATTCTCCTCTGTCAATTCTGTTACGCCATTCACTGATAGTCACATAATTTTATTAAGTAACAAAGTTCATAGACTTCCCGTCGTAAGATACAAAATGCTTGAGAATATTCTAACTAACTACTAAGCGATTAAGTGTCAAACAAGTATCTTTAATAGGTCTTGTAATATGTTAGGTGATATTTCATTCTTAACCGAAATGATTCTAACACCTAAAGTATTAACCAACTCATCTACAAGACATTTATACCGGTTAAGGTATTAGCTGAGAATGAATAAACACTCTTGTGCAGGTACTTAACACCCTTATACCACCCTTATACAGGCTTTATAACACCTTTACCTGCAAAATCGTGGGCCTCTTTCGTGGGTATAAGTGAGTTAGAGCATGCTCTAACTCCATTCTTACAGGTATTTTTAACACTAGGATACTCGATTGGAACCGTTATAAGTATGATATACAGGTTATTTTAACGCCAACGTGCTAGTTGGGTTATTTACCTATTTATTCCCGACGTTGTGTAAACCTGTCGAAACGTCGGGAATAAATAGGTAAATAATCGCGATAAATACCCGTACATAAATATATAAATAATAATAATAATAAGTTAGCATAGACTACCTAAAACAAAAAGTCTATGCGTGGGCAAGCCGTATAAAAAGGTATAAAAAGCGAGTTGACAGGTTTTGTCAGAATCGCAACTTTCAAAGTGACCAAAGGAAAGTTTACCGTAATTGGGAAAAATCCGATCTACGTGTGTCCGATGGTCAAGTACCGGATGCCGAAACTGGAAATAATTTTTGGCGAGGCATCTGGTCTTTACCGGTCGAACACACGGAGGCGGACTGGATGAATGTGGTAAGGACTGAATGTGAAGATATCGAAACCATGGACGCTATTACTATCTCTTCGCTAGATGTAAGTAATGCGATCCGCTCGGCCCAAAATTGGAAAAGTCCTGGCCCGGACGGATTGCATAACTTTTGGCTAAAATGGTTTCGATGCTCACATTCAGTTTTGGCCACACAATTCCAAAAAGCAATTGAGATCGGGTCACTCCCACTTTTTATGACGACTGGTATAACTTTCCTGCTCCATAAGTCTGGTAGTACTGCGGAACCAAAGAATTATAGACCCATAACGTGCTTACCAACGATCTATAAGCTACTTACATCCATTTTGACCACAAAAATTAACACACATATTGTTACGAACAATATTTTGGCATCTGCTCAAAATGGATGTAGGGTTGGGTCCCGTGGTACTAAGGAGCTCCTCCTCATTGACATGGCCATTAGTCAAAAGGTCAAACGTGGCAGGGGGAATTTATCGGCTGCCTGGATTGATTATAAGAAAGCTTATGATTCGGTGCCTCATACTTGGCTTGAGAGGGTCTTAGAGTTGTATAAAGTAGATACTACTCTAAGATCATTCTTGGGATCATGTATGAGACAGTGGACTACGGTTCTTCGTCATCCAGAAAGCCGATTAATTTCACCTGCGACCAATGATCTGATAAGGATAGAGAGGGGTATATTCCAGGGCGAAAGTCTGAGTCCCTTGTGGTTTTGTCTAGCCCTGAATCCACTCAGTACTCTTCTGAAAGATTCAGGAATAGGTTATCGCCTTCGGAGAGAGGGTGAGGTTATTTCTCACTTGTTGTATATGGATGACCTCAAACTATTTGCGCCGAATAAAACACAGTTAATGGCCCTCCTGAACATCACACAGATATTCAGTAATGCCATTAACATGGAGTTTGGCGTTGATAAGTGTGCGGTCATACAAATACAACGAGGGAAAGTTATAAATTCTAATAATTTACAACTTTCAGAGCTTACGTCCCTCAAATCTCTCTCAGAGGGTGAAACTTATAAGTACCTCGGTATGCCAGAAGCCTTGGGTATAGTGGACGGGGAAATAAAACAGTCGGTGAAGGAACGCTTCTTCTGCCGCCTTACAAAAGTGCTAAATAGCCTATTGTCGGGTGGTAACAAGGTGCGTGCCTTCAATGGCTGGGTTATGCCCTTGCTAACTTATACTTTTGGCATACTAAAATGGACTCAGACTGAACTAGACGCCTTGGACTGTAGGGTTCGTCAACTTTTAACTACTCATCGCATGCGACACCCCCGATCTTCGGTAATGAGATTGTACATCCCACGGAAATGTGGCGGTCGAGGCTTTTTAAGCGCTAAGACCCTACACAACCGTGAGGTATGCAATCTCAGAAATTATTTCCATCAAGCCGAATACCAAATGCATCGCGACGTAGTTGCAGTTGATAAGAACCTTACTCCTCTCTCCTTAGCTAACGAGAACTGGCGTAAACCAATAGTGATGAGTATAGAGGACAGGAAGGCCATATGGGAAAGCAAAGAGCTGCATGGGAGATTCTACAAGGTCCTCACAGGTCCTGATGTAGATCTCCTAAGCTCAGTAAACTGGCTACGTTTCGGTGACCTCTTTGGGGAAACCGAAGGCTTTGTCTGTGCAATTATGGATGAGGTAGTTAAGACGAACAATTACCGAAAGTATATCATGAAAGATGGCACGGTCGATATCTGTCGAGCGTGTCATCTTCCAGGGGAGACCCTTCGTCATATACTTTCGGGTTGTTCGCACCTTGCTAACTCTCAGTACTTACACAGACATAACCAAGTAGCCAAAATTATACATCAACAACTTGCTCTCCGATATGGCCTTACTGGTCCTGAAGTTCCATACTATAAGTACACACCGGCGCCAGTTCTTGAAAACAGCCGTGCCACGCTCTATTGGGACCGCTCTATCATTACAGACAGGACTATTCTTGCAAATAAGCCTGATATTGTACTGATAGACCGGTTAGAAAGATGGGCGGTGCTTGCTGATGTCACCATACCACATGATGTTAACCTCGTTAAAGCTGAGAAAGATAAATCAGTAAATATCTTGACTTGGCTAACGAGGTTGTCAGCATGTGGGATGTTGATTCAGCGACCATCGTCCCGATAGTCGTTTCGGTTAACGGGGTAATAGCGAAGAGCCTCGATAAACATCTCAAGAGACTCTCACTAGGAAGTTGGATCAAGGGTCAGATCCAAAAAGCGGTTCTCCTGGATTCGGCGCGTATCGTCAGGAAGTTCCTCTGTCTGCAACCCTAGTCACCGGCTGCTTGAGCCTAGCTTCGCGGCCGGTGATCCACCGTTTTGATATATTTTTTACTGTAGATTAGTTTTATAATATTTTTGTATTTTCTATAGTAAAAAATGTATTTTTTAACGAGTATTAAAATAAATAAAGTGAAATAATAATAACACGTATCGTCAGGAAGTTCCTCTGTCTGCAACCCTAGTCACCGGCTGCTTGAGCCTAGCTTCGCGGCCGGTGATCCACCGTTTTGATATATTTTTTACTGTAGATTAGTTTTATAATATTTTTGTATTTTCTATAGTAAAAAATTTATTTTTTAACGAGTATTAAAATAAATAAAGTGTAATAATAATAATTCTGGACAGTCCACACAGCATCATCTAGCCCCAAGCTAAGCAGAGCTTGTGTTATGGGTACTAGATGATGATGAAATATTATAATAATGTGTTCTGATCGCGTAAGTTTAAAAAACTTCAAATATCTAAAGATCGAACAAACATTTTGTCCGATCGAGAATCGAACTCTCAACCTTCTGTTGTATTTTGTAAACTAATATTATCTGCCCCCACCTTCGCACGCTCTGTCTTATTAAATTAATAATGTGAAAATGTTTTCAGGACAAAAACGATACAATAACCAAGAGACCGCGTTGGTCAATCTGTCCGACGTCGCTGGGAATTAGTGACGTGGTGTCACTCAACGATGAAGACGTTATAATAGATCTTTGCTAAAGACTTAAAGCTGCCACACATAGTAGCCGTCGTCGGGCCGGAGGCGAAGGCGTGCGAGTTGTATCCTATTGAATCATATGAAAGACTACACATACACCGGAGGCGGTGGCGGTGCGGTACCAATAGGACAGTGGCGGAGGCGAAGGCGTGCGAGTTGTATCCTATTTAATCATATGAAAGCCTACACACACACCGCAGGCGGTGGCGGCGCGGTGCCATAGAAAAGCCGGCACGCCTTCGCCTCCGCTCCGCCTCCGGCTTCAGTGTGTGGAGACTTTTAAGCAAAAGGTTAAAAGTCAAACATACCCTAGATGCAACTTTCTATAATGAATGACTTATGATTATGACACTTCAAATGAACAGTTTTTAACTATTTCCGTAATAAAAGTACATTTAATGATTTTGAAATCACGGGATTTAAACATCATCATCATCTCGGGATTAAAGAGGAGGTATTACTAGCTATTAACTATTATAAACTCTGTGTTACTTCCACACTTGAACTTTTGGTAAATATTTTAGGGTAATTCCGATCACTGCTAATGACCAGTTTACTTACACCTTCCTTTTTAAAAACGTCGACTTTTAACGACATCAGAATCCATCTTTCTATGTACATGAATAAATAGCAACTTAATCTTCCAGTCCAAAAAACGTTTTAAAGTTGAATAGTTATAGTATAACCTGTATAATATATTTATTAGTGATGTTACAAGCCCGACTTTGTCTTATATGTAAGTAGGTATATTAGATATACATAGATTTATTTTTGTAATGGATGTTAATGACAAGATTTCTTTTCAACTAACGCCACCACTTATCATATAATTACGTTAAACAGGAATTTCCGAAATTCACACGTTCAGTTTGTTAAACCCTAACATAAGCTTTTTATGCATATGTAGTACACATTTTGTCTATTTTAGGAAGAAATCAGAAATCAAAATCTTTACTTCTTTAGGCTTACAAAATAAGCACTTAGACAAGTCAAATTTAATACTACCTATGGGTACATAGTTATCAAAATAATATAAGAAATAAAGTGATAATTGATGTTCAGTTCGCCTCAGTTTTTTGTCCACTAGTGGAAGAGGCGAAATAGAAACCACTAGCATGTGTATAACTTATGTGTCTAATACATGTTTGCCTTATAAATAAGAGATAAGAAAACAGAGTTTAGTGGCCACCAAGAGCAACTTCGTTGTTTAACGTAATTATATGATGATAAAATAAGTAGAGGGATATTTTAATTCATCGGGAAGCTCTTCGGATTCGATTTCGGAAACTTTTGAATAATATGCTTGCTAGTTTATAAGCGTATGCGAAAACTTTTGCCATTTGAATTTGGATCCTAGTTCCTTAGTTTAGATTTGAAATCAAATAGCGTTCTAAAGATCTGACGGAAATGGAATAACATTCGAATGAAAACTTTTGAAATTTCAATTTGGTCCTTGGTTCTTTAGTTTGGATATGAAATCAAATAGCGTTCTGAATATCTGACGGAAATGGAATCGAATTCGAATTTGACGTTTCCGTTGCGGAAATGAATCAAAATACCCCTTTAACTAAACCTATAATTAAAATACCCTGTAACTATAGGTATTCTGGCCAAACTAAAGATATATTTTTTGTAAAAATTGGCCCCAAACTTAAGTTGGTGTCGTTTACGATCTTTTTGGTTGTGAAACCCCCCATACTTAAACATAAAAGTCACTTGCTTGTTGTAAAACAAATTAAAACTGGTGTTCAGAATTGAAATGATTGAGCTAGCTACAGACTGTTGTAAACAGTAGAGGTGGCTCACTCAACTGATCCATATAGTCGTGTCCCGAAGACGCTGGCTGCATTACCACGCTGTATGACAATGCTGATGCGCTGAGCCAGATACTCACCAGCTGGAATGTCACGCGTCGCTTTCAACTTCCTAAATATTATTTAAAAGGTCGGAGAGCTTCGGTACCCACGGACCTAGCGTCTTCTCGCCCCTTTTTGTTGATTTTGGGATAGTTTTTGTACTACTAGTCTTGTTATTAAGGTCTAATTTCCGTTGTGCATAGGTACCTAAGATAAATATTATTTCAAACACCACGATGAGAAGATATAATTTTAGATGACAGTTGTTTACATATATTGTTAATTAATGATTGAAGTACCTACATGTAGATATATAAGAGATGTAGGTATGTACCTAGGTACTTGTTAATTTTTGTTAGTCGAACGAGCTAATATCTCACATAGGTAGGTATCTACCTAAGTAGAGAAGATTTGTCTTTAGGTACTAACTTCGCTCGCTCGATCAATAGATACCTACATATTATTTGTTTCTTGATTTTGCATGTAAGAAAGAGATAATTCGATAATTTTGTTCTGAGTATCTACTTATGTAGTAGGTAGGTACATGTGATAGGTTTCTGTTGAATAAATTCGTTATAACAGAATCTTTTTATCATTTCGCTGTTTGCCCTTTTTTTTCATTCCGTAGAAACCTTTATGTTCATGAAAACTAGGCATTCGTCGTTTTTTATATAGAGTGAGTGGGGGGAAGATGAAAAAAGGGGTAAGACAAAAAGTCTTCAATAACACCAGATTTATAGTACTTATTACTGTGCTGGCAACATCGTTAGGGCCACCAATTTGTTACTTATCACAACTCAGTCAGCGGTTGCGGCTGAGAACGCCTGATTGTGTGTAAAGTGCAATTTTCTAAGACAGTGTATTTTTCAGGATTCACAAAACTGATTTCATCTTGCCCCGTGTCTTGTAAATTAAATTACAAGGTAGGTACGAGTGTCTCATTGAAACATCTGCCTATTATTTTTTGTACATATTTATGTAATTACTTCTAAATCTCTCTATTTCTCGTATTTTAGAATTTATTACAACTTTTCATCTTTCCCCATTTACATTTAACGGGGTAAGACAAACATATCAAAGTTTTAATTTTGACCCTTTTTCAGATTTCATACTAAAAGAAAGATATTCTCAAACTGTATCTTTGTGTAAGTTTCAGCAAGAAAAATAAGAAATAAGAAAACAATTGCTGAAAGTAGTAAAACAAAAAATAACAAGAATAGGTATGCTAAGAAATGTGAAATAAAAAAAGAAATCCAATAGAAAAAGAAAATACTTTAAAAAGTACAAAAGAAAAAAATAAAGAATTATTTATGGTGATGAGAAGAATGTTCATAAAGGTTTCATGTGAAAAAAAAAAGGTTTTCAGTTTTTATTTGATTTTTCATTAATAGAAATTTTTTTTTCTTCAGTCAAAACTTATGCAAATTGGCTCCAAAGTTTGAGAATCTCTTCTTCAATCTTCCCCCAGTGGGGTAAGTTCGGAATATATATATTTTAAAATTTGTTTTATCTTTGTTAAAAATAGGTATTTTGGCACTACAGTCAGTTACAACTTTATAAATTACTTAACACACACTATAGACTAAGGACCATAAACTTTGCCTAAGACCTGCCTAAGACACGTTTTAACGATTTTAGATTTTTATTCGATCTTACCTCGTCACCTTTTCATCTTCCCCCTGTTTCAATTAAGTAAAAATAATATTTTTATTTACAGTTTTCTACTTTTTGGACAGCTTTATCAGGCTGTTATTGACATTGTATAAAAATCTAGTCTTTACCCTTTAATTATGTCTAATTTACTTTTAGCTAAAGTTAATATCTATTCTTCTACATGGATTCAAAAGCAACACTGATCATCTCATCAAAAAACCGTTCGATCTTGCCCCCACTCACTCTACAGGGTTAAGTATAGGTATTTAATGATTAACCTCGAAAAGGCGACATGCGTAAATCAAGACTAACAACTTTTGTTCTACGATTTTTTCTAATTCAATGTTTTCCCATACAACAAAAAATTATCAGCAAATTTCCAGTTCTAATTTTCCCTCGGCCGAGCAATTGAGTAGTAGTCGTAGCACTCCGCTGACTGCGCACACGTCAGGATCGAATAAATGAAACATAGGTAGGTATGTAGGTCTTTACGAGACAGCTAGCAATTGATAGAAAATCCCGCCAAAACTAAAAAAAAAAAACTAGATGTATTTTACGTTTTGGCAAAAGTCATAGAACAAAAGTTGTTAGTCTTGATTGCCCCAAGTCGTCTTTAAGACGTTAATCATTAAATACCTATAACCCTATATAAATCTAGCATCTACCCCCGGCTTCGCAAGCGTTGTTTCTATGAAAACGTCTCAAGGTGATTTTTGTCCCATGGGAACTTTAGGTATTATAGGATGAGAAGCTTTAAAGATGCTATTTCCCAGTTTATGATAATTTAAAGAACTCACTTGGGAGTTTTGTTGTAAAAGCGTAGGTACCTATAAGTACCTATCATAATACATTGCCCTTTGAAAGATACGAAATCCTTGATGTAGGTAAGGTACCTACCTACTATAGTAGGTACCTTACCTACATCAAGGATTTCGTATCTTTCAAAGGGCAATGCCAGCGCTTATATTGTTTAGCCCAGCAAAGCGAGTTTATTCTATTATTCTCACTTATTACTAAGGTAACGTTAATTTAGATACATTGTTTAAAACATTCACTAGGTACATACTTAGTATAAAACAAAGTCGTTTTCTCTGTCCCTATATCCCTTTGTATGCTTCAATCTCTTTTGATGCGGTTTTTTAATAGATAGTGATTCAAGAGGAAGGTTTATACGTATAATAAAACCGAGCGAAGCCGGGACGGGCCGCTAGTTAACGCTAAAAGGATAACAATGTTATTATATGTACCTAAGTATTTATGTTATTATACAGGGTGTTAGTGTGAAATGCGTTGTCCTTGAAACCAGAGGTGCAGCATCATGAGTACAATCCAAAGCCGGTGAAAATAAAATATTCTATTTTTTACTGATTTTTGAAAGCAAAATCCTCTAAATCATAAATGCATGTTTACTAACTCTAGCACTGATCATGGCTGCCGGCCGCGGGCGGCGGCACAGAATACATAGGTATCATATAACATTTTGAGAGTTATTTGGGCATTTTTTTTAAAAAACGTCCATGCGTTTTTTTAGGTGTCCTACAAGTTCATTAATACTTTTCATAAAAATACTTATTTTATGTTTTATAGTTTTATTTGGAACTAGCTGGTGCCCGCGACTTCGTCTGCGCATGATTAGTATTTGGAGTACTCGCGATTTTACTTGCGTAATTCCCTTTCCCGTGAGATTTTCGGGATAAAATGAAGCCTATTTCTTATTCCAGCATATAATCTATCTCCGTGCCAAATTTCATCCAGATCCGTTCAGCAGTTTTTGCGTGAAAGACGCGTACCGTACGCGTCGTTCAGATGCTGTGAGAAATTTTTGAAAACCCGTATAGCCCAGGGGAACCAAACTGAATTCCGGGATAAAATGTATCCCATGTCCAATCGTCCCGAGTTCCATTGGAATTCATTCACTTCCGTCGTGATGCATGGTTAAAGAATTTTTCTTTCACCCTCTCTCCCAGGGGAACCTTACCGAATTCCGGGATAAAAAGTATCCCATGTCCTTCCTTGTAGTATGAACTCAAATCGTCCCGAGTTTCATTCCAACTCATTCAGCAGTTTCGGCGTGATGCGCGGTAAAGGATTTTTACTTTCATACCCTCTCCCATGAGAACCTTACTGAATTCCGGGATAAAAAGTATCCTATGTCCTTCCTCGTAGTATGACCTATAATCATGCCGAGTTTCATTTCAATCCATCAAGTAGTTTCGGCATGATGCGCGTTTACGATACAGACAGACAGACAGACAGACAGACATGAATGAAAAAAATTACAGTTTTGGCTTGAGTATCGATAGTAGAGTGCCCTCCAAAAAAAATTTTCAAAATATCTTCAATGTACAGAATTGGACCTGTTACAGTTTTATTATAAGTATAGATAACTAATGCTTTTCTTCATCGTTAGGTTTTATTTTCTATTCAATATCATGTTTTTAAAGCAATTAAACATATTAAATTCATTGAGAATTATTGTGGTATTATTTTATTTGATTTTAAAAAAAGTAACCAAATGGAAACCTGGTGTACCTCCTGATCTCTTAAAAGTTAAATATCCTTTGAAAATGCTATTCGTTTGTTATTTTGCTGCTATCACATAAATCTCTAAGGAAAGGCGAATCATTTTAAATAAGTTAGATATTCCTAAAATGATCTTTATTTTTTTCACTCCATTTTGTAACCAGGACAAATTTCTACGAAAATGCCCATTTAGGTGAGTGATAAAACTGTAAGTACATAAAACTGAAATTTAATTGAATTGTAGATAAAATTGATTGATGAACTTTTTAAATACGCCAAAAATACCTATCTACCTACCTACTTTAGCGTATTTAATTTTTGATTATTTTGTTAATTTGAGTTGTTTTAAAATAGTTTTTCTTGACTGGAAAATGTGTTAGAGTAGGTATTTTTGCTGTCCTAAGCCAGAAAAGTATGAAGGGAAAGTTCTATCACAAGTAGGTAATGAAGTTACGATCCGAGCAAAGCGCGGGTGTAGGTACTTAGGGTGTGTAGAGTAGAGATGAACAGATAGCAGTTTGGCCGGATACCAGATATTCGGCCAACCATGTGGCTGCATAGTCGAATATCCGGCGGAACTTACCCGTTTGGTGTGTCGCATACACACACACCACACACACACACTAGAGTAGGCGGCGCGCGAACAATCGAGTGGACTCGGTTCGATTCGGATCTTTTCGTTGATGATCTAAGTTAGCAATTGTTTCATTCATTGTGTTGATTGCAGTGCAGGCAGACACGTGCGTGATCGTTTTAGGTTATTTTTTTATTTGTACTCTGGCTGAACTAATGTACGAAGAGAAGCGAAACCGCTTGCTTCCTCTCAATGCAGAGAAATTAGTATTTATTCACCATAATTTACAGTGCAGTATGAGTAAAAATTCATTCATTTTCTTTAACTAAAACTAATAATTTTTCTTAAGTGATAATTTTTCTAAGACTTACTAAATAAAGCAAATAATTACTTAAAAATATTTTTTTATGTCCAGTTTTTTTTTAATTCGAAGGGATGCCTATCCGGCCGCGGCCGAATAGTAGTTCGTTATCCGTTATTCGGCCGGATAGTATTAAGGCCGCCGGATAGGCCGGAAACCGGATAGTTACCGGTTATGTAATTACTTCTAAATCTCTCTATTTCTCGTATTTTAGAATTTATTACAACTTTTCATCTTTCCCCATTTACATTTAACGGGGTAAGACAAACATATCAAAGTTTTAATCTTGACACTTTTTCAGATTTCATACTAAAAGCCAGATGTTCTCAAACTGTATCTTTGTGTAAGTTTCAGCAAGAAAAATAAGAAATAAGAAAACAATTGCTGAAAGTAGTAAAACAAAAAATAACAAGAATAGGTATGCTAAGAAATGTGAAATAAAAAAAGAAATCCAATAGAAAAAGAAAATACTTTAAAAAGTACAAAAGAAAAAAATAAAGAATTATTTATGGTGATGAGAAGAATGTTCTTAACCGTCTCATCTCTAGTGTAGATTGCCCATGCAATCGCGTACGATAGCGAAGACATGAAATATCAAAATCCTGTGAAACTAATATAGGTATTAAACTGTTCTCGTCGGTTTTGGACTCTACTCATGGTGCTGCTCCTCTGGTTTCAAGGACAACGCATTTCACACTAACATCCTGTATTGTACAAAATGTAAAAACCTTTGATTACGATAGGGCTTGATAAAGTGCTGACGTCATAAGTATCGATAAAGTCGACAATTCGTTATTGACGTGAAGGTTCGACGTGATTGCTCATATCGTTATTTCTGGTTCTAAAGGGCGTATACCATACCTAGTACAAAAAACTACTTTCCAAAATAAGTATGAATCCAATGACGGAAAGCATCCAGGAGGTGTCCAGGATGACGGAGAGCGTCCAGGATGACGGAGAGCGTCCAGGATGACGGAGAGCATCCAGGAGGTGTCCAGAGGATGATGGAGAGCATCCAGAGGATGATGGAGAGCATCCAGAGGATGATGGAGAGCATCCAGAGGATGATGGAGAGCATCCAGAGGATGATGGAGAGCATCCAGAGGATGATGGAGAGCATCCAGGGGATGATGGAGAGCATCCAGGGGATGATGGAGAGCATCCAGGGGATGATGGAGAGCATCCAGGGGATGATGGAGAGCATCCAGGGGATGATGGAAAGCATCCAGGGGATGATGGAGAGCATCCAGGGGATGATGGAGAGCATCCAGGGGATGATGGAAAGCATCCAGAGGATGATGGAGATCATCCAGGAGGTGTCCAGAGGATGATGGAGAGCATCCAGGAGGTGTCCAGAGGATGATGGAGAGCATCCAGGAGGTGTCAAGAGGATGATGGAGAGCATCGATGGAGAGCATCCAGGAGGTATCCAGAGGATGATGGATAGCATCGATGGAGAGCATCCAGGAGGTGTCCAGAGGATGATGGAGAGCATCCAGGAGGTGTCCAGAGGATGATGAAGAGCATCCAGGAGGTGTCCAGAGGATGATGGAGAGCATCCAGGTGTCCAGGAGGTGTCCAGGAGGTGTCCAGGAGGTGTCCAGGATGTGTCCAGGAGGTGTCCAGGATGATGGAGCGCTTCCAGGAGGTGTCCAGGATGATGGAGAGCGTCCAGGAGGTGTCCAGGATGATGTAGAGCATCCAGGAGGTGTCCAGGATGATGGAGGGTGTCCAGAATGATGGAGGGTGTCCAGGATGATGGAGCATCCAGAGGATGATGGAGAGCATCCAGAGGATGATGGAGAGCATCCAGAGGATGATGGAGAGCATCCAGGGGATGATGGAGAGCATCCAGGGGATGATGGAGAGCATCCAGGAGGTGTCCAGAGGATGATGGAGAGCATCCAGGGGATGATGGAGAGCATCCAGAGGATGATGGAGAGCATCCAGAGGATGATGGAGAGCATCCAGAGGATGATGGAGAGCATCCAGAGGATGATGGAGAGCATCCAGGGGATGATGGAGAGCATCCAGGGGATGATGGAGAGAATCCAGGGGATGATGGAGCATCCAGGAGGTGTCCAGAGGATGATGGAGAGCATCCAGGGGATAATGGAGAGCATCCAGGGGATGATGGAGAGCATCCAGAGGATGATGGAGAGCATCCAGAGGATGATGGAGAGCATCCAAAGGATGATGGAGAGCATCCAGGAGGTGTCCAGAGGATGATGGAGAGCATCCAGGAGGTGTCCAGAGGATGATGGAGAGCATCCAGGAGGTGTCCAGGAGGTGTCCAAGAGGTGTCCAGGAGGTGTCCAGGATGATGGAGAGCATCCAGGAGGTGTCCAGGATGATGGAGAGCGTCCAGGAGGTGTCCAGGATGATGGAGAGCATCCAGGAGGTGTCCAGGATGATGGAGAGCGTCCAGGAGGTGTCCAGGATGATGGAGAGCATCCAGAGGATGATGGAGATCATCCAGGAGGTGTCCAGAGGATGATGGAGAGCATCCAGGAGGTGTCCAGAGGATGATGGAGAGCATCCAGGAGAGCATCCAGGAGGAGTCCAGAGGATGATGGAGAGCATCCAGGAGGTGTCCAGAGGATGATGGAGAGCATCCAGGAGGTGTCAAGAGGATGATGGAGAGCATCGATGGAGAGCATCCAGGAGGTGTCCAGAGGATGATGGAGAGCATCGATGGAGAGCATCCAGGAGGTGTCCAGAGGATGATGGAGAGCATCCAGGAGGTGTCCAGGAGGTGTCCAGGAGGTGTCCAGGATGATGGAGAGCATCCAGAGGATGATGGAGAGCATCCAGGGGATGATGGAGAGCATCCAGGGGATGATGGAGAGCATCCAGGGGATGATGGAGAGAATCCAGGGGATGATGGAGCATCCAGGAGGTGTCCAGAGGATGATGGAGAGCATCCAGGGGATAATGGAGAGCATCCAGGGGATGATGGAGAGCATCCAGAGGATGATGGAGAGCATCCAGAGGATGATGGAGAGCATCCAAAGGATGATGGAGAGCATCCAGGAGGTGTCCAGAGGATGATGGAGAGCATCCAGGAGGTGTCCAGAGGATGATGAAGAGCATCCAGGAGGTGTCCAGGAGGTGTCCAAGAGGTGTCCAGGAGGTGTCCAGGATGATGGAGAGCATCCAGGAGGTGTCCAGGATGATGGAGAGCGTCCAGGAGGTGTCCAGGATGATGGAGAGCATCCAGAGGATGATGGAGATCATCCAGGAGGTGTCCAGAGGATGATGGAGAGCATCCAGGAGGTGTCCAGAGGATGATGGAGAGCATCCAGGAGAGCATCCAGGAGGAGTCCAGAGGATGATGGAGAGCATCCAGGAGGTGTCCAGAGGATGATGGAGAGCATCCAGGAGGTGTCAAGAGGATGATGGAGAGCATCGATGGAGAGCATCCAGGAGGTGTCCAGAGGATGATGGAGAGCATCGATGGAGAGCATCCAGGAGGTGTCCAGAGGATGATGGAGAGCATCCAGGAGGTGTCCAGGAGGTGTCCAGGAGGTGTCCAGGATGATGGAGAGCATCCAGAGGATGATGGAGAGCATCCAGAGGATGATGGAGAGCATCCAGATGATGATGGAGAGCATCCAGAGGATGATGGAGAGCATCCAGAGGATGATGGAGAGCATCCAGGAGGTGTCTAGAGGATGATGGAGAGCATCCAGGAGGTGTCCAGAGGATGATGGAGAGCATCCAGGAGGTGTCCAGAGGATGATGGAGAGCATCCAGGAGGTGTCCAGGAGGTGTCCAAGAGGTGTCCAGGAGGTGTCCAGGATGATGGAGAGCATCCAGGAGGTGTCCAGGATGATGGAGAGCGTCCAGGAGGTGTCCAGGATGATGGAGGGTGTCCAGGATGATGGAGGGTGTCCAGGATGATGGAGCATCCAGAGGATGATGGAGCATCCAGAGGATGATGGAGAGCATCCAGAGGATGATGGAGAGCATCCAGAGGATGATGGAGAGCATCCAGAGGATGATGGAGAGCATCCAGGGGATGATGGAGAGCATCCAGGGGATGATGGAGAGAATCCAGGGGATGATGGAGAGCATCCAGGTGTCCAGAGGATGATGGAGAGCATCCAGGGGATGATGGAGAGCATCCAGGGGATGATGGAGAGCATCCAGAGGATGATGGAGAGCATCCAGAGGATGATGGAGAGCATCCAGAGGATGATGGAGAGCATCCAGGAGGTGTCCAGAGGATGATGGAGAGCATCCAGGAGGTGTCCAGAGGATGATGGAGAGCATCCAGGAGGTGTCCAGAGGATGATGGAGAGCATCCAGGAGGTGTCCAGAGGATGATGGAGAGCATCCAGGAGGTGTCCAGAGGATGATGGAGAGCATCCAGGAGGTGTCCAGGAGGTGTCCAGGAGGTGTCCAAGAGGTGTCCAGGATGTGTCCAGGATGATGGAGAGCATCCAGGAGGTGTCCAGGATGATGGAGAGCGTCCAGGAGGTGTCCAGGATGATGGAGAGCATCCAGGAGGTGTCCAGGATGATGGAGGGTGTCCAGGATGATGGAGGGTGTCCAGGATGATGGAGCATCCAGAGGATGATGGAGAGCATCCAGAGGATGATGGAGAGCATCCAGAGGATGATGGAGAGCATCCAGGGGATGATGGAGAGCATCCAGGGGATGATGGAGAGCATCCAGGGGATGATGGAGAGAATCCAGGGGATGATGGAGAGCATCCAGGTGTCCAGAGGATGATGGAGAGCATCCAGGGGATGATGGAGAGCATCCAGGGGATGATGGAGAGCATCCAGAGGATGATGGAGAGCATCCAGAGGATGATGGAGAGCATCCAGGAGGTGTCCAGAGGATGATGGAGAGCATCCAGGAGGTGTCAAGAGGATGATGGAGAGCATCGATGGAGAGCATCCAGGAGGTGTCCAGAGGATGATGGAGAGCATTCAGGAGGTGTCCAGAGGATGATGGAGAGCATCCAGGAGGTGTCCAGGAGGTGTCCAGGAGGTGTCCAGGAGGTGTCCAGGAGGTGTCCAGGAGGTGTCCAGGATGATGGAGAGCATCCAGGAGGTGTCCAGGAGGTGTCCAGGATGATGGAGAGCATCCAGGAGGTGTCCAGGATGATGGAGGGTGTCCAGGATGATGGAGGGTGTCCAGGATGATGGAGAGCATCCAGAGGATGATGGAGAGCTTCCAGAGGATGATGGAGAGCTTCCAGAGGATGATGGAGAGCATCCAGAGGATGATGGAGAGCATCCAGAGTATGATGGAGAGCATCCAGAGGATGATGGAGAGCATCCAGAGGATGATGGAGAGCATCCAGAGGATGATGGAGAGCATCCAGAGGATGATGGAGAGCATCCAGGAGGTGTCCAGGAGGTGTCCAGGAGGTGTCCAGGATGATGGAGAGCATCCAGGAGGTGTCCAGGAGGTGTCCCGGATGACGAAGAGCATCCAGGATGACGGAGAGCATCCAGGAGGTGTCCAAGAGGTGTCCAGGATGACGGAGAGCATCCAAGAGGTGTCCAGAGGATGACGGAGAGCATCCAAGAGGTGTCCAGAGGATGACGGAGAGCATCCAGGAGGTGTCCAGAGGATGACGAAGAGCATCCAGGAGGTGTCCAGTATGACGGAGAGCATCCAGGAGGTGTCCAGGATGACGGAGAGCATCCAGGAGTTGTCCAGGATGACGGAGAGCGTCCAGGATGACGGAGAGCGTCCAGGATGACGGAGAGCATCCAGGAGTTGTCCAGGATGACGGAGAGCGTCCAGGATGACGGAGAGCGTCCAGGATGACGGAGAGCGTCCAGGATGACGGAGAGCATCCAGGAGGTGTCCAGAGGATGACGGACAGCATCCAGGAGGTGTCCAGGATGACGGAGAGCATCCAAGAGGTGTCCAGGATGACGGAGAGCGTCCAGGATGACGGAGAGCGTCCAGGATGACGGAGAGCGTCCAGGATGACGGAGAGCGTCCAGGATGACGGAGAGCATCCAGGAGGTGTCCAGAGGATGACGGACAGCATCCAGGAGGTGTCCAGAGGATGACGGACAGCATCCAGGTGTCCAGAGGATGATGGACAGCATCCAGGAGGTGTCCAGAGGATGATGGACAGCATCCAGGAGGTGTCCAGAGGATGATGGACAGCATCCAGGAGGTGTCCAGAGGATGACGGAGAGCATCCAGGAGGTGTCCAAAGGATGACGGAGAGCATCCAGGAGGTGTCCAGGATGACGGAGAGCATCCACGAGGTGTCCAGGATGACGGAGAGCATCCAAGAGGTGTCCAGGATGACGGAGAGCGTCCAGGATGATATTCTTACGTTGTTTTTTCTATGTAAGTGCTGTAATATATCTATTTTCAATATATGCATTGGTCTTTTATTTATTTTCAATAACAATTAACGGTGTTTTTTGTACGGTACGTAGGTACTCTTTATTTGTATTTAACTTCGATACATCAAATCGTTAGTGTCTTATGATTGCGCCAGTACAACTATCGATAGGTAACATTATTTTAGAATGTTGACAACACTATTTTACGCACACATTTACATTTCATTTTTGGTAATGCCTTTCATCTGTCACTGTTCCTCTTGTACATCCTAACTTTATGCCTAGATCCATTTCATAGGGATGGGATGTAACATGTAATAAGCACTTAGCAGATTGTATCGATAATAGAAATAGAACATCGACATTTCTCTAATTTACGATGCTATTTTTTAATAACATATTATTTAGTACCTACCTAGTTTAAAAAATAGGGTGACAGTACAGTGTGAAAATAACGTGGATAGGAGTAGGTTTATCTTATTACTAGATGCGCCCCGCGGCTTCGCCCGCAAACCTGAGTTCGAGGTATTGAAATTTATTGCACACCCCCTAGGGGATATAGAGTAAAAACAAAAAAATTGTGTTTAGTTATTCACTCCATAGTTTATTCATACGGAGTTTTGAGTGAATCAAACCAAAGAAAAAGAAATTATTTTCATACAAACTTTACCACTCTATAAATTTCCAAATTTTAATAGCCTGTGTCCTATTCTTGGTCCTAAACTATCTACATACCAAATTTCATTTATATGACTTAAGTAGTTACAAAGATTACTTATAACAAACATTCACACAGACTTTTCCATTTATCATAATAGTAAGATTCATAGCAGGTACCAGCAGTAGTATAAATAAAATTGCAATTATGTATTTAAGACGTGTAATGGATATCTATCGAGGTACATCCAAAAATAAAGACGCATTTAACAGGACTCTTTTAGAGAGAATAGACAATTCGATACTTTATTCACACAATTTTTTTTTCAATATTTTTGGAATAAAAATTGGTTTACATGAAAAAAAGTACAGATAAACGGTAACATTATTCATTAAAACGGAATATCTTATACCGTACGCCAATAACATAGGAACTGTCGATCACATCGCAAATTTTCACAAAGTCCTGTTTGCTCCGATATTTGTAGAAACAAGTTTCGGATTTCCATTTCGGACTGAATTTAGGGTCAGTGAAAAACGGCTCTGACGTTTGAATGTCTAGAGGTTCTTGAGGTAGTGGAAGAACTAACCTGTAAAGATAAACAGAAATAATTAAGAATTCTCAGTCAGCCTTTACTATACAGTAGGTAGGGTGCCACGTATCATAATGTAGGTAGGTACTAAGCCGAAAAGGGGTGATTCTAGACTTCTTCTTTCTTCTTCTTGGACTTTGACTTATCTAAGTGCTTATTTTGTAAGCCTAAAGAAAAAAATACAAAATTATTTATTTGTCTTAAAATTATTGAGTTACACTTTTCTGGTGGCCCTCGCGCATGAGGCTAGCCTGTGTTGTAGAAGACTGATAATAATAGTAACGTTAGCAGTTTAGAACTATTTTAACTTTACTTACAGGGCAAACAAACCAAAATACACTATGCATTAACTGCAGATGACTCTGATTCAGAGACAATCGCTCTGGATTCTCTCTCTTTGATTCATTCTCTGGATATAATCTTGGAGGCTTCCTCCTTGCGTTTAGAAGTTGGTAAGCTTACCTTGTATTCTCTGGATATAATCTTGGAGGCTTCCTCTTTGCGTTTAGAAGTTGGTAAGCTTACCTTGTAGCGTGTAAGAACATACGATGCGGTATAGAGTCAGCAGAGCCGCTGTACGTGTAGTCTCCGAGTATCGTGTGCCCGACTGCCGCGCAGTGCACGCGTAACTGATGGCGGCGGCCTACAACAGAGACCATTAACGATATAAAACGGAATCAGAAGAACTCTAACTAGGTATTATAGGATATAGTAGCTAATCTCCAACGCCAGGGACGAAGCATGAGCATCAGGAACACACACGAGCAAAGCCAGTCGCTGGATATAATCGTGCGCGGCCATCTTGTGTCACTATCGCTGCCATTTTGTGACAATTATATACCTGTAATCGGTTTCAAGAGCAGCACAGTAGGGGTTCCGACCATAGTAAACAGTCTCCAACATTAGATAATTAGTGAGCAGCGTGACTACACACGGGCCTAGCGAGTCGCTGGATACAATCGCGGCCATCTTGTGACACTAACGCTGCAATCTTGTGATAATAATCTACCTATAATCGGCTTTAGGAGCAGCTACCGGACATAGTACCCAGTTTCCAGCACCAGTGAGAGCGGCTTCAGGAGCAGCTCCCGGACAAAGTACCCAGTCTCAAGCAGCAGTGAGATAGTGTGTGCAGCATGGCTGCCTAGCCAGTCGCTGGATACAATTGCGGCCATCTTGTGACTCTAACATCGCCATCTTGTGTCATCTACCTGTAATCGGCTTCAGGAGCATCACAGTAGCGGGGTCCCGGCCATAGTAGCCAGTTTCCAGCACCAGCGAGCGAGTGTGCGCGCATCGGGACTGCACACACGACTCCAGCGAGTCTTTTGATATCACCGCGGACATCTTGTGACACGAGTTTGCTGTCGCAGGGTCCACGCCTGTGTGTTAGAATGGGACCAGTAAACGCTATTTATCATTGTAACTATTGTCAATGTACTCGTGCAGTAGTTTTACCACTTTTCAAAGATAAATAAATAAATAATTCTAGACAATCCACACAGCATCATCTAGCCCCAAGCTAAGCAGAGCTTGTGTTATGGGTACTAAATGACTGATATACTTAATACAATACATTAGATAGATACTTAGTTTTTTTGTGTGGATTGTCTAGCATTATTTATTTATTATTTATTTATTTATTTATTTTATTATACATTAAACACCCAGACCATCGGAAAAAAAATCTGCAGATCGTAGTACACAAATTTGTTCCGAGGCGGGAATCGAACCCGCAACTTCTGCGTCGCAGGCAGACCTTTGCCCAACGCGCCACATCGGTCGTCACGATGTATCGAATTGTTTCAAAAATAAGTAAAAATAGGAGAATTTTTCTTCATCGGTTTTGGACTCTACTCATGATGTTGAACCTCTGGTTTCAAGGATAAGACTGTTCACACTAACACCATGTACACGCACTCTTAGGTGCCTCATATACCTACTATGTAGGTAGGTACTCTCAAAAGCACAATTGAGATAAAATTTCAAATTTAATTTATCAATCAAGACCATTTTTTCATAAGGTTCTTAAAGCGCCGCCGCGGCCGGTGACAAAAATACATTTACAAAACGTCCGTTTTATATAATTTGGTCAGTACTTTTGGAATATAGCTGTTCTGTGATTTATAGAACAGAGTAGAGCAATAAGATATTTTATTTTTGTTAGTTACCTTTGCACCGTTTTGTAGGTACCTATAGATGTGTTCACGAACTTTCCTTGCTGACTTAACTACCTACATAAGTAATACCTACATAATATATCCTATTAATCAGTCCAGTCCAGCCAGTCTACCTAGTTAGAACGCCCACCCATATGCAAATTTATAATGTGCATGATAAGAGTTAGGGAGAAGAGAATCAAAATATAAGCACATTTGGGCTTTCTAACATTAGTTCGGTAGGTGACTACCAACCAAAAAACTTAAAAAACGTAAGAATGAGAACCTCTTCCATTTCCTTTATTTTTCTTTAATAAACTTACCGACTTTGTACTCGATGTCTCCAACCTCATATTTAACATGACCTCTTACAATCGCCAAATAATACTTCCTGCAATGACGATTCTCAAACAGCTTCCCGGCTCGAGCCGCCGCTGTTTTATTCCTAGCTATGCAAAGTACGCCACTAGTCGAATAATCTAATCTTTGCACGAAGTGAATAGGACTCTGTGATGTCGATAGGTGAGAATCCGGAGATGCTATGTGGTATGTTACAGTGTTCTGAAAATCGAAAATTATCGATAAATAACTACTTTGAATGATTTCGTCCAACACTAGTGCGACTAAAGACTGTAAAGATGTAAATAGAAAGAGATGAAAGATAACCTAAAAACTCGTAATAAATATACTCTTGCCTAGTTTTTTTAGTTGTTTCTATAAATACCTTTTCATTTTCATCGTCTGAATTGATGTACATATCATAAGGCTTATTTACAACCAAATAATTTTCACTCTCGTAGAGTTTTTCAACTCTCTCCTTGTTTGTTGACATCTTTACTGAGGATGCGTTCATGTTTTGTTTAAATTAATGTGCGCGGGTTGTCTTCTTTGATTCCAAAATTTCCTTTCGAAAACGTAACTTGTTAATGAAGGGATCTATTTTATGCTGAAATTACTATAATTGCAAATTTTTTACTAAATATTTAAAGCTTTGTATTTGTTGCGGCATATAGGCAGAAACGTTATGGCCAACACTGAAAACGAATGATTTTATTGCCGTCTGGATTGCTCTATCAAGATACACACTAAAGAGCTCCTCCAGAGGCATTTTGGGTTCTGTAAAAACCCCAAATGAACCTACCTACATATTTTTTTGGAATTTATTGTAAAAAATCCTAAATTCGTGAAGAGAAATATCAAATCAATATCAAATAGGATTGGTTGGTAGATATTTTTAAATGTCAAAAACAAAAGAAAACTTTTTGAAAGACCTATTGAAGAAGGTTTAATTTAAAATAAATAAGAGTTTAGGTACATTGTACTTATCTATCAAGTTTTTGTATGAGTTCATGTACCTACCTCAATCTTAGATCCGAATAAAAGTGAGGGGCGTTCCATGCGGTAAAGCCGCCAGGCTCAGCTAGTATTTAATAAGAGCCTGTAGGTACCTTTGAGATGAGCCCAACGCAAGTCACTGTTAAACTTTATTGCGTTGTAAGATTGATTTTGAACGCGACCTTAATCCTACAGCTGTCAAAAATAGACATGACATGGTTTGAAGTTTGTCAAGCAGGTATAATCCTAACAATTTTAAAAGCTACTGGTCTACTTGCATTTTTAAATAAAATGCGGCTATCGAAAACTGTCAGATAAATATGTGCCTACCAACCAGCCGGTCGGACGGAATCGGAATCAATTACTGTAAACAAAAAAATTGCTAAAACTTTCGGTAACATTAATTTTTCCGAAATTTACGAACTGCATCGCAAAATGAAACGAATCAAACGACATAAAATCAAAACGGAAAAGGAGCCCTCCTATTCGCACGAAAATGAGGAGCACGACTTAGCTTACTATATACATGACCGAGTTGAATTGATGCACCAAGTGTTTTCTGTGCTCAAATACAAGGATCTCAAAGCCATGGCACCAGAATCTGTGAGGAACCTGCCTATTGGAGACTTGCAAGAGCTTTGCACCGAAGAGGTAATCATTGTTTATTATTATCCACTTTCACTTTAGCAATCAAAATAATTTTTTAGTTATTCATATTCATGTATAGATTTTAATTTAGTGCGGTCTCAACAAAAATCACGAGAACTTTTAATACTATGAAACTAATAAAATTATTCAAAGTTATAAAACAGCATTATGGTATAATCATGAATAATATAGTAAAAGAATCATAAATATTAATAACTAGATGAAGCTAAAATATTTTAGTACCTATTCTGCTATTTGTGAATTTTGGGATATATCGAAAAATAAAAGACCAATATTGATTCTGTCATTCTTGGGTTATTAGTGGTTTATCTAAGTTTGTTTGTTCGATTCCTATTTTAAATACATCTACCTGCTTCTTCTTGACTTACAAGACTTAGTTATTTAAGCAATCATAGTTGATGTGACTTACAAAGGGCTGTGACCTACATACGTTTTAGCTGAGCTGAGCTGGTTAAGGCCTAGTTAGGCGGGGGATAATGCACTACACTCCTATGCGAGATTTCAGTGCATATCGAAGTTGTTTTGTTTTTTTTATTAGGGAAACAAACAGTAATAATAAAAATTACAAAAGACTTAAAAATAAGTCAAAATTCAAAATACATTATTAAGAGGCAGTTTTGGCGAGGCCGGCCGTGCATTTCCAATGAATCTCAGGTGCAGAAAATTCAAATATATAGACATCTGTGAAAATATTATTATATGCGTCTCATACTCTATTAATGAAAACATTTGCATGATATTGAGTTCTGGATGTGGGTGTCCAAAATACTTTTTTCTTGTGAGATGATAGTCTTGGGCAGTAAAGAAAAATGTTTCCAAGAAGTTCACTGGAGTTAATATCGCTATTTAGAATTTTATGAAGTTCCCTCACTTAGAATTAGAATTCCTTTCAGCTCCTCGGTATAAGCTCCAAGCGACTCTTGGCCACTCTGGATGGCTGTGAGCCACCATCAGACACAGAGTCCTCGAGCACCTCTCCATCACCAGACCGCCTGGAGATCATATCCTTGGACAGCATATCATCAGATGAGGAAATACTCAGCCAGAGTAGTAAGAAGAAAAAGGTAATATAATTGCATCTTATAACCACTTTATAACACCTTTTAGCATCAGATGCTAAGATACTTCGCTAGAGTAGTAAGAAGAAAAAGGTAATAATAATTGTATTTGTATTTTTGTATTTATTTACAAACATTACATCTATTCTTACAGGTATTAACTAATTCAATAGAGTAGTCAACATAATTGTATCTTAGAACAACCTTTAACATCAAATAATCAGATGAGGAGATGCTTACCCAGAGTAGTAAAAAGAAAAGGGTAATAAAATGTATCTTAGAACAACCTTTATCATTATTATCAGATGAGGAGTAAAGAAAAAAGGTATTTCAATTGTATCTTAGAACATCCTTTATCATTATTATCACATTAGGAGTAAAGAAAAAAGGTATTTCAATTGTATCTTAGAACATCCTTTATCATTATTATCACATGAGGAGTAAAGAAAAAAGGTATTTCAATTGTATCTTAGAACATCCTTTATCATTATTATCACATGAGGAGTAAAGAAAAAAGGTATTTCAATTGTATCTTAGAACATCCTTTATCATTATTATCAGATGAGGAGTAAAGAAAAAAGGTATTTCAATTGTATCTTAGAACATCCTTTATCATTATATCATCAGATGAGGAGATACTTAGCCAGAGTAGTAAGAAGAAAAAGGTATTGTAATTTTTTTGTCTACACAACTTTATAACAAAGGAAATTACAATCAATCAGAAAGAAATTAAAGCCCGTATATACAACTGAAACAAGTAATATATACAGTAATATGTACACACATAATATATAGTAATATATCTACCAGCTACTGTTTGCTGCAATGTATGCTGAGTTGCAGACTCAAAAACAGGTTTACTCTGGCAGTTGTTGATTCTTCATTACATTGGCTGGTCCACTCCCAGTTCAGATTGTTAATTCTTTGATGTATTCATTACGAATCCTATCCTTTAGAGAAACTCCGAGCATAGTTTTTTCCATAAATCTGACTAATAGTTTTGAGTTATCACTACATAGTATAAAACAAAGTCGCTTTCTCTGTCCATATGTATGTATAATCTTTAAAAATATGCAACTGATTTTGATGCGGTTTTTTTAAATAGATAGAGTAATTCAAGAGGAAGGTTTATGCATATAAAAGAACCGTGCGTAGCCGGGGCGGGTCCCTTGTCCCTTATAAAACTTAGGTGTGATTTCTTGTAAAAAACATCAAGTTACTAACTTAATGCTTATTTTGATTTATGTTTAACTTAACTATAATAGACAGGATTCTTTCAAATGTGAAAAACACTTTCATGTCCATGACACACAAGTCTGTCTCCATAGTTTTTCTAGGCCTGGAATTAAAAGGCACTAATGCTACTTTTCATCAATACTCAAGTAAAGTAAATAAATCAAGTAAATCAATATCTTTATTTCTTTAGGCTTACAAAATAAGCACTCAGACAAGTCAAATTTTAAACTAGGTACATAATTATCAAAATAATATAAAAAATAAAGTGATAATTGATTTTCCCTTCGCTTCAATCTTTTGACCACTAGTGGAAGAAGCGAAAAATAAACCACTAGCATGTGTATAACTTATGTGTCTAATACATGTTTGCCTTATAAATAACTAGCGACCCGCCCCGGCTTCGCACGGTTTTTATATGTACAAACCTTCCTCTTGAATCACTCTATCTATTAAAAAAAACCGCATCAAAATCCGTTGCGTAGTTTTAAAGATTTAAGCATTCAAAGGGATATAGGGACAGAGAAAGCGACTTTGTCTTATACTATATAGTGATTAAATACTACTGACCGTGTGAGCGACATCTAGCCATGCATTAACGTCATTGCTATTATCATTTATGGAGTAACATGCCTCCTTGATAAGATTAAGCGGTTGAAGCCGCGGGGTACAGCTAGTCCTAAAATAAAAACACCGTTTTTATTGTTATTCAGCACAAGCATAGCCGAAACTCCAAATCTAAATGCAAGAAGAAAGATAAAGGGAAAGATAAATCGAAAGAGGCCGCAGCTGCTGAAGCGTCGACAGAAGTTTCTCAGGTAATAATATAACAATACCAGTGTATTCTATCTATGTATAATAAAAAATATTTATCTATATTATATCATCATCAATTATGAGCAATTATGAGCATTACTCTCACTTATTAATTTTAGTTCTTTATTGATAGTTTTTATGTGTCTATTTTATTTATTTTAGCGTTGTTGTGTGGATGATCCGTAAAATCAACTTGTGGCTCTGACGGAAGACCAGCGTTGGTTGCTAGCTTGCTAGTCAACCAACTCATGCGGAGGCAGAGCCGTTTTGTTATAGTTTTACACATCCCATTATTCTAAGTTTATTATGTAATTTTATAATGTGTACCTACTTATTGTGTAAATCTGTTAACAAATAAAAAAATATTCTATTCTATTCTATTCATCATCAACCTAAACCAAAGCTAGACAAAGGCCTCCCTTAATGATCGCCATAGCCCCCTGTCTTCAGCTTTCCAGCATCTGCCTGCAGTCTTTCGCAGATCGTCAACCCACCTGGCTGTAGCGTTCTACACTACGTTTGCCGTATTTATTTATATTTATTTATTTAATGTTATAAACGCTAAAGTTTGTAAGTATGGATGGATGTTTCTTACTCTTTCACGCTAAAACTACGGATATGGATTAAATTTGGCACAGAGATAGATTATAGTCTGGAATAACACATAGGCTATATTTTATCCCGGAATTCCCACGGAAGCGCGAAATACGCGGGTGAAATCGCGAGGCGCTGCTAATCCTTAATAATGTGTGAAATTTGAAATTGTAGGTTTGTTACATGTTTCTGGACTGGTTTCCGCAACGAGGCCACAGGTGGCCCTTTTTTTGTTTAATAAGAATAAGAAAATCTTTATTTATAGCATTTACAAACTACCTACTACTAACTTACCTAATTTCTTAAATTACCCAACACCATGAAGTACATAAGTAGTTAGGTACTAACTAATTAATTAAATAATGTTTTGTTGTTTGTGTTGTAGGCCTCCCGCGCCGGCCTCACAGTCCTAGAGCTTCTGGAGCTACAGGCCAGGGCTCGCGCCATCAGGGCGCAGCTGCAGAACGAACAGGCCAAGAGTGAGTCACGTTTGAAGTTACTGATTAACTTTAAAATATTAGGTTCAAGCTTCAATCAAATATACCCTCAGGATTCCCAACCGGTGGGGCGTAGGCGTAATGGGGGCATGAAGTGTCCGGATATCCTATTATCCTAATCACTACATAGTATAAAATAAAGTAGCTTTTTCTGTCCCTATTTCCCTGTCCCTTTGAATGCTGAAATCTTTAAAATTACGCAACGGATTTTGATGAGCTTTTTTAATAGATAGAGTGATTCAAGAGGAAGGTTTATATGTATAATAACCGTGCGAAGCCGGGGCGGGTCGCTAGTAATATTAAAACGCGAAAGTTTGTAAGTATGGATGGATGTTTGTAACTCTTTCACGCAAAAACTACTGAACGGATATGGATGAGATTTGGCACAGAGATAGATTACAGTCTGGGCTATATTGGTTATATTTTATCCCGGAATTCCCACGGGAAGAGGAATTACGCGGGTGAAACCGCGTGGCGCTGCTGGTATATCATAGTTATCATTGTTTAAGACTTAACATTAGCAACAGTATTACAGAGGGGTTCATTTAAAATCGACAATAAAGCACATAACTAGAAATCCATTAGAACTATTCAATATGCAGTCCAATAATGCTGGAAAATCCACGCAGCACTACAAGGCCCCAAGCTAAACAGAGCATGTGTTATAGGTACCTACTAGATGACTGATATACTACATATGATATTCTACATACATACATAGATACATATATATATTTCAGAAAACATCGGTCGGCAAGTACAATTAGAGAAGTGATCGAAAGAACAAACATTTTAAACCTAATCATCTCCGCAGAACAACTGGAGGCGGCGGCAGCGGCCGTTTCTGATGATGATGAAGTGGAGATAAAGGAAGAAGCGCCGGACGTCGTAGAGATAAGCAGCGGCGATGAGAAGCCAGATATAACACTGTTACAGGCAGAAGGTACGAAATATATTAATAAAACATTTTTTAGTAACTTAACTACCTTTCTTATATTATAAAAGAAGACAGGGCGCTATAGCGCCTATGACACAAATAAATTAGACACAATCCCCTACTGCATGTCCAACATGTTGGAACTAATTATAGACAAAATTCATTTATAGTGCGAGCGAGTAGAACTGTCAATGATTTCAGCAGGATGTTGGACATTGACCCTTTCAATACTAGCATTCACAAGGCAAGGCGATGCATGACTCTCAGCTTCTTTTGCACATGATTAGTTTTACTTTTTCTTATTACTTAAAGTTTTTTTTTTAGTTTAATTTTATTGCTTTATTGAGTACGCAATTGTTGACGAAAAGAAAAAAAAAAGTTGTGTTCACACTTATATAGTATAATATGATTTTATTAGTGAATGCCTATTTATTAGCTTTCTGTATCTATATTAAATTCTATTGTAATTAGTTAAGCTGATGGCAATCCGAATTAAATAAATAAATGATGATGATGAACATCCTACTAATATTATAAACTCGAAAGTTGGTAAGTATAGATGGATGGATGGATTGATGGATAGATAGATGGATGAATGTTTGTTACTCCTTCACCCAATAACTTCTGAACGGATCTGGATGAAATTTGGCACAGAGATAGATTATAGTCTGGAATAATACATAGGCTATATTTTATCCCGGAATTCCCACGGGAACGGGATTTACGCGGGTGAAACCGCGAGGCGCTGCTAGTTATATATATACGTGAAAGTTAGTATGGATATTGTAGGGCTGGAGGGATGTTTGTTCTTCTTTCACACTAAAACTATTGAACGGATCGTGCTGTTATTTTGACAAGCACCAAATTCAAATTAAAAATAATATCCACATTTCCTTAAATATTATGTAAATATGATACTAACTACTTTATTGTTGTTAGTATAGTGTATAATATGATACTAACTGGACTATTGTAGTTAGACAAACTACATACTAGTTCTACACTTCATATTTTCGTAGTTATCATTGGCACTATGCTAATGAATATCTTTACGTATAATTCTCCGCTCTATTCGGTTAGAAACCTCCTTTTATCAAGCTATTTTGAATTAACAAACTTATAATTGAGAACATTATTGTCCCCAGCTCAAAAGTCTCCGAAAGAAAAAGCAGTAGATAAGCCAAAAGAAGCACAGAAAGAAAAATCAAAAGAAACGACAAAAACAATAGAAGCAACTAAAACAAAAGAAACACCAACACAGGTAGAGAAATCAACAGACTCAGCAAAAGATACACAAAAACAGAAAGAGGCAGAAAACAAAAACGATACAGAGAAAACTGTCACAACAAAACGAATAAATGATCTTATAATAACAGTTCCACAAGCCAAACCAACACGGAAAATCAAACTGAACAGAAATAACGTAGCTGTAACCGTCGCAAAGATTCCAGAAATCGTCCCAGTTAATATCCATTCAGTTAGCCAAAAACCTACCGAGGAAACCCCTAAGGAAGTAACTCCTGACAAAAAGAAGAAAAAGAAATCTAAGAAAAAGAAGAATCTTGAAAAAGAAGGAAGTGATCATGATGAAATAACTCTACAACTATCGGATACAGAGAAAATGGATCTCCTAGAAGATTTGGAAGAGAAGAACTATCAGAGAGCTTCGTCCGGGTTCTCGGACAGCAGTAAAAGTAGTTCTGATTCTGAAGAAGATACTTCTAAAGAATCTGTTGAAAATGACAAAGATCTTAACACAAGTAACGACAAAAAAGATAGTAATGAAACTGAAAGTTCAGAAATAACAAAGCTTCCGGAAAAAACACCATCAGATGATAATGAGGCAAGTATCAAAGTTGCTGAAAATGAGGAAGACATTGATGAAAGTGTTAAAAACACTATAAATGATTCTAAGAAGGATACAATTAGAACTGAAGAGGAGAAAATTGAAAAAGAAAGCACATCTGAATGTGATGTAGAAGAAAGTCCAACGGAAATTTCCACTAAGACTGATGCTATTGTAGAGGAAACAAAAGAAACAAATGATAATCGAGAAGCAACAGCACAAATTAATGAGGATGAAGCATTAACAGAAATAGAAGTTGATAAAGAAGATAAAGAAAAAAGTACCGAAATAGAAAATATGACAGAATCAACAAAAGAAGTACAAAAACAGAAAGTAGAAGAAACTCCAACGCAATTAGAAAAATGTGTCCAAATCGAACAAGAGACAGAAACAAACAAGAAAGAGGAAGACAATGTAGAAAACGAGGAAGCACTAAAAATGATAGAAATAAACAAGATAGATGACATACCGCTTGTAAGTGATGATACAAATACCACGGAACAGAAAAGTAATGTTGAAAAAGAAAGTAAGAATGAGAGAGAAATATCAGAAGGTGAGTTGTCAGACAGAGATAGCTCAGAAGTCGAGGCGCACGATGTCCATCCTGAAGTCGTCTGTGTATCTGACGACGAAAAACCAAAGAAAAAGAAGAAGAAAAAAGACAAAAAAGCAAAAAAAGATAAGAAATCGAAAAAATCGAAAAAGGATTTTCGTGAGGGCTCCGATCAAAATTTCTATAAAGACGTAAAGATAATAGACCGGGAATCATCCGAAATAGACGATGTGGATAAAATAGACCAAAACAGTACAACAATCGACCTAACCGATGAAGATGTTTACGAGATTCTAGAACTTTCCGATGATTCATCCTGCTACGAAGTTGAAGGCACATGTCTATCAAAAGAACCGACAGCTGAAGAAATAGCAGCATTATCTGCTCGAATCGACGAAATAAAAAGAGAAGACATAGAACAAACAACTATAAACACTTCCGTTGAAGAGAACTCCCCAAATACAAAATCTGACGAAACTGACACTGAGCAAATATCGTGGAAAGATAGATATTTGGGCAGCAAAAAGGTCAAAAGGGTACTCACAACAGCGAACATCCTTAACGCCTTACGCAAGAAAAATAAAGATTTGAAAAAGAAGATAGCAGATGCTAAAATGGTAGAAATGGCATCTCAAGAAGAGAAAGTTCTAGAAGAAGGCTCTATAGAACATTATCAGACGCTACAAGGCTCGTCTAAGTACGTTAATCCTGTACCAGAAAGTACTGAAGAACAACAGACAACTGAAGAAGTTTCTAAAGAAGATAATGAAGAAGAAAAGGATCAAGAGGGCGTAACGAGGGAAATGAAAAAGGATGCGAAACTACTGTTGAAAATGTACAGGAAACTTCTGAACAACAAGAAGGTTAAGCGTCGGGAAAAGAAGAAAAAGAAGAAGATGAAGAAAAGGGATGAGACATTGTGTGAAACACCAGATGTAATGTAAGGATTATTTTAATTAGAATGTAATAAATATATCTGGTATTTAGCTTGGTGCAAGATGAGTTATCCAGCATTAAGCTGTATATTATTTATATAAATGATGAAGTTAATAATGAGTAAGTGTTTTATTCATGCTCTTTTCATACTATGTATCTATACAGTTCAGTCAATAAAATAAATAAAGGACTATAGTACAGTTCTTCCTAGATATTTTATGTTTTAAAAATATTACTTTGTATTATGATGAATATTAGGGGATTAGGGGAGGCCTATGTCCATCAGTGGACTATTTAGGCTGATGATGATGATGATAATTATAAAGATTCTGATTCTCCATTCTACTAAAAACGAAGCTTACACGCATCGCGGCGTGACTCAATGACCCGTAGAACCGTGGATGCGTTAGCATCCTATTAGTCTGTGCGTGGACCTATAGATTGGCAGTTGTCCCGGTCTTTATTTCGCTTTGGATTTCTACCTCCTGAGGCCTACCTTACCTGTCCCTGAGGCGGATTGGAGAACGGTCGGAAGGAAGCTCAGCCCTTTGCTACGATAACGAAGGTTATGTTCTCTCGCATTACAAGGGGTTGTGCGGCAAGTTAAAACCTCGACCACGAGTCCACTGCCATTTTATTTGTTTTTAACATCGATCATCGGATTCTCCATCGATTCGATTACGTACCGCAAACCTACGATCAGCACTATGGTGGGATGAGATTCGATTCGTATTTCGTATGAACGAATAGAATACCCAAGGTACGGTGAAATAGCTGTTGTGAGATGATAACAAAACAAAATGTTTTGCAAAATGGCCGAGGAAAGGAATGCAGTTGCCTCTTCTTTGTAAAGATTTTTAATATGTTTGTTTAAAAATAACAAACTTATCAGCAAATCGGTACATCCAAAATGAAGGAAATTAATATAAATATCGAGGGTTACAATGTGAACGGAGTATGTGTCGGCTGTTTGAATTATAATCGTAAAATGTATTACGACGACGAAGTGAAAGAATGTTTCAAAACAATCGCAAAAATCGATGTAAGTTTGATTTGTTTACCATTTTAGCTTTTCTTTATCCTAATCTGACTATAATATACGAACAGGACTACGTACAAGCCGTATTTTCAGTGAGTAATTCGGCGAAAATCGAATAGTAAACAAGAACAGAAATCCTATGATCGGCCTTTGTGTTGCGCCCTGTTGCGGTATTTTCAAGAGACTCGTCGCACGTCGTCGTCGGTCGTCGCAACTTCCTTTATGTAGATATTTTATATAAACCTTTGGTTATAATTATAGGTGCACTTTCTCAACGAAAGGTGTAAAAAAACATTTACCTAGAGGGCTCCCCTGATAATCGCCGGTGTCCCAATGGCAAAATAACGTTATTGGTCATTAATTAAATAAACTTCTTTGAGTCGCACTTTGCATTAAAAAGTTTCAGACAAACATATTAATCCCTTTTCACTCCTACAAGGGTTAAATTTTGAAAACACCTGCCTGAGTGGTTGGTTTTACTAGAAAAAGAAGTTACTTTCTACATAATACAATATTATATTTAACAATTAACTATCTATAACTATGTATAAAATGAATAAACGCTATAAATAATTTTGGAAATTTATAACAATGTGTCCGGTCGCAAAGGTTAAAAATGTTTATCATAAGTTAATCTTCTAGGTCCCAGATGGACTGACTATCCAGGTGTGCTGGGAATGCCTGGCTGCAGTTAAGAGAATATCTGCCTTCCAAACTCAAATACTGGCCGCCTATGAAGTACTCATTAATTATTCTAAAAAGGTATTTATTTTACAATATTCTGGAAATACAGGAAACAGCTTATTGACTAAGTAAACAGATCTATTTGTTGTAAACAAAGACAGTCATGAATGTAAATATAACAAAACTGATAAGAATAATAGTAAATAAGGTTTGCTGGAAGAGAACTCTTTTTAGGGTTAAGCTCGCCTGTGCCATAATTTATCTAGTTTTAAGTTTTTCTTGTATATGTATTTTTCATTTGTGCATTAAAGAATAGAAAACAGCAAGATACCGACTAAAAACCCAAAGAAAAACTTCACCAACACATAATTACACAAGCCACAAGTTCGTAGTCGAGAAAGAATGAGAGACCAATGGAATGATGAATGAAAACTTTCAAATTCATGAATTGCTCGGAACTCCTGCAGCTTGATCTGATGATACCAGTGTTGTAAAATGTTAACTCAATATTTCTTTGCTTTGTAACTTGTTTGTTTACAAAAAAATCATGGTTTGGGTGCTGATGGATAACAAATTTCGACTAAAACTAACTTTATTACATATTTGGTTGGTATGTTATGGATCTCCTTAAAGATGACTTTGATCAGAGTTACTTTGTTATTTTATACTCAAAGTGCTTTATTTAAGACCTTGGGTACGTCTTAAAATCCATTTCATGTTATAAATAAACTAGCAACCCGCCACGGCTTCGCACGGTTTTATTATGCGTATAAGTAAATGTATATCAGTCATCTAGTAGCCATAACACAAGCTCTGCTTAGCTTGGGGCTAGATGATGCTGTGTGGAATTATTTATTTATAAACCTTTCTCTTGAATCACTATCTATTTAAAATGAAAACTGCATTAAAATCCGTTGCATAGTTTTAAAGATTTAAGCATACAAAGGGACATAAGGACATAGGGACAGAGAAAAGGACTTTGTTTTATTAGTATAAAACAACACTACATAATTGTAGTGATAATTAAAACTAGGAAGGAAATAAAATATTCACTTTGATTTTTGTCCACTTAAATCAATCCTAATATAATGAATGAATCTTTTCCAGCACACATTCCTAAACTCCCCTAAAGACTTGACAATCTACGCGAGCGCGCGGCTCACCGCTACCCCCGTCACCTGGTGGCACTGGTTGGGAACAGTAGAAGAGGAAGCGGTGTTGGATGTGGAAGTCAAACAGGAGGCCAAGAATGAGCTGCCATTGGATTACGAAGCTAGTAAGTTGACTTGACTTGACTTGACTTCTTGATTATGGCTCTGCGTCTGGCTTGACGCAATTTTGTCAATGACCGTTTTGAAAACATCGCAAGCTTTTATTTATTATGTAATGAGAAATATAAGAATATGATATAAGCTAGTAAGTTAATTAAGTATTTCAGTTATAAATAAAATAATGCTGGACAATCCACACAGCATCATCTAGCCCCAAAGTAAGCTATTCAAAGCTTGAGTTATTGTTACTAGATAAAAGTAACTGATATACCTATTTAATACATTAGTAGCGCCTCGCGGTTTCACTCGCGGTATTTAATTCCCGTCCCGTGGGCCTATGTGTTATTCCAGATTATAATCTATATCTGTGCCAAATTTCATCCATATCCATTCAGTAATTTTTCCGTGAAAGAGTAACATACATCTGTCTATACTTACAAACTTTCGCGTTTATAATATAGTAGGATATTATTTAGAGATATACTATATTTTTTATCACTACATAGTATAAAACAAAGTCGCTTTTTCTGTCCCTATTTCCCTACGTCCCTTTGACTGCTTAAATCATTAAAACTACGCAACGGATTTTGATGCGGTTTTTTTTAATAGATAGTGTGATTCAAGAGGAAGGTTTATACGTATAATAAAACCGAGCAAAGCCGGGCGGTTCGCTAGTTATACATATAGTTTTAGTATCGCCATTACTGTATCTTACAGGCGTTAAAGAAGAAGACACAGAGCTATCTAACTACTGGGATGTTGCGCTGGAGCCTGAATCTTCTGACGAGGATGTACAGCTCTCGCAGATCAAGGATAAGAAGCAGAAAGAGAAGAGGGAGAGGAAGAAAAAGAAGCACAAGGTATTCTCTTTGTATAAATTGTAATGTAATGTAAATAAATAGTTTAATATATTAATATATTAATATTATTATGTTATTTGTATTCTAGTTGGTACCTGGATAAATCACTACATCGAATACGTCTTGTCCATCCTAAGGTTGCCTGGAAGAGATCGCTTTCGGCGATAAGGTCGCCCATTGTATTTGTTTTCGTGCTTTGTACGTTTTTCTATTTATTTGGTGTGCAAGTAAATCAATATCTTTATTTCTTTAGTTAGGCTTACAAAAATAAACACTTAGACGTGTCAAATTTTAAACTGTAACTAGGTACATAATTATGAAAATAATATAAGAAATAAAGTTTTAATTGATTTTCTCTTCGTTTCAATCTTTTGTTCCCTTGTATTGTAGTCAACAGGCGTAGGAAAATGAAAGTATCCATTGCCGTATTTTTCAGACCTAGGGCCAAACTAGTATGCTGTGATTGCTCACTTGCATATACTAGTTTTAATTTTACCTATTCTTTGATTTTAATTTTCGTTGTTAATAAAGTATCATCATCAGTCTATATTAGTCCACCGCTGGATATAGGCTTCCCCCAATGAGCGCCATAGCATATAATAAAGTATACTTAATATAAATTACTAAATTGTTTTTTATTTCTATTTAATTTCAGACGAAACTACAAGGACCAGTAAGCCGCAAACTAAAGAACCTTCCAGAAATAGTGGAACTACACACAATGACTGAAGACGAGATGTGGATAGTCCGCATTGAGGACGTGGAGAGCCAGTGTTTCCAGCGCATGCGGCACAAGTGCGCCGACTGCATTATAGGGTTCAACACGGAGCGGTTGAAGGAGGGGCACGATAGCGGGAAACACAGACCTGTGAGTTGGAAGTTAACTCAAGTTGTGTTGCACTATACTCAACCCCATGTTGCACTATACACTAACATATGTTGCACCCCACACTACCATTATGTTGCACCACATACTACCATATTTTACACCCCACACTACCCCATGTTGCGCACTACCCCATGTTATGCCACACACTAACATATTTGCACCCTACACTACAATTTGTTGCACACCACAATACAATATGTTAACCCACACTACCCCATTTTCACCTCAATCTACCACATTTTGCATCCCAAAGTACCTCGTATTGAGTCTTCAAACTATGACTGAAGACGAGATGTGGGTAGTTCGCATTGAGGACGTACAGAGCCAGTGTTTCCAGCGCATGCGCACTGCATTATAGGGTTCAACACGGAGCGGTTAAAGGAGGGGCACGATAGCGGGAAACACAGACCTGTAAGTTGAAAGGTTACTCAAGTTGTGTTGCACCCCATTTTGTACCCCACAATACTATATGTTGCACCCCATACTGCATATGTTACACTCACATTTCCCTATTTTCAGCCCAATCTACCCCAAATTTCACTCCACACTACCATAATATGCTACAACCATATTATGTTATGCACCACGCCACTAACATCCCAATCTACCCCATTTTGCACTCCAAAGTACCTTGTATTGAGTCTTCACAGCATTTGAAGAGAAAGGTATAGAAAGGTATAGTTCATGTGGCACGAGGTGCGATGACTGCATTATATGGTTTCAACACGGAGTGCATGTTAGCGGGAAACATTGACACCATTAAGTACGACATTTTGCACCACAAACTACCCACTTTGCACCACAAACTACCCACTTTGCACCCTAGACTAATATGACTCCTTTTTATGACGAATACAACCCATTCTTCGAAAATCTGTTGCAAAATATCGGTAAAATTTTGTTGGAAAATACCGATATTATAGTACCGATAGCACACAAAGACTAATTATATCGTTTTAAAAAATACTGAAATGACTTAGGGCTATTTCTATCCCATGAGACCTGATTAATGGATGAGATGTTTCATTCCTGGGCTAGAAATACGTCTATTCAATATTTCTGCCCGATCCGGCATTATGCAGACAGGGACCTTTTTGACCCCTTATGTAAATAGCCTTACTCTTCTAATTTTTATTATTTTTGTTTTTCTTCTTCTTGTCTATTGAATATGTTATTTATATGTACCTTAATAGGCTAAATAAATGAATTTTCTTTCTTTCTTTCTCTATCCGTTTATTAGTTTTTGCCCTATGTTTCATTCCTGGGCTAGAAATACGTCCATTCAATATTTCTGCCCGATCCGGCATTATGCAGTCAGGGACCTTTTTGATTATGTTAATAGCCTTACTCTTCTAATTTTTATTATTTTTGTGTTTCTTCTTCTTGTCTATTGAATATGTTATTTATATGTACCTTAATAGGCTTAATAAATGAATTTTCTTTCTTTCTTTCTCTATCCGTTTATTAGTTTTTGCCCTATGTTTCATTCCTGGGCTAGAAATACGTCCATTCAATATTTCTGCCCGATCCGGCATTATGCAGTCAGGGACCTTTTTGATTATGTAAATAGCCTTACTCTTCTAATTTTTATTATTTTTGTGTTTCTTCTTCATGTCTATTGAATATGTTATTTATATGTTCCTAATATGTAAAAGGCCAAATAAATGAATTTTCTTTCTTTCTTTATCCGTTTATTAGTTTTTGCGTGTAAGAGTTACATGCAAACAAACTTTCGCGTTTATAATATCAGTAAGGGATTAAATTACATATCTTTTCTATTGAAAAACTGTCTAAATAAGGTGTGTTTTTGTTGTAGAAATCGGACGGGGCCCACCAATGCGACGTGTGTAAAGCTTACTTCCTGACTAGAGACAATCTATCAGTGCATCGCTCGCATCATCTAGCGGCGTATAGGTAATATCCCTGTTTTAAGTTTCACCCCACTGCCGCGATCTTAAAGCGCGTCTTGTGTCGCGCGATTTCTTTGCAGTACATTTTAAGATAAGATATTCTTTATTTGTAGCATTATTTACAATATACAAAGTATAAAAAAATATGAAATAACCAACACCATATATAATAAAGATAATTTCTTTTTTGATAATGTTTAACGAAGTACTTCCAGTTTATTTTTTTTAAGCGATGCAACAAAGTATTATCTATCAATCTATATATAAACAAAATAACTACCTATATACTACTTAAAAGCCACAACAAGGGTCTGACTCAGCACGTGTTGTGATAGCTATAGATTATAGCTACCACAACGCTGATTTTGTACTAAGATGTGTACGATCTTACACACTGCTGCGATTTCATCGACGCGATTGAACGTGTCCGTTGCGTTTCCGCGTCCTGCGATAATTGTTATAGGAACTTTCTGTACTAAGACGCATGCCATCTTTGACACAGCTGCGTCTTGCGTTTTGCAAAACGGGGCCGCGGCGCTGGCGTCTAAAAATCGCGCTTCAAAGTCGCGGCAGTGGGGTGAAGGCTTTACGTGATCGGCTTTGACGCGAACGTAAATCCACACTCACACATGCCACTAAAAAACCTATAAAAATATTTCTTTTGTTCCTGAGTTTGGTTCATCTGATTTGGAAACACGATAGAGAAAAGAAAATCAAGAATAAATATCAAACTATGTGCACTGTGCACATAATTATTTTTATTTTAAAACGGGCTATTTACCATAATTCGTTTTGTTTTGAGTGGTAATATTTCGGCACAATTTCATGCACCATGATCACGACAGAACTGAAGTCAACGCGAATGTGTTCTTATTGGCAGACTTATCGATCTACCCTCATTTTCAATTTATTTATTCAACTCTGGCGAAATCGAAACACCATAAAAATCATTTATTAATTTGACTGTACCTTGGTAAACGTTTATATAACTGAGATAGGCCTAACATTTCCCGCCATATAAATAAGTATTGGCTTTGACTTTCTGTAAAAAAGTACTAGCCAATCAGTAACCTCGTCCAAAGAGGAGTTGGCCAATCCGGTGTCTTCCCGCCACCGGCCGCTACGTCAGATGTACGCTTGTAGCGCCGACATCTTTTTTCTTCATTGGCGTTTAGTTTCCCGCCGAGTACAGACGTGCTACCAAATACGCAGCACGCTTTTGAAGAAATATTCCAGAAAATATTTCAAAGTGCATACAAGAATTATTGCAAAGTGCACATAGTATTCTAAAGGTTTGGTGTAAAATTGCATTACTGCGTAAGTACATTTTTTTTTTTGTCTACACCACTACATACCCACATTTTTTCAATAAAATGGTAATTTGCGAAATAAGTTTCGTAATTTGTTTTTGGACTAATGAGTCCATTCTATTTATATTTTGTTGGAGACTCACGAGTCGCACACATGTCGCATGGTTAGTACGAAAGCATACGCCTTTTTACTACCTTGCACTAAGACCGTGACATTTTTCTTATTATTTGTGCTCGAAAGCACGTGGTTATATTTGTTTTAATGACAAAAGCCGAAGCTTTTTACAACTACCTGGCATCCCATGTGCCAGTGACATAATTTTGCTTCTATTACTCCTAAGTAAGATATTAACGGTTTTTCCGTTCGATTCGTTCGAATTTATTTTGAGGTTATATGTTGCTATGTGCTAAAATACTTATTTTTCTAGCAAGGATGTAATCACGATATAATATGCAAAATTCTGACCGATGTCGTGAAAACGAGACTTGAAAGACAACTGGAGAAGGAGGTCAATATTGGATGGTAATGGAAATAACATCGTGAGTACTTTAAAATATCGTTGTTTTGGTTATTCTGGGCCACGCAGCCACGTGGGCAACGAGTACGATGTACGATACGTTTGGTTGTCACCTGCCCGTAATTTATACGCGAATATACAAAATATGATATGTTGAGTGTATCTGCACACTTGTGCAAATAACACGTGGCCTACACGCAATGTCGTCGGGTGGATTAATCTACTAGGTTGTCTAACCTATTCACTGCCTAACCATTGCACAGAGCAGGTGGTTTTGCAAGGGCACTGAGTGTTAATCTAGGTTGGCAAGAAAGTAACTTTTTTTTTCAGGAGCGGGTAGATACATATTTCATTGCCTATTGTTTTTGTACGAAACAGAAGTGTAGAAAATGCAAATATAAACATGTTTATTAAGTCCACGATTGACAAGATACATTTCAAGGATAAATACTGATATGTTCTATGTTCCTATTCTTCAATATGAGCTAAGTACCTTGATTTTTAGCAAAACACCTCGTGCATTCTTGCTAGAATAAAAACCCCCGCAGGGTTGTTTTAACGCCCTCGCAGGGCTACAATGGCTGGCGCATTGTCATCTCCTTGTAAGTATATAATAAAACCCTCGCAGGGTTCATAACGCACCCTCGCAGGGCTGCGATGACATAAATAAAATTCGGGCGCACCGAATATTTTTCAGTTTTAGATTATCTTGGACAAGGAATAAAACCCTCGCAGGGTTGTTTTAACGCCCTCGCAGGACTACAAAGGCTGGCGCATTGTCATCTTGCAAATATATAATAAAACCCTCGCAGGGTTCATAACGCACCCTCGCAGGGCTGCGATGACATAAATAAAATTCGGGCGCACCGAATATTTTTCAATTTTAGATTATCTTGGACAAGGAATAAAAACCCTCGCAGGGTTGTTTAAACGCCCTCGCAGGGCTACAAGGGCTGGCGCATTGTCATCTCCTTGCAAGTAAATATACAATAAAACCCTCGCAGGGTTCATAACGCACCCTCGCAGGGCTGCGATGACATAAATAAAATTCGGGCGCACCGAATATTTTTCAGCTTAAGATTATCTTGGACAAGAAATAAAAACCCTCGCAGTGTTGTTTTAACGCCCTCGCAGGGCTACAATGGCTGGCGCATTGTCATCTCCTTGCAAGTATATAATAAAACCCTCGCAGGGGTTATTACGCTCCCTCGCACGGCTGCGATGACATATAAAATTCGGGCGAACCGAATATTTTTCAGCTTTAAATTGTCTTGGACGTGATGAGCATTATTCTCGAATGAAGAGTCTTATTCAACATAAATATATGTTTACATAATCTTCAGAAAGGGTTGCTTGTTTGGATAAAGGAATTCATCGTGGTGGTGTACCTCCACCAGCGATGAATTCCAGGGTATCGCGTACCTACTCACAACAACTTCCAGGAAGGCTAACTATAAAAGCATCGTGGTGCACCTCCAACAGTGATGAAAATAAAAAGTCCAGGGTATCGCGTACCTATTGACTAGAACTTCCAGGAAGGTTAACTATTATTAAATAGAAGCATCATAATAAAAAGTGCAGGGTTTCGCGTACCTATTGACAAATGTCTTACCAATATCTATGTATGTAAATGATTCGTGTATTGCATACCTATCAACAAAAGATTTGGGAGGTTCGATACCTATATAGAAGGATTTTCTGTTCTTGTTAGACATTAACATTCAGAAGGAGCTGTTTAGCTGAAGGAATAATAATCTTCTGATAAACCGTACTTGTTACAAAAGTCGTATAAGAATATCGTAAGAAACTCGGGCTGATAAGCGTGATGGGTTGATAAATTTATCGATTGGCTGATATTTTTATAGGCAAATTATAAATTGCGTATAGCAGCTAGTTGAGGTGTCATTGTGAATTAAGGGCAAGCCGAAGCCCTCGAGCGAATTACATTCTACATAGCCTAACCCAGAGTTACTATTTTTCACACTGTATGATATGTGAACGGTAGCAGATATAAGAACCCTTTGGATTCATGAGATCGCAGGAAAGACTAAGGTTAACACACATATAAGTTATTAAGTCTACCTACAAAACTTCTCATTGACGAGACAAGTTCTTTAAAATGATTAACAATTGTAGGGTGGGTACCACGAATAATTATGGAAATGAATTATAAGATAAATGCTGCCCACCCGCATTAAAAATTTAGTGCCTATTATTAGAATAGGGATACGAAATCCCTCATTCCATCACGAATTTGAATGTTGCGTGCGTGAGATAGTTGTTAGTATAAATAAGGTAGCGTCTACCAAAAACACAATATCTTGCACAAAGTTGCCTTCAGTATCAAGATACTGTCTATCAGTGGATATGTCCACGCAAATGTATCGGTCTAGCTCACTCACTAGCCTGACCGTTTTAAGAGTACATTGTCTAAAAGACTACTTGTCAGACAAAAAGAAGGAGATTTGGTGAAAGTACTGGCGTTGCGGCACTATGTCATATAGCTACCTGTATAGGCTCTGAATTGTACTCAACCCATGTCCGGATTTATGATTGTGGGAACGATAAGGGTGTGAACGATAAGAAACATTCCCGTGTTTATTTATACTTCCCTCTTCATACTTTTTATAACCGGTAGCATTTCTTGGTTATCTGTATAAAGGTGTGTACGGTAATGAACGTTCACGCGTTTATTTACAACTACCCTCATCATACTTTTTATCATAAGTGGCATTTCTTTTAACTGCTTTGTATGATAAATTGTTGAATGTGTTCTCAACTGTATTAGACATCGCAAATACTAGTACATTTTTAGAATTAATATTTGAAACTGTCATCATCATCATCATCATTCTTAGAAATGTCCGTGAGCAATTGAGGGTTTGCGCACTATAGTAATAAAAACCTTGGAAAGTCGTCAATGTCTTCTTTTTGAACGTCAGTAAAGGACAGCCACTGTCCTTGACGTAAAGAACTGTTTATATTTTATATAGTGTTACACTATTCTTTACAAGTAAACGATCATTGTCAGCTTCTAAACTCTAGCACTCTGTGATACTTAATAAGAATAAAAGTGCATCTATATTAACGCTTCTTAAGCGATTACGTCAGATTTTCAGTAATTTGTCGTGAGATGTTTCAACATAACTACTAGTTAAGCGGAAAATGGTTCTTGTTTATTATTTTATAAACATTGTAGTACAACAGACACTACTGCATCTCAAATCAAGAGCTGGTTTTCGAGGTACATTGACATTGGGTGAGGTATTCATGCACAAGTATAATACCTACAGTGTTACAAATAACGTTGATTCTCGAAGTAAACTTGGTTTCACTGTCACAAGCTGCTTAGTAATCTAGGGTTTGCTAGTTACCATTATTGGTCTTAATTTTATTGATGTCTCAATAGACCTCTCTATATTAAGTTCCTATATGCTCTCGGGTGAGAATTTGTAAATCTATTCGGTATGATATTCGAATAACATTAGAAGGATACCCAGTGCGTATTTAAGAGCAAAACAAGTACCTATAAGGGAAAAAGAAATAGATATACCTGTATTTTTAGCTATGTGTATCGGATCTAAGATTTCTTACGCTTCAACAGTGGAAATGTACACAAGTATTATTGCAAAACTTGTAATCTAGTCCAAACATTGTGGGGAGGAAAAACCAGTTATTCAAATGTTTTATAAGAACTTCCCATAACTGGACATTTTAGATGAACATACAAAGCTTCACTATAGTTATAAAAATTCATAAAGTACCTACTCAGGTATTGCAGCGCACTGCAATAAATTGAAATGTTAATGTAATAACTGTTTTCCCACATGCTTTCAATTGGTTAAAACGAGTACTATGTCCAGAAAATTAATGAGTTAAATACCTAGTAACTACCTACTCGCATTTTGGAGCAGATATTTTAGTTTTCAGTTGTGCAATGATTTATTGTCACCGAAGGTCGTACACATTGCAAAAGTTGCAAAAACTGTTTCTAAAAGAAGTTAAGCTGCTGAAGTATTATACAGTTAGGTATACTGATACAATACGAACATATTTAGCAATTTATTGTTATAAGTTTATCAGTCATCAGTACCCAATCACTCAGAACATATTCATGCTGAGCTGGGCGGCCCTATTGTATGATACTGTGTGGGGTTTTGTTCAGAATTATTTATTTATTATACTAGGATCGATGGCACATTCTATCATCATCATGATAGAGTGCGATAAATTTGTTTAAAAATGGTATCTCTATGATATTGATTTCAGAACCAGTCGAAACAAGACATAAATGTCTTTTAATTATTTAAGCCATCTGTTTATATAAGGCTATTTTAATTGTGTTTTGGACCATACGTATTGCAGTTTTGAATGTCACAATGACTAATTTGCATTCAAAGCGAGGTGGCTTACGATTATAACATTATTTAAAAAATAGTAAGTTCACATTGGCGTTGAGTGTCTTCACCACCACCAGGCGATAACAAACACGTCTCAGTTATATAAACGTTTACCAAGGTACAGTCAAATTAATAGAAGCGTTTTACATAAAATAAAACGCATATTAATTTACTTACCTTGGTAAACGTTTACATTTTAAATTCTGCCTGGTGATATTCGACGCAATGAAGAAAAAAGATGTCGGCGCTACAAGCGTACATCTGACGTAGCGGCCGGTGGCGGGAAGACACCGGATTGGCCAACTCTTTGGACGAGGTTACTGATTGGCTAGTACTTTTTTACAGAAAGTCAAAGCCAATACTTATTTATATGGCGGGAAATGTTAGGCCTATCTCAGTTATATAAACGTTTACCAAGGTAAGTAAATTAATATGCGTTTTATTTTATGTAAAACGCTTCTATTAGTTTAATTCGGATTGCCATCAGCTTAAGAGGCGATTTACATTGCGAAGTTCTGCTGATTTAGGTACATTCGGCACCGAGTGGGCGGGGCATCGTGCTATACAAGCGAGTATTGCTATAAAATCTTGATCCACCAGTAATTTTTACAAAGTTTTCTTAGGATTGATTTCGGTAGATGATTTTTTTATGTGAATCAAATATCGCTTCCATAGATTTATAAATAATTTAATAGTATCTGTTTGTCTTATCGTTTTTATGTAGGTAATTTAATTTATACTTACTATGTTACTATTACATTAAAAGTGAAAGTCTGTGTGAATGTTTGTTATAATTATTGCAGTAACTACTAATTTATTTTACCTAGAATAACACATATGAAGTATTATTTTGAAAATTAACCTTTGAAGGGTGTATGCAACGCATAGTTAAAAACTCCTTTCTTGTTACTGATATTTTGTCTATGTATTTTGAATTTGAAAATATTAAAACAATTGCGAGCGTCGCGTGTTCGAGGGGGGTGCGCGCAAAGGTGCGGGACGCGGGGTTGGATGCCGCGGTCGCCCGTTCAGAGATCTTCAGTAGCTTTTTCAGACCCATCGCGCGCACGCTCACTGATCCGCTTCACTCGTCGTTTCTCACAGCAAAGGTCTTTGTTTTCCCTTCCCTATCGCCTACAAAGGGGTTAAATAGGGTGGTAAATTTTGTATGGGAAATTATTATTCCTTGGTTCGAAACAATCAAAACTCAGTTCAAATAAATTTTGAAGTGAATAATTAAATACGTATTTTTATGTTTTACAATATAACCCCTAGGGCTTTTGCAATAAATTTTTAGGAAAAGAAAAATAACTTTTCCTTTTTCTCTCATTCACTCAAAATATGATACCATTACCTGAAAACCATTACGTATGTAAATAATAGATAAGCGCATCCGCTCTCCGCGTCGGCTCTAAATTCCAAAACGTGGCCTACCCACCAAAGAATCAAACGTAGTGATTATTCTCAGCATTGGACATCGATATAGTTCTCAATTTGACAAATAAATTTACAAGCGGGCGAAGCCGTGGGGCGCAACTAGTAATATTATAATGTGAAAGATTTGTATGTATGTAACGAATAAACTCACAAAGTGACCAATTTTGAAGACTCTTTCACCATTTGAATGCTACTTATCCTTCAGCAACCAACATAGACTATATTTATTAGTAAAAAAAGGATCCCTACTAAAACTTAAATTATCTAAAAAAAGGTGTAAAAAAGTAAGTCACAAAATGTCTTTCGGCGCGTGCGCTACGAAAACTATTGATGATAGAACAAAACAATGTACTACGACTTTGCAGAACACATTATTATCTACAAAAAACATCGCTACAATATATGTCTAACTATTACAGTGACGTCATAATAAATATTCATTTAAAAAACGCCGTCATTAATGCGGTCGTCGCAAGAAGAGGCTCTTTATTTGTACCCTGGTATAATAATAATAATAATGCAGGACAATCCACACAGCACCATCTAGCCCCAAAATTAGCTACTCAAAGCTTGTGTTATGGGTACTAGAAAACTATTATAATTATATAATACAATATGTATATGGATAGATTTTTTTATTACACATTATATTTATAACTATGCGTCACGAAGGGTTCCGTAATCTATACTTATAATATAACTGTAACAGGTCCAATTCTGTACATTGAAGATATTTAGAAAATTTTTTTTGGAGGGCACTTTATTGTCGATTCTCAAGCCAAAACTGTAATTTTTTTCATTCATGTCTGTCTGTCTGTCTGTCTGTCTGTCTGTCTGTATCGTAAACGCGCATCACGCCGAAACTACTTGATGGATTGAAATGAAACTCGGCATGATTATAGGCCATACTACGAAGAAGGACATAGGATACTTTTTATCCCGGAATTCAGTAAGGTTCTCATGGGAGAGGGTATGAAAGTAAAATTCCTTTACCGCGCATCACGCCGAAACTGCTAAATGAGTTGGAATGAAACTCGGGACGATTTGAGTTCATAGTACAAGGAAGGACATGGGATACTTTTTATCCCGGAATTCGGTAAGGTTCCCCTGGGAGAGAGGGTGAAAGAAAAATTCCTTAACCACGCATCACGACGGAATTGAATGAACTCGAATGAAACTCGGGACGATTGGACATGGGTTACATTGTATCCCGGAATTCAGTTAGGTTCCCCTGGGGTATTCGGGTTTTCTAAAATTTCTCACAGCATCACTGAACGACGCGTGTACGCGTCGTTCAGATGCTGTGAGAAATTTTTGAAAACCCGTATAGCCCAGGGGAACCAAACTGAATTGAACTGATAAACGCGAAAGTTTGTAAGTATGAATGGATAAATGGATGGGTAGATTGATAGATGGATGGATGTTTGTTACTCTTTCACGCAAAAACTGCTGCACGGATCTGGATTAAATTTGGCACAGAGATAGATCATAAGCTGGAATAAGAAATAGGTTTTATTTTATCCCGAAAATCCCACGGGAAAGGGAATTACGCAAGTAAAATCGCGAGTACTCCAAATATCATGCGCAGACGAAGTCGCGGGCACCAGCTAGTAATTAATAAGACTGTTACAATAAAAAAAACGTATGCGACAATTTTTTTTTTTTTTTAAACCGTATTGAAATACATGTTGAATTGATAAATTGATTCCAAACAATAAAATTGTTTTAATTTAAATATCGTTATTAATAAAATAAGTGAAATGATACCAAAGATCAATTTTAGGGACATAAATAACATACCTAACCTAGGTACCTAGCTAAGTTTTCTTTTATGTGAATATTTTTTTAAGGTATATATGTTGATATGGACCGTAGAATAAGTTATATAAGATCTTTTTACTTGTTCTAATGTTGTCTGAAATAAATGACTTTATTATTATTATAATATTCACCCTTCGCCACTGGTAGACATAGTAAGAGCCGTACTCACCGAGCTGATTGTACTGGAATAAAAAAATTCTGAAATTCGTAATTTATATCCTCAGTTTATACGAAAATAAAAAAAATCGCCTTTAAAGAAAAATAAACTTTTAAAAATTAAAAACACACCTCAAATTCGTAGCAACATACCCTGGGTTTAGTCGCAAACGATCACGTGATCGAAATTTGTCTAGGTGTTTAGAAACTAGTTTTTAGCTGCAAGCAGCTCGCGTCGGTTGTGTAGGCTGTTTTTTTTTATTTAGAACCCCTTTTCTTAATCTACACTCCTGAATTGGTGCGTTACGTGTAGGGGGGTGTGGGTAACGCTGATTGACATAATTGTTCTCCTTGCTAACCCACCCCCCTACACGGCCGAAGTACCCCAGGGGGTCGAGGGGGTTGTCCTCGTGGGGGGAACGTAGCACGGCGAGCGAAGCGAGCCGTACTCGTCCCGGTGTCGCATCTCGGCTCGCTTCGCTCGCCTCGATGCTCCACCTTAAAAAAACCTCAAAAATGGGGCAAAAAATAGTTTTTTTTAAAAAAAGGGGGTCTGGGGGTGCATATGGGTCAAATTTTTTTTGGTTTCCGCAACTATTCGTCCTCCTCTACGTGACTGCGAAAAGATTTTTTTTTCATCGCGAGCCGTTCGGGAGATATGAAAAGGGGTTCTAAAAAGGGGTCATGGGGGGGTCGATTTTTTTTCTTCCTATTAAAAATTATACCCTCTATACGATCCCGCCATCCGAAATTATCTATCGGTACGCTAACCGGTAGCAATTCAAAAGCGGGGGTCTTGGAGGGTCTTGGGGGTAAAAAAAATTTCACCCCCCAAAACGAATTCTAACCCTCCATACGACCCCACAAAAAAATCTGACCCACCCCCCCACACGGCCGAAGAACCCCAGGGGGGGGTCGAGGGGATTGTCCTGGGGGTCGTGGGGGGAATGCAGCACGGCTCGCTTCGCTCGCCGTGCTAGTTCCCAGTGTCGCATCTCGGCTCGCTTCGCTCGCCTCGATGCTCCACCCTAAAAAAAAACCCTTAAAATTGGCCAAAAAACGGTTTTTTTTAAAAAAAGAGGGTCTGGGGGTGCAAATGGGTCAAACTTTTTTTGGCTTCCGCAACTATTCGACCTCCTCTACGCGACTGTGAAAAGACTTTTTCCATCGCGAGCCGTTCGGGAGATACGAAGGGGGGTTCTAAAAAAGGGTCATGAGAGGGGGTCGATTTTTTTTTCCTTCCTATTAAGGACTTAACCCTCTATACGATCCCGCCATCCAAAATCCTCTATCGGTACGCTATCCGGTAGCAAGTCAAAAGCGGGGGGTGTTGGGGGGTCTTGGGGGTCAAAAAAATTTCACCCCCCAAAACGAATTCTAACCCTCCATACGACCCCACAAAAAAATCTGACCCACCCCCCCACACGGCCGAAGAACCCCCGGGGGGTCCTAGAGGGGGTTGTCCTGGGGGTCGTGGGGGGAATGCAGCACGGCTCGCTTCGCTCGCCGTGCTGGTTCCCAGTGTCGCATCTCGGCTCGCTTCGCTCGCCTCGATGCTCCACCCTAAAAAAAACCCTTAAAATTGGCCAAAAAACGGTTTTTTTAAAAAAAAGAGGGTCTGGGGGTGCAAAGGGGTCAAACTTTTTTTGGCTTTCGCAAATATTCGACCTCCTCTACGCGACTGCGAAAAGACTTTTTTTCCATCGCGAGCCGTTCGGGAGATACGAAGGGGGGTTCTAAAAAGGGGTCATGAGAGGGGGTCGATTTTTTTTTCCTTCCTATTAAGGACTTAACCCTCTATACGATACCGCCATCCAAAATCCTCTATCGGTACGCTATCCGGTAGCAAGTCAAAAGCGGGGGGTGTTGGGGGGTCTTGGGGGTCAAAAAAATTTCACCCCCCAAAACGAATTCTAACCCTCCAGACGACCCCACAAAAAAATCTGACCCACCCCCCCACACGGCCGAAGAACCCCCGGGGGGTCCTAGAGGGGGTTCGAAATTTAAAAAAGTCGAAATTTTCCCAAACTCCCCCCCACCCCCCCTACACATTTACGAAAAAAAACCATACCTCCCCCTCCACCAACAGGGAGAACAATCATGACATGATTGTTCTCCCTGTTGTGACATTGTCAGTCAGTGAGTGAGTGAGTGAGTGAGTCAGTGAGTGGTAAACCAATTTTATATAAAGGGTAAAATAAAATAATACCATACCTTGCTTTCTTCAACGATAGAATATTTAGTTTTTTTTTTGTTTAGTAACGCATTTCTATTTATTTTTCCCCATTTCGGCTTGTGATAAACCTCAGTTATAATAAAAATAACTATCTGGTATAATATGTAATAATAATGTACGAATTTAAAAATTATTGAAATATACTATGCGAATGTAAATATTTACAACGATCAAAACGTTCTAACTCGCTCATAAACGCAGCATTTTTTGGGCGTTTCGTCCGACGGAGAGTGCGAGCAAAAGTGACATAGGTCCACCTTCGACAAGCGCTCGCGCGGTACTGAGGGCAGATTGCCGGCACAATGAAATATATACCTTTTTTAATAAATTCATTAAAAAAAATTAGTTGGGATTTAAAACGTAAAATTAATATTGTAGTTTAAGAAAACAATGAAGATTATTTTGGTATAATTTTTATGTCAAAATGATGTAAAACTTTGGAGATATTAGGGTTTGTTTCGAAGCCTTTTCGATCGAAAGTTAACCTCGGTTCAGATTTTTTTCCCTTCATATAAAGGCATATAACGAAAATGTATTTAATTATTATCGAAGAATGGGATATTTGTTACCTTAAAAAAAATAGTTTTATGGTCTATATTCAATGGAATCTTCAAATTAGAGCTCCCAAAACAGGTCTCCGAGCGTTTTTGCCTAAACTTGCATCGGGAGAATGATTATAACTAAATAAAAAAATAAGTTATCAAAAATCTGTTTAATTATTATTGAAGTTAAGGAAACAATCTACTATTAACAAGAAACTGTTATTTCAAGCAACGAACGAAAGTCATAGAATTTGGACGATGAAAAAGTGCATTTCCGCGTTTTTACGTAATAGGGGCCTTAACTAATCACAATAGAATTCAATATAGACACAGAAATCTAATAATAGGCATTCACTAATAAAATCATATTATACTATACATATACTTAAGTGTGATATTTTTTGTATTCATCGATAATTACGTTTCATGGTCAATATTCCTTTTTTTGAAGACGGTACTTGCCCCTACAGATGCCGCGTGTGCGGATTATCGACTACCCTCAAACGGCGGATTTCCCAGCACGCGTGCGCGCAAAGCGTCGTCAAGGAAGAGTTCCCTTGCACTTACTGTGATAAAGTCTTCAGGTAAACACGGTACTCATCTTACAAGTGTACAAATATATTTATTAATAAAATCATATATTTTTTTTAACCTAGTGAATAGTATAATATAGTGTACGAAGTACAATGTAATGTTGATTATCGAGTAGAATCTTAGTTGTGTCTAGATTATTGTGTATACAATTCGTATTCTAACACATTATATTGTCTCCTTTTTTCTAGTGGCCAAGATGTACAAAGTACAATGTTATTCAGGGTAAAGCAACATGCAAAACTATATCATTTAAATTCCTATTTTTTTAGCTTAGCAATGCCGAACGTGTAATGCGTGATGTTTATCATTTTACGTGCCTTTTCATGTTCCGTATTTTGTCTTCATGTTAACTAAACCTAATCAATAAACCAGTTGCGATCTACACGCCGTTGTTGGAGTTATCCTTTCTATCCCGATACCTCTAACATATAGTATGAAAATAATTTAAATAATCTGGCAATTTTATCTTATTATTACGTTAAACCAGGGTTTCCCGACCTGTTTTTCAGGGTGCCCTCCCAGATTATAAAAATATATTTCCAAGCGCCCCCTGTATTTATAGAATGGAAAGCGTTTTATACAAAATTTCTACAAAGTCAAGAGTCATCTTTTATAGTCGAATCTGCCATCTTGAAATTATTTTTAGACATCTTCGGGTAACAAGACTAAAACACCATTAGTGCTCACCGCTTATGGATTTCTGGTCATAGGTATGTCCTAATAGTTGATTTAAAATTAATATCGGTGAAATACTGTTATAGTAGGAATAAGATATCCGAACACTTCATGTGGGGCAAAAATTGCCTATTATAGATATAACACCTTCAAATGTGGAGGGATATAAGGGTGGAGGAAGTTCAAGAAAAGATGAATGGATTGTGTGAAAGAGGATATGCTTAAAAAGGTGTGAATACAGAGATGACGAATAACAAAGCAGAATGAAAGAAGATTACATGTTGTGCCAACCCACTAAGAGTCGGATAATGTCCGGGAGAAAAAGAAGATATAACACCTCCCCTATATTCATATCATAGATATAACTGTTCCCAGTTCCAAATCCAAGCTGTCGTACCACCGCTCGGCGTCGTGTCGCGCGGAGCGGCCGCAGTGCGACTGCTGCGGGAAAGTGTTCGCCAACAAGATGACGCTCAAGTATCACCTCAAGTGAGTACTCCATCCTCAGGCTACGTCCACAGCCCAAGCTGTCGTACCACCGCTCGGCGTCGTGCCGCGCGGAGCGGCCGCAGTGCGACTGCTGCGGGAAAGTGTTTGCCAACAAGATGACGTTCAAGTATCACCTCAAGTGAGTACTCCATCCTCATGTTACGTCCACAGCCCAAGCTGTCGTACCAGCGCTCGGCGTCGTGCCGCGCGGAGCGGCGCAGTGCGACTGCTGCGGGAAAGTGTTTGCCAACAAGATGACGCTCAAGTATCACCTCAAGTGAGTACTCCATCCTCATGTTACGTCCACAGCCCAAGCTGTCGTACCACCGCTCGGCGTCGTGCCGCGCGGAGCGGCCGCAGTGCGACTGCTGCGGGAAAGTGTTTGCCAACAAGATGACGTTCAAGTATCACCTCAAGTGAGTACTCCATCCTCATGTTACGTCCACAGCCCAAGCTGTCGTACCAGCGCTCGGCGTCGTGCCGCGCGGAGCGGCGCAGTGCGACTGCTGCGGGAAAGTGTTTGCCAACAAGATGACGCTCAAGTATCACCTCAAGTGAGTACTCCATCCTCATGTTACGTCCACAGCCCAAGCTGTCGTACCACCGCTCGGCGTCGTGCCGCGCGGAGCGGCGCAGTGCGACTGCTGCGGGAAAGTGTTTGCCAACAAGATGACGCTCAAGTATCACCTCAAGTGAGTACTCCATCCTCATGTTACGTCCACAGCCCAAGCTGTCGTACCAGCGCTCGGCGTCGTGCCGCGCGGAGCGGCGCAGTGCGACTGCTGCGGGAAAGTGTTTGCCAACAAGATGACGCTCAAGTATCACCTCAAGTGAGTACTCCATCCTCATGTTACGTCCACAGCCCAAGCTGTCGTACCACCGCTCGGCGTCGTGCCGCGCGGAGCGGCGCAGTGCGACTGCTGCGGGAAAGTGTTTGCCAACAAGATGACGCTCAAGTATCACCTCAAGTGAGTACTCCATCCTCATGTTACGTCCACAGCCCAAGCTGTCGTACCACCGCTCGGCGTCGTGCCGCGCGGAGCGGCGCAGTGCGACTGCTGCGGGAAAGTGTTTGCCAACAAGATGACGCTCAAGTATCACCTCAAGTGAGTACTCCATCCTCATGTTACGTCCACAGCCCAAGCTGTCGTACCAGCGCTCGGCGTCGTGCCGCGCGGAGCGGCGCAGTGCGACTGCTGCGGGAAAGTGTTTGCCAACAAGATGACGCTCAAGTATCACCTCAAGTGAGTACTCCATCCTCATGTTACGTCCACAGCCCAAGCTGTCGTACCACCGCTCGGCGTCGTGCCGCGCGGAGCGGCGCAGTGCGACTGCTGCGGGAAAGTGTTTGCCAACAAGATGACGCTCAAGTATCACCTCAAGTGAGTACTCCATCCTCATGTTACGTCCACAGCCCAAGCTGTCGTACCACCGCTCGGCGTCGTGCCGCGCGGAGCGGCCGCAGTGCGACTGCTGCGGGAAAGTGTTCGCCAACAAGATGACGCTCAAGTATCACCTCAAGTGAGTACTCCATCCTACTACGTCCACAGCTGGACATGGGCCAACCGATGACACGCGTAGCGGTGTCTTTCAGGGGTATTCAGACATTCCGTTTAAGATCAAATTCCGTGTCATTGACACGGAATTTGATAGAGATTCGTGTGAAATTGAAATATTTTAGAAGTTTTTTGTTGTGTCTTTCAAGGAATTTTTTAACAACCGTTCTATTTTTGATGTTTCAAAAACTCCGTATCCGTGTCATCTACACAGAAAATTTTGTTTTATTAGTGTGATTTCATTTATAAATAAATAAATAATCGTTTATTTCTGAAGTTCTTACATATTTCTATGTGTTTTAGACCTAGTTCACTATTTAAAGTTTCATGGCACTTCTCGCTCCAATTAAATACAAATAGTTTCCTATTATTAAGTGTGCAATAATCTATTTTCATTCTTTTTCTATTATACCTTCCTTTTATCAGTAATAATGTCTTTTCAGATTAATTCCATCGAAGAAGGAAGATAAGCCTAAAGAAAAGTTGTACATTCCTTGTAAAGGCTGCAACAAGGTGTTCACTTCTAAGAAAAGCTACAGAGCACATGTGTAAGTAAATAAATAATAAATCAATAATGCTGGACAATCCACACAGCACCATCAAACCCCAAGCTAAGTGAGCTTGTGTCATGGGTGCTAAGTGACTGATGTACCATACACAATACATTATATTTAAAAAGATTTAATAATGTTAATTAATAAAATACAATAATATCTCAAAGACTGCACTAAAATTATAACGATTCCTCGTAGTAAACTTATTTTAAAAACACTGGATCACATAAAGTATCCTACGATATATTGAAAATAGAAATAAAGGGCGTCTCAGCGCCGGTTTTAAACTTTAAACACGTATATCTTGGCTACCAGCGGGGCTAGCGGGACAGAAGCGGTAGCGTTCTGTAGGTGATTAGTGCGGATTTTATATTCGCTATGTTGCAGTGGTCTCAGCGCACCGCGCTTATGCAGTGTAGGCGTAAACACTGAAGCATTGTGGAATACAATTAACAATTTAATGCATTATAATTAAGCAATTACACCATATATCCAGCTTCTTAATTTAAAACCTACCTCATTAGAATGTATAAACTTTTTGAACACACTCGTAACACCAAATAAATTAAGCACGGTAAAAATTCGCATGAAATTTTATCAACTTAGTTTTATAATCAGGTTTTGATGAAACCTGTTTAATTAATTTTTGTTAATTATTTTTGTGGACAGTGTTATCCACGAAGGTCATTCCTACCCCTGCCCTATCTGCGGCAAACTGTTCATGTGGAAGAGGAACCTGTCTCGACACACGCGCGCTCACAAGGACAGGGACGCGGGCGCCACGCATCAGGTACATACTACATACACCCATCCATACATACTATCTGCTGCAAACTGTTCATGTGGAAGAGGAACCTGTCTCGACACACGCGCGCTCACAAGGACAGGGACGCGGGCGCCACGCATCAGGTACATACTACATACACCCATCCATACATACTATCTGCTGCAAACTGTTCATGTGGAAGAGGAACCTGTCTCGACACACGCGCGCTCACAAGGACAGGGACGCGGGCGCCACGCATCAGGTACATACTACATACACCCATCCATACATACTATCTGCTGCAAACTGTTCATGTGGAAGAGGAACCTGTCTCGACACACGCGCGCTCACAAGGACAGGGACGCGGGCGCCACGCATCAGGTACATACTACATACACCCATCCATACATACTATCTGCTGGACGACACACTAGTCTGTATATATCACCATATGTAGGTAAGTAGATAGATTAAACCAAGGTAGTATCTAGCTTTCAAATGAGACTATTTTGAAAGAAATACACCGTTTACTTAAAAATAAAGGAAGAAAACATACGACATAATTTTCATAGTAAAAAAAATTTTTGGCTTTGTATATTGTGATAACTATCATACATTTGTTTTCCTGATATTTATCGATAAAAATATGTCGCGTATCCATAAAAGATATTTTTCAATTATTATATCATATTTTAGAACTCGATAATTCTTTGATGTCGATAATAATTATCGACATCAAAGAATTATATAATATTTATTTTTTGTATTATATACAAGTAAGAAATATTAAAAGTGACATTTCCAATTTTAATTGATTATGATTGTTATTTATTTACAGATTATTGCTTGTGTTCTATCAATTGTTAACACTTTGTTTTTAACTGCATTATGTATTTACTTTTTGTATTACTTCAAGTAATAAACAATGTACCATTAGACTTGTAACAATGTTGCCAATAAAGAATCTGAATCTAAAAACTATCTGCCCTAACCCATGGGAACTGATTCAGGTATTCTTCCAGAGTCTACTAGAACTAAGTCTAGTAGAACTCTAGTAGAAGTCTAGTAGAACTGAGTCTATTTGAAATTTCAGCCCGATCCGTTCAGTAGTTTTTGCGTGAAAGAGTAACAAACATCCATACATTCAAACATACAAACTTTCGCGTTTATTAAACTTGTAAGGATTTGTTATTTGTTCCAGTGTCGAGAATGCAACAAGACATTTGCCTCGCGCGATTGCTACAACAATCACATGCGGCTTAGTAAACGGCATGCTAGCGAATCTACTTACGTGTAAGTTATGTCAAACTTCAATTAAGTTAAGTAATGGGGGCTATCGCGTGTGAATTTGCCACTAGAGGCGCTAGTGTCGTGTGAGGTTCAAAACCATTTTATTTTCACTTGTTTAAGTGGGCTTTGTGACATCACTACATAGTATAAAACAAAGTCGCTTGTTCTGTCCCTATGTCCCATGTATGCTTAAATCTTTAAAACTACGGATTTTGATGCGGTTAGAGTGATTCAAGAGGAAGGTTTATACGTATAATAAAACCGTGCGAAGCCGGGGCGGGTCGCTAGTAAATTATAATTTGTTTAATTTACCTGTTGTGAAGGATTAACCGCTAGCTAATCCTGGGATGTTGATGTAAAAGTCGAGTTTGTCGGTAAAAGCTATATTCAACTTATATACGTAAAACTACGACTAATGATGCTGATGATAATGAGTGCGGTTGGTATCGCTGCTTGTGATTCACTGTCTGCTGGCTGACCCAGTCGCCGCTCGGTACGTTCAAGGTCGCGAGTACACGAATCACCTAGTTAGCCTGACCTGCTGAGGTGGCTAGTTTAGGAATCTAGGTGATCGATGTATATCGAACATGTTGAAAAAAGAACTCGTTCGTGAAATTATCTCAAATATGGATTATATGGCGATGAATATAAACGCGTTGAAAGCTAAATTTAAAAAAGGCGCAAAAATAAAAGTTGCAAGCAATAAACGGAACTGAACAGCATTTGCATTGCAACAGCATGGCGCCAACTAGTGAGCAAGAAAACGATAGTCCCAATTAAACAACTTCAGAGGAATTTAAATCTTATCAATAAAGGTCTCCACACACTGAAGCCGGAGGCGGAGCGGAGGCAAAGGCGTGCGAGTTGTATTCTATTGAATCATATGAAATACTACACACGCCACGCCTTCGCCTCCGCTCCGCCTCCGGCTTCTGGTGTGGAGACTTTAAACCATACATAAATATTACATAAATGGCAAACAATACAAATAAAGAAAATTATAATTTAAGAATAGAAACAAATTAAAACTAGTATTTTTATAATTTAAACAATTTTACTAAGCTAACTGCAGATTATTGCAAACAATGTCGAAATCTCAATCGATCCATGTCAATACCAGTCTGTGCGTCTCCAAGACGCTGGCTGCATTACCACGCTGAATGGCAATGCTGATGCGCTGAGCCAGATACTCACCAGCTAGAGGGTCACGCGTCGCATCGACACTGAGGGATATTTATTATTATACTAGCAGCGCCTCGTGGTTTCACCCGCGTAATTCCCGTTCCCGTGGGAATTCCGGGATAAAATAAATGTAGTAAAATATAGCTTAGGTGTTATTCCAGACTACAATCTATCATCTATCTACCAGTAATATTTGCAGACCTGCTTGCGGGTCGGATACATTCACTCTATACATCAGCCAAACTCGATGTAGAATGTTTGTAAACAAACCGCCCATACTTAACCTAAAATACACTCTGTTGCCGCGCCTTTTTATACGCACATACTTGTCGATTTAAGATCCTTCCTTCACTAAATATTACGTACACTCATATCTAAAATTCGACGCCAAGCAAGTGAATTTTAGTTTTTTGTGTCGTGGTTTGTTTACAAACATTCTACATCGAGTTTGGCTATAAATAAATAAATTATTCTGGACAGTCCACACAGCATCATCAAATGATTTGATTGGTTTGATATCTCTGTACCAAATTATAGCCAGATCCGGTCAGTAGCTATTGCGTGAAAGGGTAACAAACATCCACCCATCTATCCATCCATACTTACAAACTTTCGCGTTTACAATATTATTAGGATGACCAAATTACCACAGAATTATATAATGTATTTGTCGTATGATTTCAGACACGAATGCAACTATTGCGGCAAGAAGTTCCCGACGAAGTGGTGTATGGTGGACCACGTGGACTGGGAACATTTGAAGCGGATCAAGTACCAGTGTAGCGTCTGTTTCAAGGTGAGCCATCGGTGCAAGTCCACTGCTGGACATAGCTTGGGGATAGATACTGTGTGAATTGTACAGAATATGGTTCTATTGTAACCTATTGATAAAAATAATTTTTAATCATGTCGTTACTTACCTAATATTTTGGGTGAAATTTCATAAAATTCCAACTTATAATATTACTAGATGCGCCCCGCGGCTTCGCCCGCGAACCATAGGATTTTTCTCGTACAAATTTCAGAAATTAATTGCACACCCCCTAGGCCTAGAGGTTATTGAGTAAAAATAAAAAAATACGTGTTTAATTATTCACTCCATAGTTTATTTATACCGAGTTTTTAGTGAATCGAAGCAAAGAAAAAATATTTTCTTTGCTTCGACTGCAGACGGTTGCAAACAGTCTAAAGGTAGCTCAATATGAATTAATTAGTAAAATCAAATGATATATCCCTGCATAAAGTTTTTAATCTATATTTTCCGCACAGGCATTCAAAACAGCTAAGATAATGGTGGCTCACGTGAACAACATCCACGGTGGACGGAAACGAGAACCGGATGGAGAGCATCTGTGCGAGGTCTGCGGGAAATCTTACAAGGTATATCAATGAATGAAATTGTTTATTAGACGATACGTCACATAACATAACTAAATTACAATGAGTATAAAAAATTAAAATACACGGAGAGACTAAGACAACAGACAACAAACAAAATAACTGAACAGTGGGTACTAAGCAGCTCATCCGTAACTTCCGTAAATTAAGCAGGTTAAAAATAAGTGCGTATATAAATGGTGCTGGACTATCCACACAGATCGTCATCCCACCTGGTCGGAGGGCGTCCTACACTACGAGCGAGCTATGGAAAAAGAGCTATGTGAGGAGTCTCTCTGAAGGATAGGATTCGTAATGAATACATCCGACAGAGAACCAAAGTTATCGACATAGCTTTTGAGCTATGAAGAATTAGCGAGCTGAAGTGGCAGTGGGCCGGCCATATCTCTGGAAGAACCGACAACCGTTGGGGTAAACGTGTTCTTGAGTGGAGACCGCAACTTAGCAAACGTAGTGTAGGACACCCTCCGGCCAGGTGAGATGACGATCTGCTCTAGACTGCTGGCAGATGATGGATGCGGCAAGCCGAACAGGGCGCTATGGCGTTCATTAGGGGAGGCCTATGTCCAGCTGTGGACTAATATAGGCTGACGATGATGATAATTTGTGTCTGTGTTCCAGTCTGTAAAACGTCTAAAAGCCCACGTATGGGCAATGCACACGCAGCGTTCCTCCGTCAAAAGCTACAAGTGCACGCTATGCGCTGCGTCATTCACCTGGCAGACTTCCATCTACAAGCATATGAAGATGATGCACAACAACAAACGGACCAACAAGGTAATGTACCAACAACTTGTTAATACACCAACATCATGGTAATACACAAACAAACACGGTAATACACCAACAACACTATGCAACAGCTATGCGCTTCGTCATTCACCTGGCAGACTTCCATCTACAAGCATATGAAGATGATGCACAACAACAAACGGACCAACAAGGTAATGTACCAACAACTTGTTAATACACCAACATCATGGTAATACACCAACAACACGGTAATACACCAACACTACGGTAATACACCAACAACATGGTAATGCACCAACAACACTATGCAACAGCTATGCGCTTCGTCATTCACCTGGCAGACTTCTATCTACAAGCATATGAAGATGATGCATAATAACAAACGAACCAACAAGGTAATGTACCAACAACACGGTAATACACCAACAACACGCTAATACACCAACAACTCTGTAATATACCGAAAAACACTGTAGTACACTAACAACACGGTAATAAACCAACAAAAATTTTATAATTTTGTATTACTATAGTGCGCAATGGGTTAAATTTCTAAGATAAGAAAACTGTCAATTGAGTATTCTAAGTGAATAGGTTCTAAGAATAGTCAATTGTCAGTTTAATAAATATTTTTTCAAATTAAACGGGTTTATGGTGGGGATTATGTGGAATTGTCAAATTAAATTATCACGATTAAATTAACTAATACTACTATTTATTTATATATGAAGTTTATCAGTGGACTAGCAGCATATTTTGATGATGATGTTGGGAATTGAGTAAAATATACATTCATTTCAAAAATAAACTAGACAACCAACTAAAGTATTAAAAACCTACGTACTTAGAATACTCAAAGTTTTATTTTTTGACAGGTTACTCGCGCGCCATCAGTCAAGAAACAGGACCCGTACGCCGATCTGCAGAACTTCATACATACGCTGCAGCCGATACCGCCTATACATGCAACGCAGAGCATTGTCTGAGTTGATAATGTCTGACTTGGTTGATAATGTCTGACTTGGTTGATAATGTCTGACTTAGTTGATAATGTCTGACTTGGTTGATAATGTCTGACTTGGTTGATAATGTCTGACTTAGTTGATAATGTCTGACTTGGTTGATAATGTCTGACTTGGTTGGTAATGTCTGACTTGGTTGATAATGTCTGACTAAGTTGATAATGTCTGACTTGGTTGATAATGTCTGACTTGGTTGATAATGTCTGACTAAGTTGATAATGTCTGACTTGGTTGATAATGTCTGACTTCGTTGATAATGTCTGACTTGGTTGATAATGTCTGACTTGGTTGATAATGTCTGACTTGGTTGATAATGTCTGACTTGGTTGATAATGTCTGACTTGGTTGATAATGTCTGACTTGGTTGATAATGTCTGACTTGGTTGATAATGTCTGACTTGGTTGATAATGTCTGACTTGGTTGATAATGTCTGACTTGGTTGATAATGTCTGACTTGGTTGATAATGTCTGACTTGGTTGATAATGTCTGACTTGGTTGATAATGTCTGACTTATTTATTTATTAATTTTCGGAAAACTTACGGCTAAACACTGGAACAAAAAAGTATAAATATAAGGAAGGCCAATTACAAGTTTTCACAGCAAGTAAAAGAAAGTATTAGTGGTGGACATACAAGGAACAACCTTTTTAAGTTATGATAGTTAAGAAACAAAGAAGTTATTGTTACAGATACGCTTGAAATTAGTTGGAGAAGTATTAAACAAATCAACTTCCTGCGCCATTGCATTGAAGTATCTTGGTTGATAATGTCTGACTTGGTTGATAAGAATGTCTTACTTATTTTTTATATGTATAAATATGTCTGACATGGTTGATAATGATAACAATATCCGATTTGATTGATCTCATGCTGAGTCAGAGCCAAATTTGTAGGCAGACTGATTTTATTTGTACGTATAGTATTATTATTTTTTCTCGTGTTTATCTTAGTTTGTTTATAAAATAAAGATGATTTTACTTTAATTTACAATGTCGAACTTGGAGGATAATAATGTCGAACTTGTTTGATAACAATGCCGACTTGTTTGATAACAATGTCTGACTGTTAAAAACATCTGACTTGGTTGATAACAATGTCTGACTTGGTTGATAACAATGTCTGACTTGGTTGATAACAATGTCTGACTTGGTTGATAACAATGTCTGACTTGGTTGATGATAATGTCTGACTTGGTTGATGATAATGTCTGACTTGGTTGATAACAATGTCTGACTTGGTTGATAACAATGTCTGACTTGGTTGATGATAATGTCTGACTTGGTTGATGATAATGTCTGACTTGGTTGATAACAATGTCTGACTTGGTTGATAACAATGTCTGACTTGGTTGATAACAATGTCTGACTTGGTTGATGATAATGTCTGACTTGGTTGATGATAATGTCTGACTTGGTTGATAACAATGTCTGACTTGGTTGATAACAATGTCTGACTTGGTTGATAACAATGTCTGACTTGGTTGATGATAATGTCTGACTTGGTTGATATCTATGTCTAGGTAGGACGGAGGCTGATTATCTAATTTTGTATAACTGAGTTAATTTTATCATGTTGGTATTTTGTAGTTTAATGACCAAGCGACCAAGTCAAAGAACAAAAAATCAGTGTGCCAGAGTTATTACGAGAAATCTAGTTTCGGTAAATGTACACTGAAGATTCCACGATCGGTATTATTTTTATAATTAAAGCAACTTAAGCTTTTTTTTCGGCGGTAGAATTGATTAGGTACCCTTTTGCGTGGTGTTTTCGAATGTAGATCAATCCTAAACAGAAATTTAAAATGAAGAATATTGATTATGTACACATTGTACTTTTTATGTTACTTTTGATTTTATGTTACTTACATTGACAGTAGGTACTAACGAAATATTTAGGAATCAGTCTTTGCCATAGAGAATTGCAGATGAAGCGAATCGATCAAGAATCGACAATGGATAGCATGTTTCTTGGGACTTACAATCCCAGGATTTAATGCTTATTAGTAAATTAGGTACTCATTAGGACTAATTTAATGATCATAACCGAGTGTGGTTGCGAGTGTAACATCACTTAATGATATGCCATATACCATAGTATTATTTTTATAATGTTTATTATAAGATTTTTACACCAATCTAGTTTATAATATACAGCAAAATTAATTTTATTTTGTTTTTCTTGTGCTTTCTAACCCTGGCTACTGTAGGCTAGGTTATAATCGTGAATGAAGCTGGATGTACTTACTTACATATTTTTTAAACTAGCAGCGCCTCGCGGTTTCTCCCGCGTAATTCCGGGATAAAATATGGCCTATGTGTTATTCCAGACTATCTATCTCTGTGCCAATATCCGTTCAGTAGTTTTTGCGTGAAAGAGTAACAAACATCCATCCATCCATACTTACAAACTTCCGCGTTTATTACTTACTTTTGTTTATTCGCGTTAGTAGGATTTGCTTCCAAGAGTTTCCTTGCCATTTTGATCCCTATAGGTAAGTAGGTAGGTACTTAAATTAAATAAAATACTTAGACATTTAAGTAATCATTGCCTATACAGATAGGTATTTTTTACTGCACACTATAATAAATATTTTGTAAGAAGTAAATCAGTTCCTAGGGTATTCAATCATAAGGCCTATGTCCAACAGTCAACTAGTTGATGATGATGATGAAATCAGTTCTGCAAAGCTTGGGACTAGATGATGCTGAGTGAATAGCACAGTTTTTCTCTAATATTTAGCATAAAGAAAATTTTGCTCAAGTGGTTCCTGACTTACAATCAAATTTATTGTAAATGGCGATCACAAGAGACGAAAACTACATAATATGTGTATCTCGTGCAGCTAAGCATGCCTTTTTCCAGACCAAAAATAGTCTATATAATTAGGTATATCCTTCTGTAGGACACTATCTATCTATATCAACATAATAAACCATTAGTGGATTTTCCACTGTTGAACATGGTTGTCCCTCAAATTACTCATCAAATAACGGTCCTGGGCTACCTCCGTTTCACAAAGCTGTCAACCACTTAAAGTCTTGCTCCAGTATTTCAGGGAATTGGGCTTTAAGCTGGGGACAATGGACAATTCACTCCAATACAAGATGTCATGTCACCCCATTTCTCAACAGACAATTTGGTAATTTATGATTTAGATATAATTGAAACTTGAATAAGCTCATCAAAATCTGTTGTGCAAGTTATGAATTCAATGATAGAACCAATGAAAATCAATCGGAAACTTTATTACAGAAATAACCATAGATTCTTTTAACTTTTAAGCCTATAGAAATAACTATCAAATACCAGAAGGAAAGTTTATACTTAAAAATGAAATAAGTATCCAAGTTTATCTTGTAAGCTTAAGGAAATTAAAAAATTTAGTTCCCATCCCTAGATAATAGCAAGATGTCAGGTTAAATAACCCTTTAATTGCCATGATGCACACATAATCAAATTGAGTAGTACTATTGCACCTGCAGCACTGTTAATTTGATCTGTTGATGTTATTTTCCAATAAAATGTTTATATGTCTATCTACATGCTCCTTCAGGTTACACTGTAGAGACTAGGCAGCAAATGGGAAATACTATCACTAGAATACGAATCACATATCAATAAAACTACATAATTCTTAACCAAGACAAATATATTAACTAGTTAGCCTAAACACTATTTTTTGTTCTTGTTCTGATTGTTTTGATTTGGTCGTTGATTGGATCCTCCGCGAGCCAGGGGCGCGGGTCGACCGCGGTTTCCGAACGCTCCGCGACTTCCACCCCGTCCTGACCTCATATTTTGTCCACCTCTACCTTTGGAAACCTCATTCCTTCCTCTAGCTTTGACCTGAGTTTCTTCCTTCACCATGTCGATAACCTCGTCAGGTATTCGCAAGTATTTGATGGTACTGCCTCGGATATAGCATTCCGGCATTCGCCAGAACTTATCTCCGTCTCTGGATGTGCAAATTACTTCTCTAAGATTGATGTTCATCCAGTTATCACAACTTACGAGATGCCCGTTGTATGTTTCGCCGTTCTTCAGTTCTACGAGCATAGGATGGTTCTGCGCCGTCCTTAGCAGTGAGAGCGGCAGCATTTTTATATCTTTTTGTTTTTGAATTCGCAAATTATCAGTAATCAAGTTGATTTTGGCGTAGCTTTCAAAATTGTTTATTGTTTTGTTGAGGTTAGAATTAATTTGAATTTCTGATAAAATTTGACACTGAAAAAATATTTTTTTTGAAGTTGAAGTTGACTTCGTTGGTTTGACTTGACTTATGTTTTCCCAAGCTTAAGTGAACTCCAGCTATTCCGTTAATTTATAATTTTCTCTTTGTAATATTCCTATTAGAGTTGAAATAAATGAGTTTTATTTTAGTTATTTTTTTTCATGACAAAAATTTGATTGAGCCAAGATCAATGAGAATACGATACTACTAGGGCATTTTCGTAGAAAGGAGATCACCCAGATTGGGCTAATATTTATTTTGCCGGCCAACAAAAAAAAAAGGTTGATTTGAATAGAACTCAGCATCACAAACATTTTTTATTATTACACCAAAGTTCTAAGTCCATTCCCTGATATTGTCCTCCGAGTTCAATGATGAACCTACCAGTTGCCTGTAAATGTTCTGCATAATAACTACGTGCCTGTTTAAGTTGGTATATACCAAGGGCAAATAAAATAAGTTCTTCCGTTAACATCATCATCATCATCATCATCAGCCTATATTAGTCCACTGTTGGACATAGGCCACCCCTAATGAGCGCCATAGCGCCCTGTCTTCAGCTTGACGCATCCAGCATCTGCCAGCAGTCTTTGCGGTAAAACATTGCGATATGGATAACGAGAAGACTCGACGTAGTTTTCCAAACGGATCCTCCTCTTGGCCCCCTTCTCGAAATTGTTTTTACCCAACTGCATAATCTGCCCAAGGTAAGTACTCGGAAACGATTTCGAGAAGGTGGCCTTCTACGACTACCGGTCCCGGATCAATTTGGCAATTGGTCATGACTTTGGTTTTTTCCAAATTCATGCCAAGACCGATGCGTCGCGAGGTTGATGCTAGGCCGTCCAGCATGTGGGTCAGCTCCTCTAGCGACTCCGCCATTAAGACTATGTCATCAGCGAATCGTAGGTGTGAGATGTAATTGCCGTTTATGTTTATGCCCTTACCTTTCCAGTCTAGAGTCTTAAGCATATCTTCCAATGCGCTCGTGAACAGTTTCGGGGATATGACATCCCCCTGCCTCACTCCTTTGCGCAATTGGATGGGTTTAGACTGCTGGCCCTGTACTTGGACACTCATAGTGGCGGCTTTGTAGAGACACCTCATCACCTCTATATAACGATAGTCTACTTGGCATCGCTGGCTGTAAGGATTCTAGAACAGCCTAGGTTTCAACGGAGTCCAGGCCTTTTCATAGTCCACAAAAGCGAGAAACAGGGGCTGATTATACTCTTCGGACTTCTGTATAATCTGCCGCACTGTGTGAATGTGGTCTATGGTGTCATATCCTCCGCGGAACCCGGCCTGTTCCGGTGGCTGAAACTCGTCGAGTCTCCTGGCGAGACGATTCGTGATCGCTCGCGAGAATAGCTTATAGACGTGGCTCAGGAGTGTGATGGGTCTATAGTTTTTAAGGAGGGTTTTATCGCCCTTCTTAAAAAAGAGCACCACCAAACTCCCGCTCCACGCCTTAGGAGTTCTCCCACTGTGAAGGACGGTATTAAAGAGGTTCTGTAGCTTCTGTACAACGGGGCTCCTCCTGCCTTCAGAAGCTCTGAAGTAATACGGTCTTAAAAAAAACAAAACTAAAACTTCTCGGTGCCCGCCATGATTTGGATTGGATTAGGTCGGAGCGTGGACTTCATCAGACGGTTTTTTTCAAGCTTTAAGTTGATATTCAGAGTGCCTCGGAGCATTCAGTGATCAGATCCGGTATTGATCACTGAGACATCTCTGAATATGTGCTTGCTATCCGTCATGATAAAGTCGATCTAATTTTTTGTCACGGTGTCGGGGCTTCACCATGTCCACTTCCGCTGGGGCTGTTTCTTAAAGAAGGAGTTCATTAAGAACAGCCCCTCTTTCTCAAAGAAGTTGACAAGCATTTGCCCCCTGTGATTCCTAACTCCATAACCATGTGGGCCTATTCGGGATACGTTGCCAGTCTGGATTCTCACCTTGCCGTTAAAGTCCCCCATAACAACGTTGAAGTGAGGCTTAGTGGTGTTGTGTAAGGCTTTGGATATGTCTTCGTACATATCCTCCACTTCATCATCAGGGTGTGCCGAGGTCGGTGCGTAGACCTGAATTACCTTCATGCTATACCGCTTAGATAGCCAAAGGATCAGGTACGCTACCCTGGTTGACACACTGGAGATTTCTTGAACGTTGCTAGAGAGGACCTTATTGACGAGGAAACCTACGCCACCCTGGGATGTTTTATCACCCTCGCGAAAGTAGAGAAGATGGCCCGAGTCTAGGGTTACGGTGTCCTCCCCTTCTCTACGGACTTCACACAACCCTAGAACATGCCATTTAATGTTCTCTAACTCCACTTCCAACTGCGCTAGATGATTGTCAAGCCTCAGAGTGCGTCCGTTGTACGTTACCAGGGTCAGTTTAGGAATTGTGTGGTAGCCTGCAGGCCGGTGATTCTTAGCACCCCCTGCCCCGCCGTTACCATGGCCACTACCATAGCCAGGAATAGCGAGGCGGCCGGGTCGGGCCTTTTTTATATCTAACTTGCACATTATTACAAGAAATATAATAAAAATTAGGTTTTACTACACAAATATAATGCATGTTTTGAGTTAGAATATTATCTCACAGACTTGACTTACAGCTTTAGTCTAGTAATAAAAAGTGTTCATTTTGTTACACTCTATTATAATATTAAGTTTAAATCAGGTGGCCGGCACTTTCAAAATTAGCCCAAAAATGTATGGGAGCTGGGTGATCTCCTTTGTCCCGGTTACAAAATGGAGTGAAAAAAATAAAGATCATTTTAGGAATTTCTTACTTATTTAAAATGATTCGCCTTTCCTTAGAGATTTATGTGATAGCAGCAAAATAACAAACAAATAGCATTTTCAAAAGATATTTAACTTTTAAGAGATCAGGAGGTACACCAGGTTTCCATTTGGTTACTTTTTTTAAAATCAAATAAAATAATACCACAATAATCCTCAATGAATTTAATATGTTTAATTGCTTTAAAAACATGATATTGAATAGAAAATAAAACCAAATGGTGAAGAAAAGCATTAGTTATTTTTATTTAAGCCAGAACATATCCACTTTGTTACTTTTGGGAAACTTTGCAATGAAAACATTGTGTTTTAAGCATGGTAAAGCAGTCCCAGGGACCGCATTTTTTTTCATCGAATAGCTCTTGTAATACTACAACAAAAATAAAAAAAGTATCAGCGACTGCCCTTTAAAAAAATTGAGAAAAAAATTAGTTTCCCCTTTTAAAAATATGAGACAGTTACAAAATGTAAAGGAGCAGTTACGTAATGGAAAACGTAAAGCTGGCTTTACAATGTTCGAAATTTTTCTCCTGAAAATCTATTATTCTTGTAGTTTTACTTTTTTCGGTATTTATTATTCCTAACACATTAATCAGAGAAATGTTGTGTCGTGGTTTATTTGTCGTGGGTTCTTCATCTTTATCAAGTGCTTCATCACCACAAAATCGTAATTTAAACATCAATAAAACTTCTAGATTAAAATTTATATTAAGTTTTTTTCATTTTTTTTTAGCATATAAACGATTTCATTTTTGAAACCTCTTTTAATCAAAAATTTTATATATAATATCTTTGGATTTAATACGCTAGAACTCTTTGATGCTTTGTCAACAATTACTGGGTGAACTTGCCTTTATATTTCCATTTCGTAACTTTATCATTCCACATATACGTAACCGAACAAAATGGATTTCTACGTCACCCGATCTAAAATTGCGTCTATTTTTATTTTCAATCAGTTGAGACCTTTGGAGACTCAATAATTCATTTAACACATTATACAGTAATCATTTTGTTACTTTTATTTTACAAAAACTCAAGCCTTATCAGTCTAAATCGCGGTTACAAACTGGAAGAAAAAAACGCCACGGTAACGCTCTGCAAGTTCAGACACGAATAATGACAGAACGCTCTTTGACAACCAATTTTAAACTGGTGGTATCGATGAGTCATGTTACCAAGAATAATAAATTCTGTGATTACAGTAGTTTTTTCAAAATAATACGGAGATATTGCAGTTACAAAATGGAATTTCCACTTATGTCCAAAATCATGGGACACAATTTAATTGATAAAAAGTTATTATTTTTGTATGAAAAGTCCCGCATTTTACGTTTAAATATGATGGCCTTCATATATTTAAACATAAATAATCCAGTTTTAGCCTTCATCCAAACCGAGTTAAAAAATAATCTAGAGTCAAAAGTCGGTCCACCGCTGTAGGACAACCATTTTTAAGGGGTCTCGGAAGCTATTTTACTCTTATTTTACAATTTTTTGTATTAAAAAAGTTCTAATAATATGTTTTTTTATCGCAAATAAAACTATGAAACATAAAATAAGGATTTTTATATCTAGCAATGGACTAGTTTTTATGAAAAGTATTAATGAACTTGTAGGACACCTAAAAAAACGCAGGGACGTTTTTTAAAAAAAATGCCCACTACCTTCTTCTTAACTACTTGACTTCTCGATACGTCCGTAAGGCTTGAGGTAGGGGTGCAAAGTGGGAATATTGCATCCAATGCAGTGTGTATTGTACCTGTGTGAAGTTGGCCCCCCGACTTTATTATTTTAATGATTTGATAATGCTAATCGTTTGAGAATCGTTTGAGAGGATTTTAGAGAAAAGAAAAATTGTTTTAGAGTAATTAGTTTTTGTGTAAAAACGATTTCATTTTTTAGTGTGAAGTTGGCCCCTTTTTCCTCAAAAAGAGACTTAGACGTTTGATTTATTTTTTAATCGTTTGAGAATCGTTTGAGAGGATTTTAGAGAAAAGAAAAATTGATTTAGAGTAATTAGTTTTTTTGTAATAAATATTTTAAGTTTTACAAATTTAGTGTGAAGTTAGCCTCCAATTTCCGCAAAAATGGACTAAGACGTTTGATTTATTTTTTAATCGTTTGAGAATCGTTTGAGAGGATTTTAGAGAAAAGAAAGTTTTATTTAGAGTTATTAGTTTTTAAGTAAAAAATATTTAAAGTTTTAGATTTTGCAAGAAGCGGTTTTCGTGATGTAGCGCCATCTAGGATAGATGAACATCTAGGATAAATGAGTTTTGGTAGTTGGTGTTGCTGTAAGCAAAATAAATATGTTTTCCTTAATGTTGCCAGTTATTACAATATTTGTGAAAAGATAAATGATTTGACGATTTGACATTGACTTATCTACTCAAAAGGTATATCATGGCCAGAAATCAGCGCAATTGAAAAAAAAACCAATCTTTCTATTATCTTTACGAAGTATTTATATTCTCTTTGCTATTATCTTTTCCAAGATGTTTGTTTGTTTTGATAGTTCTCTTGCTTTAGAAAATTATTTATTTGATTTGATTTGCTCTGTTTTAAAGTTCAAAAAGTCTTTGTATGCCGTCATGCAATGGCCCTCCGCACAAAATCTCAGTAAACTTCGCCTAAAGGACCGCCTTTTCGCAAGATTACATGCAAACAAGGAAATGAAATGGAAAACTGAGCGAGGGCCAGATCCGCGAAGCGAGGGCGAGATGGACCTGCAGGGCCAGACCTTAGTCACGAGGACAACAAAGTCCAAAGAGAATAAAACCACTCCAAGAGATCATTGGGTTGGCCTCTGTTTCTGTTTTTTGCAACTGAGAGTCGGTAAGTTGTTTCATTTAATAGTACTTAACTTACATTTGTATTTATTTATTTAGCAAAAAATCTGAAAAATATTCTTAATAATAAAACACTTTAAACCAGAGAAGGTTTGTCCAGTGTCCACAGTCTCAGTGCGGTGTCACACATTTGGTAAACTTAATACATAAATAAGAACTTCTAATAGTTCAGTCAAACTTCTGTCTAGGATAATATAGTTATCACTATAAAATCCAATACCTACTAACCACATTTCTTATCAGTACAAGGTGACTAGCGGTCACCATCTGATATATATCACACATTAAAAGTTACATTACATTTTAAAAGTTACATTTTACTTATATATATATATATATTTAAATTATTACAAATTATCTAGGAAGTGTTTCTGAGACACATAGTATAGTACATAGAAAGATGAACACTTGTAATTAAAAGTAAAGTCAATTTATTTGAAATACATTTTGTTTACCTAATACCATGACAAATACAACACAAGGACATTCATAAACGACAGGATGATTTTACCCTAAATTTATCAAAATAGAGCATAACTCAAGAATTGTGAACATGATCTCATGATAATTACCTTTTCTTGTTCTTACACTACCTACTGCATTTTACAGGGTCTGGTTCCACCATTGGTGCCTTCATCACCACCCTATATGCTGCCTCTACCAAATGATGATGCGACCTCAGAAATAGAGATGCATAACAAATGATGGACACACCTGCTTGATTGTAGACAAGCCAGAGCGGCGATTCCATCAACATCATCGAAGCTAACAAAAATGCTTACTAAATCATAATAGAAAGGACATGCATATCCTGGTGGGAACACTAACAGGACACTGCCCACTAAATAAACATCTGTACACCATCAAAACGATGGACAGGCTCATCTGCAGAGGATGTCTCAGCAACAACAAAACAACTGCTCACATAGTCCTGGAATGCGAGGAGTAGCAGTACAATGAACAGAAATCCCAAGATCACTCTGCAAAGCCTGCTAAGATCCCTGATAGATTCTGCGCTTCTGGATGGAATAAGGCTGGCTATGCTAGCAAAATGTGGATATAAGAATGCTTCAACTATAAACCATCCTAAAATACTGTGGCAGAGTGCCTCTCTGTGGAAGTGTTTTGTATGGAGGATGAATGAAGGAACCTATTTCCTTAATTGATTATCTTCGGCATTTTTGTTCTTCTATTCAACTCTGTGCCTAGTAGTTGTTGTTTTATAAGTGTTATTATTTTAACTTATTTTATTGTTGTAACTCAAAAATTAACCCATTGTCTGAAATAAAGCATTTGTATTTTTATTTTATTTATTATTATAAACAATCTACCAAATGAGCCGAGCCATAACCGTTCCCTAAGAAGACCACCTAGCTGGAGGGAATCCACCACATACCATAAGCTGCTTCATCAGGGCTTCTCGACCTCCAGTCAATCAAAGTCTGATTGAAAGTTCAAGCGAGAATGACAGGCAGATAGGCTGCTGAAATTTTAGCAGCAACAATTGCTACTGCTGATCTGCTAGTATTTATTATTATCTGTTTTTGTGTAAATCTATACCTATTCTGATTGGTTTTAAGTTTGATGACCATTCCTTTATAGTTTACTTGATGCGCCCCGCGGCTTCGCCCGCGAACCAGTTTTTTTTCGTACAAATTTCAGAAATTTATTGCACACCCCCTGGGGGTTATTGTGTAAAAATAAAAGATACGTGTTTAATTATTCTCTCCATAGTATATTTAAAAACTTGGATTGTAGGTATAATATTTGATAAAAACAACATTTAAAATCTTAATTCTAGTTTTATATCAAACAACGTTACTTACTAGGTAGATAGGTTTTAAACTTTTACAGTTCTAAGTAGGTACCTACTACTAGGTTATATACATACCAAATTTACTTGTCATGTCGTATACATACGTACACGACATGTCATGTCGTATACATACGTACACGACATGACAGGTACCTACCTATGTTATGGGTGGATGGATGAACGGATGTACGTAGGTATGTATTTATATGGTAGGTTGGTTGGTGATGCTGAGTGAGAGAAACTCTGTTATCTCCACAACTTTGCATTGCACAGAGCAGTTCATACAGAAGAGAGAGTCAAGCACAGATAGCAAGGATCTAAAGGTGTATAAGTAGGTATATGCTCGTTTAGACTTCTTTGACACGTCATAAATCTATCTACCTACCTATATTATAAACTAGCGACCCGCCCCGGCTTCGCACTTCGGTTTTATTATACATACGTATAAACCTTCCTCTTGAATCACTCTATCTATTAAGAAAACCGCATCAAAATCCGTTGCGTAATTTTAAAGATTTAAGCATTCAAAGGGACGTAGGGATTAGGGACATAAGGACATGGGACAGAGAAAGCGACTTTATTTTATACTATGTAGTGATTCTGTGATATCGTATCGTAGAGGCTGAGCGTAGAGGTAAGTATCTACCTACCTCGGTAGCTGTTTGTTTTGATATGTAAGTAATAGGCTAGGTACATTAGTAGGTACAATAAGTAGGGAGGTACCTATACTGTGGCTATACCTACTCATCGTTTACGAGTAGGTACATTACGAAGGTACTTAGGTAAGTAGCCTACTTAAGATACTTAATATATCGACCGAAGTGGCGCGGTGGGCGAAGGTCCGCCTGCGACGCAGGAGGTTGCGGGTTCGATTCCCGCCTCGGAACAAATTTGTGCACGATCTGCAGAAATTTGTTTCGTTGGTCTGGGTGTTTAATATGTATAATAAAAAATATCTATGTAGTATATTGTATTAAGTATATCAGTCATCTAGTACCCATAACACAAGCTCTGCTTAGCTTGGGGCTAGATGATGCTGTGTAGACTGTCCGGAATTATTTATTATTTATTTATTATTATATTTTACATTTCGATGGTTAACATAACACATTCGACACCACCACACTTTTCTCTCTGCTCTATCGAGATACCTCCACACATTTGAAAACAGAACCCACCATGAGGGTCATTGGTATTTCACATGCGCCATATAGGTAGACCCACGTAGCGGCATATGGTATGCGGTTGTGACATAAAATATAATTTTTCTCTACCCGCTGGTGGGGCTGACCGCACGTAAAAAAACGACTTTGTTTGCCTTGCGTCACACGTGGCGCGCGCAGAACAAAGGGTCACTGTCAACACAATTTAGTTAGAGTAATAAATAATGCTCGTAGCTATTTGAGCTCTTCTGAGAACTTACTTTAACTTATAATTGTTTACAAAAATCACCGAGCGCAGACAGAAAACAATTGCGCGCGAAATGCTAGCGTCTGACTTTACACTTAACTTATTAATGACTGTGTACCTACCTACCTCTATTTTTTGATTATCTGTGTGACATTTACTACTCTAATCTATGGATCTTTGTGTCTGAATCAATAAATGAATTTAATTTAATTTAATAACAGAAGTACCTAACATAGGTAGGTACAATGAAACCAATAACCTTCAACCATCATAAAAAAACGTTTGATAATTCGAAAAGATGACCTACGACGTGGGCCCATAGCATGCCAGATGAAGTTAAAATAAAATTAATATAAGTACAGTCATATAACCATTCTAAACCTTGAAACCAACACTCGTATAAGGAAGAGACTCATAGAAATAGTTAGCTCATATTTTTCATGTTAAACTATGGCGTATCGGGAAAGAAAAAACTGGTTAAAATTTAAATTTATTTATTAATATTTTAAACAGTTTGTAATCAACCTACCTTTGTGTGTAATCTACCACATTGCATCTACCTACTCTATTTTTGTGTTTTTTTTGTTGCTCTAGTACCTACGAGTCATTTTCGAGTAGGTACGGTCATGTGTACCTTGTACCTACACGCTAGCTACGAGTAGCTTGATTACCTATGCTAGCGTACCCACGGACACAGCGTCAGCGTGTTTAGCGCGCTGAGTTGTACTTTGTTGCGTCGTCGTCCAGCAAGAGTGCGTGTACTGCGTGTATATGCGATAGCTTGTACAGTACATATTTTTAAACCTATACTTGTATCTATTCTGTGGTCCCGCAAACTAGGTACCTGACTATTTTGCCTAGGTATACGAAAACGTTATTCTATTAGATATAATGATATGTAAGTTTGGATGGATGGGTGTTTCTTACTCAATCACGCCATTCACGCCAGAACGGCTGAAAGGATCGCGATGAAATTTGGAACTGAGATAGATAGCGCATATAGTCTGGAATAGCACATAGGCTACTTATATAATACCTTCTGATTTACTCGTGCGAAGCCGGGACGGGCCGCTAGTATTATAAATGTGAAGGTTTAGTTAGATGGATGGATTGATAGATGGATGTTTGTTGCTCAATCGCGCCAGAACGGCTGAACGGATCTGGATGAAATGAGGCACAGAGATAGATTATAGTCTGATTTAGGCTATATTTTATTCCGGAATTCCCACGGAAACGGGTACTACGCGGTACCTACTAATATTATAAACGCAATAGCTACTAATATTATAAACGCAATAGTTGTTATTGTACATAATATATTTGGTACTCTTTCACGCAAAAACTACTGAACGGATTTGGATGAAATTTGGCACAGAGATATATGTGTACCTACCTAAGTAAAAAAAACTCATGAGATCCGATTTTTTATTTTTTTATGTTTGATAAATGTGTACCTACCTAAGTACAAAGGAACTAAGGAGATCCGATTTTTTTTTTTTATGTTTGATAAATGTGTACCTACCTAAGTACAAAGAAACTCGTGAGATGAGATTTTTTTAATGTTTCATCTTTAAATCTAAGGTTTATCAGTTAAGAATATGTAAGTACCAAGTACCAGTATATCAATAACTTTAAATAATATATTAATATTTGACTTGTTGACTATTTTGTAAGCCTAAATAAATAAATTAATTGATTTCTATAAATTCTAGTACCAATCCGAAGTGCATTGAAAAATGACAAAAAAAATATACAAAATATACTTACCTAACAGATTACCAACATAGCATATTTCAAGTGGTTTTCCAAGGGTTTTCCTATGTGGTGCCTCCTAGTGTTCTCAGAGACCTAAAGAAATAAAGTTATTGATTTTTTGCAGCCTATCTGTTCTCGCACTATCTCACTTGAACTTTCAATCAGACTTTGATTGACTGGAGGTCGAGAAGCCCTGATGAAGCAGCTTATGGTATGTGGTGGATTCCCTCCAGCTAGGTGGTCTTCTTAGGGAAAGGTTACGGCTCGGCTCATTTGGTAGATTGTTTATAATAATAAATAAAATAAAAATACAAATGCTTTATTTCAGACAATGGGTTAATTTTTGAGTTACAACAATAAAATAAGTTAAAATAATAACACTTATAAAACAACAACTACTAGGCACAGAGTTGAATAGAAGAACAGAAATGCCGAAGATAATCAATTAAGGAAATAGGTTCCTTCATTCATCCTCCATACAAAACACTTCCACAGAGAGGCACTCTGCCACAGTATTTTAGGATGGTTTATAGTAACTTTATTAACAACGAAAATTACAAGCAAAGAAATAGAAAAATTACAACTAGTATTAACAAATGAAACCATTGAGCTAACTGCAGACGGTTGCAAACAGTCTAAAGGTAGCTCAATTGATCCATGTCAATACCAGTCGGAAGCGTCCCCAAGACACTGGCTGCATTACCACGCTGTATGGCAATGCTGATGCGTTGAGCCAGATATTCACCAGCTCTCGGGTCACGCGTCGCATCGACCAGACGCTCAGATAATTTTTTAAAAACCCGGAGAGCCTCGGTACCCCACGGACCTAGGGTCTCGAATCCAAGGGGAGCAAATGCGTAGGTTCTGTCGAGACCTGCATATTTGCGCCTCTTGAGATCCTCGGCCAGATCTGCCGCCGCACCAGCCCTAGTGGATGTCCTTGAAAGATGGGAAGGTGCAAGTGTGTCGACGCATGTAGCGTCCCACACAATGGGCCTCCCCAACTCCCATGGGACTAGTGTCATACCGTCGGGCCTCTTGCCATCGTCACGGAACAGACCATTCGGTTCGAGAATAGCTGGTACGTTAGCGCTGACAAAGGCCCGCCGGATGATGTCATTAAGGCTGGCGTGACGAGATATCCGACCAGCGGCCCTAGTACACGATAATCCGTGATGACCAAGCTGTTCGACTGCAGTACCGCACTGGCATTGATGAGGCGCACAACACCTTGCACCCAACCGAATACATGTTGCGATACGGAAAGTAGCGGGATCCAATAAAGTGCCAGTGTTATAGGAAGGAAGTGCTTGCAGCCAATGTCCTGACTCCCATTTAGAAACGGCTAGGAGACGGGCACGATCTGCCGAGCTGGAGCACGTTTGTAACAAACATTTCCGTGTCAACTCACACAAAGGCCCGTCCCATTGCCGTTGGGACGAAAGAGATTTTGGAGGAGTAGCATCGGGGCAAGCACTATGCCAAGCCGTTCTAGCTTCGTCTAAATATGAAATTTTGAAAGAAATTTGTGATCGGACCAAATCAGACGTGTTTAAAATTTTTTCAACTAAAGAACTAGTGCTGTAGACGGAAGATAGGAACGCTGGTAGGGCTACACTGGAAATTTTGCGAATACCTAAGCCTCCCAATTTGACAGGTAGGGAGGCCTGCGACCATGCCTTGTCATCCAAATCAATATTCAAAACCGATGATAAAGTATTCTTTATTATGTTGTCTAAGCTATCCAATAGCTCGCTGTGTTTCCACAGGTGACTACATCTTAAAGAATACGTAAATTTAGGTACAAACAGGCAAAACCGAATAATAGTAAAAGCCATATGGCTGTTAATTTTGAGAAGTCTGTCTGAAGTTTTGTTGAAATTTTGAATTTTCTCATCTACAAATGGCCGAAAAGACTCATCAAGAATTGGTGAACCTAGGAGTCGAAGTGAACATTTATCAATAACTGTAATGTTAGGGGCCAAACTGTTAAATTTTGCAATGATATTGTTTTTGTCTACACAAGAGTCCGAAATAAAAAGCTCGCACTTTGAAAAATTCAATTCCAAACCTATTTGTCGAAATTCATCTGTGATGATTTTTAAATCATTAAAAACGGTGTCCACTTCTCCACCTAAAGTTCCGTCATCCAAATACCAAACATTGAGCTTGGATTGAAGACGTTGAATTATTGGATGAATGGCAAGGCTAAATATGGCCGGACCAAGAGGGTCGCCCTGCTGACAGCCAACGGCAGACGAAATAATGTTATTCCGGTAAATTAATTTTGAGGGTGAACCATAGCACTGCCAGAGAAAAGGGTAAATTTCAGGAATTTTATTTTTAATTTCATTTAGCAGGGCGCCCCTATCTACGGAATTGAAGGCATTTTTGACGTCTACCTTCAGAACTACCTCCCCATAATTTTGATCCAAAAATGTACGAAGGGAATGTACTGCGGCCTCACAGCCGCCTCGCGAACCAAAGCCTAGCTGAATAGGTCGGAAATAGTCGCCTAAATAGTCGGCTTCTTTCCGACAGCAGACTTTAGCCGCAAGGCGGCGGTAGGTAGTGCCCACGGCTATGGGTCTTATACCGCCATCCTTCTTTTTGAGTGCACAAAGGTTTGCACCATACAAGAGTTCCGTGATCTCGCTGTTGACTCGGCCTGACAACATCAGGTTGATCAAAGACGTCAAGTCTTCCAGAAGGACTTCACCTGCATGGCCAGACCCACCAGATAGTAGATCTTTTAGATGCTGTGGAGACACAGCATCCAGGCCGCCGGCAGAGCCACTCTGGAAAGAGAAGACGGCTTTGAGCACATCCTGGCTGGTCGTGCCTACAGCGTCATCACTCTCTTGTGGTGGATCGGGGAGTTGGAGATTGGGCCCTGCGGGTGGATGCTTACTCTCAAGAGAAATGAGAGTCTCATCATTATTTGGCGCCATCGTGTCATTTGAAAACATTAAACGTGAGGCTCCTTTAATATCACCATCATTGAGTTTACTTTCTACAAGTCTGTAGATAGTAGACTCTGCCAGTGATGTATATGATTTTGAATTTTTGTGTGAGTCCTGATCATCAAAATCAATAGGATGCCCTGCACGTGCAGTGTACCTAACACAATTTTCTTTTATCCTAACAGTGATTGAACTTTTGTTTGAAACATCTTTCTTTATATGTAATATTTTGTAAGGAAAAATTAAAAGATGTTCCCAAGCTTGCTTGGTGTTTTTTAAAACAGCGTTCCTAATAGCCTCTGAGAGAGAGGAAGCGACAGAGATGCGGGCACCTCGAGGAATGCGTTTAAAAATAGGGGTAGTAGCTTTGTACTCACTCAGAACTTTCCAAAAAGGTGGGGAATCACTCGTGTGATCCGAATTTCGAATAGAAATATCTACCGCTCCTGCAACCGGAGCAGACAGCGGGATTATTGGATCCTTATGGACACGTTTTTGGTGAATTTTGAGGCCTCTCTGTCCCTTGAAAAAGCGAGCTTGGGGACATTGCGTGCACTCTACAAGAGGCTGCGTAGACACGATGGAATGGATCGCCGTCACATTCCTAAATGTATTTCTCGGTTGAGTGCATTGTGTCATCACAAAAAATTAAACTTACGAATCTAAATAAAATAATGTAAATAAACTATACAGATGACAGCTCGCGCAAGCGTAGTCGCCCGGCTGCGCCGGGCTCCGCGACAACGAAGCTCCTTACTGTAGACAGAAAAATTGAAAAGGCTTAGCTTCTGTCAAAACCAACGTAAACAAACTACAAAGAGAGAATTCACCTTTTCTGAGCTATCCCCGGCCTGGAAAACAATACCTGACGCGCCCGAGGTGGTGAACCACGGGCCCCAAAGCTCCAAAGCTCCCCAAAGACGGTAGAAATTGTTTATAGTTGAAGCATTCTTATATCCATTTTGCTAGCATAGCCAGCCTTATTCCATCCAGAAGCGCAGAATCTATCAGGGATCTTAGCAGGCTTTGCAGAGTGATCTTGGGATTTCTGTTCATTGTACTGCTACTCCTCGCATTCCAGGACTATGTGAGCAGTTGTTTTGTTGTTGCTGAGACATCCTCTGCAGATGAGCCTGTCCATCGTTTTGATGGTGTACAGATGTTTATTTAGTGGGCAGTGTCCTGTTAGTGTTCCCACCAGGATATGCATGTCCTTTCTATTATGATTTAGTAAGCATTTTGTTAGCTTCGATGATGTTGATGGAATCGCCGCTCTGGCTTGTCTACAATCAAGCAGGTGTGTCCATCATTTGTTATGCATCTCTATTTCTGAGGTCGCATCATCATTTGGTAGAGGCAGCATATAGGGTGGTGATGAAGGCACCAATGGTGGAACCAGACCCTGTAAAATGCAGTAGGTAGTGTAAGAACAAGAAAAGGTAATTATCATGAGATCATGTTCACAATTCTTGAGTTATGCTCTATTTTGATAAATTTAGGGTAAAATCATCCTGTCGTTTATGAATGTTTGCTTGTGTTGTATTTGTCATGGTATTAGGTAAACAAAATGTATTTCAAATAAATTGACTTTACTTTTAATTACAAGTGTTCATCTTTCTATGTACTATACTATGTGTCTCAGAAACACTTCCTAGATAATTTGTAATAATTTAAATATATATATATATAAGTAAAATGTAACTTTTAAAATGTAATGTAACTTTTAATGTGTGATATATATCAGATGGTGACCGCTAGTCACCTTGTACTGATAAGAAATGTGGTTAGTAGGTATTGGATTTTATAGTGATAACTATATTATCCTAGACATAAGTTTGACTGAACTATTAGAAGTTCTTATTTATGTATTAAGTTTACCAAATGTGTGACACCGCACTGAGACTGTGGACACTGGACAAACCTTCTCTGGTTTAAAGTGTTTTATTATTAAGAATATTTTTCAGATTTTTTGCTAAATAAATAAATACAAATGTAAGTTAAGTACTATTAAATGAAACAACTTACCGACTCTCAGTTGCAAAAAACAGAAACAGAGGCCAACCCAATGATCTCTTGGAGTGGTTTTATTCTCTTTGGACTTTGTTGTCCTCGTGACTAAGGTCTGGCCCTGCAGGTCCATCTCGCCCTCGCTTCGCGGATCTGGCCCTCGCTCAGTTTTCCATTTCATTTCCTTGTTTGCATGTAATCTTGCGAAAAGGCGGTCCTTTAGGCGAAGTTTACTGAGATTTTGTGCGGAGGGCCATTGCATGACGGCATACAAAGACTTTTTGAACTTTAAAACAGAGCAAATCAAATCAAATAAATAATTTTCTAAAGCAAGAGAACTATCAAAACAAACAAACATCTTGGAAAAGACAATAGCAAAGAGAATATAAATACTTCGTAAAGATAATAGAAAGATTGGTTTTTTTTTCAATTGCGCTGATTTCTGGCCATGATATACCTTTTGAGTAGATAAGTCAATGTCAAATCGTCAAATCATTCATCTTTTCACAAATATTGTAATAACTGGCAACATTAAGGAAAACATTTATTTTGCTTACAGCAACACCAACTACCAAAACTCAAATAAGTGCAGTTCATCTATCCTAGATGGCGCTACATCACGAAAACCGCTTCTTGCAAAATCTAAAACTTTAAATATTTTTTACTTAAAAACTAATAACTCTAAATAAAACTTTCTTTTCTCTAAAATCCTCTCAAACGATTCTCAAACGATTAAAAAATAAATCAAACGTCTTAGTCCATTTTTGCGGAAATTGGAGGCTAACTTCACACTAAATTTGTAAAACTTAAAATATTTATTACAAAAAAACTAATTACTCTAAATCAATTTTTCTTTTCTCTATAATTCTCTCTAACGATTCTCAAACGATTAGTAAAAAAATCAAACGTCTTAGTCCATTTTTGAGGAAATTGGAGGCTAACTTCACATTAAAGAGGAAAAACTTAAAATATTTTTTACAAGAAAACTAATTACTCTAAATTAATTTTTCTTTACTCTAAAATCCTCTCAAACGATTCTCAAACGATTAAAAAATAAATCAAACGTCTAAGTCTCTTTTTGAGGAAAAAGGGGCCAACTTCACACTAAAAAATGAAATCGTTTTTACACAAAAACTAATTACTCTAAAACAATTTTTCTTTTCTCTAAAATCCTCTCAAACGATTCTCAAACGATTAGCATTATCAAATGATTAAAATATTAAAGTCAGGGGGCCAACTTCACAGAGGTGTGTATTGTCCAGTATCAGACAGAATCCAGCATCAAAACATCGTCGTTGCTCGTCGTCGTCGCGTGAATAGAGTTGCAGAGCCGTTCTACAAGAACTTGAATTTAGTGGGTGAACGAACTTTCTTCATCATTCATTCATTCAGTTGTTTGTTTTGTTTTGCATAAAGTAATAATTTTATTTCACAATTATAAGCTAAAAAACTTCAATAATCAAAAAAGATCGGGGAGTAAATTATTGTCACTATGTCAGAGTGTAAAGGTGAAAACCTCTGGTGCAGAGCGTGTCTTGCAACCGACATCAAAATGTATTGGATGGATAACTTTCACCTTCTGCGACTTTATGAAAAACTTTCCAATACAATTGTAAGTCTACCTAAGACATGTACATCTAAAACGGTGCCATTTTATGGCTAAGAACTAGTATCTGCCCGCTGCTTCGTAGATACCTATGTGTTATTTCAGTGGCATTCCTACGGGATAGAAATTCCTTGACATTGAGACGTTTCCATTCGTCTATCCCAGTTTTCTATCCCATATGAACGGAACTGATTTAAGGGATGAAAAGTAGCTTGTATTATTCCAGGGTTAGAACTACCGTCTATTTAAGATTTCAGCCCGATCAGCTGTGGGATTACGCTAAAACCACCCATCTAAAATTGACATATGAAAGCCCTTTTAATGGCCTTCGTAATTTGAAATTGTATGGAAAGGACGCGCGCGATGGCCATTGAAATGGTTCAAGAATGTCAATTTGGATGGGCGGTTTTGCACAGCCGTTCAGTAGTTTTTGCGTGAAGGAGTAACAAACATTCATACAAATATTCCCATTTATAATATTAGTAAGGACATTGTATAGTCCTATAGCAGCAATTTTTTGATAGGATGGTAGCCTATATTTGTGTCCACCTGTGGACTAATATAGGCTGCTGATGATGTGGATGTTAGTTTCCTTACACTTAGCACTTGTGTATGTTAGTTTTAAGGTATATATTGATATGGACCGTAGAATAAGTTATATAAGAACTTCCTACTTGTTCTAATGTTGTCCGAAATAAATGACTTTATTATTATTATTAGCAAAGCAATCTATCATCTAAAATCCAGACAACCAAGGAATTTCGAAACTATGTATCAGGCTAATTATGAAACTTGTTTGAGAAAGTTCCAGAAACTTTTTAAGAAGTACTGAATTCTTACCAAATTACTCTCAGCTTTCAGGTGGCACCAGTAACACAATATGCTACATCTGTCTTTCGAAGCTAAAGAAATGCTACAAATTCTCTGACATGTGTCATCAATCTGAGAAAACACTCAGAGATTTGTTCTACGAAGGAACTGTAGTAAATAAAGATGCTTTAGCTCGAATTCCTAGAACATGCCACGATTTGGCCGTGTCTCCTTTAAATTACATGTTTGTAAATGAACCCATCAGTTGCTTTGAAGATAACATTGACAGCTGTCTTGATAATGTCAAGAATGAAGAAATTACAGTAAAGCTTGAAGAAAATGAAGACTTTGATGAAAATGACACTACTTTTGTTGAAGCTGAATTAGCTGACATTTTACAAGAGGAATGCAAAAGGATCAGTGAATCCCATTGCCATGTTTGCCAGACTAAATTTAAAACAAAACACAAATTGGCATCGCATATGAGAATTCACAATGGAGAAAAGTCGTACTCCTGTCAGAATTGCGATAAGAAATTCTTCTGTCAATGCCGTATGTCAAAACACATGGCAATTCACAATAAAGAACTCAAACTCACTCAGAGCCATTCACAAAAAGCCTACACTTGCAGTAGATGTAACAAAATATTCAGCAACAAACACTGTTTGATCCGACATATGAAAATACATACGGGAATAAAACCTTTTTCTTGTGGTAGATGCACAAAAACATTCATCAGATTAAGCGATCTCAATAGCCATATGAGAATTCACACTGGAGAGAAGCCATTTACTTGCAAAAGTTGCAATAAAAGATTCAGCATGAAACACAACTTGACTCGACACTTAAGAACACACACCGGAGAAAAACCCTATGTATGTACCAGATGTGAAAAAACATTCACTGAAGAAGGATCACTGATAGTTCACACAAGAATTCATACTGGAGAAAAACCATACACCTGTGATAGATGTAGCAAAGCTTTCACAAAACTGAGCGACTTAAAAATTCATATGAGAATTCACACTGGAGAAAAGCCATATGCATGCAACAGTTGTACCAAGTCCTTTACAATGAAACAGCATCTAACAAGGCATTTGAGAATTCATACTGGAGAAAGGCCATATGCCTGCGACAGATGCAGCAAAGCTCTTGCCAGTATAAGTGATCTCAAATCTCATATGCGAATTCACACTGGAGAAAAGCCATTTGCTTGCATAAGCTGCGATAAAACGTTTAGCGTTAAACAGAATTTGACGAGGCATATTCGAATTCATACAGGCGAGAGGCCGTACGCATGTGATAGGTGTAACAAAACCTTCACTGGGTCCAGTGATTTGAAAAATCATATGAGAATGCACACTGGTGAGAAGCCATTTACTTGTACATTGTGTGATAAATCATTTTCAGACAGGAGTAGCTTGACAAAACATACAAGGATACATACAGGAAAAACTCCTTATAAACTCTTGGAATGAAGAAGTCAGTAAATAAATAAAGGACTTGAAATTCCTTTCTCCCACGCACCACGGGAACGCGCTAATAAGGCACAAACTGAAGCGAGTTTGGTGGCCACCATGAGCAACTTCGTATCTCTTCCTAAACTAGATAAAAAACAAACTGAATGTGTGAATTCCGGAAATTCCTTTGTTAACATAATTATATAATAAAATTCCTTTGTTAACATAGTAAAATAGAGGGGGGGGTAAGCTAGAGAACGGTTGAGGAGGGTGCCTGTCTCCGGATGATGAAGACAGGCATCCTCCCCCTCCCATCTGCAGTGTCACATGGCGGGACACTAGTACAATGCAGACTCTAGCCAGTCCATGGATCCACGTCCACCGTCGTCCCCCCTGGGAACTTCTGCAGCCACATCTTTTTTGTGACCGCCAACTGTACCTCGCCCGCGTCGGGAGCCTGCGCGACGGTCTGGCGACCTCCCTAGCTCTACTCCAACAGAGTTGGGGAGGCGCAAGACCGGGTGGTGGCACGACTCGGGGGACGTACAGCGCTGCAGATGCCGAGTGATCCGGGGCACAAAGGGTGGCTGTTTCTGGGCCCTACAATCTATTGTGGGGCACAGAAACAGCTACGTCATCATCATCATCATCATCACTGACGCGATGGGGGAGGGAGAGGGAGGGTGCGCGAGTAACATCGTGAACCCTCTTCCCCTTCCCCCTTATTATTTCGCCGCTATGTGGGGCAACCCACAGCCACTAACAGCTTTGTTTACAGCTAAATAAATAAATAAACACACATCAAACATGAATACGAAAACTATTAAGAATAATGAGACGCCATGCGACCCGGCCAGCACCCGGCGCCCGACGGGTTCCGGGCCCTCGGGTGTTAAGTTGGCTACCGAAGGTAGAGGCGGGGCGGGACCCCAGGCCCCGCTTTCTGCAGCTGCTACTGGGGCCAACAACAACAACGAGAATGCGGCCACTCCAAGCACTGCATCCCAGGCAACGGTCTCCGAAGGACCAGTGCAGGCCAAGCTAGGGAGGTGGCATAAGAAGAGACTGGCGGCAAAGGCTGCGCGGGCGAAGGCAGCAATGGAGGGCACGGCGACGAGCACTGGCGACGCTGTGTTGGACACTGGCAGCAGTGCAGGTGACAGTCGCGGGGCAATAGGTGCGCCCTCAGCGCAAAACCCCGCGACTGCAGGTAAGAAGTCTGTGGGCCCTCTGAACCACAGACAAAGAAGAGAGCGCAGACTGAAAGCGTCTGCTCTTATGCACAAGGTACTGACCGAAAGAGTTGAGGGGTACGTGTACCCTGCTGACCTGTCGACCCTAGCGCCGGCGGTCAACACGGTAATGAACCTCCCGGTCACACCTTACATACCCCCCGGGGAAATCCATACAAACTCGGGAACGGTGGGGATTCAGCCCGTGGGCGCCGGTAGCGGACAGAGCCAACACGGGGCCTCGGCCCCATTAGTAGCTTCTGGACCGGACCGTGATACCCCGCGGGTAGGGCCCCACCCGACCATCGAGAATTCCACAAACACAGGCGGCGGCAGGCAAGCCAAAAGGCAAAGGAGCTCTGAGCTGGTCTCACCATCCTCTGCAGCAGCGGAGAAGAGACCATGCCTACAGAAGGACGATGCCAGTATGGCTCCTGTCGCTGTCAAGGAGAGTGCCGACGGGACTTCGTCGTATGCAGAGTCCGCCAAATCCCACCTAAAGGTGGTGATCATGGAAAAAAACGGTGTGCATATGGACGAGGAGCGTGCGACACTACTCCGAAGACACCTGGACGTGAGCTTTGCAGCTCTATGCCAGGAAGACATGTATAAGTTCGACCAAGAGGCCCCAGGTTTCGAAGCGATGCCGAAACCGGCTCACGGTGGCCTAAGCGCAATAGCGGCTGACGACTACAGTCTGGAGTGGCTAACTAGGACGGTCGCTGGCCTACCACCCCTGTGGCCAGGAACTAGCGGACTGGTAGTGGTACCCCACCACTCACTTCCTAGGTACCATAAAGGAGTAGTCTTCGTGCCGGACTGCGAAGGATCATCAGAGGATATCCGACAAATACTGGCGTGGTGCAACAATCGGAGATTGCCCCCCCTGCGTATCGACCAATGGCCGATCTTCGCCCACAAACGGACGAAGAACGACACCATGACCGATAACGTCATGGTCTTCGGGATTCCGGTGGAGGAGCTCTCGGCGTTGGCGGCCAGGAAATGCAAACTCCGCTACAGATTGGCCAATTTGCACCTGACCATCAGAGCCCCCAAAGCGTCGGACGTTAAGACCCCTATTGCGGAGCCATCGACTGCGGAAGCACCCCGTGCAAACGGGAGCGTGCCCGGAGCAGTGGACGCCGCAATGCAGGTCGACGCTGACCCCGCAACAGGAGAGAGGGAGCTCTCCGAGGAGGCTATAGACGAGCTCCTAGGCGATGCAGGTGATGAGTTAGGAGGCCTTTCAGGCTTAAACCTATTCTCACCTGCGCCCGAGATGGACGTGGAGCTCTCAGTGGCATCCCCGGCGGGATCCCTCCCACCTCAACAAATGTAGATTCGCCTAGGCACCCATCTACTCCCCCCTAAACCCCCCTTTTCTTTTTTGACTTCTTATGTCTGTAAAAAACAAGGTTACTAAACAAACTCACAACACACCCACATATGGGAGTACCAATAACCATAATCGTATCTTGCAACACAGCCACGATAATCAGCATACCCTACATAGGGTAGCCCAGAATAGCTTAGATGTAATCGATATAATCTCAGTAGTCCAAGCCAATATCCAACACAGCGTCACAGGGTTTGCCTCGCTCAGAAGAACCCTAGAAGAGCAACCACACACCATTGCACTGGTCCAGGAGCCCTACATCGTCCGGAGACGGGTATGTTTTACTTCCCTACCAGGGACGGTTTTCACTCCACCAGTCACCAATAAAACAAGAACGCTTATTTACGTACCTAAGAATATGAAGGCCTCACTAGTTACACACCTGTGCACGGATGATCTCACCGTGGTGCAGCTGGAAACTGGACTTTCAGGTAAGCTCAAAACCATTATAATTGCCTCGGCATATCTAGACAGCAACGTGGTAGCACCGCCGGAAGAACTAGAAGTACTACTACAATACTGCAACGCTCAAAGTATGGAATGCATACTGGGCTGTGATGCTAATGCACACAGCACCGTATGGGGCTCCACAGATACAAACGAAAGAGGCAAGGACGTGCTAGACTTTGTTCTACGTTACAACCTTAACATTATCAATAGAGGCTCTGAACCGACGTTCGTAACCTCCTGGGCTCAAACCATTATAGACTTAACAATGGCTACCAACGCCATTTCAGAGCACATACAAAACTGGCATGTAGCGACACAGGAAGCCTCATGCGCCGATCACAGGCGGATAAGATTTCAACTGACGACAGGAGAAATCCGTCCCCGTACATACAGAAATCCAAAAAAAACAAATATCGCCGTTTTCGTGGAAACTTTAAACACTAAATTGGATGCTCTGCCGAACTTATCTCAAGAGCACCAACTAACTCCAGACGATATTGAACATACTCTGACAGAACTGACTGCACATATTACAGCCAGTTATGAACAAGCAAGCCCATTGATAACCGAAAGCAATCGGATTGCTCATCGCAAAGACAAATGGTGGAACAAAGAACTAACCAAACTTAGAAAGAAGGTACGTCATCACTTTAATAGAGCGATGAACACAAAAAGTGAACAAGACTGGTCTTACTACAAAAAAGTCAGACAAGAATATAAAAAAGAGATTCAGAGCAGCCGCAAAAACTCTTGGAAACGCTATAGCAACTCAATAGCCAGTCAGAGTGAAACAGCTCGACTCAACAAAATTTTATCTAAGGATACGTCAACAAAGCTAGGCTCTCTCAAAAAGCCAGATGGATCATACACAAAGACCGAGCGTGAACAGCTCGAGTTACTGCTGAAAACACACTTTCCTGACTGCAAACTGGAGAAAAACACTGGCTGGGAAGTCAGAAATAATCACAAACCCCAAGAAAACGACTGGGAGCTCGCAAACCTGATAGTAAAAGAAGAAACGCTGGAATGGGCGGTTAGAAGTTTCAAACCGTATAAAGCCGCTGGCACGGACGGTATCTTCCCCGCCCTTCTTCAGTGGAATCTCACAAGAATCACACCAATGTTAGCCTCTTTATTCAAAAGTTGCATTGCATGGAAATACATTCCTCGGGCTTGGAGGGAGGTCAAAGTAATCTTCCTACCGAAACCCGGGAAAACAGATTACACTCAGCCAAAGTCATTCAGACCGATAAGCTTAAGCTCGTTCCTACTGAAGACACTAGAAAGACTATGCGACAATTACATTCGTAGCGGTCCGCTAATAAGAAACCCCGTGAACAAAAATCAACACGCTTATCAATCGGGCAAATCAACAGAAACAGCTCTACACCAAGTAGTCCACAAAATTGAAAGCGCGCTTGAAAGCAAGCAATCATGCTTAGTCACTTTCATAGATATTGAAGGTGCCTTTGACAAAACAACCTTCACATCAATAGAAAACGCTCTACGAAACCAGGGAGTTGACGAAAACCTAAATCAGTGGATAACTGAAATGCTATCCAGCAGAGCCACGCAAATTGAGAGTTCAGAACCTCTGGGGCAAGCAGACCAATGCAGGGTGACGCGGGGGTGTCCGCAGGGTGGGGTCCTCTCGCCACTCCTGTGGGTACTGGTCGCGAATGAACTCTTGGACTCGCTGAACAAAGACGGTATTCTTACGATCGCATATGCAGACGACCTAGCAATTATGATATCGGGACTTTTCGAAGCAACTCTGTGCGAAAAGATGCAGAAGGCACTTCGGATTGTGGAAACCTGGTGCACCAAACACAATCTATCAGTTAATCCGAACAAAACAGAACTTGTACTCTTTACTCGCAAAACTAAACTACCAAGACTTGAACTACCCTCACTGCTAGGTACAACACTTACGCTAAGCAGGGAGGTTAAATACCTCGGCATATGGCTTGACAGTAAACTGCTTTGGGGCAAACAACTAGATCATGTCACAACAAAAGCCACAAACGTCCTATGGCAATGCATGCGAGCGGTGGGCAAGGACTGGGGCCTCAAGCCTAAGCTGTGCCTCTGGCTGTATACAGTCATGGTCCGCCCAGTACTAACTTACGGAGCTATAGTATGGTGGCCTAGGACAGACTTAGTCACCACCATAAACAAACTACAACAGGTTCAAAGACTGGCCTGCACACTCATCTGTGGCTGCAGGAAATCAACCCCATCAGCAGCACTGGACATAATATTAGGACTAACGCCCTTGCATGTTCACATACAGCAGGAAGCAATGGCAGCGTCTCTAAGAATAAAGTCAACAAACCAGTGGAAAGGCGAATCTGGCCTGACAAACCACTGTAGAATAATACGTAAGGCCATTGCTGCAATTCCAGAGGCAGCGAATGGCACGGACAGAATAGCGTCTACTTATCTCACCAATAAGGCCTATGAAATAATGCATGAAGAAAACGCAACAGCGATCAGTTCTCATGACGTCACCACATACCACATCCACACCGATGGGGCTAAGAACAACACAGGAGCCGGCTGCGGCTACTACTGTCCCGAAATCGGCCTTGCAAGAGCCCAACCTCTAAACTCATCGACCACGGCCTTTCAGGCGGAAACCTTGGGACTCCAATTAGCAGCAAAGCACATGACTTTAGATACATCTATCAAAGGGTCTAGCCGGATGCATCTGGTTTTTAAAACAGACAGTGCTGCATTAATAAACGCACTCAAAAGAGCAGACACAAGATCAAAATCTATTGTAGAATGCCATAGCGCTCTACAAGATCTTTCTAAACACAATAAAGTCTGCATAGAATGGACAGAAAGTCGATCCTGCCCAGCCAACATAAACGCAGACAGACTAGCAAAGGAAGGAGCGAGACTGGTCCCAACGAGTCATGATAACAGTCTATCAAACCCACCCACAGCAGAAGTTAAAAATAGACTAAAACTAAACTCAGAAAAAGAACACCAAAAATTATGGGAGCGTAGAACAGACTGCAAGCATACTAGAACAATATTCCCCTCCAAAGACAGGAAAACCACAAACACGATGCTCAAGATGAGCCGCGAGGATCTAAGGACAATGGTGGAAATCATCACAGGCCACTGGCGAATTGAACCACCACCTTTTCAAGACCGGAGCCACAGACAGCAATCTGTGTGTGTGTGTGTGTGTGTGTGTGTGTGTGTGTGTGTGTCGTGGCTGCTTTCAGGAAGAAGAAACTGTGGAACACGTTGTGATACTATGCACGGCCACAGAAGAGATCAGACAAAAGACGGGACTGAAGAGCCTCATCGAGGCATCAACCTCATCCACACCCACAGAAAAGCTGAAACTTAGCTGTCAATCACCAAAAGTCCTGCTCCGGTTTTTCAAGGAGCTGGGCTGGTTAGGGCCTGGTTAGGCAGGGGGATAATGCACAATACACTCCTATGCGAGATGTCGGTGCAGATCACAGTTCCCCCACTTAGAATTAGAATTAGAATAGTAAAATAAAATATGTGGTGGGCTAGTTTAACTACTGTTTGCGCCTTAAGTCAAATCATCTTTTCAAGATTCTTGATCAGAAGTCGGCAACCGTTTGAGTTTGAGACGGAAGAGCCAAAAGTTACAATTTACAGAATTTCCAAATTTCTTTTGTTTCTTTATTACAGACATATTTGATAACTTACAGTCAAACTTTATTCAAGTTTCACTGTAATGAAATATGTATAACCACTACATATGTATAAGCACTAATTCCAAATGGAACAATGTTTATCTCATTTAAATATCGCAATTAAATCTGTGCAACTGATGTTTAATTGCGATATTAGTTCGCATTTTTGAACTGAAGTAGCATGACCACTCTGCATGACATGACACTTACTCAACACTATTTTCTGCGTGTTGAACTGGAGAGCCGCATTTTTAAATCGAAAGAGCCACAGGTTGCCGACCTCTGTTCTAGATCATTAATTCTGTAATCTGTGATCGATCGTAAATAATAAAAATAGAAATTACTGAATAAAGTTGTTTTCTTTTACAATCCTGCTGGGCATCATTCTAAATCTAATGTCGCTTGACTATTAGTGATACGTATTGGCGTAGGTATATCCGTACCCAACCCAGGGTGAACTTATTCAGATTTTTTCAAAATGTTATCTCAGTAGCTTCAGAGTTTGGTAAATAAAGTACCTACCTACATTCTGAAAATGTATGATCGAGTTAAAGCGGTATTACACTCCACGATATTCAGGGCCCGGTAATTAGGGCGATAAGGGAGCAAGACTTGCCGGGTCCGTCCCTTAGGGACCCTAAATCTTATTACACCACTCTTAGTTAGGGTTAGGGTCCCTGAATATCGTGTAGGTAGTGAAATAGGCCTTTTAGGTAATCATATGAAACAAATATTATTTACTTTAACACTGGTCTTTAGGCAACGTCATTATTATGAAAATAGCTTTACCCATTCGCATTTGGTGATTTGGCGTTTTAGGTTTCCCTGAAAAATAGATATCTAACTAGATACGACAGACAATATTACGTCGACCCTATCGCCGTATTATGAAATAACTTTAGCGCCTCGCGGGTTTCACCCGCGGTAATTCCCGTTCCCGTGGGACTTCTGGGATAAAATATAGCCTGTGTTATTGCAGACGGCTCTCTGCTGCAGTCTGTGTCGCATCGGTACCTACAAGCCTAGGAACGACTGCATAGGTACGTACATACTGTAGCCTGAACCATAAGAATAAATAATGACTAGAAGCGACTCTTTTTTGATCTAGTCCCAAACGCCGACATTTATATACCTACTTCCCCCTTCACCTTGTTACGCCCCTCTGTCGTCCAGGCGTTTTGCCAGGGTTGCTACTGCATTGTACCGCCGCGCCCCGCCCCGCCGCCGTCGCGTCGCAAGGCGAAGCGAGTGAGAAAAGGTCAACGACTGATGTTCACGATTGATTACACTTTGATTAGGTACCTACCTAATAAGTTAGATAGGAACCTACAAAAACAATAATATTTGGAAAATATTACTTACATAGGGTAGTATTATCATTATTTTTTAGCAATCTAATTAAACTTAAATTTGTCTTCGTTTTTGAGTTATTGTCACACCACAATAACTTGATCGTGACGCCATATTATAGAGGTAGGTACCTAACCTACACAAATATTAAAATCCGCGTGCGGCGTCGCCGGCTGTGACAGCCCTACTGAACGGGCCCGCCCACTGCACGTTTAACGTGCAGAATCGCGTAGGCTAATATCGTGACCTTGAGCGCGTTCGGAGCAAAGTTTCCCTTCTACTCTGTTTTTGTCTATTCTTATGCCTGAACCACAATGTTCCTGCATTATGTGTATACAAGCTGAAGCAGCGCTACAGCTCCTCGCCCGCCGCCAAATCTATCTCTGTGCCAAATTTCATAGGTACATATCCGTTTCGTAGTTTTTGCGTGAAAGAGTAACAAACATCCATACTTCCATAGTTCCATACTTACAAACTTTCGCATTAAATTATTAGTACGATACTCGGACATCGATGTCTGTACCTAATGCTTTTCTATGGCATAGGTACCTGAGTAAAGGATTCCTTCCAGCATATATTTATGACTGAGCAAGATTTTATAGTAAGGGCCTATGTCAGTCATACTCTTGAGGAGTCAATGATAATGTAGATCGTAGAGCAACTGAGAAGATGTAATAGTGAAAAGATTAAACACAGTTAATTTTACATCTTTATTAATAAAAACTACAAAATTTGATTAAGTACATTTGTGCGCATATTTATAAAAAAACTATAAACCGAGTAACTAGGTACTTAAAGTACCTATACTAGGTAGGTACCATTATTATTAAGAAGAAAACTTATATTATTACAAGAATAGATGATTCTTTAAGCAAAACTATTAATAGGTTTCCTTCGCAGAGAGAGGAACTTCATTTAGAACCTATGGTTGTATATAAATTTATAAGGCACGATTTATTTTATGAGATAAATTATATATTTTATTTAGGCATACAACATGTGGATTCGATTAGTTACCTACCTACACGCTATCATCGCGACGACGTTTTGTCTTGCGATTTGACAAATAGGTAAGTCCCATATAGGTACCTAATCACTTCTTCTTCTTCCGGGCCTTATCCCACGCTAAGTGGGGTCGGCACAACATGAATCTACCTAGTAGTGAAGGTACCTAATCACTACATAGTATAAAACAAAGTCGCTTTCTCTGTCCCTATGTCCCTATATCCCTATGTCCCTTTGAATGCTTAAATCTTTAAAACTACGCAAGGGATTTTGATGCGGTTTTTTTAGTACCTAGATAGAGTTATTCAAGAGGAAGGTCTATAGGGGATAGGTGTACAAAATGATCCCCCTAAGGGAAAAGCTTGATTATGTCCAAAGTATGAAGGTTATTGAAAATGTTGAAGGAGATCAAGATGAATAATTTCAGTGCTAACGTTTTAGCATACCCTTATTTTGCGTTCTTTAACTTTTACAAGATTTATTTCAGATTTTCAAAAACATTACTAAAGGATCATTTTGGACACCTAGGTGTATAAAATGATCCCTGGGGTAGGGTCAAAATGATCCCCTATTATTATAGTTAGAATAAAAGATAAGAGTACATAATCACGATTATGTTTATTTTCAACACAAATAATAATCAAAAATAGTTTACTTAAATTCTTATAGTAGGTACCGTATGAACACTGTGTCTAAATACCAAGGTAGAAATTACAGAACCTAAACAATCATTAAACATCTTTCTTTTTCTTGAGATCAGAAATATTTAATAACACATAGTAATAACTCATCAACTATGTTTTTTTCACAGCTTCTAAAGCTTTTTTCATGGAATTTTTACTCCAGTTTTGACGTGTAGTTTTCCTTTCGTATTTGCTCGTATGATAATCTGTAAAAATATAAGCATCATGTGTATAAAAATAATTTATATATATATTTATATAATTGGGACGGAAAGGTAAAAAGCAATCGTACACAGGTATATAAAAAACAAACTTAAAAACATTAATTTAAGTTCTATGATTCCAGGGATCATTTTGTACCTGCAAAAAGGGATCGTTTGACCCCAAGAGCACATTTTTCATAACATGTCTAAAAATAACCTCGAAACATAACCTTATTGAGATCGTAGCATGCTTGAGAGTAAATTGAATATTGATAGGAACAGCCAGTAAAACATTCATTCGGTAAAATGCAACCAAATTTCAACAATGAAACATTATTTTTATGCTTACCTTAGATTAAACACACCAATTTTCTTTTTTCCGAAATATTTCGACGCACAACACTCACACCGCCATGACACCTTGTGAGATCACTGAGCGGGAAACGGGAAAGACGTTTGCTTATAAATCAGATAGATGGCATTAGTAGTTTGCTGGGAACCATAGGGGATCATTTTACCTCGAGGGATCATTTTGTACACCTATCCCCTACGTATAATAAAACCGTGCGAAGCCGAGGCGGGTCGCTAGTAATATATATATTGATAGTACCTACTTGTGGTGGGTATTTTCTTCTGAAAGACATTTTCCCAAAGACATTTGATCCTAAGGCACATTTTTGTTCTGAAATTACAAACTAATTATTTACACATTGATGACGCCTTCGTAATGAAGCCTGACTGTGATGGGAGGCTTGTTTGCAGTATTAGGTACTAGATATAGCGGTAAACTCGGTAAACTTAGATTAGTTTATGTTATACAAGGCAAACACACAAAAATGTAATAATAAATCATCAATTTACTTTTAGGTAGGTAGTTAGGTACTCTTAGGATATTTAAGGCGCGCTAACTAGAGATATATACTTATACAGCACTACCTATTAGGAAGAGATAGGTACAAATGTACAAAGCTAACTTCACTAGTAACTTTGTACTTATGTCTTCTTATAGACAAAATAAAAATACTACAGATGCATTAAAAAAAGCTTATGATAGGTATAAAAAATTGAACGTACGATTTTTGAAAATTTCTTTGTTTATCGAAATAATAAGATTAAATAAATGGGGGCGCTAATATGGCTAGGGCGCCTTAAGAGGTCTTCAGCAGCATCTTAATCAAGAGTCAAGGGTAAATAGCCATCGTCTAAACTTTACTATACCCCATTATAGTGCACAAAATAGGTTACATAATTATAATATTTTTCCCGGTGATAGATAAAAGGGAGATATGGCGCTCATTAGGGGAGGTCTACCTCCAGCTGTGGACTAATATAGGCTGATGATGATGAGATGAAAGGGAAGATCCTAAGTTTACCTTACCTTTCATCTCATCATCATCAGCCTACACGCTGGCCTAAGACAGTTTTAGTGACTGGAATATCAACTTCATAATAAATAATTGTCAAATCACGCGAATTGACTATTATTACAAGAATGTTGTAAAAATAGGTCAAAATCTTCTTAATTCTTTCAGGAACTTATCCGTAAATAAGGCACCTAAGATTTTTTTTAACCTTAACATAGGCGCATGAATCTTCTTAAATGTTAACTAACTTTAAAAATACAGAATTATAACGATTTTCATTTCAATAAGGTCGAACAATAAAACGCTTAATATACGAAGACTAATTTGAATACCTTACCATGATAACAAACTCTCTTACTAATTATAGCATATTAAGAAGAAAAAAACATTCTGGTTTAGAATTTATCTAAACTTTAGTCTTCCTTAACTGGTCTACACTTGTGAGATCCACGCGGGCTCGCTTTTATCCTGGACTAACTTTCCCTCAATTTTCTTATTTTCCAGCATAAAAAAGGGGAAAACCCGTTTCCAATTTGAATTTTGCCACACTATTCATCAGTCTTTTTGACGTTGACGTTCAACTGTCACTGTCACTTTCACTGCTAACTTCACGTCGCCGCCGTTTCTTTTCGTCGCGGGATCTACGTTCGTCGCGCGGGCTGGCCTCGCGACGAATACGATGATGTCAGATGCCAGAGTCGTCAGTCGTGTGCTGGATGTTGTTTAAAGACTCCGTTGATGAGTCTGATTTCTGCTTCTTTTTTGCTCTGTAATTGTTATTTGTAAAAGTAAAAATTATACAATAATGCTGGACAAATTACACAGCATCATCTATCAGCCCCAAGATAAGCAGAACTTGTGTATGGTTACTGGTAGATGAATAACAGTCACATAGATACCTAGTTGTTACCTAAGTAGATACATATTTTTTATTATACATAGATTATGAACACCCAGAACCTAATTTAAAAGAGAATAACAGTTTTATGTTTTATGTGCATACAAATTTCTTTGTAGGTAAGTACCTAATGTAAGTATCACAATTGTTGGTGTGTATCGGAATACTTTTTATTTAAGTAGGTATGTACAATCTTACCCCTTTTTCTTCTCGTTTTCAAAAGCCAACTGATCTTTGAATAACTTTGACAGCTCCAGTTCCTTGATCTCGTCAGAATTCGTCAAAATTATTGCTCTGTAATGTCAAATAATCTTGAATTAGAAGATAAATTTAAAACCTCTAAATTAAGCCTCTTCATTGTGTAATATTCGTTAGGCGGGCATGATGTTTGATTGTTTTTCATCGGCAAGGCATCGGCGATCGTTATTTATTGAATGAAGTGAGATCTAATGAGTGAAAGAGAGAGGTAAGTACCTTATCCTTCCCCCTCCCTCCCTGTCGTATCTCCTGGGGTCACTGATCACGGATATTGTTGTCTCGCGAGTTTCATGCTTCTTCTCTTTCTTGTGTTTCTTATGCTTGTGTTTTCTGAACAAAAAACGACTTGGTTAAGTTAGTTCGAAGGACCAACAACTATGACGTCATCCATGATGCTGTTCTGCTCAGTTTGACCAATCAGCTGTGCAATTAATTACGCTAAATCTTGCCTTGGAAGACCAGGCATAAATGATTTAGTTTTGTAAACCTAAATCAAAATAAGCATGATCAAAGTAATCATGACATGTGTGTGTAAGCTTTTTTTAATGCATCTGTTTAGTAACTTCTTACCTAAGATCTAGCATTACTACGTTCCGTCTTTGCTTCTTACCTAGTTTTATTTTGTCTATTATAGGAAGACATACGAAAACAGAGTTTAGTGGCCACCAAGAGCAACTTCGTATTTCTTCCTAAACTAGAAAAAATAAAACCTACTACAGATGCATTAAAAAAAAGCTTAGGTATGTTATACGGTACAAAGGTATATAAATAGAATAAGTTATATAAGATCTTTTTACTTGTTCTAATGTTGTCCGAAATAAATGACTTTATTATTATTATTATAAAGGCGTATGGTATAAGGTATAACAAAAAGAACGTGTGAATTTTAAAAATTCCTTTGTTTATCATATTTATATAATAAAATAAGTGGTGGTGCAAGTGTACCTATTCTTTGCGCCTCAAAGGAAACTATCGGATCGGATGGCATCCTACACTTCGTTAGTCTACTCACGCGTGCTTGTCCTTGTCTCGCTCCTTGCGCTCGGCCCTCTCTCCGTGTTTCTTCTTCTTCCGATGCACGGATCCGGCGAGCGTGGCCTCCCTGTCTACTGTCTCTAGGTGTAACACGTATAGGCGGTACAGTTGGAGAACTATGACCTGGAGAGAGATGGGGATTTATTTTTTTATTCAGGAAAAGATAACGGCTACAAAATGTGTAGGTATTCATATAAAACTACATTTGGGATAATATGATAATGTAACAACACGTCCACGTTGCAATTCACAGATTGCTGAAAGAGGTTTTATTCAATACATAGGAATAATCAATACATAGTAAAAAACAAAGTGGTTTGATAAGTGACTTATAGGGTTGTTACGCGAGAAAAACAATTTACGTCCTAAGGCTAAAGAAATATAATAATCCCATGGATAAATTAGATTATCCAACAGTAAGCAAAAGGTGCGATAAACTTGCATTAAATCTTTACAACACCTATTTAGAAGAAATTGAAACTAGAATTAGAAGGAACCCTAAATATTTTTGGTCCTTCATTAAATCAAAAAAGGGAAGTAACGCTAACTCTATCCCAAATATAATGACTGATGGTAACACTACAAAATCCGATGGGTATGATATATGCAACCTTTTTGCTTCCACCTTTTCTTTAGTTTATGTTCAATCAGGACCTGCAACAACTACAGACTTTCCAGCTTCGAATACGCTGGACGCTAGTGACTCTAATTCAGCCAGATTGAAGGCACTACCGTTCAACGAAAACGCGAGTGGGTCTCTTCTGTGTAATGCGAAAATTCCCCTAGAAATTGTCACTAAGAAACTTAAAACCTTAAACACCAATAAAGGCGCTGGGCCAGATGGCATTCCACCTATCTTCATTAGGAAATGCTCGGATAATTTAGCACTGCCTTTATTTCTTATCTTTGACAAATCACTGTCTTCTGGAATTTTTCCAACTAGATGGAAATCTGCTAGGGTTGTACCAATACACAAATCGGGCGATAACAATCTTGTGACTAATTACAGACCGATCTCCATTCTTTCAACTATGGGTAAGATCTTTGAGTCTTTAATATGTCCACTAATTCAAAATCACTTTCATCAGTTTATGAATGATCATCAGCATGGATTCGTCCAGAATAGATCAACAACTACAAATCTAGTCACCTTCGTCGAGGGTCTCACTGAAGCCATTGATAAGCACGGGGAAGTTGACGTTATCTATACTGACTTCAGTAAGGCCTTCGACCGAGTTTCTCATACATTGCTTGTGAGTAAGCTTAAGTCGTATGGCATTAACAGGCAACTTAATTGAATGGGTCAATTCCTACTTAAGCAACCGTCTTTTTACTGTCGTAGTTAATGGCTACGAATCAAAATCATTTAGTATATGTTCTGGAGTACCGCAAGGGTCTCATTTAGGTCCTATACTATTTAATATATTTGTTAATGATATCCCCGCTTGCCTTAACCACTCATTGCCGTATATGTTTGCTGACGATCTTAAAATCTCGCGATCAATTTACTCAGAGCTCGATAAAGCTTTACTTCAACGAGACCTCGACGGACTGCATCAATGGTGTTGTATGTTGTTGAACATGCATATCAATAGGTACAGATAAATGTTACTTTATAAAATTTAGCCGCAAGTTAAAACCTTTCGAGTCACATTATAACATAGGGGACACTGTTCTACGTGAAGTGGATGAGATCAGGGATCTGGGGGTCATCTTAGATAAAAAACTAACTTTTGTTCCGCACATTGATAATATTACAAAAAAAGCATCAAAAATGTTAGGATTCATTATTAGAAATGGCAAAATATTTAAAAACTCGCGCACCAAAGTCGTACTTTACAATACTCTGGTTCGCAGCATACTTGAATATTGCCCTACGGTTTGGCGGCCTCATTATGCTACACATATTTTAAAAATTGAACGCATTCAGAAACGATTTACTAGGCACTTGGCTTACACAGCTAGGAAGGCTAAAATACTTCGTTCATACTCAGATCGCCTTAAGTATTTTAAAATGTCATCACTCGAAAAACGTCGTATTCAGCTAGACCTCATATTTCTATTTAAACTCCTAAACAACCAAATAAATTGTCCTCCGCTCCTTGGTAAAATTCGCTTTAAAGTCCCTCGTAGAATTCCCCGTAAACCAATCCCTACCCTCGACCTGCCACACCGCTCAACAGTCCTTCCTTGGTAAAAACTCACCTATTCCTAGAATCAGCAAAGAACTGAATAATCATTGCGCCCAGATTGATATTTTTTCAATAAAGTTACTTATTTTCCGCAAGTTCTTATCTGAGAACTTGTTAAACAATTCTACATAAGTCACTTCCCAATTATGTCTTATTCATTTATGTACCTACTTAAACTTAACATAGACTTAACTTAAACTTATCTTAAACGTAACTTAACTTTACCTTAAACTAAACTTAACTTAACATTACCTTAAACTTAACTTAAACTGAATTTGTTGTTACTCTGTTAACCTACTATTTAGCATGCAGTGTCCACCTATAACTGGTTGTGCAATTAGCTTTAGCTATGATGAATGTATATTATTTGTAAGAATGATTTGTAGACCAAATAAATAAATAAATAAACAAAGTCGCTTCCCGCCGTTTGTCTGTCTGGCCCTATGCATGCTCAGATCTTTAAAACTAACTACTCGTACGCAACGGATTGTGATGCGATTTCTTGATTCAAGAGGAAGGTTTACATGTATAAAACAATCATACGGAGCTGGGGCGAGTCAGAGTTCAAAAAATTGTAACACCTTCTTCCGTGACGACACGTACGAAAAAAATGAGAGCAAATCGATTAACAATATTTCTTATTTCATTGTAATTTATTGTTTAACATTTGACTTGTCTAAATGCTTATTTTGTTAGTCTAAAGAAATAAACTTATTGAGTGAAATAAAATTATTTCTTAAGTTCTGAGTTAGTGATACCTATTTGTACCCACTTACCAATGTATTCTTACAAGTGAAGAATATATTCATATAGTTGACAATCTTGTAGTGTATTATAATAAGAAGCCTGAACGCTAGGAATGGCGCATCTTGTAATACAATATTCATCATTATAGCGCAGACTTCGATCGAGCAACAGCATGCTCGGTTGTTCCTGGAAAAATGGAGGAAGCACTGAGTAAAAGGTTATTTAGAGGGACATAGATTGAAATAAAAGCGTAGCATGAGAAGCACAACTATAAACGAAGATTAACGTACTATTAACGTATTTAACGTACTATTAACGTATGAGTAGAGCATTTTGTAGCAGGGACCTTGGTTTTTCAGTTTACATACAAGTAAGGACAAATTTTCTTGGCAGTTCTGAACATAGGCTTTGCGAACGTTTGCGCATGTATAGTCGCGAAGAAAACTGTTATTGCCAGAAAAACAAATATACGATCAGAAAATATCTAATATAGGGAGAAAGTACTGATTAATAATAATAATGGCATCAAGCCATTATTATCATTCAGTGTTTGTTTTTTTAATCTTTAAATTGTATCATATCTCAATATTTTTCATCTTACTTTGTTTTTATTATTTACTAGCTGGTGCCCGCGACTTCGTCTGCGCATGATTAGTATTTCGAGTAGTCGCGATTTTACTTGCGTGATTCCCTTTCCCGTGGGATAAAATAAAGCCTATGTGTTATTCCAGCTTATAATCTATCTCTGTGGCAAATTTTATTCAGATCCGTTCAGCAGTTTTTGCGTGAAAGAGTAACAAACATCCATCCATCTATCAATCTATCCATTCATACTTACAAACTTTCACGTTTATCAGTACAATTCAGTTTGGTTCCCCTGGGCTATACGGGTTTTCAAAAATTTCTCAAAGCATCTGAACGACGCGCGCGCGTCGTTCAAATGCTTGCAAACCACTGAATTCCGGGATAAAATGTATCCCATGTCCAATCGTCCCGACTTCCATTCGAATTCATTCAATTCCGTCGTGATGCGTGGTTAAAGAATTTTTCTTTCACCCTCTCTCCCAGGGGAACCTTACTTAATTCCGGGATAAAAAGTATCCCATGTCCTTCCTTGTACTATGAACTCAAATCGTCCCGAGTTTCATTTCAACTCATTCAGCAGTTTCGGCGTCATGCGTGGTTAAAGAATTTTTCTTTCACCCTCTCTCCCAGGGGAACCTTACTGAATTCCGGGATAAAAAGTATCCTATGTCCTTCCTCGTAGTATGACCTATAATCATGCCAAGTTTCATTTCAATCCATCAAGTAGTTTCGGCGTGATGCGCGTTTACGATACAGACAGACAGACAGACAGACAGACAGACAGACAGACAGACAGACAGACATGAATGAAAAAAATTACAGTTTTGGCTTGAGTATCGATAATAGAGAGCCCTCCAAAAAAAATTTTCAAAATATCTTCAATGTACAGAATTTGACCTGTTACAGTTTTATTATAAGTATAGATAAAAACGAACAAAAACACAACAAACACTTTTGTACCCAACTGTGGTCAAGACAGAGATAGCGTCACAAACACCAAACCAATGCTGACGTGTGACAGAGACAAATACCTCGTACCGAGTATTGCCGATAAAGATCGAAGACAATCGACAAAAGTGTTGCTGCGCAGCCTTCCGCGCGTAGTTCGGACCTGCCGAGATAAATTGTCCTTACTGTACCTATGTAGAATTTTTTGGATATTTTTCACAGTTTAATCAAAAACATATGCTTGATAGATATAAGAAAAATGTAAAAAGTGTACCGACGGCGTGCGTAGCGAGCCGAAAAAAATATAGGTAGGTTTTACCGCTTACCACAAGCATAGTTATGAAATAGTAAAAGTAGAAAACAGAAGCGAGCTAGAGAAAATCAAGAAAAAATAATGAATAAATAATCTATTTTACACATTATTTAAATAATAATAATATACATTATGTGACAGTGACAATCAGCCTTTTCTTTAATCAATATATGCAAAACAATTCATTTAAAACAATTCATTTAAAGCCGTGAATTATCCTTCAGTTCATGAAAACTGTAATGAGATTCGTTGTTAGTATCATAATATCAAGTCAAAAACGGACAATGAAATGTGACTGGCAAGTGACAAGCAAGTTAGATTTAAGAGCCATCATCCTACAAAATAATTTATTAATCGTTACAGTAGCAAAATTCATTGACATAAACCATATTTATACCTACTTATGTTTTAGCGAATAAAAAAATTACAAGGGCCAATTCCGGAATGCAATAGTATCGAGAAATCTTCTTTATTTTATGGGACTTGTGCATGGTGGGTCCAGACCAAGCGAACGAGAGCGAGCAAAGGCTAACAAACGAACGTAAACGAACCAGTGTGGACGTCATGGCGAAAGCAAGCGAAGACCTTCTGCCTTCGGCTGTTCTCCGTCGCTTTCGCTGGGGTTCACATGCGTTCGTTTAGTGTGAACACAGCAAAGAAAGCGAGTGAACGTGCGGTACCTACCGATCGACGAATCCCACTCGTTCCCTTTCGCTCGCACTCGTTCACTTAGTCTAGACCCACCAATCAATGTTTTCCATCAACAGTTTTACTTACCTTTGGTTTTACATATTTCAAAGACTTGTATAGATTCCTTATTTTGGACAAAAGATTGAAGCAAAGAGAAAATCAAAACGCTTTGTTTCTTATATTAATTTTATAATTATTAATAGTTTAAAGTTTGACTTGTCTAAGTGTTTATTTTTTAAGCCTAAAAGGGGTATTACACTACACGATATTCAGGGACCCTAACCCTAACTAAGAGTGGTGTTATAAGATTTAGGGTCCCTAAGGGACGGACCCGGACCCGGACGATATTCAGGGCCCGGTAGTAAGGGCCCTGAATAACGTGTAGTGTAATACCCCTTTAAAGAAATAAAGTTATAGATTTCTGATATTTGAAAGCTGTAGGTAATCCCTTTATATATATTATGCGTGTAATCTTGTATAGATTCTATATTTAAATATTTGAAAGCTGTAATCCCTATACATAAATATTAATTATGCGTGTGTGTGCGTGCGTGTGCGTGCCACGTACATGTCAGACCTATTAGCCCCTCCGCGCGACTTGCGACTTTTGGTCGCCGTCATGACGACCGTGAACTGCACTAGCGACCACGACCAGATCGCGAGGGTCAGCAGGACTAGGACCTTCTCTGTGGCCACCTTCTCCTCTTTGAAGGAATCGAAGAATTCTATTATGTCGGCGGCGGTGCCTGGAAAAGAAAGAAAGTTGTAACTAAATATTGAATGAATGAATGAACAATTTATTGTACCTTTTTGACATTAAAAGTCATTTAAACAATAATAAATATTCTCATATTTTTATTCTGGGTTTCAGAATACGACTATCAGTAACGAAAGGAGCTAAAACCTCTAAATTTAAACAAAAGAAAATATGCGGGTCAGAATATAATTCTTGTCTAACATAAAATGTTTAAAGATTTTAAATTATTTTCCTAGCAAGCAATGCATTTTTTTAAACTTATGTATGTTGAGTATCATGGTTAGATGACCTGTTTTTGATAGGCCATCAGTCCTATCTAGATAAAAAAATGAAGAAAGTTAATCAATTAAAAATAAATCTTCCCCGCATTGAAAATATGACTTCTACCAGTCAAAGTGTAATATTACCACAAAGTATTATTTAACTGTCATCAAAAAAATTTCTAACAAAAAATAAAATATTTATGCATTTTTTTTAAATATGTTCAAAATCATTGTCTGATGACATGTCTGTTGATCAGACAGGCCATCAGTCTATAACCTGTCTGTTGATCAGACAGGCCATCAGACCTCACCGATATAAACAAGCAGCAGCTGGCTGAGTTGATCTCTCGTCAGATCTCCCTTCGGCAGAAGCCACCGGCCGACGATCAACGTCAGCATTAGAAACTGCTCGATCAGCGTTACAAACAATTCGGTTGGGATTTTAGTTGCAACAGGCAACGGGATTTCCGTCTGTAACAATAGATAAATCACTACACAGTATAGAACAAAGTCGCTTTCTCTATGTCCCGTTGTATGCTTAAATCTTTTAAACTATGCAACGGATTTTGATGCGTATTTTTTAATAAATAGTGATTCAAGAGGAAGGTTTATACTTATAATAAAACCGTGCGAAGCCGGGGCCAGTCGCTAGTTAATAATAAAGGCCACACAGCATCATCTAGCCCCAAGCTAAGCAGAGCTTCTGTTATGTCCTACTAGATAACTGGTACCTACGAGTATACTTAATACAATACTTTAAAAGATTTTAGGTCATATTTTATTTCTTTTACTTATAACTTATACCTTCTCAACTTAAAAAGTTTTAGGGTAAAAAAGATGGCAAAATATATGAGAAAAGAAGGGTTGATACCGAAATACAAAAGATTGATAAATATAACAAAAGAGATTAATTAATAAAATATTAATTATTAAGATTGATTAATATAATACACAAGTACAACAATTTCATGGAAACCAAAATAAACTACTTCTACAAATGCATACAGTCATAAAAGTTAATGACTAATTATGCTGTACTAATTATACCTACTATAGAGAATGAATAGGATTAGTTTAGACAGCTGAAGAAAGGAAATGGTGGTTTTTGTCCTTAGTCTTAACTAAAAAGTGAAGTGGCGCCCCCACTTATTCTATCACATAATTCCGTTACACAAAGGAATTTCCAAAATTCACTCGTACAATTTGTTAAATCTATCATAAGCTTTTTTTTAATGCATCTGTTGTAGTTTTATTTTGTCTAACTTAGCAAGAGATACGAAGTTGCCTTTGGTAGCCACCAAAGACTGTTTTCGTATTTTTCTTCTGTTTTACTTTATTCTGACCCCAATATTGCGACACAATCTCTTGTTACAATATTATCATCCAAAAGCATACTTTAACAATAAATTCTAATAAACACCGCACTATAAACCCTGGATTACGACAGGGCTCATACGACATAGAGATAAGCTATACAAAAAACACTTGAAAAATAAAAATAACCAAATAATTAAAACTGCTGCCGTAACTTCTGCAACAATTTACTGAAATCAATAAAGAACGAATAAGAACGTAATGAGCTACAAAAGGCCAAGAAAAACCCAAAGGCTATTTGGGAAGCTATTTGGCTATAAATAAAAATAAATAATTCCGGACAGTCCACACAGTATCATCTAGTAGCCCCAAGCTATGCAGAGCTTGTGTTGTGGGTACTAGATTACTGATATACTTAATACAATATATTACATAGATAGATATTTTTTTATTATACATAGAAAACACCCAGACCATCGGAACAAATTTCTGCAGATCGCACACAAACTTGTTCCGAGGCGGGAATCGAACCCGCAACCTCCTGCGTCGCAGGCGGACCTTCGCCCACCGCGCCACATCGGTCGTCAAAGCCAGAAAATAGCTCTCTTTGTTTTCGTATCTAGGTGTTGTTTGCGCCTCAAGCGACTGGCTCGTAGGTATAGCCGTTTACCGCAAGCTTACCTCAACGTATGTAGAGTTGCTGATCTTCTTCAGCCGAAGATCTACTTTGTGAAGCTCTAGTAGCCAGATGGCCGGCACCACGAGCCCCAGGTACAGGAACACGGACGGGCAGAACCTGGGGAAACAAAATACAGATAATTTTTTTTTAATTATAACTAAATATATATAACTAAATATAACTAAATAATAAAAGTTGAAAACACACAGAAGCCGGAGGCGGAGCGGTGGGGAAGGCGTGCGAGTTGTTTTCTATTGAATCCTATGAAAGCCTACACACACACCGTAGGCTGTGGCGGCGCGGTGCCATAGGAAAAACCGCCACGCCTTCGCCTCCGCTCCGCCTCCGGCTTGTGTGTATTTCAACTAAAAAGATAATGCTGGTCAATCCACACAAAGAATAAGTTAGCTGAAGTGGCAGTGGGCTGGCCATATCTCGCCAAACACTGAAAAACGTGTACTTGAATCGAGACCGCGATTCGGCGAACGTAATGAATGCCCTCCGGCCAGGGCCCGAATTCCATTAAATAAATCGCTTCACCATTTAAATAGTATCGTGTCAAAATGTCAGTGTTAAACTCTTTTTGGTATTCTACTAGCACAAATGGCGCACCGTTCCAAGACTCACTTTGGTGAGCATGCGGTTTTGTATAGCTCGACTCAAAGTCGCTCACTTAACTCTCGCGCGGCGTAAACTAGCGCGGTGTTCTTAGACTCGACTCAAAGTCGCTCACCTTACTCTCGCGCGGCGTAAACTAGCGCGGTGTTCTCAGACTCGACGTTTTGAAGCGCGAGGTTCTGAGCACCATTCAAACTTTTTGAGGTTCATTCATATGACAGCTGTGACGATTACGTTTATGACTACCAATTTGACATTTTAATTATGAAAGTCTCTTCAAGCGCAAAAAATAGTAGAATACCAAATGCACAAACGTCATTTTAATCATTTTGACTGAATGGCACTAGAGACCTTTATTTTGACATTAGTGGAATTTGGCCCCAGGAGGGTTGACGATCTGCGAAAGACTGGAAGACGGCGCTATGGCGCTTATTATGGGGGGCCTATGTCCAGCAGTGGACTAATGTAGGTTGATGAGGATGCCAAGCTAAGCAGAGCTTGTGTTATGGGTACTTGATGAATGATGTCTTACTTCTTACTTTTAAAAATGGGAAAGTCTGTGTGAATGTTTGTTATAAGTAATCTCCGTAACTACTAAAGTTATTTCAATGAAGGGTGTGGTGGTGGAATTATCTCTGAGGGTGTTAAATAAGGGTAAAGTTTGTATGGAAAATTATTATTCCTTGGTTTAATTCACTCAAACTCGTTATAAATAAACCACAAAGTAAAATAACACATATTTTTTATTTTTAGAAACTACCCCTATGAGGCTTGCAATAATTTTCTGGAATTTCACAAATAAATTTCCATGCGTTCCAGCTAGTAAATAATAAAATATACTACTAATTCATGACATTAGTCTATCTGTAAAACTACCCCTGAATACACGGCGCACTAAGCAGGCTAACTCGTCACGGTTTGCTACCCCTTCACAAAACACCGTAATGTCACACTCACCCCACGGGGTAGGTTTCTCCCCCTATACTTGGTTCTAGATCATAGATATTTATTGTAAACAATGGGATATGATAGCTTTCTTGTTGGCAGCGACTCCGGTCATAATATATGCATGGAAATTCTTAAAATTGGTTACTAATTATTCATGAAGTAGTTAATATAAATATAGGTTTTTAAAAAATTATCTGAGCGTCTGGTCGATGCGACGCGTGACCCGAGAGCTGGTGAGTATCTGGCTCAGCGCATCAGCATTGTCATACAGCGTGGTAATGCAGCCAGTGTCTTGGGGACGCGACGACTGGTATTGACATGGATCAATTGAGCTACCTTTAGACTGTTTGCAACCGTCTGCAGTTAGCTCAATGGTTTCAATTGTAAATACTAGTTGTAATTTTTTTATTCCTTGCTTGTAATTTTCGTTGTTAATATAAATATTATAAAGTAGGTAGTTTTATTCATGAAAAGGTAGTTCTCGCTTGATCTCGGTGCGACTGATCGCGGCAATCGGCGCCAAAGATGTAGTTTCATCCGATCTCGCCATACAAATATTGCCTTGCTAAAAATTTACTATTGTGGGCAATTTAATTTATGTACAATAAAATTCTTGCTAATATATACGTTTCTCGTAGTGTGTTTATTATCATTCAGTTTGAAAATAGAAAATGCGAGAAGGCAAAAATTATTATGGCGTTGCTATCAGTCTTTTATTAGGTATTAATGGTCGTAGTTTTTCATTTGTTGTAAATTGGTTTATTTCAGCCAAATGTAATATAATTTAGTTTTTATCAAATATAAATTAACTAGCGACCCGCCCCGGCTTCGCACGGTTTTATTATACATATAAACCTTCCTCTTGAATCACTCTATCTATAAAAAAAACCGCATCAAAATCCGTTGCGTAGTTTTAAATATTTAAGCATTCAAAGGGACATAAGGATATAGGGACAGAAAAAGTGACTTTGTTTTATACTATGTAGTGAAGATAACACCTAGATCAAATATCAAATATCTTTATTTACAAATAATATCTTGAATTGTAGAACCGAGAAGGCAGGTTTTGCCCTGAACGGGTAGGTTTCACCCCTTCGGAGGTCAATGTTAGAGCTATTCAGATAAAATTAAATATTTGAAGGGTAGATTTGAAGGTGAGCGACTTTTGATGACCTATGCGGGGCTGGAGGTTGTGGATTCGATTCCCACCTCTGGACAAATGTTTGTAGGATCTGCAGATGTTTTATCAGGTGTTGTGAGTGCAGTCATTTTTAAATAATTGACAGTTATTAATAGTTTTCAATTTATTCTATATAGTCCGAGGTTATACTGCTGTCGTAGACGTGCTACGAACAACGTAGAGGCTCTACGAATACTGTCGTAGACGTGCTACGAACAACGTAGAGGCTCTACGAATACTGTCGTAGACGTGCTACGAACAACGTAGAGGCTCTACGAATGCTTTTGTGCTACGTACTACGTAGAGCCTCTACGAATGCTTTTGTAGACGTCCGTAGAAGTCCCAAAGATTTTAATTTTCGTTTTAATGTTCGTTAATCTCGTAGCGCAATTGGTATCACGTCCCGTAGTGAGCTAAGGTCGTGGGTTCAAATCCGTCTCAATCGATTTTTTAGGATATTATTTAATTTCTTAGCACCAATGCTCTCCAGTTATGAAAAAAAAATAGCGTCTGGTCGATGCGACGCGTGCCCCTCTAGCTGGTGAGTGGCTCACCGCATCAGCATTGTCATACAGCATGGTAATGCAGCCAGTGTCTTGGGGACGCATAGACTGGCATTGACATGGATCAGTGGAACTACCTCCAGAATGTTTGCAACTGTCTGCAGTTAACTCAATTGGATTGTCTAAACTTCTCATAGAGTCCACAGGTGATCGGAATTCTGGATTCTATTGCCATTCAACGTGGCAATGCTGCCAGCATTCTAGGTTCTCTGCCTTCTGGTGTCGGCTTAGATTTTTAGGAGTTTGTTATAATTGTAAATTCTAGCTGTTATTAGTCGATTTGTTATTGTTTCAATTGTATACACTAGTTTTAATATGTTTCAATTCCTTGATAGTATTTTCTTTGTTAGAAATTATTTTATTTCTTAATCTGTTAATCATGAAATCGCAAACAGCTAACAGTTGGATTATCGTTGTTGTTCCGCTACAAATCGTTATGTTTTGGAAGCTAATGAATTACATACCTATAGCTTGCCTATCGTTACATCTATATACAAGGAGAGAGGCGCGGCCGACTGACTGTCAAGTCCGGAAGAACCATTAGCTTGCGATGACTCAGACTGTAGGCTATAATAGTGTAGTGATGGCATGTTTTAGGAATGCTACGAAACGATTGGTAAATAGCCAATCTATGTAATTTAGTTTATAAGCCAAAAAAAAAATTATATTTTTTTTTATCAACAATAAACCTTCGTTCTACCACAATCTCACCTGATGGTAAGTGACGACGTGACCGGAGATGTATCACGAAAGTCTAGAAGACACCTATTCACAGAGACTCGGGTTGTAGTTGGACGGTTATGTTTATTTCGATGTGGTGAAATGTCGCTAGGTAGCAACAATAGTGGTAATAAAACAAATTTGTATTAGATATACATTCAGTCAAAAAAGTATCGGGAATGGATGATTTGTTTATGGTTCCAAATTCAAATTTTTGTTTTTTTTGTTGTTGTTAGGTTGGCACAACTGTTTGCCATTTTGGCGCGGAGTTTGAGTTGCATCTGTTATTTATATTAAATACAGTGCTGTTTTTAGTTACATCATATCTAGTGTGTATTGCGAATTTCACAATGGACAAAAACATCGAACAAAGAGTTTGTCTTAAGTTTTGCATCGCCAATGGAATTTCGTGTTTGGAGTCACTGAAAATGTTACAGAAGGCTTTAGGTGAATCGACTTTATCAAAAACACGTGCTTATGAGTGGTACAAAGCGTTCAAAAGCGGTCGAGATGTGATGGAAGATTTGCCTCGCTCTGGTAGGCCATCAACGTCTGCAATTGAAGTTAACATCGCAAAAGTGAAGGAAACAGTGACTGAAAATCCTCATTCAACTTTGCGAGAGATAGCCGCCGAACTTTCTGTATCTCACGAGTCGATCCGTACCATTTTAAATAATCACTTGGGTATGAAACATGTTGCCGCTCGACTAGTCCCAAAAGACCTGAATTTTCTCCAAAAACTCAATCGCATGAGAGTAGCTGAGGACATGCTAGAACGAGTCAATTCCGACCCAACGCATTCATGAAACGCATTATTACTGGTGACGAGACGTGGGTTTATGAGTTTGACATGCAAACTAGTCAACAAGCTTCGGAGTGGCGCCTTCCAACTGAACCGAAACCGAAAAAACCACGCCAAAGTCGATCAAAAGTCAAAGTCATGTTGACTGTTTTCTTTGACTCTCGCGGTGTTGTGCACTCGGAATTCTTGCCGGAAGGTCAAACGGTAAATAAAGAATATTATTTGAGCGTTATGCGGCGTTTAAGAGAGCAAATTCGACGAAAAAGGCCAGATTTGTGGAAAGAAAATTCTTGGATTTTGCACCACGATAATGCGCCTTCGCACAAGGCCATCATTGTGACCGAATTTTTGACCAAACACTCAACAAATACCATCGAGCAACCACCATATTCACCAGATATGGCTCCGGCCGACTTCTTTCTTTTTCCTAAACTCAAATTACCACTTCGTGGCACCCGTTTTCAATCGGTACAAGACATAAAGGAGAATTCGCGGCGAGAACTGAACTCAATTCCGGAAACAGCATTTAAAAAATGTTTTGATGATTGGATAATTCGTTGGCGTAAGTGTATCGTTTCTGAAGGAGCATACTTTGAAGGTGATAAAATAAATTTGGATGAATAACAAACATTTTGTGTATTATTGATCTTTTCCCGGTACTTTCTTGACAGAGTAGTATTATGTGAAATATTAACGTAGTGGTTTCATTTTCACTTCTTCCACTGGACAAAAAGGTAAAGAGCAAATCAATTAACGCTTTAATTCTTACTCGCGGCGCCACTTGGCTTCACCTGCGGGTAAAGTGATGTAAAGTCTATGTTTTATTCCAGGGCTAGATACGTACGTTAAATCAAAATTTCAGCTTGATCCGTTCAGTAGTTTTGGCGTTAAGAGGCCATCCATCCATCCGTCCAAAATTTCGCATCCTAAATATTTGTGACTTGATAATAATTTGCAGTTTGACTCGTTTTGTAGTGTAGTAAATGCTTATTTTGTTAGTCTTTAGACCCAAAGATATTAAATTTCGAGTTGAAAATAGTTTACTTACTAGATTGTTGTTGAAAATTTTGAAAGTTGAAAATTGTTATACTAACTATATTAGATAATGTGTAATTCTTGTTTCATAGGCACTACATGTTTTTGAATAAACTTTTTATTTTATTTATTTTAGATTAGCATTATTTATTTAGTGTAACAAAATGGTGAATAAATGTAGTTTTTTCCACAATAGACCTTCGTTTGACTACAATGTCACCCGATGGGAAGTGACGAAGTGGCCGAAGATGTATCACGAAAGTCTAAAGACACCTATTATAGACCAGAAGCCTTTCAAAATGATAAAAAGAGAAATAAATAATAATAGGATGGAACGCATTGGAAAATGTAGTAAAAATTTAAGGAACAATCATTTACGGCCGATTTTCAAATATATTTTGAGGTTAAGTGAAAAAAATGTTTAGACAAATATTGAAGATTTTACTACATATAACTTTGCAATTTGACTTTTTTCCATAGGACTTGTAGTTCTGCCGGAAATCGATATTAATAGTTTTTTTACCCTAAAACACTCACCCCTACCCCTTCCCGACATCAGATCGGCCGTAAATTATTTTTCCTTAAATTTTTACTACATTCTCCTCATTTTCCAATGGTTTTCATCCTACTATTATTTTATTTGTTTCAAAAACCTATCTACCCTGGTCTATTACTGCGGAGTACTGAAATACTGCCTCACCATTTCCACTCCTGGTTATCCTTGATGGTAAGCGTGAAGACACCTTCAATCAACAGCAGCAGCAGGGGACACGCCAAGTACCAGTACCATGGATCAGCCTTCCACTTCACCACCTGGATCAAATGGATAGATCAATAATATGTTAACATGTGCCATGTTTATGTTTATAACTATACTAGCGACCCGCCCCGGTGCGCACGGTTTTATTATACGTATAAACCTTCCTCTTGAATCACTCTATCTATTCAAAAAAACCGCATCAAAATCCGTTGCGTAGTTTTAAAGGTTTAAGCATTCAAAGGGACATAGGGGCATAGGGACAGAAAAAGCGACTTTGTTTTATACTATGTAGTGATGCAGTCATCAGTGATGATGATGATGATGACTCACCTGCCAAATGGCGAGGATCCCGTGGCAGGAGAACACGAGGCGTGTGATCACAGCCTTGATGGTGGCCAGCACTTTGCCAACGTTTGCCATCTCTTCGCCGACTTACAGGGACTTCGACATTACTGAAATTACACAGAGCGTGAATTTACAGGAGAATTAACAGATCTTGGAATCCTTAGGAGCTTTAACATAGGTTCTGTAATTTTACAGTAAAAAAGGGTCTTGACTTGACGCGTCGCACAGGAGCGTCGCGTGCCCCACTAGCTGGTGAGTTGAGTATCTGTCGCATCAGCATCAGCATTGTCATACAGCGTGGTAATGAAGTCAGTGTCTTGGGGACGCTGCCAAATTCAGGAATTATAACAAAGGTTGTGAGATTCTGCTGAATCAGACAGCAGTACGTCTACCATGAGTTCTTACTTCCTCGCTAGCGACTGTAGTTAAAAAATGTATGAAAACTTGAACAACGCCTCTTGCGGATAGTTGGGTATTAAAAATGCGCGTAAAAAAGTTATCTGCGTATTTACGTAACTACTATAGTAAAGTCAGGCGATTGTAATGTCAAAACTCATGGTAGAGGTACAGAGCATTTTTGGTATTATAGGAGCAGAATAACATAGTATCTGAAGTTCAACAGAGTTCGGAATAACCGGAGCAAGATAACATGGTTTCTGAAATTCTTCGGAGCTCGATATTAAATCACAGGAGCAGGATAAAAAAGAATCTGAAGTTCTACAGAGTTCGGAATTACAAGAGCATAGGTCTTGAAATACATAGGTCTTGAAATTCTATGTAACAAAAGTAATCGTAGTACGAAAATAGTCTAAGTATGATTTTCATAAGACAACTTAAGTACCTATGTCGTGTCAGTTTGGCATTTGGCTAGAATAAAAATAAAACAAATGTGTTTTTATTTCTTTGTAACATTAGTATCTAGAGACGTTTTATTTTTTTCACAAAGTAATCGTAAAAATAAAAATAAAGTCGGATTAGTCTATCACTTTCATTTCCAAGACAAGACGTATGTCGGGTCAGTTAGTCAATAAAAACTGAAATCCGTGGAATCCAAACATTAAGCTCCAAACTCGAATACCCCGAAGGCCAAGTAGATAGTTCATCATTAGCTTCGAAGCATGACTCGTTCAAATGAATTGGCCCAGCCCTATCCACCCTTCTGTCGAATCGAGTGACGTAAGCGCTTTATTTGTAGACCAGCTTTGACTTGTCTATTGGCTTTGGAAAGCAGATTTATGAGTGGTTCGCTTGATTGAAACTCAATCTACAGAGCGTTTACAGTTAGTTAACATCTGGCTTTCTATACCACCTTAATTGTACATATATTTTACTTGTATTATGTAAGGTTTATTTTTTCTGTTTTACAACATTTTTGTATTGTATTGTACATTACAACATTTTTGTATTGTATTAAAAACTAATGTCTGCCTGCAGCTTCGCATACTTTGTTTCCGTGGAAACGTTTTCAGGTTATTTCAGTCCCGTTGGAACTGATATAAGGGATGAAAAGTGTATGTTTTATGCCAAGGCTAGAACTACGTCTAGTTAAAACTTCAGCCCGATCTTTTCAGTAGTTTTAGCGTGATGGATGTTATTGATAAATATTTACATAATAACAACGCGTGCGCAGCCACGGGCAATTACTAGTTTATAACATTAGAGTGGTATTAAAACTAAATAATGACATAAACTTTAGATTAACGCGTTTTCACTAGATAGTATAAAACTAAGTGGCTTTCTCTGTCCTTACTATGTCTGCTTAAATCTTTAAAACTACGCAACGGATTTTGATGCGTTTTTTTTAAATAGATAGAGTTTTTCAAGAGGAAGGTTTATACGTATAAAGCCGTATATAAAACCGTGCGAAGCCGGGGCGGGTTGCTAGTTTAAACTAAAAGTAAATCGAATTCAGTTTACATAAACTAATTTAATTAAAAAAACTTAGGTACCACATAATTTCATGCTTTTTTTCATAATAAGTTTGAGATAATAGTTTTTAAGCAAATAAGGTTTATTAACAAAAAATAGTACAGTCGAAGAAAAGAAATAAATTAAAACTAGTATTATAACAATTGAGTTTACGGCAGAATGTTGCAAACAGTGTAGAGGTACTTACTTCAACTGATCGTTATACCCGTGAGCAAAGTCTCCAACAAGCTGTAGGTCTGTTTTTTTTAGTTTTGTGGGATATACCTCTGCATTAAAATGTATATAGGGCCAATCCGGAATTGTTTTCTTTTTTTTAAATCATCAAAACCGGACCACAAAGCTTTGATCCATTATTTGCTCAAGATTGGATCAATCACTGATAAGCTAATGGGATATCTATCTTGCAGGAAATAGCAGAAAAATTAAATTATAGAATAAAATTAAACAAATTTCAAAATAAAACGTTTTATACATTTATACATTACTAGCGACCCGCCCCGGCTTTGTACGGTTGTATTATAAGTAGATAAACATTCCTCTTGAATCTCTCTATCTATTAAAAAAAAACGTATCAAAATCCGTTGCGTAGTTAGGGACATAAGGACATAGGGACAGAAAAAGCGATTTTGTTTTATACTATGTAGTGATGTATGTATTAAGTAAACAACCAACCTATTTAAGAGATGTCAAGTTTCAACGAAATTATTATTAGTTTACGAGTAGTATTTCTAACCAATCTTTATCAAATTCTTTGGTTACCTGTTTATTTTAGGTACTATTCATGAAAATCCTTTAAAAATATCAACTCAACATTTTGTCTTTAGTTGAGTTGAAATAGGATTTTCAAGACTGAGCATGAACGGTAAAATGGATGGATTTTTATAAATAAATATTTATTCCCTAAGTATGTATTGAGAATCTTTAATAATAACGAAAATTACAATCAAGGAATAGAAAAACTTTACAATATAACTAGTACAATTGAAACCATTGAGCTAACTGCAGACGGTTGCAAACAGTCTAAAGGTAGCTCAATTGATCCATGTCACCAGTCGTAGGCATCCCCAAGACACTGGCTGCATTACCACGCTGTATGGCAATGCTGATGCGCTGAGCCAGATACTCACCAGCTAGAGGGTCACGCGTCGCATCGACCAGCGTCTGCGGAAAATTCGTCGAAAACAATTCGTCGAAAACAATTTGTCGAAAACAATTCGCCGAAAACACATTTCGCCGAATCACAATTCGCCGAAAAACACAATTCGCCGAATCACAATTCGCCGAATCACATTTCGCCGAATCACAATTCGCCGAATCACAATTCGCCGAATTACAATGAAACGGAGTATTACGCAATAGTCCAAGATCTATCCGCAATAGTTGAAAATCTCTGACTATTCCCCGCTGTAGTTGAACATTTCAATAAATATTTTCCGCTATAGTCGAAGGTCCCTAAAAATATTGCCCGCTATAGTTCGGAACAGTATTTGTAACGAAATTCCTGCAAATGTTCTATAAATTTCTATCGAATCGAATTGTGATTCGGCGAATTGTGATTCGGCGAAATGTGATTCGGCGAATTGTGATTTGGCGAATTGTGTTTTTCGGCGAATTGTGATTCGGCGAAATGTGTTTTCGGCGAATTGTTTTCGACGAATTTTCCGCAAATCATCGACCAGACGCTCAGATAATTTTTTAAAAACCCGGAGAGCCTCGCAGCAAATGCGTAGGTTCTGTCGAGACCTGCATATTTGCGCCTGAGTATGATTTTATGAAACCTGGCCGATTTGTTTAACAAACTATAACTAGATATTGAGTACCTACCTACTGAGATGTAGGCTTCAGATTTTAAGCCTACAGCCTGAAATCCATGTAAAAAAGACTTTTTATCGTTTAAAAAAAAAGATATAATACGAGATGTGCGGATATGCGATTTTTTTATCGGTTAAAATCAGACAGAAAATTGTATGATATCTCAACAAAAAAGCATTTTTTTAAAACTATTTTATCAAGTTTTCTTCTTCCTTTATTATTAAGTTAACGGTGTACGTTAAATTTGAAAGCTAGATCGTCCATCCAGCTAAGAAATTAAAAATCAATACATAAGCAAAAAATAAAAAATATATTTTAATCAATTATTATTTAAATTTAATTTCTGTTTTGAAATAATATATTTTATTCTTTATCTGTATCTTTAAAGGTCATTGACGTGTGATTTCTGCATATTATTAAATTGGGGGTCAGTAATCTGATTATGATTTTTAAACAAATTTGTTTTGGTTAAATTGCCTTATCTAGGAAACTCTGAAGTTTTCCCTATTTTCATAAATCTAATACGGTAGGTACTTACCTAGATAACAAATATATTACCTACCTTATTAACTAATGAGTTTAAAAAATTAAGTTTTATTTGTAAAATACCATAAAAACACTCACAGGCAGGGTATTTTACGAGGTACCTATGCGAATTTAGAAGAAAGGAAGCGAAATATAAATAATTATAGGACAACAATAACTATTGTTTCGCGTTATAGCTTTCTTTAAAAACATCTAGCACTTTATAAGTTATGTTTAAGTTTAAAGGAGCTTAATTTAAATCAAAATAAAACTGTTTTCAATCACTGTCAGGAGTTATCACAAGTTTTCGCAACTGCGAAAGCGCGGTTTGAACTGAGACTGTTAAAATGAACTGGAGAAAAGGGTGGGTTTGTATGTCTTGTCTTGTATCATATACATAGCTGGATTTTTAGTTTTTAGGGTTCCGTGTCCATAGTCTTGGACCCGTGATCAAGTGATTTATAGACGACTAGCGTGGTGCCCGCGACTTCGTCTGCGCCGGATTAGTATTTCGAGTATACTCCATACATACTTTCGCGTTTATAATATACCTAAATAGGTATTTAAGAATCCCTCCGCCAGCAGAAAAACTGCTAGCAAATGCTGGATGCGGCAAGCTGAAGACAGGGCGCTATGGCGCTTATTAGGGGAGGCCTATGTCCAGCTGTGGACTTATAAGCCGATGATGATGATTCAAGGAGCAATGTACACCAGTCAATTGCCAAGTCTCGCCCGTTCATCCCTAATGCGCGCGCATGTAGGAAATGGGGCCAATCACAGGTGCTAAGCGATTCGGACTTTGTATTCGACTGTGGTCAATGCACATATATCGGTTCAGTTGCGATCGGTATCACGTCTTGAGGCGGCTTCAAAGGATTGGAAACTTTTAACAAAAAAATAACAAAGTTTTTTCACGCATTGTTACTTATCGACGATTTTCTTCTTGATCGACTTTGTATTTAATACTACTGAAGAAATATGTAAGTATTTTTCAGTATTATATTTAATACTAGATGCGCCCCGCGGCTTCGCCCGCGAACCAGAATTTTTTTATAGTGTAATAATTAATAATTTTTTTATAATTTTTATAATAACACAACCCCTAGGAGTTATTTTGTTAAAAAGTTTATTTAAGTTTATTTTTACCGAGTTTTGAATTAATCGAAAAAGGAAAAATAATTTTCCATACAAACTTTACCACCCTATTTAACCCACTCAGAGGTTAATTTTTGAAAATTGTATTAGCCTATGTATTCTAGATCCTAAACTATCTACGTACCAAATTTCATCTAAATAACTTAAATAGGTAATTACGGAGATTAGGTACTTATAACAAAGATTCACACAGACTTTCCCATTTATTATAAAAATAAGACTAAGTAGGTTCTCAATGAATATTTTATAAGGTAATAAGAAAAATATTTTCTCATTATTAAGATCTGAAATATTTGTGCCGAGGTTCTGGTGGGTGTTTCCTATGTATAATAAATAAAATTCCCTTTATGTATTTTATGGTTTTAAGTATATTAGTCATCTAGTACCCATAACACAAGCTCTGCTTAGCTTGGGGCTAGATGATGCTGTGTGGACTGTCCAGCATTGTTTATTTATTTATTCACGTCAGCATATTCCTTCGTATTCGTTCTGTCAATGCCTCTTCGTAAAGAGTTATCTAGGTCTACTACCTACTTTAGAAAGAAACTAATCTGATATGAAGACACTATGTGTGTATTGACCTTAAAGAAAATTCCAACCAAAAACTTCAACCTTATCTTTATACCTCGAAAGATCAAAACCCAATGACAAGAATATCTAAGCGATGAAGTGAACTTATCTTAACTTCTATGCTGGTGCGTATAGAGTTGAAAATGCATTGGGATGAATAAAAAGGTGTTTTGGTGAAATTGCTTGATAGTCCCGGTTCAGTGATTTAATGGTTATTATTATTAACAAGAAGGTTGAAAATGCAATGGTTTTTACGATTTGCCTACAAGCTCATTTTACAATTGTCCCTTACGATTATGAGATGGTATAGAATGCACTAGTGTTTACACACACTTGTTTGGTATGAATGAATGAATGAATGAACACTTTTTTGAACCTTTTGAAATATAAAACAATACTTAAATTAACTTACATCTCAATAAAAAAAAAGGTTAAAGGTATATGCGTAGGGTCGGTCGAGAACTGTACCTATATAATGAATGGAAATAATTTATAAGTTGATGAATGTTCGTTTAACTAAGAAAAAAATAATTTACTAAAAACTTATAAGATACCATTCTTCAAGTAATAAACTACCTACCTGCTATTCATTGAACAATAAATAATCAATAAACTACCATTCCTTAACTAACAAACATAGGAAGGCTTTTTGTTTCTAATTATTCTATGGCATCTGGTAACTCATGGAAACGTGTTGAGTTAAGTGAACATCTTCATCACCTAGTTCCGAAGATATGACAACTTCTCGTTACTACAGGAAATATGCACGTTTTAGGTAAAAATGACACATCCATTAACTACACCCTGTATATGCATTATCGCCGTAATTAGATATGTTTTATGCATTCGCATTTTAAATGACAAGTAATATATACCTACGAATCAAAACATAATGTCATAATTGAGGCAGGATTACAAAGATATCGAGCAAAAATTATGTGTGAAATCGAAACTTTAGCGGCTTTTTTTCGTATCTTTTTCTCAATAGGTATTTTTTTCACATTAGATGAACCAAGAAATTTAAATTTATTTACCTATTAAAGTTTTTTACCCTACGGGTTCCATGAGTATATTCTTCTATACTCTGATATTTTTGTACCTACTAAAACAAAGATATTTATGAATGAAAACTAAACTAAATTGATAACAATAATATAGAGGGAGTTCCCGTAACGCCGGACGGCACCTAGGTTCGTACACATACATATAGGTTTTTGAATAGTGGTAGGTATAGTTTGATTATTAAATTGGCCATACTCTCAAAATTCATCGCACTAAAATATTCAGGGGTCGAATTCCACTAATTTCAAAACTAAGGTTCTAAGGTCTCAATAGCGTCATACTGTCAAGATCGTTAAAATGACGTTTTTGCTATTGGTATTCTAGTATCTATCTATTTTTTGCGCTTGTAGAGACTTTCATTATTAGAATGTGAAATCGGTAGTTATAAACATAATCGTCATAGCTATGAATGAACTTCAAAAAGTTTGTCTTAGTTGTACCAAAAAGAGTTTAACACTGTCATTTTGACACGATACTATTGTAATGGTGAAGCGATTTATTTAGTGCCTTGTTTGTCTGAGGACGTCTACGCGTAGATTGATTTAACATTTCGTCTGTATAACTCAATCAAAGGAGCAATTTCATACTGATTTAAGTTTTACGATATTGCTATTTTGTTGTAGTATTTTAATCAGTTTTTAAGAAATGTTAAAGAATGGAACCCAATTCTTTATTAATATTCAGTAAGTTTTCATTTCTTAAAATCGACGTGTTGTAGGAACCTTAGAAAGCAATCCCCCACTGATGCGATTTTGAAGTGCGTCTTGTATCTATCGCGCGATTTGTAGCGATATTTGTTTAAGACGCAAACTATCTTACACACTGCCGTGATTTATCGACGCGATTGAGGTTGTCCGCCGCGTTTCCGCGTCCTGCGATTTTCCGATAATTTTTCACGGACCATTTTGTAATAAGACCATCTTTCACATAGCTGCGTCTTGCGTTTTGCGATTTGGCTTCGCGGCATTTAGAAAACGCGCTTACAAGACATACATACTTACATGTGTAAGGACTAAGAAATCCCGCGAAAAAGACGCATTTTAAAATTGCGGCAATGGAGTGAAGTGGGCTTAGTCCTAACCGCTGTGGCGGCGAAGAACCGCATGTAAAGCAGGAGGTTGCGGGATTGAATCCCGCAAAGGGATTGGGATCCTACTAATATTATAAACGCGAAAGTTTGTAAGTATGGATGGATGTTTGTTACTCTTTCACGCAAAAACTACTAAACGGATATGGATCAAATTTGGCACAGAGATAGATTATAGTCTGGAATAACATATAGGCTATATAATATTATCTCGGAATTCCCACAGGGACGGGAATTACCGCGGGTGGAACCGCGAGGCGCTGCTAGTTGGAAATAAAATATAGGCAATTTTTCATAATTTTTTACGCGGGTGAAGCCGCGAGTTGCAGGTTGTTTATTATAAACACTAAAGTTTTTCAGAAGTCACAGTTTAACTTCATCATCATCATCAGCCGATATTAGTCTACGGCCCATCGCCTTCCCTAATGAGCGCCATAGCGCCCTGTCTTCAGCTTAAGTTTGATTTATAATTTAAAATATGAGGTTATGTCTATAATTTTTCAGTAATTCTACTTCAAAAGCCTTCGAACAACCGTCTTTACCCGTTGAGGAGAATTCAAATGAGAGAAAGTGATATACCAACGACAGCAATAGATATACAAAATAGACGTCAAGGCGATGAATCCTCTATCGTTGTAAAGAAGGAATTTATGCAATTCACTCAACCTCCTTTCAGAGTACCTTATGCAATGAAATTTAAAAGACCGGTTGCAAATACTAAAATTATATTGAACAATGATCCACAAGTAAACTACACTCAATTAAAGAAAATAAACTTTCACTTAAAAAGAAAAGGGCACAATGCCGTCGAATTGAAAACTGATGATGGGAAAAGAGAGGGAGCAAAGACCTTTGTTGAAAGTCCGTTAGTTGACGCGCAGAAAAAGTTGAAAAATTTTGAAAGAGAGTTGGGTAGAGCTGTGTTAGAACCACCGAAAAGAGAGTTTATTACACCTAAAAGAGAAAAATTAAAGGTAAAGCCAGTATATGTGAAAGAAATTGTGAAACCTAAAAGAGAAATATTTAAAACACAGACCCCATTGTTTGTGAGAGAGAATATAGTAAAGGCAAAGCAACCATTAGTTGCGAGAAATAATGTGATGGCAAAAAGAGAAACCTTGAAAAGAGAAATATTTAAAACACAGACCCCATTGCTTGCGAGAGAGAATATAGTAAAGGCAAAGCAACCATTAGTTGCGAGAAATAGTGTGATGGCAAAAAGAGAAACCTTGAAAACACAGCCGCTTTTGCTCGCTAAAGATACAGCTAACAGAAAAGCTCAGAGTGAGAAGTCTGACTCTTCATCAGACGAATCTAATATGAAAGATGATAAATTAGAATTGTATTATGATTTGGATGATGATCGAGATTTGAGGGTCAAATGGAAGTAAAAACCTGATGATTCCAGAAACCTTAAACTTTTTTTATCAGAACACATTATAATAAAGAGTTTTTACAGCGGTTTTTTTCATTTTTCCAGACGTTTCAACAGGTTTACCAGTGATTTATAAATATTAATAATCCTACTAATATTATAAACGAGAAAGTTTGTAAGTATGGATGGATGGATGTTTGTTACTCTTTCACGCAAAAACTACTGAACGGATATGGATGAAATTTGGCACAGAGATAGATTTTAGTCTGGAATAACGCATAGGCTATATTTTATCCCGGAATTCCCACGGGAACGGGAATTACGCGGGGCGCTGCTAATAATAATACATAAAACCATGTTCTTGAATCCAGTCCTGGATTTATAAATAGGCCCTACAGGCCGCGGCCTAGGGGCGGCAGCGTCTTAGGGGCGACAGATTTCAGAGGACGGTCACTCGATATCAGACAGAATTTCCAAAAAACATTAATTTGCGTTAGGTAGATTTCAATGTTCAGCCCAAACCCACAATTCGAAGATCCTAACTTCAAAACTGACCGACTTTCATCCCCTATTTCATCCCCTTGGGGGTAGAATTCACAAAAATCCTTTCTTAGTCACAGTATATATTTGCACAATTTCAATCTCTAGACGATTTCATTATTCCCATGACTTCAAACCCCTTTTCACCCTCATGGGGGTGGAATCATCAAAATCGCTGAGACACGTATAAAATCTTCAGTGTAAAACCAATATATGAAAATCCTGTCTTTAAAACTGACGGAATTTCATACAAACTTTTCATCCCCTATTTCACCGCTTAGGGTTGGAAATTCCAAAAATAGTTTCTTAGTGCTCACCTACACTACCAAATAAATAAATAAATAATAATAAAAATATTTTATTCCAGATAACAGAATCCATAGTTTGTTAGTAAAATACAGGCTTATTGCTAGGGTTAGTCAAAACTAACATTAAAATTAAAAAAATTAAAAAAAAATAAAAAAATTAAATCTAAATTAAATAATTCTCTCCATGTAGCATTTCCACAGGGGAGAAGGCACGTAGGTTGTGCCAAGTTTCATGATTGAAGCTGCAGCCGTTTGGGCTATGCGTTGATGGTCAATAGTGAGTGAACATCACTTTTTAAAGATGTATGTAGGTACCTACTTACAATTGGACATGGGGCGACGGAAAAAAGTGGCCTACAGTCACAAAAAATATAAATCCGGCACTGATTGAATTACTCTATCTTTATAAAAACCGCATCAAAATCCGTTGCGTACCTAGAAAAAAAAAATCTGTTATTTTCTACGAAGGATATTAGTTATGTATCTAGCTATAATAGCTTCTTACGCATAACACAAGCTCTGCTTAGCTCGAGGCTAGATGATGCTGTGTGGACTGTCCGGAATTATTCATTTATTTATTGCATCAATAGCAAATAGTACTGATTCCGATGAATAGGTAGGTTATTGAAACACTAGAATTCATTTACCTAACAGAGAATAATGAAAATAAAAACATCTATTATAATAAAACAAATTTAATAAATTCTTCTTATTATTAAACATTTTATGCTTATTCTAACTACTATTCTTGCTACAACTTTTTTTTTACTTCTCTTTAAATGAAATATAATTAAGAAATATTCAACTTAAAGTATTACAAAAATATATAAAATGCTTACATAAATAACAAAATTTTGAAAGAGCAATTGCCCATTTTTGAAGGAATAGAGTTTACCTACATTGCAAATGGTTTGGCAATGTAAACTCTATTCCTATTACAAAAAAGATTTCTACAGAGTGTATGACGTCATATGTATATACATATATAAGCCGATTCAATAAAGAAACGAATCTAAAATGGCGGCGCTTATCATGGCCTCTCGCTTGCACACTAGTGCCGTCTATACTCACTCACGCGCGTACAGTATGCAGAAAAAAAGCAGTCTTAATTTGCTTTCACGCTGTCTTGACGCGCCTGGTGATCATTGTTACGAATTCCTTGTCATAATTTTCCGTTGTTACTTGTTTGTTATTGTTTTGCATGAAGATTGAATAACCTCCATTCATCTTTAATGTGAAAGCTTGTGAAGAAGGATAGATCTATCTTCACAATCTTATATTATTAGTAGGATAAGCAGTTAGGTAACAATGTATGAAATCTTCCAAAAATGAATGTTTGGACTGAGGTAGGTGTAGGTAGATGTTGTGTATATGAATGTGCGTACTACTTTAGTCACCTTTTAATGAAGCTGTATTATTTGAAATAAATACGACCCGGTCTTGTTTTTATTATTTACAACTTGAAAAAAACTTAGACCTGAAATTTTGTTTGCTAACTGTACTATCTGTCAACGCAAGTACAAGTCGCCATTTTAAGATTCGTTTCTATATTGAATCGGCTTATACCTTAGCCGATGTTCCTTCTAGAAACCTCTAGGCCATTATTTTAGAGAAGTTGCCATTTGATTAATATAAAAATACACGTGACTTTGGGGTTAAGTCTTAAACCTCATTACCTCAATACGTATCACCAAGGGACTCCCCCTAAAATATTAGGTATTTAAAATATATAAAAAAAAATCTGAATGATCTGTTTTCAACGAGTTCTCTGGATACACAGCCGAAAAATGATGATTCTGGTTCTTTGTAGGTTACTTTACTATTTAACTATACTGTACTATTGTAGGGACACAAATTCTCTAGATTTTATTCAATTTTCCTTATAGCTACACAGACTCAGTGTTTACGATTCAAAATTTGTTCGGAAACTGACTGATAACGTGATCAATGGACGCTTACTTAAAGATAACACTACACAGTATTCAGGGACCCTAACCCTAACTAAGAGTGGTGTAATAACATTTAGAGTCCCTAAGGGACGGACCCGGCAAGCCTTGCTCCCTAATCGCCCTAACTACCGGGCCCTGAATAACGTGTAGTGTAAAACCGCTTTTAGTAAATAGGGAACGCCGTATCAACCTCTTTGGCCCAAGCATGGAGTCCCCCCGTCAGGTCTTTGACCTTATGCTGATGTTCCATCTCTAAGCCTTCTAGAACCTTCTGCGTGGCGATCTGAGAGTCATTGCCACGGCGGCAGACGAATGTTACTGGAAAGAAAGATATCTAAACTATTATAAAATACTACTAATATTATAAACGCGAAAGTTTGAGTATGGATGGATGGATGTTTGTTATTCTTTCATGCTAAAACGACTGAACGGATATGGATGAAATTTGGCAAAGAGATAGATTATAGTCTGGTATAATAGGCTATATTTTATCCCGGAATTCCCACGGGAACGGGATCACGCGGGTGAAACCGCGAGGCGTTGCTAGTAAAATTATAAAGGCGATAGTTTGGAGATGCGATGCGATGTTTGTTACCAAAATACAAAACTGCTGAACGGATCCGGTTGAAATTTTGAATTGACGTAGTTTTAAGCTTGGAATAAAGGATAGGCTACTTTTCATTGATTTTCACGCAGGTGAAGTCGAAAAATTTCAACCCGATCCGTTCAATGTTTTTGCGTGAAAAGTGGACTAACATCCTGTATAGATGTAACTTTCGCGTTTATAATATTAGCATGGATTTCTATTTCTCTCTTCCATGTGTTTTAGCAGCAAATAAATGTTTCTATTCATAAAAAGAAAGCCTAAAAGCAGTCATATAATATAAAACATACCAGAATCAACATTCCGTATCTCCTCCAAAAGCTTTCCCAAGCTCCAGCCAATCTTGTCAATCGGATAGTTAGCACTGCCATCTATCCGACACATGTCGAACTCTGCCTCGCTCCTCACGTCCACCAACAGATGGCGCAGTTTGGAACTTATTCGTTTAGACAGTTCCACGGATGTTATTCTATGCTCTGGTGGCAGGATTTGTAGATCCAAGTCCTAGGGAGTTCAATGGAAATTTATATCTAAAGAAAGAAATATTTTCATTTTTTACACTACAAAAAGTATATGAATTCAAAACTAGGTACTTAAATGTAAAATAAACCTACACAAAACAATACAAACAATTGAAAACAAAAACGGCGAAAAATCTTTTGGTTTCATCATCATCAGCCTATTTTGTTCTATGGTTCTGAAAGTCAAGTGTGAATAAATAAATAAATAAATTTTAGTCCACAGTTGGACATAGGCCTGCCTTAATGAGCGCCATAGCCCTGTCTTAAGCTTGCCGCATCTAGTTTGGTAATGGGTTTATAAACAATGAATTCAATTCACAAATAATGCCGGACAATCCACACAGCACCATCTAGCCCTAAGCTAAGCAGAGCTTGTGTGTAGCTAATTCTATCTGACGTAGCGCTCAATAAACAGACCTCGGAATAATGAAGCTACACTACCTAAGTGCTTCAGAAATCCACTGCTAGATGGCGCTGAAACAAACTTCGAGCGCAAAAAGTTTATCACGTGACCCATAATCCTAGATCAGTAATTCCCAAAGTGGTCCAGGTGGACCCCCAGGGGTCCACGGGAGACTCGAGGGGGTCCATGTTAGGCGTGATAAAAAATGGGGGTCCACAAATTGTATGCGGGGGTGCATGAAAATAAGGTTGGTTTTGATAGTGAAGAAATAAAATGTTGGCTTGACTTCTCTTATTAATATAGGCAGATAGAATAATATGATGATAATATTTTATTTTAATACCACCAGGGATCATAAATCTATTTCATGTGGAGAATGTGATATAACAAGAGAAGCTACTCGAGCTTAGCACTAATGAGGCGCTGACAGTGAGGTTTAAAAGAGGGTATCAAAAATGTTGGCTACAGGCAGCAATACTCGAAAAATATCCTGGACTGTGGGGAATTGTGCAGAAGCTTCTGATAGCGTTTCACTCGTAATATCTTGTCGAAAAAGTTTAAGTGCCGCCGTTAGAAACTTACTAACAAAAAAGGAACAGATTGAATATCACAGAACGGGGAGATTTGCGGTTATTCCTTTCAAAACTCAAGCCATTGTAATGTTATTTTTTTCGAAAACTGTTAATTCGTTGTTGAAAATCAGCGGCAACGCAAGTTTCCATAGATCTAATCTTTCAGATTCGTAGTAATGTAGCTGCAGGGGGTCCACCGGATCCAGCAAAATTTTGAATGTGGTCTATGAAACAAAAGAGTTTGGGAACCTCTGTCCTAGATCGTGCAAATGCTGGTCTCAACAACATCTTGCCTATATACAACTATCCGACATCAATACATAGAAAATACCCAGTACCTAAAACAAATATTTGTAGATCGTACATGTTTACTGTTTGTACATTTGTTCCAAGGCGGGAATCGAACCCGCAACCTCCTGCGTCGCAGGCGGACCATCGCCCGCCGCGCCACATCGGTCGTTATTGTAACTCAATTGTTTCAATCGTAAATACTAGTTCTAATTTGATACTAATTTGTAATTTACAGGATAAAAAAAATACAGATATCTTCTCAAAATATATAATAAAAACCAGTCTTTATTATTTCACCATTGATTACAATTATAATAATAATTATTATTTCACCATTGATTACAATTATAGTAATAATCATTTTGCTCATAACTCAAACAAGGCAATGAATTATGTTCCTTAATAATATCACAGACATCAGAATCATTTTTAGCTTTAAAAATCCTTAAATTCTTTGAACTAACTACTTTTGCAAAAGTTTTTCTTGACGCTGGAACTAAGTTCTTCGATTTCATGTCTTGTGCGTATAAGTTGTAGAGTTGAAATTGGTTTTTAACGTTTTCTATGCTGATGTATTGGAGTGTTGAGCCACTATTGATGCAATTTTGACATTTTGGAGGTTGTTTCGGTAGGCTGTCAAGGTAAGTGTCAACGTTTATTGACTTTATTGGTTGTTTAGCTGTTTTTGGGCGGTCTTCGGTTGTAAGCCAGCATCTGGAAGAAAATATTCTTTTAGAAGAACTCAGTGGCGTAGCGAGTAATGGTCTACCTGCGACGCAGGAGGTTGCGGGTTCGATTCCCGGTTGAGGAGGTCTAGACGGGCATGTTAAGCACTAAGCTACAGCTACACCAGTAGCATACAAACTAAAAACCATTAAAATAATAAACCATTTATTAGTCAAGCTGACGATCCTATCATGATTGAATAGGACTAAGACAACACTGTGACAAAATTGTGCACTTTTATTTACTTATATCCTAGACTTATCAATAAACTACGATATACATATTTTATATGTTTATCGTATATCACTACATAGTATAAAACAAAGTCGCTTTTTCTGTCCCTATGTCCCTTTGAATGCTTAAATCTTTAAAACTACGCAACCGATTTTGATGCGGTTTTTTTAAATAGATAGAGTGATTCAAGAGGAAGGTTTCTATACTTATAATACAACCGTGCGAAGCCGGGGCGGGTCGCTAGTATATAATATTTTCTTTTTGTTACATTTACACGCATAGACGGCTAAACAGAACTTAAAAGTTTAGATACTCACCTAACCATAGCTTCTTTAACTCCTAAAGTGCTAAGGAACATCACTCGACAGACCACAAGTCGCTCTGTGCCGTACAATAGATGGTATATCTTCGAGTCCACTTTCCTTGAGACTAAGCCTTTTATCTTTACTCTTCTTCGTTTTACAGGCACTGTGGACAATATATCACACTGATTCAATTAAATGTGAAAGTTTGGATGTATTTATAAGATAACTAGCGACCCGCCCCGGCTTCGCACGGTTTTATTATACGTATAAACCTTCCGTATGAATCACTCTATCTATTAAAAAAAAACGCATCAAAATCCGTTGCGTAGTTTTAAAGATTTAAGCGTTCAATGGGAAATAATGACATAGGGACAGAGAAAGCGACTTTATTTTATACTATGTATTGATTCTTTATTTGTAGCATTAATACATTGAAAAGAAACTAAAATCACTACATAGTATAAAACAAAGTAGCTTTCTCTGTCCCTATGTATGCTTAAATGTTTAAAATACGCAACGGATTTTGAAGCGGTTTTTTTAATAGAGTGATTCAATAGTAAGGTTTATACGTTTAATAAAACCTTGCGAAGCCGGGGCGGGTCGCTAGTAAATGTATAAAACCAACACGAATATTAACTAAATACCCGCTTATTCACTAATTAAAAAGCTATAAAAAGACAACAGCATGTGTTGTGATAGCTATAGATTATACATAGTTACAACAACGCTGATCTTCCGTCGTGATGGATGGATGTATTTTACCTATTCATAAAACTACTGAACGGATTGGGCTGAAATTTGAATAGACTTAGATCTAGGCATGGAATAACAGGCAATAATTCATCAATTTTAACGCTGGTGGAACCGCGGGGCGCAGCTAGTTATATAATAAATCCTTACAAACATAAGTTAAAAGTTTGTACGAATATTATTACTCTTTCACGCAAAATATACTGAACGGACAGGGCTGAAATTTTGAATAGACGTAGTTCTAGCTCTGGAATAAAACATAGACTACTTTTCATCCCATAGATCAATTCCCTATCCATGCATATATCTATTCATCTATCAATTCATCCATCTATTCATCTATCTATTCATTCATCCATCTATCTATCCATCCATCTTTATCCATCCAAACTTTCGCTTTTATAATATTAGTAAGTATTATCACTACATAAAACAAAGTCGCTTTCTCTGTCGCTATGTCCCTTTGAACGCTTAAATCTTTAAAACTACGCAACGGATATTGATGCGGTTTTTTTTTAATAGATAGTGATTCAAGAGGAAGGTTTATACGTTTAATAAAACCTTGCGAAGCCGGGGCGGGTCGCTAGTTAAACTATATTGTAACTATTCCTTACCTGTATCTACCAAAGACTTGACCAACATCTTTTTTCTCTTCCAATCCAAGCTCCAAAACTGCTGGAATATATCACCCCGTCTCGCTTCCTCAAACAGCGAGCATTTCTTTGAACTCTTCACACACATATCTGATGTACAAGTTGGACCGAGCTTACGTTCCGATTTTGGAACGTCTTGGATCTGAAAATTTAAGTTAAAAATTAACAATTGAATCCTACTACTATATACTATAATACATTATTTACCTAAAATAGTAATTAGGTACCTACGAAATGTTACTACTGTTGTAAGTTACCTACCTACCTATAGTTAAGTCTGTTCAGCATATTTTACTTAAGATAAACCTGTATTTCTCTATAAGTGAATGTATATATAGTCCATTGAAATGTTACATTTTTTAGGCCTTACCTTGCGTTTTTTAGAGGACGCAATTTTATTTTTTTGATGTGTAGGGGGGGTCAGTGTAAAGCTAAAACCAAGTTTGTGGGGTCGCCACCCTTGTCCCACGGCCGCCATCTTGAAAATAGGGGTTGAAATGGTTTTTACGATATATCTCTTAAACTATTTATTTGATAAAAAAAATTGTTAACATTTTTTGTTGCAAATTAAATATTCTACAACTTTGGTTCAGTAACTTTTTGTCGTAGAACTATAAATAAAAAAGTTATAAGCGAAAATCTTCAAAAATTCGAGAAAAAAATATATTTTTCGATGTAACTTTTTTTATCATTTTACGAAAAAATGATATCTGACCATTATTGTAGGTCGTTTTTTGAGGAACAACTTTTATTCGCATCATTTTTTCATTAAGTCATTAGCTAAGGTTTTACAGCGCTCCGAAGTGAGTAGATACTATTTTTCAGTACTCTTAACCATACCTATATTATACGTGTGTACTAATAATATGTCATGAGTTATTGTTTTTTTTGTCATCATAACTTTTTAATTACAAATTTTGCAATATTATCAAAAATTAATTATTGACTCTTTACCACACCACCCACGAGGTAGAGTCTAGAGGCGCGTTTTTTTAAGTGTTATCCCCAATAGGCATAATCCACGGTGATTTTCTAAATTAGAACTACTCCGTCCTCAGTCGTTTCGATGGACCAGGCTGCGGCTCAGCATCTGATCGGCTTTCTATACCAGTGGAGAACTGAAGAAGGAAGGGGTGTTAATGTTGGCGGTTCATCATCAAAGTATATAATAATGGTCAGATATCATTTTTTCGTAAAATGATAAAAAAAAAGTTACATAGAAAAATATATTTTTTTCTCGAATTTTTGAAGATTTTCGCTTATAACTTTTTTATTTATAGTTCTACGACAAAAAGTTACTGAACCAAAGTTGTAGAATATTTAATTTGCAACAAAAAATGTTAACAATTTTTTTTATCAAATAAATAGTTTAAGAGATATATCGTAAAAACCATTTCAACCCCTATTTTCAAGATGGCGGCCGTGGGACAAGGGTGGCGACCCCACAAACTTGGTTTTAGCTTTATACTGACCCCCCCTACACATCAAAAAAATAAAATTGCGTCCTCTAAAAAACGCAACCCCAAATGTAACTTTTCAATGGACTAATATTCTTTTGAGAAATAAATTTCTAAAACCGTATATACTCGTATTATACATATACTAGCTGCGCCCCGCAGCGTCGCCCGCGTGCATATTTATTTATTTGTCAAATATCATATTTTTTACATATACTATTCCCGACGAAGACAAATCCAAAAACACAAAAAAATCATAAATTCGGTCCAGCCGTTCTCGAGTTTTAAATAGTGTAACTAACACGACTTTCTTTTATATATACAGGGTGTCCCATAATGAGTGGATAACCCGAAAGGTGCTTATGCGCCAAGTCAAGGCCAATCAGAAACATTTTTTATTTTTTTTCTAACTTGACCCGTTCGGAAAATATTTAATATTTTGTAAATTTGGAATTTTTTTTACCTTTGTTCACATTTTTGGTCTTTGTGCCTACAATTTAATTAATTTTTTAATTTTTACTTTTGGAATATACTAAAGAAAAATAGCTTTTTTGAACACCGTAAGAAATATTTTGGTAACTAGGACCAGTAATTTTCAAGGCAGGTTTAAAGTAGAAAATTTAAATTTTTCATATTTTTATGCGACGTTTGAGCTGTTGTGGTTAAAAAAAAAGATAAGGAAACCTAAGATGCCGGGTACTTTAAAAACATGTCCATTTCAAGAGCATCCTAAAATGATAATAAACATTGAAAATTTGTAGGGTAAAAAACTGAGATATTGCTACTTTTGTGCCAAAAGGGGCCAAAGCTAGTAAAAATAATATTGAACCAACACATCAATAAAATATCTTTTTCGGCATTCTCTTTCTAAAACGGTTACTTTGCTACTTAAAAACAGTGAGTGAAATCTCAACATCCATACAGCAATGTTTGAAAAAATTTTCAATCAGTGCGTCCTACCCAGGGGTAGGACGCACTGATTGAAAATTTGTCATCCTGATGACCTACGGAGCTGAGACGTGGCCACTCACGGTAGGGCTGCTCCACCAGTTCAAAGTCGCTCAGCGAGCTATGGAAAAAGCTATGCTCGGAGTTTCTGTGAAGGATAGGATTCGTAATGAATACATCCGACAGAGAACCAAAGTTATCGACATAGCTTAAAGAATTAGCAAGCTGAAGTGGCAGTGGGCCGGCTATATCTCATGAAGAACCGACAACCGTTGGGGTAAACGTGTTCTTCAGTAGAGACCGCGACTTGGCAAACGTAGTGTAGAACGACCTCCGGCCAGGTAGGATGACGATCTGCGAAAGCCTGCTGGCAGATGCTGGATACGTCAAGCTGAAGACAGGGCGCTATGGCGCTCATTAGGGGAGACTTATGTCCAGCTGTGGACTAATATGGGTTAATTTTTTCCGCATTGTTTTAGACTCGACTTCGAAGTTATATTAAGTTATAATAAATGAAATGAAATTAAGTTATAGTATTTAGGGAATAGGTTTTTTGTACACCAGTTCCTTCAAGTTGCCCCAGTAAAAGAAATCCAATGGATTCAAGTCCAGCTACCGCGCTGGCCACTGGGAAGCGCCACCACGCGTAACCCATCTGTTTGGATACACTGAATCTCAATAACGCCGTTCCTGAACGCCTTAGTGTACTGGACACCGGTCATTCTGTAGTTTGAATGCAGTTGGAATCTTCTTTCCAAATTCATACCACCAAATTCGTACTCATAACACAAACTCTCTTTACTTTCGTCTAGATTATTGTTTATTATTTATCAAAATATTTCCCATTTTCCAGCATGAATCAGCAAAAATAGATTTCCCTCACTATTTTTAAGAAGCAAAGTAACCATTTTAGAACGCGTTAGGCGAAAAAGATATTTTTTTGATGTGTTGGTTCAATATTATTTTTAGTAGCTTTGGCCCCTTTGGGCACAAAAGTAGCAATATCTCAGTTTTTTACCCTACAAAATTTCAACGTTTATTATCATTTTAAAATGCTCTTGAAATGGACATGTTTTTAAAGTACCTGGCATCTTAGGTTTCCTTATCTTTTTTTTTAACCACAGCAGCTCAAACTTTGCATAAAAATATGAAAAAATAAAATTTTCTACTTTAAACCTGCCTTGAAAATTACTGGTTCTAGTTACCAAAATATTTCTTACGGTGTTCAAAAAAGCTGTATATCTTTAGTATATTCCAAAAGTAAAAATTAAAAAATTATTTAAAATTTTAGGCACAAAGTCCAAAAATGTGAACAAAGGTACACATTTTTCCAAATTTACAAAATATTAAATATTTTCCGAACGGGTCAAGTTAGAAAAAAAATAAAAAATGTTTCTGATTGGCCTTGACTTGGCGCATAAGCACCTTTCGGGTTATCCACTCATTATGGGACACCCTGTATATAGATTTTAGAGGATGTGCGAATGTTTGATAAGACTTATCTACTTCACTTATAGTTAATTTGGTATGTGGATGCACTTATCAATAATACATTCTTTACCCTTCTTCCTACACATTGATTTAATACGTGTGGGATTAAAAAGTGTCCGGTTTATAAGTGTGGGATGTAGCGACATCTAGCATGATAAGAGCTGAACTAAAATGAAAAATGAAACAACAAAAATTCTGAGTGCAAAAAGTGGATCACGTGACCATTATTCCTAGATCGCGCAAGCGTTGGTTTCTGTAACATCTAGCCTATATAGAACTTTCCGACATCAACTGTCGGTCGAAAGACCCCGGGTATGTGGGCCAGATGGGCCGACCCGGTACAGGGAAGATCTTCCCCTGTAACTCTTTGGGGGAATTCCACCTTTGACCCCCAAACTGGTGACCCCGACGTGATAGCCGTCGACTACCTCGGACGATTCTTGCCGACACCCGACGACTGGATTCCTCAACACGATTCCTTCAACGACCAGCGCAGCACTCCAGCCATCAACGATCATCATCATCGTCAGCAGCAGAGCACTCCAGCCATCAATGATCATCATCATCATCAGCAGCAGCAAAAATCTACCTTCATCTCTTCTCTCTCCCTCAAGCTTACCTACCGGACCAGCATCATCCCTCAGCCTCCGCAGTTCCATCGCTGTCGCCCCGACTTCCTGGTTCTGCAGGCTCCTCCCCTCCTCGATAACGCTTCTTGGAGTTCCTCAGCGGCATCATCTGGGCATACAGTCTCGACTCACCGAAGACTCACCCGGAGCACCGCACCGCGCTTCATCCCGACTCACCGTGGACCGTCTCGACTCACCGCAGACTACAAGCGCCGCGCTTCATCCCGACTCACCGTGGATACGTCTCGACTCACCGCAGACAAGCGCTCTCCCGTCCCCAACCTGCTCATCGCACCAGTCTCGACTCACTGAAGACTACGATGAGCTAAGATGGACAACACTGGATATGTTGATATCAAAAAAGACATTATCGACCTTCGGTCTGGAAAGGGAGTGATGTAGCGACATCTAGCATGATAAGAGCTGAACTAAAATGAAAAATGAAACAACAAAAATTCTGAGTGCAAAAAGTGGATCACGTGACCATTATTCCTAGATCGCGCAAGCGTTGGTTTCTGTAACATCTAGCCTATATAGAACTTTCCGACATCAACTGTCGGTCGAAAGACCCCGGGTATGTGGGCCAGATGGGCCGACCCGGTACAGGGAAGATCTTCCCCTGTAACTCTTTGGGGGAATTCCACCTTTGACCCCCAAATGGGATCAATGAGAATGGGATTAATAATTATGGGATGAATGTGTGTGGGATAAAAAATGTGGGATTAAAGTGTGGTGTTAATAAGTGTAGGTTAAATCTATGGTATCAGTGAGAGTGGGATAAATAAGTGTGGGATTAAAGAGTGTAGGATTTATGATTTACTAGCGATCCGCCCCGGCTTCACACGGTTTTATTATACGTAAAAACCTTCCTCTTGAATCACTCTATCTATTAAAAAAACCGCATCAAAATCCGTTGCGTAGTTTTAAAGATTTAAGCGTTCAAAGGGACATAATGACATAGGGACAGAGAAAGCGACTTTATTTTATACTATGTAGTGATAATTGTGGGATTAATCTGTGGGGTTAAAAAGTGTGGTATTAATGTGTAGGATTAATGCATGTGGGATTAAAACGATAATTAATCCCACACTCATTAAATGTGTGAATGTATGGATATTTTCACTTTTTCACGCCAAAGCTACTGAACGGATCGAGCTCAAATTATGACTTTACGTAGTTCTAAGCCTGGAATAAAACATAGGCTACTTTAAATTACATAAATCAATTCCGAAGGGTTTAAAAAACTAGAGTAAAATAATATAATTATTTGTAAATGTGATTGATTATGTAACTGACCCATTTCTTGGTTCCGTTGGCTGTACGGAACCCGTAGTAACTCTGGCCTGTCATTCGCTTTTCCTTTTCTTGTTGACGGAGCTCGCTTTTAAGAGGGGTTTCTTGGCTTTTCTAAAAATAAATAATGTAATTTATTAAACAGATTAGAATTTTAATTATTCTAGTTGCTACTAAAATATCTTTACATTTGTTTCTTGTCAGTCATGCGTGAATCATGATATAGACAAAATATATAAAAAAGTATTCAAATTATTTGATGACCTAAGTGGCACAGTGGGCGAAGGTCCGTCTACGACGCAGGAGGTTGCGGGTTCATTTCCCGCCTCGGAACAAATGTTAATACGATTTGTTAATATTTGTTCTGGGTGTTATAAATAAATAATTATCTATGTAGGTTTAATAAATAAACTATTTCTATAATTAGATATAAAACTTAATAAAACTATATAAAACTTTATAATAAATAATAACTTTATAAGATGTGAAGGAAACAGAATAGCGATAGAATTCTATGAATAGAGGTAAGCTTGAAGGGAGGCCTTAGCGCTATGAGTGATCTCTTCAAGGAACACTTAAGATGAACAAGACATGAAAGAATAACGCAAGAAGCGTTGCAAAGTATGTTGACCTCCAGCGCGTCAGAGGTAGTCAACATTTTCTTGGTAATAAAACAAAAAAATGCACAATTTTACCAGGACCATACAAGCAAAGACAGGGCGCTATGGTGGCTCATTAAGGGAGGCCTATGTCCAGCAGTGGACTAATATAGGCTGGTGATGATGATGCAAGCAAAGCAGCAGACAATAGCATAAGCAGGTATTCAATACCGCGAATGTACATAAAGTCAATAAATATTTAGCTTTATGATAAGTTAACTCACCAAGATGATTCTTTCTTGACATTCGCAGTTTTGAGTTTCTTCGAAGCACACACACAGATAAAATCAAGTTCTTCTTTAAAATTTTCAAAAATATCGACGATTTTTTTTATTTAAGCACACATACCCACAGCACAACACAAGGAAAACGAGGTATGATCTAACTATTCGATTAAGGCTACTTTTTAATTCAAAAAGAGTGGACGTAATAGGGCATGAAAGTTGGATGGAATTTTCGTAATTTTTGTAGCTAGAAGCTTGTTCCTTATTTTATTGTATTTAGCCCATGTTGTGCATGTATTTTTTGATGGTACGTATGTACTTACTTTATTTTATCTATTATTCTTGTATTTTGTTTTTTTTTTCTTGGGTAAATAAATGAATTTATTATTATTATTTATTATTATATAACTTATTTCTTAGGCTTTTTCGTTTATTTATCCCATGTAAAAATATATGACATTCACAATTTGAAAAAAAATACCCTTAAAGCCGCAACACTGAAGCCGTGTCCGGGTCGAAGACAAAGGCGTGCGGTTGTATCCTATTGCACCGCGGCGCCACCGCCTCCAGTGTATGTGTAGTCTTTCATATGATTCAATAGGATACAACTCACACAGCCCGGTAAGGCGGCCATTAAACGGTCAATTATATTGCGCAATATTGCAAATTGTGCAATAATATTGACCGTTTAGGGTTAATATTAAACTCGTTTGGTATCAGAGCGCCTTTCAATCTTATTGTACAATAAAAATATTCTACATTTTTATTGTAGGTCTAGGGGCCGCCTAACAGCTTTTAAAGTTAAAATAAATTTGAAGGATAAAAGTTTGTCTGGAAATATGCAAGTTTTATGTGACTTTCCAAAACATTCCTACATAAAAATATCTATGTTCCTACTTTGTAATTTTATTTGTTTTATATTGTTCTACACACACTACACAATCAAATGCGAGCAAACTTTTACAAAGCATTATTATCTGTTTTATTTTTAATCTTCCCAATACGCACCTTCTAAGTAACTGTATATTACGGAAGAGCGGAACCCTCTAACACAGGTATTTCTTTACTCAAAAGAGGGTTCCAAACCCAAGCTATGTTAATTAATTTAAGTTTACTGTAATAATATTTTGTATTTGTATTGTATTGTTCTGTTGTGCTAAATAAATATCTATCTATTTAATTTTGTATGTGTTATTATTTGTTTTCAGGGGTAAAGCGTTATGACAACGTACCTTTTCTTTCGCCTGAGTCTTGCAGAACATTTCGTAATCGATGAGGTGTGAAATGGTTGCGTTTTCAGAGCACACGGCGCATTGCGCGCTCCTAGGACGAAGTTTAACTGGAAAGCACAGATAAATTAGTTACAATAGAAAATAGATTTAGTGTAAGTAACCCAGAACACGACAAATAGATTTAAATTTATTAATAACTAGCGACCCGCCCCGGCTTCGCACGGTTTTATTATACGTAGAAAACTTCCTTTTGAATCACTCTATCTATTAAAAAAAACCGCATCTAAATCCGTTGCGTAGTTTTAAAGACTTAAGCGGGACCCCTCGCGTGAGCGAGCGGTGGCAAAAAAGACAATGTTTTTTTTTTGCTATTTTTCGTTACTTTCGATTTATTTTGAATTATCGATTGTTTTCTCAAATATTTTTGTTTATCCCTAAAGTTAAATATATATACGATGGGTACACCGTGACAGATTTTCGAATTAAGGTGTTTATCATGCCTAAAAATCCTTTGAAAATTACTAATTTAGTGTGAAAATATGGTAAATTAGTTTCGCTCTCATTTAATTATGATAACGTTTTTTGAAAATCTAAAAAGCTGCACCCGTAGCTTTTTGTTATCCTATTATGTATGCAAAATTTCATTGAAATCGAGCGGGTACTTTCCAAATGAAACGAAAGCAACGTTTGTATGGGGGCTCGGGTGTTCACACCAACCTTAATCCGTTTATCTGAACTCTATTGTTTTAAATAAAATTGCGAAAGAGGTAGGTACCTAGATAAGAAAGCGATCTGGTTTTTGTCAAAAACCATTTTGGTCGGACGGCTCGTTTGAGGATGTATAAAATAATGTATTTTAAGAAAATAAATTGGAACAAGAACCTTAAAATAATGTCTATTATTTGTTAAATACCTACATAATCAGATCATACTCATAATAATCATAAATATGAAATTTCACAGTGAAAAATTACTTATTTAAATCAAAAACACTTTTTCGTCGACTGTCCCACAAATGACGTTTATTCTGACGAAATCGGCTGCTATAACTTAATTGAAAATCGGGTGCATCCACCACGAGGGCTTCACACACCGGGGGCAACCCGAACACACGAACCCGTTTTATTTTTTTTAAAACTCACCAGTTCTGAAGGTCATGTCTTCACCGTCAAATATGAGCATCCTTTCGACCAGCAGTTGCGTTTGTGTGTGTCCGACTATGTACTTAATAGCTTCTAAGGCTTGCAATGCACCTGTTAAAATATATTACACTTAGATAATTCGATTGATACATAAACATCACCAGTGGCGCAGCGGTAGAACGTCCTGATCAGTGAGATATATAAATTGCACGCACCGCCCTTTTTTGAAGAACAAAGATAGTCTGAATATCAGCTGCCTGTCCCCATAGCAAAATACCATAAGACATAATACTATGGAAGTAACTATAATAAACTAACCTAGCTGTGTCCTGATCAGTGAGATGTCTAATTGTTCTCACTGCATAAGCTGCTGAACTAAGCCTACCCGCGAGAGCATCAATTTGCGGTTGCCATTGAAGAGATGAATCAATATGCAACCCCAAGAATACAGTAGAGTCTACGAAGTGAACAATCTCATTATTTAACATGATTTGAGTTGGGAGTTCTCTAACATTTGGTAACATGAATTTTATACATTTTGTTTTTTTAGCATTAAGTAACAGGTTTTTGGCGGTAAACCAATTTAGTATTTGTGACAGCGAATTATTTACATCTTCTAAATTATATTTATTTCTGTCTACTTTAAAAATTAGTGAAGTATCATCAGCAAATACCTAAGACTATATCACAAAGATCTTTTGCTAGAAAGGGGAGGTCATTTACATATACAAAAATAAAAAGGGACCTAATATTGAACTTTGGGGTACGCCTAATTCAATTTTTGAGCCCGTAGATCTTTCTTTACCAACATCTACTTTTTGAACTCTATCAGATAAATATGATTTCATAAGATCCAGTGCTTTTTTCTTAATTCCATAATGTTTTAGTTTCTCAATTAATGTACTATGATCCACACAGTCAAAAGCCTTACAAAGGTCACAGAATACACCAATAGCGTTTTTGGCTTTATCCCAGGCCTCCAATATATGCCTTAATAGAACTTTACCAGCATCGGTTGTTGATCTACCCTTGGTGAAGCCGAATTGGTTTTCATGGAATAACCTATCAAGGTTGAAGTGAGAAGTCAGGTGGATGAGAATATTTTTTTCAAAAACTTTACTCATAACAGGAAGTATTGAAATTGGTCTGTAGTTGGCCGGATCAGTGTGACTACCAGATTTATAAAGAGGAACCAGCTTACTATATTTCATGAGATCAGGAAAAATTCCTGCGTCGACACAGCTATTGAAAATATAGGCCAAACAAGGAGCCATTTCCTTAATAATTCAACTTAATACTTTGGTGGATATACCCCAGAGATCCTTAGTATTTTTAATGTTAATTGAAATACTGAGGATCTCCATTCTGTAATATTGTCTAGTACCTACCTATAAAACCTGGCAGGGGCCCGGCGACGCCGTTGGCAGAGCAACTGCCGACTGCCTCGGGGGCCGGCGGCGTCGGGAACAAGCAGCGGTAGCATGGACCCCTGTACATACCATTCTGTAATATTGTCTAGTACCTACCTATAACACCCGGCAGGGGCCCGGCGACGCCGTTGGCAGAGCAACTGCCGACTGCCTCGGGGGCCGGCGGCGTCGGGAACAAGCAGCGGTAGCATGGACCCCTGTACATACCATTCTGTAACAATAAACTTGGCGGTTATCATCTTTGGGTGTATTGTGCCCCGAGGGTGACAACCGATATGTCTGGCTGGGATACATATAGCCTAGAGTGACAACTGATATGTGTGGCTGGGCTACACGTAGCCGAGAGTGACTACCGATATGTCTGGATGGGCTACACATAGCCGAGAGTGACAACCGATATGTCTGCCTGGGATACATATAGCCGAGAGTGACAACCGATATGTCTGGCTGGGCTACACATAGCCGAGAGTGACAACCGATATGTCTGGCTGGGCTACATATAGCCGAGAGTGACAACCGATATGTCTGGATGGGCTACACATAGCCGAGGGTGACAATCGATATGTCTGCCTGGGATACATATAGCCGAGAGTCACTACCGATATGTCTGCCTGGGCCACACATAGCCGAGAGTGACAACCGATATGTCTACCTGGGCTGCACATAGCCGAGAGTGACCACCGATATGTCCGCCTGGGCTAAACATATCCAAGAGTGACAACCGATGTCTGGCTGAGCTATACATTAGCGAGAGTGACAAACGATATGTCTGGCTGGGCTACAAATAGCCGAGAGTGACAACCGTTATCTATGGGCTACATAGCAGTTATCACCCTTGGATCCCCTTTAGATTAATACTCTTTAAGGGCCTCTGTGATATTGGCTACTTCATTGAGTGGAGTATCGAGTGAATATTTATTTGTCTGCAATATAAAAACCCCAGTTTTTGTTGTTGTCTCGTTGTCGAACTTGAAATCGATTATCAGCTAAATTCAAATGTCAACCGCTGGTACAATCGAAGTACAGGCTAAGTTTTAAATATCAAAAATTAATCGATCATGATTATCAGTCGAGCTGAAGACAGGGCGCTATGGCGCTCATTAGGGGAGGCCTATGTCCAGCAGTGGACTAATATAGGCTGATGATGATGATTATGATTATCAGTGGAGTTAGACAATAAGGCCCCTGGTATTGAAACAGGCTATAATAGATCACATTTGATGCTTTTGGAGTCAGTTGTTAATTAAAATCAATATTTTTGTACTAACCGGTTCATTATGGTTGTCATACGCTCTGTATCCGTAAATCGTAAGTTGCCCTTCCATTTTCAGTGCACTTCCAGATAAAAGTGGTAACTGAAAATATTATTTTGGATTAACAAATTTGTATACATCAGCCAAACTCGATGTAGAATGTTTGTAAACAAACCGCCCATACTTAACCTAAAATACACTATGTTGCCGCGCCTTTTTATACGAAATTTACATTACTTGTCGATTAAAGATCCTTCACTAAATAATTCGTACTCTCATATCTAAAATTCGACGCCAAGCAAGTGAATTTTAGTTTTTTGAGTCGTGGTTTGTTTTCAAACATTCTACATTGAATTTGGCTAGTGTATAGGTATATATAGTAGTAGGTATAGGTGAGTGAAAATTACAAATGCCTGGTCAAGATGATCATTAGTATTGACGAATTTTTAATTTTTTTTTTGATATACGAAAACAGAGGTTGTCGGCCACCAAAGGCAATTTTATTACTCTACCTAAACTAGACAAAATAAAACTATGTACTACAGATGCATTGATAAAAGCTTATGATAGGTTTAACAAACTGTACAAGTGAATTTAGGAAATTCTTTTGTTTAACGGAATTATATGATAAAATAAGTGGAGCGCCATTTAAGGTGCTTTTTGCGCCTCAATATATTTTGTATCAACAACAGCCATCGTTTGACCACAATCTCTAAACGACAAAGGTCTAGCTTTGGAAAAAACATTTATAATAATACTAGCGACCCGCCCCGGCTTCGCACGGTTTTATTATACGTATAAACCTTCCTCTTGAATCACTCTATCTATTTAAAAAAACCGCATCAAAATCCGTTGCGTAGTTTTAAAGATTTAAGCGTTCAAAGGGACATAGGGACAGAGAAAGCGACTTTATTTTATACTATGTAGTGATTTTTAGTTCTTTGTCCTCACTGTTCACTGTTTTCATTTATTACCTTATTGAGAACACAGAGATCGTTCAGCAAGTACCTAGTAGGCACATTGTCGGTACAGTCGAGTACAACGTCGTATTGTGACGCGATCTGAGCAGCGTTTTGTGAGCACAACTGTACATTGTATGGGGTCACTTTGATTCTCGAGTTTATGCTGGAACAAAGATATTATAAAATTAATTAATAATGCTGGATAACACAGCATCATCTAGCCCTAAGCTAAGCGGAGCTTGTGTTATGCTACTGCTCCACCTGCGTTAACGTTAGCGTTGATAATTGCCAACTACGCGTCAAATAAGGCATTAAAAATGCGAGTTAACTATATTTAAGGTTACAACGCCGTTAATTGTTAATTCGCTTGAAGTAATGCGTTAACATACAAGATGGAGGTTGAAGCAGCTACACTAGTTGCAACAATGAGTGTGATAAATTATTTATGCATTTATGCAATTTTTATGGGAAACGACAAAGACTGGATGATACATCGCCACGCATCTTTAAGTGCTGAGCGATTTTTATGTGATTGCAGCTTTGGATTCCAGAGGCACGGTTCTGTTTGTAATAACTCCAGAAATTCCAATACTTATTCGTTTGACCACTCCATTTTCATTCTTTCCGCTAAAAACCAAACATAAACACGTCCTTGCACTACGCGTGCGGCGCGTGGATTGAGACGGTGTTAATGTAGCCAACGTCGCTTAGCGCGCTAAACTACGCGTCAAAACCCTTTGATGTATAGAAAAAACCGACACCCGAGCTATCGCCTAACGTGTAATGCCATTAGTAATGCCGTTTGACAATTAACACGCTAAAGTGTTGGCCACATCTACGTAACGACTTAGTTAACACGCTAAATAAAGCGTTAGGACGCAGGTGGAGCAGTAGCATTATGGGTACTAGATGACAATACGTTACATAGATGGATATTTTTGTGTACATACAGAATTCACAATAAATTCAATTAAAATGTTTGCATATTATACAAAAATGTGTCCCAAGGAATCGAACCCGCAACCTTCGCCCACCACGCCACATCGGTTCTCAAAATATTATAAAAGCGAAAGTTTGTATGGATGGATGTTTTTTCCTGTTTTACTTAAAACTACTGAACTGATCGAGCTGACATTTAGAACTGACGTAGTTTTAGGATTGGAATAACACATAGGCTACTTTTCATACCATAAATCAGTTAATTCATCAGTCTATTAATCAGGGATAGAACTCGAGATGTTTCCATGGAACTACGCGTACGAAACTGCGGGCAGATACTAGTCGTCTCTAAAGCGCAAGAAGCTGCCTAGGTAAGTAACCTAAGTTTCCTTTTAGTTCCGGCTTCCCTTTTATGAATTTTCACCCTTCGCCACTGATAGGTTATAATTAGGGATGCAACGATATTTCTATTACGATACCGATACGAATGACGAATGCATCGTAAAAGCGATTACGATAACGAATACAAAGCTAAATCAAAACTTGATTACAACATAAACATATGTAGGTACGTGCTACTACAATTTCAATATCGAATATCGATTATCGAGTAGGTAGAGTTATTTTATTACTATTTATATTATCCCTATACCTAGGTTGTTTTTAAACAATACAGTAAAATAAAATGTTTTAAATACTAACGTGACTAAGGTGTAAAAATTTGATTACAGGCTAAGAAATTTTAAATTATATTCCTTACAAGTATGAATAATTAACAATTAGTATTATGTAATAGTAGTAAGAATAACGAATGCGATAACGATTATCGCCATCAGTATCTTTGCATCTCTAGTTATTAATGCTGTATGCTGATATCTCACATATGTATATATGTAAGTAGTATATTGTATAGGTATATTATTTTAATTTTCTGATATTTTCCCTGTTCGCATATTAAGTTTTAATTAGGTATCTATTATTTTATTTATTATTAGGTATCTATTATTTTATTTTTGTTATTGTAATTTTTTACTACCCCTGCCTTTCTTAAATTCACATAATTCTTTCCATCCAAAGGTTGCCTGGAAGGGATCGCTTCTAAGCGATAAGGCCGCCCATTGTACTTGTATTTTATTATGTTTTTTGTAATGTTTTTTCTGGTGTACAATCAAGAATTTTTGTATTGTATTGTATTGTATCTCACCTACGCAAGCTATTCGCCGCGGATTCCGCCTTGCTCATGAACTGATCCTTCTCGCTATGCAGAAACTGACGGTGAATGTTTGTAACGTCCACCGTGTCATAGTCTACGATGCCGATTTCACCTGGAATATATCATAGGTTTTTTATTAAAGAAAATTACAATCAAGATGTTGAAAAAATTAAAATTAGTACAATTGAAACTATTGAGCTAACTGCAGACGGTTGCATTATGTTAATCAAATTACTAAGGTTTATCACTACATACTATGTAGTGATATGAGAGAAAGCGACTTTGTTTTATACTATGTAGTACATAGTATAAAACAACGCCCCGGCTTCACACGGTTTTATTATACACTAGCTGGTACCCGCGACTTCGTCTGCGCATGATTAGTATTTGGAGTACTCGCGATTTTACTTGCGTAATTCCCTTTCCCGTGGGATTTTCGAGATAAAATAAAGCCTATTTCTTATTCCAGCTTATAATCTATCTCTGTGCCATTTCATCCAGATCCGTTCAGCAGTTTTTGCGTGAAAGAGTAACAAACATCCATCCATCTATCCATTCATACTTAAAAACTTTCGCGTTTATCAGTTCAATTCAGTTTGATTCCCCTGGGCTATACGGGTTTTCAACAACCAAACTGAATTCCGGGATAAAATGTCTCCCATGTCCAATCGTCCCGAGTTCCATTCGAATTCATTCAATTCCATCGTGATGCGTGGTTAAAGAATTTTTCTTTCACCCTCTCTCCCAGGGGAACCTTACTGAATTCCGGGATAAAAAGTATCCCATGTCCTTCCTTGTACTATGAACTCAAATCGTCCCGAGTTTCATTCCAACTCATTCAGTAGTTTCGGCGTGATGCGTGGTTAAAGAATTTTTCGTTCACACTCTCTCCCAGGGGAACGTTACTGAATTCCGGGATAAAAAGTATCCTATGTCCTTCCTCGTAGTATGATCTATAATCATGCCGAGTTTCATTTCAATCCATCAAGTAGTTTCGGCGTGATGCGCGTTTACGATACAGACAGACAGACAGACAGACAGACAGACAAACAGACAGACAGACAGACAGACATGAATGAAAAAAATTACAGTTTTGGCTTGAGTATCGATAATAGAGTGCCCTCCAAAAAAAATTTTCAAAATATCTTCAATGTACAGAATTTGACCTGTTACAGTTTTATTATAAGTATAGATATAAACCTTCCTCTTGTATCACTCTATCTATTAAAAAAAAGCGCATCAAAATCCGTTGTGTAGTTTTAAAGATTTAAACAGTCAAAGGGACATAATGATATAGGGACATAGGGACAGAAAAAGCGACTTTGTTTTATACTATGTAGTGATTTAGCTTAGGTGGTAATTAGCTTAAAGGTAAGTACATGTACCCTGTTAGGGCGCAGCAATTGGTAATAATTGCTCAAATTATGAAAATATAGGTAATGTCAGTTACAAGAATCGTAGGTAATAAAAATAATATGTGTAAATAGTTTATTGAATTCATTATTGAACAGATTTATCATTTAAAAATTCGTCAACGGAGTAGTAACATTTATGTATCTATGTATGTAATTTTATGTTTTAAATATATCAGTACCCATAACACAAGCTCTGCTTAGCTCGGGGCTAGATGATGCAGTGTGATTATCCTGCATTATCACTACATAGTATAAAACAAAGTCGCTTTTTCTGTCCCTATATCATTATGTCCCTTAGACTGATTATATCTTTAAAACTACACAACAGATTTTGATGCGGTTTTTTTTAATAGATAGAGTGATTCAAGAGGAAGGTTTATATGTATAATGAAACCGTGCGAAGCCGGGGCGGGTCGCTAGTTTATTTATAAAGCATACATTTGTACTAATTTTGTAATTAATGAAAATTGTGGCCCTTTAAAAAGCAGGCAAGTTTTATAAATTGTAACTTTTGGCTCTTCCGTCTCAATAGGTTGCCGACCTCTGATGTAGATGATGCTGTGAGGGTTGCATTATTAACTAACTAGCGACCCGCCACGGCTTGACATGGTTTTATTATACGTATAAACATTCCTCTTGAATCACTCTATCTATTAAAAAAAAACGCATCAAAATCCGTGGCGTAGTTTTAAAGATTTAAGCATACATAGGGATATAGGGACAGAGAGACTAATTTATGAATTTTATGACGTGTCCAAGTGTCCTGTAAGGTCTTAAGGAAATAAAGCATTTTGACTTTGACTTTGAAACGACTTTGTTTTAATGTAGTGATATCTCTTAACCATCTTAACCTCCGCAATGCTGGGCCGCATTTTTAAAGTTTAACATTTGACACGAAGTGAGGCCTTAGCTCAGCAGTGGGACAGTACAGGCTAAGAAAAAAAATAACTTTTGACACATCTATGCGCTTATTTCGTAAAGCTACAGATATAATGTTGATTTCTGTGTATCTTGTCCAAGTAGGTAGGTAGGTACTTACCCACCCCCGCCCCCGCTAGGTACACCCCCGCGGGACAGCCCAGCCCCCCCGCGCCCACTATCAACACTCTAGCAGCACACAGCTTTGCTTGTCCATTGACACCGATCTCGGGGAGAAGGATCTGACGGCTGTATCTGGAATTGTATAAAACAGTTTTACGAACCGATGTGGCGCGGTGGGCGAAGGTCCGCCTGCGACGCAGGAGGTTGCGGGTCGATTCCCGCCTCGGAGCAAATTTGTGCATGATCTGCAGAAATTTGTTTCATTGGTCTGGGTGTTTAATATGAAAACTAAGCATTCAAAGGGACATAGGGATATAGGGACATAGGGACAGAAAAAGCGACTTTGTTTTATACTATGTAGTGATTTGTTAATGTGAATATTTAGTACCTTTTTAGGCCATTAAAAGGGCTTTCTTATGTCAGTTTTGTTTCATAAGTCTTTTTTTTTTTCAAAACTGACCTAAGAAAGCCCTTTTAATGGCTTTCGTAATTTGAAATTGTATGGAAAGGACGCGCGCGATGGCCATTGAAATGGCGCAAGAATATCAATTTGGATGGGCGGTTTTAGCGTAATAGCACAGCTAGTCTAGATGATGCTGTGATGGATTATCCAATTCATTTATTGAGCCAGATATAAAGCGTGGTAATGCAGCCAGTGTCTTGGGGACGCACAGACTGGTATTGACATGGATCAATTGAGCTACCTTTAGACTGTTTGCCGTCTACAGTTAGCTCAATGGTTTCAATTGTATATATTAGTTGTAATTTTTCTATTCCTTGCTTGTAATTTTCTTTGTTAATAAAGATTCCTATCAATTCATTTATTTATTACTAGATGCGCACCGCCGCTTCGCCCGCCTGGAACTTTATTAGTCGAATTTCAGAAACTTATTGCTCGCCTCCTAGTGGTAGTTACACTTTTTACTTTGCAGTTTTTAAATGACTAGTGACCCGCCCCGGCTTCGGACGGTTTTATTATAGGTACGTATAAACCTTCCTCTTGAATCACTCTATCTATTAAAAAAACCGCATCAAAATCCATTGCGTAGTTTTAAAGATTTAAGCATTCAAAGGGTCATAGGGATATAGGGACATAGGGACAGAAAAAGCGACTTTGTTTTATACTATGTGATAATGATACCGAGTTTTGAGTGAATCAAAACCCAGAAATAATAATTTTCCATACAAACATTGTTAAAAATTATTTATCACCCTCAGAGGTTAAAATTTTAATACCCCATTTGTTATTCTAGGTCCTAAACTATCTACATACCAAATTTAATTTAAATAACTGAAGTAGTTACGGAGATTACTTTAAACAAACATTCACACAGACTTTCCCATTTATTATACAGTAGAAACTCGATTATCCGGCCCTCAGTTATACGGATTCGCGATTATACGGACTACCGACCGCGACCAATAAAATAAAAAACTACAAGTCGAATTTGTGCAAGCATGAACGTCTCAGAACTAGACCCGCACGCGCTGCCCACGCGTTTCGTTATTGTTTTAGTTAGTAAGCAATAATAAATGTTAGGTATTCTACCTACCTACATATTTAAAAATGTTAAAGATAAAAAATATAAATAAAAAACATATGAGAGTGTGATTATCGCTGAAATAAAAAAAAAGTTATTGAATTATTAAAAAAATCAGAAACCGGCCGGTCGTTTGTTAGCTGATAAGTTTGGTGTAGGTACATCTACGATAAGTGATATTAAGATGAATACCTAATAAATTTTGCTGTACACCTGCAAATTCGATACTACTAAACACGGGTGTTAACATCGGAAAATGATGATGAAACCGAAAATTAACTTTAGAAGAGGCTTTACATTGTTGATTATTACAAAAAACATTCAATTGGGCAACTGATATCTGATACTTTGTTGTTGTGTTTTGCTTATTTGTTTAATTTGTGTAAAAGACTTAGGTACAGTTCAATAAATAACTAGATGGTGATAAAACGTTTGTGGCAAGTAACGGTTGGTTGTATGGATTTAAATCTCGTCGTGGAATTCGGGAGTAGAAAATACAAGGTAAAAAAATATCCGGTAATGTAGTCATATGCAGCAAACATTATTATGACTTGGATTTTGTTTATTATACTACTGATGAAAGTGCCTTCAAAATCATTAAATATTTATGCACAAAAGCTATTCTTCATACATTCGATTATCCGAATGCTTATCAACATCAATTGGTCCGGTTAATAAGGAAGTTTCCGATTTTTTTATTTATATGTAAAAAAATAATACTATACTTGCAATAAAGCCCACTGAAATTTTTTTTCAATTATCTTCATAAATGACGAAGTTATGGGTCGTTATCGCCTTTCGTTCAGATTTGTCGATTTGGCGATAATGTTTTTTTTTTTTTCTTTTCGTTGCTAAATTACATTTATAGATCTAGATACGTATCCAGATATAAATATATGAAAGGCACCTTCCTAAGTCAAACTCGTTTTTACTAAGGCGATGGAAAGTAATGAACGTGTAGAGGGTAATGAAAATGGCCTGGAGAGTAATGAAAACGTATGGAGGGCGATGAAATTATCAAAAATATTGTAACCAAGCCATATGGGTAAACTATTGTTTATAACAAATAAATGGTTTAGTGGTTCAGTAAAAGCCAAAAATATATAGGAATCAGTCTTTTGATAATTTTAACCAACATTAATATTTTAATATGTTACTTTAAAAGGACACGATGAGCCTCCTGACCTCCTTAGTTCAGATCTTACAGCTGATAAAATTAAATGCTTCAGTACAAAATAAAGACTTTAACTAGATAAAATTAGTCATTAACAAATATACAACTTTTCAACGCTTAAGAACAATGTAGATACTTAAATTTCAAAATAGATCATCATCATCAGCCCATATTAGTCCACTGCTGGACATAGGCCTCCCCTAATGAGCGCCATAGCGCCCTGTCTTTAGCTTGACGTATCCAGCATCTGCCAGCAGTCTTTCGCAGATCAGGTGGGTCATCCCGCCTGGCCAGAGGGCGCCCTACACTACCATTATCAAGTCGCGATCTCTACTCAAGAACACGTTTACCCCAACGGTTATCGGTTCTTCGCGAGATATGGCCGGCCCACTGCCACTTCAGCCCAAGTTTCGACGGAGTCAAAGGCCTTCTCATAGTCCACAAAAGTGAGACACAGGGGCTGATTATACTCTTCGGACTTCTTTATAATCTGCCGCACTGGGTGAATGTGGTCTATAGTGCCATATCCTCCGGGGAACCCGGCCTGTTCTGGTGGCTGAAACTCGTCGTGTCTCCTGGCGAGACGATTCGTGACCACTCGCGAGAACAGCTTATAGACGGGGCTCAGGAGTGTGATGGGTCTATAGTTTTAAAGGAGGGTTTTATCACCCTTCTAAAAAATAGCACCACCAAACTCCCGCTCCACGCCTTAGGAGTTCTTCACAGTGGGAACTGTGAAGGACGGCATTAAAGAGGTTCTGTAGCTCCTGTATAACGGGGCTCCTTCCGCCTTCAGAAGCTCTGAAGTAATACCGTTCTCACCGGGGGCTTTTCCATTTATAAGCTGCCTCAGAGCTAACACGATTTCTTCTTGACTGAAATCTGGCAGTTCGTCGGTATAGTGGCGTATCAGAGTGGCTCTAGAATCATGGTCATCTCGTCGGGAATGAGGGGCATGTGCAGTGTAAAAACGGCCATAGAAATCTTCTATCTCGGCTGAGATCTCTGGCTTCGACCAAACGGTCCTCCCGTCGTGCGTTTTAAGTTTCATCAGGTGGCTCGTGCCAACGTGCCAAGCTGCTGAGTGAATACTTTGGATCCTCGGCTTCACTCTATCGCTTCTTCAATGAGGCGTGTGTTGGAGCTCCGAAGGTCGCGCCGTACCATTTTCGCGATTCGCTTGTTCAGGTCTGACCTCTGACAAAGACACTTGGGTGGTTTCCCGTCTTTTTGTCATCAGATCCAGAGTCACATCCGAGAGTTTGGACTTCCTGCCAGAAACTTGCTTACTGCAGAACTTAATGCCCTCGTCCCTCAACGTTTTGACCAGATTGCGTAGGCTCTCGTCAGCTGCTGAAACTTTTCGGTACCCGCCATGATTTGGATTGGATTAGGCCGGAGCGTGGACTTCATCAGATGGTTTCTTTCAAGCTTTAAGTTGATATTCAGAGTGCCTTGGAGGATTCGGTGATCAGATCCGGTATTGAACCTGTTGATCACTGAAACATCTCTGAATATGTGCTTGCTATCCGTCATGATGAAGTCGATCTAATTTTTTGTCACAGTGTTGGGGCTTTGCCATGTCGACTTCCGCTGGGGCTATTTCTTAAAGAAGGAGTTCATTAAGAAAAGCCTCTCTTTTGCTGGTATACACAGCTTTTGAGTTTTAATTTCAGTTTCGCCTTCTGCATTTTTAATATTATGAACCTTTCTATAATTCGCTGGTGGTTGGTAAAATTTGCAATCTTGTTTTTTATGTCCTTGCTTTCCATAGTCGTAACACTCGAAACTGAATGTATGGTAATTCTAAAACATCTTGGTTTTTCTAATTTTATTTTCTGATGATGATAGACAGCTAGAGTCAATCAAGTACAAGGTTACCTATTTTATTCTACCTATTTTATTCTATCTTTTAAAAATGCATGCAGGTACTATTTTCAACATCGATAACATTTCATATTTCTCCACGTATTTTCATTATCATCTAGTGATATTTTAAAACAAATCATTCCTATCCAAACGCTTTCATTACCATCCACTATATTTTTCTTAAAAATGGAGAGTAATGAATTGGAGAGGAATGAGTATTTGCCCTTTATCCTAAGATTATTTTAATTATGCGCCTTCCAAAAATCTATTAAATATAACATAAAACAGTACAATGACAAAGATCAAAATTAGATATCAAAGAAACAAACAAAAAAAAAACTTTCCTTGAAAATCACTGGACGGTGATGATGTTTAATCGTGACAAAGTACTCTCCATGATACGATATTCTAATTTATTTCTTAACAGCATGACATATCTTGCTGCACCAAGGTGTGGCGACGACTGGTTGATGGCAGGATACGCGGGACAGTACCTAGTCACTGTACACGGCCGAACTCGGGAAAAATGTTGATTTCCGACAGCTCGGATGGAAATGACGTTTTTTTTTTGACAAAAATAAAACTTCGATTATCGCGGGGTTCCAACCGCTTTAAAAACAAACAAGCTTTTTAAAATGATTCTTTGATTATTTTTTTATGTAAAAAGAAGAATGTTTTTGAAGTTTTATGAACATAAAGTGGAAAAAAAATGTATTTTATTTACTGATGGGGCATTTGGAAAGGGAGAGGAATGAGATTTCAGCATGTTTTTTCTCAGCAATTTCTTTATACAACCATATAGCCCTTTGGTGTTCAGTACCATTAATGCTTGATTAGGCTTTAATATTTCCTTATACTTAGTTTTTAAATAAACTCTAAAGACATACGAGTTATGGCCTTGGAAACGTAATTTGAACGAAACGCGATAACGACCCTTATGATACTTTTCCCGTCCGCTTTAAAACTTCTCGGCGCGCGGCCGCTCAACAACGTCATGACGTCATAACTCCGCTCGAGTCTAGTAGTTTCTATGCGCGGTAACCTCAAACAAATCTAAAATACTAAATCAAGACGGAACGGATATTTATTACCGTTGTGGAATCTGTGCAGGACAACGTTTACATAGTTTTAATATACCTAGCTTGTATTTTTCTTAAGATTTGGTTACCTATACCATAAGAATAAGTAGGTATAGTTATTATTTATTCTTATGCCTATACCTAGAGTTCAAAATCTTACCTACATAATTTTCAGTTATCAATGTTATCATCAATCATCATACCCAGAATAGAGTAGGTAGTACCTATACCTACCTACGCGATATCTCTACAACGATCTGTTTGTTATACCTACCTAGATCAATTTATGTACCTACCTTCCTTTGTGTTAATAAGGGTTATTTTCTTCGCCTTGATAGTCGAACATTGAAGAGCTTTTGGGAATGAGCAGAAATCCAAAGAATAATCCAGTATCTTATGAACGTTCTAGTCTAGACTTTCAAGCATAGGTAGGTATGCCAAGGTTCTCGAACGAATCGAAAAGAAGAACAGAGTCAAGTGGGAATGACAGAGATAGATATAGCTTCCGGAAAACATTGGAAATAAAAGACAAGAACGGCGTAGGTTAAATGTAAGGGATAGAGTTATTTCTAGGATTGCAACGAAAAATCTATTTGGCAGTAGGTATACCGAATATTCGGCGAGCCCCCTGATCGAATAGCCGAATATTAGGCAAAAGTATACGGCCGGATTTTAGCGTCGAAACTTGTACAGGTGATTAACTTTTCGAATACAGAATATGATTATGTACCTATTTCATGTACCAATGACTACTTAAATTATTGTGAGAGAAATTACCGTAGCTTTCTCGAGCAGATCTACAGCTTTAAAAGCTTCTTTTTAAATCCTAACTTAATATTATAAAAGTATGAATGTATGGATGTTTGTTCCTCTTTCACACAAAAACTACTAAATTGATCGAGCTGAAATTCGGAATAGACTTAAGTAGTTTTAGCCCTGGAATAACACGTAAGCTACTTTTCATCCTATAAATCAGTTCCCATGGAATAGAAATAGCCTTTAGACGTTTTCATAGCAAAAACGCGTGCGAAGCCGCGGGCAGATGCTAGTAATCTACATAAATTAGAATAGAATAGAAAACACTTTATTATACTTAAACCTACCACACAAAGAAAGAAAAGAGAACATAAAAATACTACATACTAAGTCTACATAATTATAAAGGGCGGTCTTATCGCTAGGTACCTAAATATAGAAATGGAAAATAAAAACTTATATAAACAGAATATAATAATATTATCTATCATTATAATAATAACTTATAATATAAGTACATAATTTAACTTATTACTTAAATTATGTTCAGAAAAGTCGATAATAAATCTATATATAATAAATAAATATATAATAAATCGTATCTATATGAAATAAATTAATATACTTTACATAGACACTCGCCCACGCCACGTTCCATGTACTTACTATGAGAAAAATAACGATGAAACACTCGAAACAGTCGAAAAGCGCTTTCCCCCCACCTGTGCCGTTGACCCGCGGGAACTTATGACGTCACAGGCCAAATGCCTACCGCTTATTTTCTAATTCGTTTTTGATTCAGTAAAAGTGGAATAACTTTGTCATTTTTCAAGTTATCAAAATAATTCTTTCACCATATTTATTGTAATATATATGCCCTAAAACTTACATAATTAGTTTTTATTTTTGTGAAATTGGAAACTTCCTTATTGAGTTTCTACTGTAATAGTAAGAAGGAAGATTTAAAATAGGTAACAGCAAATTATATGATACCTTTCTATTGCCCATGTCGGCAGTTTCTCCCCAACTTGTACTTTCATTTTCTCGTTTCCTTCTTCATTTATTAGTGTTTGCCCATTGGTTTGTGGATGCACTTTTTGTTTACAAGTTCCTTGGTCATTGGAATTGTAGATATTGACTGAGTTAGTATTGGTTATTTGAGTGGGTTTTGATATTGTTTTGGTATTGTGCTGATACTGGAAAAGATAAAGGTTTCTTTAAGGTTTTTGTAGAATAGTTGTTTTATTTTTATCTTACAGCAACTCACCAAGGTTAGTTCACTTGTGAGTCTATTATATTCTTCCTGCTTTTTCTGTAAGGTTTTGCGTAGTTCCTCAATTTCATTCGCCAGTTTATTGAGGTGCTCCATATTTTAAAAAAAAGTTAAGTTGGATTCGGAGCACTAAAAAACCAAGAATAAATTTAGACAGTCGGCCGTCGATCGAAAATAAACAAACACAGTGCTGCCAACTTGAGCTACTTATAAAATCCCATCGCTGGCTCCCATTGCTTTGCCTAAAATAGATAACTATGCCTAAATTGAAAGTTTGTGCAGTTTAAAAATCAAGCTTTGAACAAATTTAGAATTTTAAGTAACAAATCTTGCAAACCATGGGCCGAAATGAAACTTGATTGAGTAGCATCTCCTACACCGGCGCGGAGCCGCCGGCGGCTCGGCTAGGAATTGCATGGAAAATGCCTTGGCTGGCGCCGAGCCGCCGGCGGCTCGGCCCACCCGGGCGAATGTAAACTGTTTTTTCATTGTGTTAGAGTCTATGGTTGTTTGAACAACTTGTGACAGGGTGAAAGGGATTTTATTATTCTACCCATTGCAACACTAACAGGCAAGCCGTAAAAAAGAAGATGAAGCGAAATTTGTCTTTCATTCGGTGCAAAAGTTTGGCGCGTTCTGTTGTGTTTTGGTTGTGTTTGTGTGTTGTGAATTGGATTTTATCAAGGTAAGTGCATTGTTTTATGGAAAAACTAGTATGATTTATAATAATTTAGGTATGATAAAGCTATTTACATAATGGGATTTGTGAATTTCGTTGTATTTTTCTTGTTTTCAACCTCAAAAATCGCAACAAGATTTTAGTGTTTTTCATGTGATTTCCGAAGAAATCTTTAGCTAGATGATTGAAATAGGCCGTACAAACGCATTTGCAATTACTATTTACGCAAGTAATTGTTTGTTTCATAGAATAAATAGGAAAAATCACCACACAAAAGTATCAATTTTTCCGTCGTACACCCACGCGAAATGGATGAAAACGAAATCCTTATTCCATTATGCTAATCTAAGCTTTCAATGTTGGCCGTTAGGGTTCATAATAGTTTGGCAGTCAGTGACATTGGGCCGGAAAATTTTTGGATGGTTGTACAAAATAGTGATGGAATCGTATCGACGTAATATCATCATCATCGACAGCAAAAATGTCCACGGACCATGATCCCTTATCATTTTATTGTATTGTATTTAGATTGTAATGTACCTACATTAGGTACATTGGAACAAGTGCGTAGGCATAATTGTTATTACTAAAAAAATTGTGTTTATCAAAATTATTTTATAAATACGACGAACGACTTTCGTGGCACAGTGGGAGAATAGCGAGATAAATGGGGAAGTTAGCGGATTCAATTATCGCCGCGATTTTTTTTTTAGCTTTTAGTTTTGGATCTGGGTTTTATATAATCATCATCATCATCATCATCATAATACAGCTTTTCTGGGTAAAGGCTGTGAAATAATATATTCATTCATAATAATTACTTTTTTCATTTTATTGACGACAATAATGGCGCAGAGGGTAATTTTCGCTTATGACAACCTCAGTAGGTTGCAGATTCGATACCTGTCTCGAGACAAATATTTGTATGGTCTGCAAATATTTGTTCTGGGTCTCGGTGTTTTCTGTCTGGATGGTCCAGCATTATTTATTCAATATCTCGTAGATTTATATAACATGGTAACTTATATATAATGTGTTTTAGGAAAAACTATGTGGAATCCCAATGATGGCGAAGCTCCCCCGGATTTCATGGCGGCTCTTTACGGGGAGGATAGCGAGGAACAAGAACTGGAGGAGGTTATCGAGGAGTACCTCGATGATGAATACGACGTATGAGTGATGAAGAGGTATGTTCGTTTTTTACCGTTATAATGATCATCATCATTTACAGCTTATACTAGTCCCACTGCTGAATAATGGCTTCCTCAGATTTCTCTATTTGACTGTATATTTTAATGTAATTATAATATATTATTATTTACTAAAAATAGTATAATAATTATGTTGGTACCTTACGTAGGTAGGTACGTACCTGTACATTCTAAAGAAATTTAAACATATTTTTTATAGGATATGGAAGGACATGCCTCACCTCCTCCTGCATATTCTCCCCTAACCTCACCAGAGCGCCGCCGCCCGGGGAAGCAGGCTTCTACCATTGGGACCGTAAGTATAATCCTTTTTATTCTATATATAATTCTATAAACCCGCTGAGCTGCAGGGTTGGCCGCCACCGCTCACCCGCGCTATGCCCGTAATTTTTTATACCTGCCCCGCTCCCCCGCCGCGCGGCTCGGGTTTCTCAGAACCATTCATTGTGCCTCAAGTTGTTATCATAAGACTCACAAGTGTTATGTTTTTATGTTCAGTATGAATGAAACTATTTAGTTAAGTGTTTTGTTTATTATTATTCAACTACTGTGTAGAGTAGGTGTAAAAATAATGACGTCAGCGAGCAAAAAAACGCCAAAATGTACCACATAATGCATCGCGTTAGAAAAGGCTAAATTTTGTGTCTCATGCTGAAGTATTTATTTCTATGTAATAATAGAAAACTTTATCTTAATTTTCGAATTTTTGTTCTATGGCATGGATTGAAGGCTTAGATTGATTTGGTAGAAAATTTTACAAAGAGCGGGATAGATCTATACACGTAGACCTTCAACAAACAGGGACAGGCCTATATCAACTAGGATGGACGGCTTATAATATTATAATAAAAAAATATCTATCAATGTATAGGTATAATGTATCAAATATATCAGTTAGCTGTAGCTAGTACCCATCATAACACAAGCTTTCAGTAGCTTACTTTGGGGCTAGATGATGCTGTGTGGATTATCCAGCATTATTTATTTATTTATTTAATCTGTGGTTTGGTCAATATGTGATGACTAAACGTACTAACAACTGTGCATTTATTGCAGATTTTTGGAACGATCCCCGGAAGCCCGAGCGAGATCTCGCTCACCGCTGGCTTCATCGGAACCGTAAGGATAATACTTTTTACCTGTGGTTTGGTCAAGATGTGATGACTACACGTACTAACGATTGTCCATTTATTGCAGATTTTTCGACCAATCCCCAGAAGCCCGAGCGAGATCCCGCTCACCACTCGCTGCGACGGAACCGTAAGTAATACTTATTATCTGTAAACATTACGAGATACCTCTCGAGATATGATGGCAGGTACTAAAGCCGTTGCATTTATTTCAGAGCTGGCGTTGTGCTCTGCGTATACAACGAAGCGGGCGATCCATTAGATTTTAGTGATTTTTTTGCCCCGGACTCGCATGCCCTGTATGAGAATGTGGAACTGATTGGTGAGAGGGGTGCAATATAACAATCAAGATTGATAACAGAATACCGAACTGATTTCGTGGTCACTCTTAGCGTAAATTTTTTGTGTTATCTTGTTATTTGATAATCTCATTTGTACTAAAATGTCTATAACAACCAAAATGTAAGCTGTATAAATACACATGTTTGAAATAAAGGACCAATATTTTATTGTAAACCGGAATATTGTCGCTATGAATTAGTAAAATAACTATAAAAATACGACCTGTAGTTCTGTATACATCTTATTTATCCAGTTAGTAATATTATTACTAGGATGTATAATCTCCTTTGTACTAAAATTTCAATAACCAAAATGAAAGCTCTATAGAGATACACATGTTTGAAATAAAATTGTAGAACCTATATGCATCTATTTTAGAAAGGACCAATATTTTATTCTAGACCGGAATATTGTCGCTATGTATTAGTAAAATAACTTTAAAAATACGACCTGTAGTTCTGTATACATCTTATCTTTTCAGTTAGTAGTATTATTACTAGTATTTTTTTTTCAAAATGGATCAGTAGGTTCACCCGGACATTCCTTGGAAATTATTATAAATGGGTACAAATATACTATCGGTATAATAAATTTTGAATAGTTTAGGTAAGTGCATATGAGTATAATATACATATGAGTATAATATACATATATGCATATGAGTAAATATAACTGCTGTAAATAAAATAAGTTAGTAATAAGTTTTTGTTTATTTCTTTATGTCAATAAATTTGCATGCAATAAATGATGATGATGATGACATGATAATAACGAGTATGTAACCTGGGATAATAAAATACTGCACTAAAATAATATTCTTTTATTTATTTACAAGCTTTCATCGAAACCAAAAATTTCGATAAAATTTCGAATTTTGCGCGCAGCACATCCCTACAAAAAGTGCAGAATATCACCGAAAAATTGCTCATGTTTATTTTCGATTTTTTCAATTGTTTTTCTTTGCGCCATTCTTGTTTATCATTGAAAGATTATAAATAGACTATCTTCATGCCATTCTATCACATTTCCATGAAAATAGCGATAATTTTCTTGTAAAAATATGCTTCTGAAAAAGACGAGTTTGTATTTAGTTTTTAGGTACTTTTTTATCGGTATTAGTTTGCATAAATAATAAATATATGAAGATAAAATATTTAGGAACCTAATACCGTTTACAGAACTTAGATTCAATATCTAGTTATAATTTTATATGCGATTATCTGAAATATGACGTCATTTTGAAAGGTGCGCGGTGGGGGGCCTTTGAAATTAGATACGCGCACGTTTTTGACACCTGATATCCGTTGTGTCACATTTTCCTTTTTATAGAGAAATCCAATGACAGATGGCAATACCACCAAGGTAAGCACGCTTGCTTGATGCAATAATTTATTGGGTTCTGTTTATGATTTATATTGCAATGTAAGGTAGGTACAGTTGCACTACATCGCTCAATGAAAGTTTGATCTAATTTTTGACAATAACCTAGCACTATCAATATTTAGGTATTTATTATGTACTAGGAATGCAGTATCACTATTTATGAGAACTATTCTGCTGAATCTTATTTCTAAATGAATAAAACACTCATATTTCTCAGGTTAAATATTTTCTATTACCAAGAATTGATTGAGTATTTAGGTACACAGACAAATCGTTTTTTAAACAGTCGATGCGACGTATGTGACACTTTTTTTGTAAATTGATTGTCAAACTTAACCGACTAAGCAGCCAAATTGTCAGATATCTTCTTAGTAGCGTTTTAAGAAGTTTACATTGTATTTTATTATGTTTCAAAGAGAAGGGATACCCCGAATTATAAAAATTACAATCAGTCGCTTTGTAAGAAAGATCTTTACGAAAGTTACATTGAACTGGGAAATTACCGACTCCCGTCCCGAGGCCCCGACTATCTTGATGAACCATTCATTGTTGAACTTAATATAGGCATCCCATTGTCTAGATCATAATCATAATTATTAGGTCCTTACATATGAAATTGGCGTTTTGTATGAGGAACAAAAAGTCGAATATTTTTAAATATAATATATTTAATTAATCAAAGTATGAACCATTATTTTCTATGCACTTTTGCCATCTTATAGGTAGTTCATTGATCCCTTTACTAAAAAAACCAGTCGGACGGGAATCAATAAAATCTTTGAAGGCGATTTGGACTGCCCCATCGGAGTTGAATTTTTTCCCTTGCAAGAAGTTATCCAAATTTCGAAAAAAATGGTAATCTGTTGGAGCAAGGTCCGGGGAGTACGGAGGATGTCTTAGACTTTCCAAGTGAAGCTCTTCTAATTTAGTAGCCGTCTGTTGCGCAGTGTGTGGTCTAGCGTTGTCGTGAAGCAGCAGTGGCGTGGAGCGATTGACCAGCCTAGGTTGTTTAGCCGCTAGCTTTTCCATCATGGTTTGCAATTGCTGACAATATACATCAGCCGTAATAGTCTGGCCAGATTTGAGAAAACTGTAATGAACAATACCGGCACTAGTCCACCAAACGCTTACAAGTAACTTTTTTGGGGTTAATTTTCGCTTGGGGCAGGATTTGGCTGGCTGGCCAGGATCCAACCATTGCGCTGAGCGCTTCCGATTATCGTAAAGAACCCATTTTTCATCACAGGTAATGATTCGGTTTAAAATACCTTCATTATTGTGCCGGTTTAGTAATGTAACGCAGCAGTCGACGCGCGTTTGCCGGTTTGCTTCAGTCAATTCGTGAGGTACCCACCTTTCAAGCTTTTTAATCTTCCCAATTTGCTTCAAGTGAATTAAAACAGTTTTATCACTAACACCGCAGCCTGCAGCTAACTCGGACGTGGTTTGCGATGGATCCGCTTCCACAATAGCCTTCAACTCTTCATTATCAACTTGAGTCTCAGGCCGTCCACGGGGCTTGTTCTGCAAGTCGAAATTTCCAGAACGAAAACGTTGGAACCAAAAACGAACTGTGTTTTCTTTTGCAACACGACCGCCATACACATCATTCACCCTTCGAGTTGTTTCCGCAGCACTAGTGCCACGGCGGAACTCGTACTCGTAAATAATGCGATATTTTAAGTTTTCCATTTTGTAAAATGAGTGACGCAAACAGAAAAAAACAGAAGAAAAAAAACAAATGAATGACGATCATCGAAGCACAAATACATGAGTCTATAGCTGTACAAATTTGAATTTGGAATTCCTTACCAAAGAGGAGAAATTTGTGATTAAAGTGGCCAGTACGAAAAACGCCAATTTCATATGTAAGGACCTAATATTAATTTACGTTGAAACATTCGAACTTCTTATTATTTGTATCTACTAATTAATTCCATGATTATGAGACTGCCAATATTATTTTCTAGTGAAAATCTCCGCGAACTAGACTCTCAAATAATTTATGTGCCCTATGTGCTACTAAGCGTTGTTTATTACAATCATCCATGAGAAGCTCTGGGGGTCTCAGAACCGGAATTTCATGATCTAGGACTCGTGAAGAACTGAGAATATCGGGTCGCTTTAACAAAGCTGTGTGTTTATGATCGGAATCTGATACGATTGGTTTCATTGAGTCAATGACATCCGGTCGTTGGTTTAGTATAGTTGGCTTGAAACTTGCAATGATCGGAGTCTTCAATATTCTAGGACTTGAATTTGGAATCTTTGGTAAGTTCGATGTGGTAGGAAACGTTGAATTTATCGGTGAGCGTAACGTGGTTGGATTTGTGAAAATTACGCTTGTGATTTTATCAGTATTTCATATTTGATATTTGAGACGGATCACTAGGTTTCTGAAAAGAAGAGCCAGCTGCGTCAAGGATAAGTTTCATTTCCATTGACTTATTTACTTCAGATTCCGTATCTCTCTGATGCAACCGTTGCAATATTTGAGGTAGTACCACGGATTTTTCATACAAACTAGGCCCCAAGGTCAGTTTAGATTTTTCAGCATCTGATTTCAAATTGCTGTATTTTGAAAAAACTTTATCGACCTTCTTTACAGTTTCTAAATATTTTATATCAAACTTTGTGACAAGATTTTCGATTAAGGCTTTCTGTTCTCTTTTAATATTCGTTTCGAAAGATTGTTCTGTTATATTTGTTGGAAGAGTCTCTGTTAGGTTCTTAGCTTCAGGAAAGTGCTTCTCATCTACTTTAGGTCGGAGTTTTTGGTTTTGTTCTAAGATTTTTTCAAAAATATTATCAAAGTCATTCGGTTTTTTACAATCCATGGAAATTTTTGACATCTTACCATGTTCTTTTGCTATTGAGATACATGGTATTTTATTTTCTTTTTCAATAGGCAGATTTTCTACGTCAACTCTTAATTTTTTTTCGAGATTTTTCTGTGTCAATATTTCTTCTAACAAGTCATCTATATCTAGGTTTTCATGATGTTCTAATTTTTGGGAAGTAATTGTTGGTGTTGTAAGTAGAACCATTTTCTGAGAAGGATGTGTTTCAGCAATCTGACACAGCTGTGATTTTTGTTTATTTTCATTCGATTTGGCTTCAAGTAACTGTATGTCTTCTGGCGTTAAATTGTTAACTGGTCCTTGATTCTTGCCAAACTCGTGTGTGTCGAAAAATGCTTGGAATTCTGCTTCGGTTATACTTGTTGAATAATTTACTTTGGTTTTTTGCTGTCTACTAGTTTTAAGAAAATCTTCGATTATTTTAATTTGTATATCTTCTATTTGTGCCTTCTTAGTGTCACTTTGTATATGAAGGTTTTCGAAATCAATTAAATTTATTTCGTTTGTAGTGTTTTTTGAATCACTATTTTTATTACTGTTTGTCAACGTATTTGAGGTGCTTGGCGTATTATTGAACATGCTGCTTGGTGTACGTTGGTTGGATTCACTTGGTAGCATTGTCTGTAATAAAAAAGAAAAGTTATACTAGTAAGTTACAACTACTTACAAAAATTTTTTTGTTCTTTGTTGAAAAATAAAATAAAGATAAAGTAATAATCGCCTATCAACCAACGGACAGAACGTGGTCGTCGACAAAATGAGTTCTAATATGTACCTTCAAGAGAGGTACCTTTTAACAAAAATGTTATTTCAACTTTATTAAACTTTGCTGTTTAGGTAGGTACTTAGGTACTAGACATGTATTGTGCGTGCGCCGATGCTCATTTGACCAGCGGCGGCTTCTGGCATACAATTTGCCGGCGGCGGTGGCGTCATCGGCGTAATCGGCGTGGATGAGAAAATAAATAAAAAACGCCTCTAATCCTTATTAACCTTTTAATTAATTATGAAAGACTTACATAGAATAGAATAGAAAAATCATTTATTGCCTATAAATTTGTCTATTGCCTACATATTTGTCTGAATACAATTATAAAATAAAAATTTCAAAACAAAAACCTCTATGGAAACAATCAAATCACATAATATTCATCATCATCAGCCCATAGTAGTCCTCTACTGGACATGGAAAATTTTAAAATTAAGTGATTTATCTAATCTAGAATATTAATATTGTGTAATGACTCAGATAAAAAATTCGGCGGCGTGCGGCACGCCACCGATCGGCGCACACGTCTAGTAGGTACCTACTTAATTATTCCTAAACACTTAATACCAACAAATTTACATAGGTAGATATCTTATTCAAATTCACACTAATCACAACATAGATATAAATAAAATAAAAACTTAACCCGATGCGAGATTCGAACCCATATGCATCGCAAGCGGCCCTTCGCCTCTTTCCCGCTTCGCGCGCCGCCACAAACAAGTCTTCAGAGGAATAATGTGCCTACTATCCTACTAGGTACCTACTTTAATTTTGTACCTAGAGGAATGCCGACTCCAACTATCTATTTTAGGAAACCTAGTGTAGCTTGGCTAGGCCTATATTAAACTAGAATGAAAACTAGCTCAGTAGGACGATTACTTTTATGTGGAACCCTAAAACTCTTCCTTTCCCTCCCTGGTAGGACATGACAAGGACGAAAGGTAATATTTTTTTTAGTTAAGTTTAGATTAAAAAAATGTTCATAGCGAACATTTGTTGTTTCTTAAATGTTATGCGATAAAAGAGGTTCACTATACATAAAGGGAAATGTTTACATGTCGTAGGTAGCTTAGAAATAAAGATACCAACCTACTCAAAAGTTCAAGCACGATCACAAAAACAAAACAAACAGAACAACACCGGCTTCGTTCGCTTATGTTTTGTCTTCACTCAACTCTTCACACGTCCTCACTTCCGAGAGGAGCCCTCCCCTTGGACCTTCCTTTTTTGACTGTTGATTTCTAAAGTGATACCAACTTGTAAGGCAATGGAGCGCAAACGGGACAGTTTTTTTTGTCAAATAGTGATTTTAGTATGCTATGTTTGTTAAGTCTAAATTAAGCATTGGCTAATGGATGGTTAAAAATAGCAAGACTATTAAAATAATTAAGTACTATACAGAAAACTAAATTTTATGTATAGTACTTAATTAGTAATTTTATTTTATGTTATGAAATCACTCGTTAATGAATGAATCCACCACACCACCACCATTTACCTACTCTAATTCTAAAACGACCAAATCAAAACGTTACTCTCTATGTTTTCTAATGTTCCTACTGGCAGACCGCGAATTCAATGCAAAAAAATGCAACTTTTCCCTTAGACGTATTACGCACTTGTTTGGCTACTAAATAATGAATGACGTTCAGGCTGTCTGGTTTTATTGGAACCGGGCTACTTTTCATTTTACTTGGTTGTTGTGTAGCGCAAAGACATTTTATTATAATATCTTTGGTGTAGTGTTTTCGACCGCCAGAGCGCGCGCTACAATAACATTAAATGTTGTTTTCAGTTCAAACTTAAATTAATTAAAATGTCCGAGAAAACTCTTGGACGTTGTACTAATCTGTCCAATGAAATAATGTTCTAGTAAATGTTATTGTAATAGTTTATAATAATGTCAAATGTTGGACAGTACCTACATATAGCATCAGCTAGTCCATAGCTTAGCAAAGTTTGTGTTATGTTATGGGCTAGATAACTGGTAGGTATACGTAAGACGTATAAACCTATTAAATAGAAATATATTTTTTTTATTTAATGCACAAAAACCTAGCTAAAAGGGATATTAAACAACACGGTATTCAGGGACCCTAACCCTAACTAACTATGAGTGGTGAAATAAGATTTAGGGTCCCTAAGGGACGGACCCGGCAAGCCTTGCTCCCTAATCGCCCTAACTACCGGGCCCTGAACAATGTATAGTGTAATACCGCTTTAACACAGCAAACGAAAAGGTCCAAGGAAAATTTTTTAACACAGTTGGCTACATTTACATTGTTTGCTTTGAAGCTTGGTTTGATTGGTTGGTAAGACTGTGTTCTTTTTATTGGTTGGTTTATTCTGTCCACAGATTCAGAAGAAAAATCTATGATCAAGCGAATGTCAAGCAAGCAAGCAAGTCCTTGTTATTGTAAGTTTATTACGTTGGCTTGCAATTGCAAAAAGTAATGTTTTCCAATCCAAGAAATCTGTGAAAAATTGAAAATACAATGCTTGCATTATCAGGATCGTACTAAACAGAGATGAATACATCCGTGAGATAGTATAAAACGACGGAAAAAGGCAATTATGGTGAGTTTGTTTATGTTTGTATTAAAAATAACCTGTCACATCGGTTGTAAACCCCGGTAGGTAACCGAGGATTACATCGGCAGCTTTAACCGTAACTATCTTTTTCTCGCGAATAAGCTCTTATTTTCCCGTGCTAATAAAGCTTTAGTTATAATAATCTAGTTCTCTAACAAGCAAAATTTAAGAAGTTTTGGCGTGAAGAAGTAACAAACTATAAAACCATCAAACTTTCGCTTTTATAACATTAGTGTGATTTCAGATGGAGCCCTGCAGCCATAGATTCACGGCAGCGGAGGGCGGAGCCCGGCTTGCCGCGGCCGCCGCTGTGGCCAACACTCTCGTCACCGAATGTGGGGCATTCATCGCGACACGATTGATTCACGAAGAAGCTTATAGTATTCGGGGGTATGTGTTTCTGTATCACTTAGTTTCCTTTTCCTGAATTAATAAATAATGCTGGAAAATCCACACGGCATCATCTAGCTCCAAGGTAAGCAGAGCTTGTATTATGGGTTCTAGATGACTGATATATTAAAATATACAACCTTAATTTGACCACACTTACCAGTAAGTGCTGATGTGACACAATGGTCTAGGACAGAGTTGGTCAATCTGTGGCTTTTTCTATGTAAAAATGCGTCTCTCGAGTTCTAATTCAATATGCAAAAAGTAATAGGTAATTGTATATTTTTGTATTAAAACCATTTAAAACAGTATGATCAACGTGTAAGTTAGATACCATATCAAGCAGAGTGGTAAGTTACTACATTTAAAAAACATGAAGCAATATCGCATTGATCTATAAGCAACTGTTGACACTGTTGACTTCAGCACAGTGCTGGATTTAAATTTTTTATGAGTGTAGGCCACTGCCCCATGTACAGAGCCGTTCATTATTAGCTTCCCCCCCCCGGTAGACATACAAGGTTCGAATCCTGCAATTGGCAATAGGAAGCCAAAAATTAAAAAACAGCAATAAAAATTGCAAAATCACTCCAATTCAAACCAGTGAACGTGTTTGACTTTTATTGTCTGCAATCGAGTGACCGTTCTCTGAAATCTGCCGCCCCTAGGCCGCGGCCTATACGGCCTATTTACAAATCCAGGACTGCTTCAGCACAGATGTAAATAAGATCAACATAACATTTGGAAATGGCACTATTTACACATATCCGATTACAATCAAAACTGAGTAAAGTTTGATGGTCAGTAACCAAATGTGTACAATGTGCTATCAATCAAATGTATAAATAAAAAAAAAAACTCTTTAGCTAGATACTGCGACCAAGGTTTGCAAGCTAAAGTGGCAGTAAGCCTTAAAGCTAAAAGATAAATTTAGTAAGCTTAAAGATATATTTTTTCCAAATATGAAAATCAAAAAATAATAATTTAAATAAGATATAAATTTAGAAGATGTGAGATTCATCTGAATTAAGTTTGTTGCTTTGCTTAAAACAATATATAACAATTAATAAGTATTAGTATTATTTGTTATTTGTGTATTAGTATTAATTTGTTTTAATTTTTATTGTATCCATTATTATTGTTCACACAATTGTTTTGGTTGCCTGGAAGAAATCGCTTTAAGCGATAAGGCCGCCAAATCCATTGCTTATCTCTGTTAGTATATTTAAATAAGTATTTCCAGTTTTATAAGTGATGCAATAAAAGTATTATCTATCTATCTAAAACAAAGCAAATGCATCCTCATCTAGAACAATTACTATGTGAAAAGTACTTTACTTTAAGGGAGGCAAATTTCATTAATTTTCACATTAATAAACAGTTTTTAAAAAATTGACTGAGTGTCTGGTTGATGCGACTCGTGACCCGAGAGCTGGTGAGTATTTGGCTCCGCACTTCAGCATTGTCATTCAGCGTGGTAATGCAGCCTGTGTCTTGGGGACGCTCAGACTGGTATTGACATGGATCAATTGAGCCTTTAGACTGTTTGAAACCATCTGCAGTTAATTTTTTTCTATTCCTTGATTGTAATTTTCCTTGTTAATAAAGAATTGTTGTAATTAAAGTAAAAAAACACAGTAAAGAGGATGTACCTATCTCTTTCCAGTTTACTCTCAGCAGGCCGTAAACGATCCATCCACCTCAGTCAAGCCCCGAATGTGAAGGCTGATGCATATGAACTGGGTATACTGACAGATCTGAAGGTTATACAGGCGGTGAAGTATGGTGATGTACTGGATTGGAGACAGGAGTTTGAGACCAATGAGGTAAAGCACTAGAATAAGAAATAGTACATTTTTACCCAAGGGTTGAAAGTAACTTATTTAGTCCCGAGACGGGTAATGAGGGCGCCAATAGTTCGAGGGACTAATAAGTTACTTTCACCCGAGGTAAACACTGTGCTTTTCATTACGAATACAAGGAAATATAAATAAAAAACATGAGAAAACAAATTAATCAAATTGCCGCAAATCTTTTTTAGTCCATCTAGGACAGGCGAAAGTCATAAAGCCATACTGCCTTGTCTTTCGTATTTTTTGAATTCAGTGAAATGTCGCTAAGGCGTTTTTTTTTTAGCTTCAGCATTCTGCCACTATCATGGTTCCATAGTATCATTATAGCTGTCAGTTGAATGATTCTCCCTAGGGCGGAAAAGTATCACTTTCAACCCGCTCTTCTGGCATGTTCACCTACTTTCCGAGTATGAGTAACGAAAAAGAATGTTCTTACTTTAGTTGCTGTTACTCACTGTAAGTCTGCTGGTAGATACTTTTAAATATAGATTAACGCTCAAGTAAGGCTGAAGTATGCTTCCTTGGAGCAGCTTTACCATTTTCTGCCTGTAGCAGTAGAGACCTTGGGCAGTCGGCGTATGGATGCAAAATGTTTGCTGGGAGAATTAGGCCCTAAACTTAGTGAAGTGACAGGAGACTCCCGCTCCAGCTCGTTCTATGTCCAAAGGATAGCCATTGCTATTCAGCGAGGTAATGCTGCAAGCATTATGGGCACTTTTGGGCTAGGAATGATCAGGGACGGGTTATTTAATGATTAATTATAAATTGAATTTATATAATTGTAACATACCAAATAATGTTTGTCTGAGAAATAAATCTTACTATTATAATAAATGGGAAAGTCTGTGTGAATGTTTGTTAGAAATAATCTTTGTAACTACTTAAGTTATTTAAATGAAATTTGGAATGTAGATAGTTTAGGACCTAGAATAGGACATAGGCTTTTAAAATTTGGAAATTTTAACCTGCGAGGGGTTAAATATGGTGGTAAAGTTTGTATTGAAAATAATTTTTCCTCGGTTCGATTCACTCAAAACTCGGTATAAACAAACTATGGAATGAATAATTAAACACGTGTTTTTTATTTTACACAATAACCCCTAGGGGGTGTGCAATAAATTTCTGAAATTTGTACGATAAAAAAAAACTCTGGTTCGCGGGCGAAGCCGCGGGGCGCGTCTAGTACATTATATTTAAAAAAAAAAGTTAAGAAAATCTATGACTAACTTATTCATTGTTAGACTCGTTCACGTGTCGAACGTCGTCGATACTATCGAACCAATCTCCCTTTCTTACAGGTTCTTGTCTGCACTTCAGAGGTTCTACATCAGATCTTAGAGGACAGGCTGCTGGAGATGTCACAGATTAACATCATGGTGGTTGACAGCTGTCATACTATCTACAAGGATCAACACTTGCAATACGTAAGTGCGAGAACTCAGAACAGAGTTAATAGTACATTTTAGCAAGACGTGATTTTAATTACAGTGCGGCCTAGCCTCAACACACATTTAAATAACTCTGTCTCTTTCAGATTATGAAAGTATACAAGCAGTCAGAAGAGGACAAAAGACCTAGAATCCTGGCTATAACCTACCCACTGTTTAATACTCCCAAAGCGGATGATGACACTGATGTAGACAATTCTACGGAGGCTGATACTGAGGTAAGTAATTCCTACTAATCTTATACTAGCGACCCGCCCCGGCTTCGCACGGTTTTATTTTATATGTATAAACATTCCTCTTGAATCACTCTATCTATTAAAAAAACCGCATCGTTAAGCATTCAAAGGGACATAGGGATATAGGGACAGAGAAAGCGACTTTGTTTTATACTATGTAGTGATGAAACGCGAAAGTTTGTAAGAATAGATGGATGGATTACGGAGTTGATATAGAGGGGAGATGGCCTAAGTAACTTTGCACCGGGTTTCTCAACTAGGCCCTGAGGTCATCAAAGTAGGCGTGGCCTAAGTCAGTATACTGTCGGCATTCGACCAGGGGCCAAATTCCACTAATTTCAAAACAAAGGTCTCAATAGTGCCATTCAATCAAGATGATTAAAACGACGTTTGTGCATTTGGTATTCTACTATTTTTTGCGCTTGAAGAGACTTTCATAATTATAGAGTCAAATTGGTAATTATAAAAGTAATCGTCACAGCTATGAATGAACCTCAAAAAGTTCTTGCTAGTATAGTTCGGCCGTTCAGAGAATGCGTTTGACACCTATCAGTTAGCCATTACAAAGTTACGTCGTCAGTTCAATCGCGACGTGTCAGGAACGCATTCTCTGAACGGCCGAAGTATAGAATACCAAAAATAGTTTTTAACACCGTCATTTTGACACGATGCTATTTAAATTGTGAAACTATTTATTTAGTGAAATTCGGGCCCTGTACACACCTCTGTCAGCGGTGGCAATATGAAGTATTTTTAAACATTTATTAAACAGGCCGCCATTTATCGACGACTATCAACAACAACAACCATGAATTTAAAAAAATACAGGGCCGTAACAAAAACCAACTATTTACCGAGTGTCCCACGGTAATGTTCATAATACCATGGAAGGTACTTGTAAAAAATATTAAATATGCAGGATATATAAATACAACATGTATTTGTTGCAATATATTTCACTTTACTATAAATACAATACTGAAATGGGATTTTGTAACAACTAAGTTAAAATAAAGTCAATGGGGTATTACTACACTTCATAGATATATTTATCATAGGGCGCTGTGGCGCTCATTAGGGGAGGCCTATGTCTAACAGTGGACAGGATAGGATAGGCTGATGATGATGATGATTGATTTTATTCATCAAATAAATATATTTATCATATATATTTATTTTATAAATATATGATACATAAGTATATTTATTTGATTTTTTTAATTTAATTAATACAGACAAGATACATTTTAAATTAATATATGTACCATTTAAACCTAAGGTGTGTCGTGGTACTTACATTCGTCCAAAACTTACTACTTATTTAGTTTGGCTTATTCAGCCGAAGAATTATAATAGGGTTTAATAGTGTTTTTTTTTTACACACCATCATCTAGCCCCAAGCTAAGCAGAGCTTGTGTTATGGGTACTAGATGACTGATATACTTAATACAATATACTACATAGATAGATATTTATATTATACATATTAAACACCCAGACCAACGAAACAAATTTCTGCAGATCGTGCACAAATTTGTTCCGCGGCGGGAATCGAATTCGCAACCTCCTGCGTCGCAGGCGGACTTTCGCCCACCGCGCCACATCGATCGTCAAAATAAAGAAAAAAAAAATCCAAAATTCCAAAGAATTCCTCTATACTTATACATACATTCATGCCAATCGCACAGTCGCGACTTTCTCCTATATGTATCATATATTTATTTGATTTATATAATCAATGTGTTCAAGTTATGGCGTGATCAAGGGAAACAGTGAAACCCATATGTTTCAAATGATCGCATGGGCACCCTTGATATTCCCTACATCGTTCCATCAAACACCCTGTTTAACTATACCAAAAACAAATAAACTGCATTGTTTCAGGGAAACCCAGAACTAGAATCTTCAAGCACTGCTCTGGTGCCACTAAACTCACCAGAACCAATAGAGTACATAAAGCCAGCCATAGAAACTACTCTGAAAGAGTTGGGTGTTCAAGAGAATCTGGATGATTTCGAAATGTACTCCAAACTGGAGTATAAGATAGATGAGCTTGAGAAAGAGCTGTGTTGTCGGATGGACTTGGCGGAGGATATCGATGGTTGTAAAAGGTAGGAATCAGTGATTTTATGGATATGAAATTTCGGATTGGATACGGATATAGGAATGATTATAATACCAGATACGGATATGAAATTATTTCGGATTATCTGTTAATTTCGGATAGTTTCGGTTACGGATAATAAATTCATAAGGAACTAGCGACCCGCCTCGGCTTAGCACGGGGAGTGTTATATATAGTTATAAACCATCCTCTTGAATCACTATCTATTAAAATCGCACCAATATCCGTTGCGTAGTTTTAAAGATCTAAGCATACATAGGGACAGACAGACAGCAAGAAATGACTGTTTTAGACTATGTAATGATAAATAACCTAATTAACACAGCATAATCTAGCCCCAAGCTAGGGCTTGTGTTATGGATGCTAGATGGCTGATATACTAAATTCAGAGACTTTTTTAAAGATAGGAAACACCCACAACCTCTGGTGATGTACAAAAATTTATAAATAATTTGATGTTTTATTTCCAATTTGAATTATATAACTGTTATTCCGGGTTGTTATTTCGGGTACTAACGGAAGACCAGGGCTGGCTTGGCTTGGCTTGGCCTTACGGGATCTAAGCCAGCATTATGTTCAGTTAGGGCCCTTTTATGGCAATGTTGTATGTATGTACCTCCTATTTATAAGTGTGTTGTATCTGTATTTGTTATAAATAAACAATTTTCTATTCTATTCTATTCCACAATTTATTACAGCATTTAAATTAAATTGTGTTTTTCAGAATGTCCAGCCCAACAACGAAACCAAAAGAGATGCTAATAGAATACGACACTAAGAGCTCTGTGTCTGAGCTGAGTACAGAGTATGTGGAACTGGAGAGCTACATGAAGGGGACTGTCAGAGAGGTGCTGGAGTTTGTGGAGGATCATAGGTAAGAGTTATTGATACTAATAGAATACTACACTAAGAGCTCTGTGTCTGAGCTGAGTACAGAGTATGTGGAACTGGAGAGCTACATGAAGGGGACTGTCAGAGAGGTGCTGGAGTTTGTGGAGGATCATAGGTAAGAGTTATATCTAATCAAAAGCTTTAAAAATGAGTTTCAACATTATAGTTAAAAAAAATTACGAAATTTCCATACAAATTTTCATCCCCTATTTCAACCCCATATAACCCTTTTATAGCATTAAAAGTAGCCTTTGTCCTTTCCCAGGCTTTAGACTATCTCTGTACCAAATTTAAATTTAATCGGTTCTGTAGTTTAGACGTGACAGCGTTACAGCAGACAGACAAATAGAGAGACAGATAAACAGACAGACAGGATAGACAGACAGACAGGATAGAAATACAGACAGGATAGACAGACCGAGTTACTTTGACATTTATAATATTAGTCGGGATAGTAATAAAGAAAATTGGTTGATTCCAGACACGACCCAACTGAGATATACGGAGAGGAGTTGTATGAGGAATTCAAGAACATTCCCAACCCGACTATCGAGCCGAGGCAGGTCATCAAAGAGTTCCTATACATTTTAGATGAATTAGGTAAGACTTTTTTATTACATACTTTATAAGGTACTCACACTTATGCTTTTTAAATAAATTATTTGCTTGACAACATCCACACAGCATCATCTATACACTAGCCAAACTCGATATAGAATGTTTGTAAACAAACCACGACACAAAAAACTAAAATTCACTTGCTTGGCGTCGAATTTTAGATATGAGTGTTCGAAATATTTAGTGAAGGAAGGATCTTAAATCGACAAGTAATGTAAATTGCGTATAAAAAGGCGCGGCAACAGAACAGATTTTAGGTTAAGTATGGGCGGTTTGTTTACAAACATTCTACATCGAGTTTGGCTGATGTATAGATCCGAAGTAAGCAGTACTTGTATTATATTATAAATAATAATAACAATGGACAATCCACACAGCACCATCTGGCCCCAAAGTAAGCTACTCAAAGCTTGTGTTTTGGGTACTAGACAACTGATATATTGAATACATATATGTATTTCTATTGTACATAGAAAACACCCAGACCAATCGAACAAATTTTTGTAGATCGCACACAAATTTGTTGCGAGGCGGGAATCGAACCCGCAGCCTCTATATTGATGAAAATATATCAAAACTAGCAGCTCCTCGCGGTTTTAACTACGTAATTCCCGTTCCCGTGGGAATTCCGAGATAAAATATATCCTTTGTGTTATTCCAGACTATAATCTATATCTGTGCTAAATTTCATCCATATCCGTTCTGTAGTTTTTGCGTGAAAGAGTAACAAACATCCATTCATTCCTACAAACTTTCGCTTTTATAATATTACTAGCGACCCGCCCCGGCTTCGCACGGTTTTATACGTATAAACCTTCCTCTTGAATCACTCTATCTATTAAATAAAACCGCATCAAAATCCGTTGCGTAGTTTTAAAGATTTAAGCATATAAAGGGACATAGGGACAGAAAAAGCGACTTTGTTTTATAATATGCAGTGATATTTATCGTATTAGTATAAAATGTTATATATTTTACAGGTCCATTCGCAGCAGACAAAGCGGCATTCTCTCTGCTTGGAAAACTGGAGAAGCTGTAGATAAAGGTTCCTTACGAAAGGCATTTCTTACTTCTCCGACTTTGTACTACGTTGTTTGTGAAAATCAGGTCAGTTTTTATATAAATTCCTTTATGACGTTTATGGGTTTTTATTGTATTTACTAGCGACCCGACACGGCTTCGCACTTCGTTTTATTTATTTATTTATACAATTTTTAGGAAATTAACAGCTAACTTAATGATTAGGTATGTGACTAAATACTAATGGCTAATTATAAATTTCCACAAAAAGCTACTGAAACTAATACTGAACAAAGTTATAGGAGGTTATTATACGTATAAACCTTCCTCTTGAATCACACTATCTTTTAAAAAGAACCGCATCAAAATCCGTTGCGTATTTTTAAAGACTTAAGCATACATAGGGACAGAGAAAGCGACTTTGTTTTATACTATGTAGTGATAGTGATTTAGATTAGTAGTAATAAACATATTTTCATTTTCACTTTCACTGTAGTTAGCAAAAACTCATTTTTTTAAAGTTCCGTACGCAAAGGATAAAATTAATAGTATCTGTCTGCGGCTTCGCTGGCGTTTGATTGTTTCTATGGAAACGTTTCAAGGCTATTTCTAACCCACGGGAACTGATTTATGGGATGAAAAGTAGCCTATGTGTTATTCCAGGGCTAGAACTACGTCTATTCAAAATTTCACCCCATTCCGTTCAGTTGTTTTTGCGTGAAAGAGGAACAAACATCCACCCATACAAACTTTCGCGTTTATATTATTAGTTAGGGTTATCAAAATAATATAAAATATAAATAATACTTGATTTTCTCTTCACTAATAGCTAAACAACAGAATTATAACATTTGTTTTCTATTACAGATGCTATGCCGAAAATGTATTCAACCAATACGATGAATGGGATAAAATAAGACTGTTCTCAACTCCAAAATTAATGAGATTAATCGAAATCCTAGAAAAGTTCACCCCACCCGAGCTAAAAGCAAGCATAGATAATGGAACTTACGTCCGACCAGACAGAAAAAACGATTTTGACGATCGAGAGAAAAATGAGGCTAAAGTTAACGAAAATGACAATAAGATAAACAAAAATGACGATAAAATTAATGAAAATGACGTTCAAATTAATGAAAATGACGTTAAAATTAATGATATTGACGAAAAAAGCACCGAAAATGACGAAGATGACAATAGCAGTAAAAGCAATGACGTAATATCTATAGAAAGTCCTAGAGATAAGTTGCTGAGTGATTTAGATAAATGCGACTTTAAAACGCTAGGGAATAGGATAGAAGATCGCTTGAATATGGTTCAAGGGAACCTGAAAGAGCTTGATATTGGTGTTGAAGAGAAGCCAGTTCACATTCATCCGCTTTTTAAATCTCAGGTAAGTGTTAACCTTTAGGAGCCTCTTTCCAGCCAAGCAGATAAATAAATAAAAAAATAATTCCAGACAATCCACACAGCATCATCTCCAAGCTAAGCAGAGCTTGTGTTATGGGTACTAGATGACTGATATACTTAATACAATATAATACATAGATAGATATTTTTTATTATACATAGAAAACACCCAGACCAACGGAACAAATTTCTGCAGTTAGTGCTGGACAATCCACACAGCACCATCTAGCCACAAAGTAAGCTATTCAAAGCTTGTGTTATGGGTACTAGATAACTGATATATTTAATACATTATATGATTGGTACCAAGATAGATATATTTTTTTATTGATCAGCGATAGTCAGGGATGGAAGTTTGTATGGAATTTTCGTTATTTTTGAAACTTGGAACTATTTTTTGTTGTTGATTGATTAGATATAAATAAATATGATATTAGTAGTATATTATTGGGCACACGACCCCACTACAGAGCCTTCGGCACTTCCGTGGGGTATTGTGTCCAATCATATTGAATTAAATTGTTCAAAGTTTAAAAAAAAGTTTCTTAAAGTTTTACCCTAAAATCCTCCACACACTGAAGCCGGAGGCGAAGGCGTGGCGGTTTTTACTAAGGCACCGCGCCGCCACCGCCTGCGGTGTGTGTGTGTAGGCTTTCATGTGATTCAATAGAATACAACTCGCACGCCTTCGCCTCCGCTCCGCCTCCGGCTTCAGTGTGTGGAGACTTTTAAGGGGGTAAAATAATACGAGGGTATGAAATTTTGTATTGAAATATTTTTATTTATTTATTTATTTATTTATTAATCATAACATCATTACAGGTTTCTTTTTTTAGCCCTAAGTCGATGCTAGATCTAAACTAAGTAAAGTACAATTAAATTATAACTTATTTAAGGTCTCTTAAATCATTAATACAGTTACAATATACACACATAAACTAATCTAAAATACATATTTTAGTTTCTATCACTAGTTGTGCCATTTCCATGACTTTCGGCAGGTTTTGGTGAAATATATCCACGCTGTTGATGGACAGGATGTTTAGTAAATAGATAGCGAGTGACATGGGGGCAAACTTACGTAGGTTGGTCCTACAGTTGGGCACCTCCAGCATGGCGGGGCGGCGGCGCGCGTCCAAGTAGTCGTTGGGCGCGCGCAGCCGCAGCGCCGCCAGCACCGCCGGCTGGTGCAGCTCCCCGCGCAGCACGCGCACTATGAACTTGACCAGCGCCACGTCTCTCCGTACCGAAAGCCTTGTGGCGTTTTCGTTAGGTTATAGAAATTAAATTAAAACAAAAACGTCAACAAAAATAAATATATTAAAATAAAAAATAGGTCGTAGGTTTTTATGCCGGTCTGATTTTACTTCGTGGTCCGGTACTATCCTGGCTATCCTGAAGGCGGCGCAGGAGGGTGGACACCGACGGTTGAAAGCTGGAGAGCCTGTGACGTCAGCCGTCGAAGATGGTGGGTCTAGCCGTATGTGCTTGGGAATGTTATGATTCCCTAGGGATTAAACCCTAGCGTTGGACCCTGTGAAGAAACGTCCACAGTAAACATTTTGTTCTCTTCGCTTTCCGTTGATAGTGAACACCCCGTATTGACGAGCCTATGAGGAGGAGCCGAGAAAGCAAGTACCTAGGTAGGTAGTTGGTGCAGAGGTGATTCACTATCAGAACGGAGTTACAGAGCGGTGCGAAAGAAAGAAACAATGTATGACAATGAATGACAGAATGTATGAATTTAGCTAGGTAAGTAGTAAATATTTTAGCAGGTAAATAATGAAGTGATAGAAAGAAACAGATTATGAAGTGCTAAGAATCCTGCCTGACAGAAGGCAGGGTGTTTACGATTATAATGTTTAAATTTAATGCTGATTATTAAAGTAATCAAAGACATGTAAATAATGTGATGAGCTAAGCGTGAAATATATGTACATAGGTGCAGTTTTAACCAATTTAAAATGACAATGACTACCTACATGATGGTGCGTAAAACAATGTTCAACACTTACCCTATCGGGGTGCGGAGCAACACTTATATATGTATTTATGAAACTGCCGAATTACGTCGGAAGAGTGACAATATGTATCACAATTTTATATAGATAGATTTTGAGACGGCACGTACGAAGACACTAGCGTACCTAGGTAGGTATCTAGTGAACGCGCTCGAGTCTCGGCACACGTCCGACCGTGGACAAGGTAAGAACGGGGCTGGCCGCGATGCGCGGTCGCACCTTCGAGTTCTCGAACGTACTTCCCCAGAACAATGGAATAGTGGTCGGCCAATCAGCGCGGCTTACGTGTATCTTGTCTTGCGGACCGGTAGGTATCATCGCGGTTAAAACTGTGACCGCGCGCTCTAACGATGCATTGCAAACATTTTGAAAACTAATTTAGGTAGTGAATATCGATATGTTTGGAATTATGTAATCGTGTGCGTAATTAAAAATTGGATGCATTCGCCTAGTATTACATTGATTATTTTAAGAAATTTAATTTAAATATTGTAAACTGTAATTTTAGAATAGTTATAAGAGTACTTAATATTAAAAATAAATAACATGTACGTGCAACGTTACATTACCCCCCGCGTCACAAAAGGATTTTATGTATTTTTATAAAGATAAAATCCGCACTCTAAGTTACATATTACATATTAATCCATTTAAAATTCAATCTTTCATACTTCACGCATTCAAACAAGCAAAAGTGACCATTTCAAAGGCTACTAACGCGACCTATCAGTTATTGAGGTAACCATTTAAATTTAAGAGGGCACCCATATGAATATTTTGAGTACTAAGTTGGAAAAAAAATTGTGACGATTTGGTAGGTTTAAACTGTACATGCTAATTATGAACTTAATATCTATTTATTTAAACCTATTAATTTTAAATCTTTTATATGCCATGTACCGATGTTTTTACCTGACATATCTTCTAAAATGTATACTAAAGGAGACTTTTTCTCTTTAACGCGGCATTTTATGAATTTTGGTGCCAGCTTTTTACTAAAGTACTTGTCTTTGTCACTCAAAACATACGCACGCTTCATAACTATGTCGCCAACGTTAAATTCTGTCGGTTTTCGACGCAGATTATAATGAGACGTGTTTTTGACATGCGCAGACCAAAGTTTAGCTTGAACTTTATCAAAAATTTCTGAAAGGCACCCTAAATTTTCAGCGTAACAATCACGTGGAAGAAAAAGAAGTTCATCACCTAGATCATTATCGACATAGTGAGTACCACAAACAACTAATTCTCTACCAAATACCAAAAATGAAGGAGTGAATCCTGTTGCTTCATTCACCGAATTGTTAATGGCAAACTGCACCTTGGGAATAAAAATGTCCCAGGTACGGTGGTCATCCTCCACGAATGTTGATAGGCAAGTTATAATGGTGCGGTTATAACGCTCGACTGTGTTGACCTGAGGCGTGTATTTTGGGGTATAAAATACATTAGGGACGCTATACTTTTTAAAGAGGGACTGTGTGACAGCACTGATGAACTGACTCCCGTTGTCCATGAAAATAGTTTGAGGAGTTCCATGTATGAGGAAAACAGATTCTTCGAAAAACTTACAAACAGCTGTAGAAGTAGCAGCTCGCAAAGGAAAAATAAGGCAAAACTTGGAAAAGCAGCAGGTCACCACTAGAATGTAGCTGTTCTGCTTCCTAGTGACAGGCAGAGGGCCCATAAGGTCAACAGAAATAGCTTGGAAGGGGCGACAGCATTGCTTCGGACGACCCATTTCTCCCAAAGTTTGGTGATTCTGAGCTTTGTAAGTGAGGCATTTGGCACACGAACCAACAAACTTTACTACGTCCTGGTGCATACCTGGCCAAAAATAGCGTAACGCGAGACGACGATACGTTTTGAATACGCCTAGATGTCCAGCCGTAGGCTCCGCGTGGTTTTCGAGCATAACCTGTTCACGTAGCTCCTTTGGTACTACCTCTTTCCACGCAAATTCTGAAGTTAAGTCAGTCACGTTATGTTTGTTCTTTGTCAATCTAAAAAGGGAATTGTTTTTAATAAGAAAGTTAGGGAAATTTTCTGGTTTGGTAAGACAAGAATTATAAATATTTTTATACCACGAATCAGTAGTTGTTAAGAAAAGGCCTGAAGTACTGATCGCGTTAACAGGGACTGCTCTACTCAGGGCATCTGGTATGACATTGTCAACGCCGCGACGATGTTTCAATTCGAAGTGAAAAGCGGACAATCTCACACCCCAGCGAGCTAACCGACCGGTTGGGTTATTTAGAGATAGGAACCATTTTAAAGCACTGTGGTCAGTATAGACAGTGAAAGGTTTCCCGTTCTCTAAATAACACCTCCAGTGCTCTAAGGCAATAACCACAGCAAGTGTTTCACGCTCTGTGATGCTATAGTTCTTCTCTGCCGCTGACAACGACTTGCTCATATAAGCAATTGGGTGCTCCTTGCCATCTATGGTTTGAGTTAGCATAGCGCCCACACCGTAGTTGCTGGCATCGGTATGCACATCAAATGGCTTGTCGTAGTCAGGACAGGAAAGAACCGGGGCGGAAACTAAGCATTCCTTCAGCTTCTGGAATGCCGAATCCGCTTCCGGAGACCAGACGAACGGAGGTCCACCCTTCTTGCATGACGTTAACTTACTGAGCGGAGCCGCTATGGTGCTAAAATTGGGGACGAAACGACGATACCATGTAGCTGTCCCGAGAAAGCGCTTAATGTCCTTCCGACAAGAAGGTGTCGGGTAATTGAGGATAGCTTGAACTTTCTCAGGATCGGTACGTAGTCCACCACTATCGACGACATAGCCAAGATACTTGAGCGTACTCCTGAAAAACTTACACTTTTCTAGGTTGACGGTGAGATTGGCCTGCTTTAACTTCTCTAGAACGCGCAGCAAAATGGAGACATGGGAATTGAAGTCATTCGAGACGATGATGATGTCATCGAGATATGCGAATACTTTAAGGTCAAATTCACTGAAAAGCATGTCAACCAGGCGCTGCTGAGTTGCAGGAGCATTGGTAAGTCCGAAAGCTTAAGCGTACGCTTAAAACGGAATGTACCACGATTTGGCACGTAGAAGGCAGTTTTGTCTCGGTCTTCAGGAGCTATTGGGATTTGCCAAAACGCCTTGGACAGATCTATGCTAGATAAATAACGAGCATCACGAAGATTGTCCAAAATCTCAGACACGTAAGGCAAGTTGTACGCATCGCGTTTTGTGACCGAGTTTAACTTACGACTGTCGAGGCAAAAACGTGGCTGGCCATTCTTTTTGTTGACTATTAGGACAGGGGACGACCAAGCGCTCTCACAAGGTTCGATTACGTCGAGACTGAGCATCTCGTCCACCTGTTCAACAAGGATACGCTGCTTTTCCGGCGACATCCGGTAGTAGCGTTGTCGAATGGGCTGTGCGTCGCCAGTATCAATTCGGTGAGTGATTAGTTTGGTTTCACCTAAACCTTTGATTTCGGCAGAGATCGCCTTAAATTGAGCAATGATGTTGTCTCCCACTAATTTTTCAGAATTAGATAAGTGATCGTATGCCTGAATAAATGAGGGACGATCAGTTTGTAGGCTAGCAGCAGAAATGTTAGAATCAAAAAACACAATATTTGAAAGACGGTTTGGAAAAATATTAAATGTTTTCCAAAAGTCGATGCCTAAAACGAAGTCAATATTAACATCTGGCACAACATAGGCTTTCAAAATATGAAGCGTATTTTCAAACGTGATAGGTAAGTTTAAATAGCCTATAGGGCTCCCACACAAAACTGCGATTTGGTGCGATGCGATGCGATTTGATGCGATTTGATGCGATGTCACACGAACTTGATTTGCGAATTTCTGCGATGCGAATTTGTGCGGCGAACCGTTTTGTAGGGTAACCATATCTTCAAGTTTAGTCCGCCGTATTGGACGTGTTTTTAGGAAGCGTAAGATGGATCCCAAAAAGATAATTGAACCGATTTAAGCAAAAATGATCCAACCCACACAAACCTCATTTCGAGATAATCGATATTTAAGTTTGTGGCGGTATTTCTCTAGCTTTGTAATACAAAATGTTGTTATTTTAATTTAATTTAATGCTATGTAAACTCAACTTTTTTGCTATAAATAATATAAAGAATAAATTGTAATAGTTTAGTAGATAATTGGGAAAACTTGCGCCTGGGTCATTATTACAAAATTAATTTTGTATGGAAAGAGCTATGTAGGGTGCAAAAATTAAAATGCAAAAATGATTCAAAGTGTGTTAAAAATTAGTTATCATTTTTGTGTTTTAATTTTTGGTATCTAATATTAGATCTGCTGGCCCTGTACTTATTTTATTTTATTTATTTATTTTTCTTAAAGTACGAAACACACAGAAGCCGGAGGCGTGGCGGAGGCAAAGGCGTGCGAGTTGTATTCTATGGAATCCTATGAAAGCCTACACACACACCGCAGGCCGTGGCGAACGCGGTGCCATAGGAAAAACCGGCACGCCTTCGCCTTCGCCACTCCTCCGGCTTCTGTGTGTTTTGAACTTTATATACTTTATTTCGTTTACGTACTTAGATGAAATAGCAATTTTAAATATTAACTTGTCAAATCTTAACTTGTTTTATATCATCATCATCATAATCAACCTATATTAGTCCACTGCTGGACATAGGCCTCCCTTAATGAGCGCCATAGCTCCCTGTCTTCAGCTTGGCATCCAGCATCTGCCAGCAGTCTTTCGCAGATCGTCATCCCACCTGGCCGGAGGGCGTCCTATACTACGTTTGCCAAGTCTCGGTCTCCACTCAAGAACACGTTTACCCCAACGGTTGTCGGTTCTTCGCGAGATATAGCCGGCCCACTGCCACCACTTCAGCTTGCTAATTATTTGAGCTATGTCGATAACTTTGGTTCTCTTTCGGATGTATTCTTTACGAATCCTATCCTTCAGAGAAACTCCGAGCATAGCTCTTTCTATAGCTTTCTGAGCTCTTTGAACTGATGGACCAGCTTAATATTATAGTTTGAATCATTGTAGCAAATTAGAACGGTTATACATATGTTAGGGTAACAAAAGCAACACAAAAATGATTCAAGTGGCATGAAACACTTATACATTTTAAAAAATGGTCTTCGACATGACAGTTGTGGGTTGGATCATATGGATTTTCCACATTTGTGAACATAGAGGTGTGAGTCTTTGATATGTTAAAATATACCTTATTCTGATTACATTGGTTAAAAAAACTCGAAATTGACTAGGTTGTGGGTTGGATCATTTTTGCATAAATCGGTCCAATTGCACTGCTGTTATTGTTAAATAGATATAAAAGAAAAAGAAGATTCTGGATTCATCCATTTAATACGATTATGAACTCTGAAGGGAACTATTTTACTCGAAATTACTATGAGTTGAGAACTGAAGCAGTTTTTTTTTACAACACAAAGAAGGCGGCTCAGGCGCCGCGCTCTTTCGCTAAAGTTGTCTCAGAGCGGACTAAAAGGGGGGTCACCAAGTATGACGTAATATGACAGGAATACGCGATGCAAATGAGATCTGACGTTATCGTGCGAGCTCGCAGATATTTACGATGCGATGCGAGCTCGCAGTTTTGTGTTTGAGCCCATACTGGACATAGATTGACCACCTGCTGCTGAAACAGTGATGCTATGATCTTTCAGAACCTCAAAACCCTGCTGTTCAAAGACACGATGAAAATTGTTACCTACAATTGTGACAGCTGCACCAGAATCCATCAAAGCATGCAATTTCAAATTATTTATGTGTACGACAGCATAAGGCCTAGGGTCATTAATTGGTTTACTCTGCAGAACTGTGTGTATTTTATAACTGCTAAAATATAAATTTATAGTTTGTAACCATTTGGCCCAATCTTCAGGGTCGAACTTAGTGTCACAATTCTGCAGCGTTACTCGTTTTTTGAAGGCTCAGCCTTATTTTTTTTTTTTTTTTTTTTTTTTATTGAAAATGGTCGAGCGTTTGGCCACTATCTCAGGTAAGTGAAGATGTGGCCTAAGATTTTTCTTGCATGTCGGGCATTGCGGAGTTTTAACACCCTCATGACCACAAACGAAGCAAAGAATTTTGTCCTTATTGGCCTTACATTGCCTCAGGTTATGGGTGTTGTTACGACAACGCGGGCAGTAAGGAGCTTTGGGAGTAGAAGACATTGCATGTACATTCTTGTTATTATTAGAATTACCCTTAGGATTATTAAAAGTTTTATCATTATGAGTGTTATTATTAGGTCTCTGTGATGAATAACCGCTGTATGCAAACTCAGGTGCCATGGTTTCAGATGTGACCTTCGGAGGCTCATGAAAACCAGCAAGACGTGCCTGGATGTTTTCATAATTACGACAGGATGATCTCAAGGTGTCAATACTATCAATCCTACCGGCAGAAGCTAAAGTGCTCGCGTAGCATGGCCTAATATTATGCAGCAGAATCTCTAATTTGTCCTCATTGGAAAGAGATTTTGACAGGCGAGAGAAAAGACCTGACATTATCGACAGATAAATGGTGATATTTTCTGTTTCACCTTGAGTCCTAGCGCGTATTTCCGAGAGAAGTCTGTAGTCATAATCAGCTTGATCGAAATCATTTTTGAGTAATGAAACGAGTTCGTCCCAATCTGAAACCTGGTCCTGGATACCACGGTACCAATGTAAAGCGTCGCCTGTAAATATTTCTGTAGCGTACGACAATAACTTTGATGAGGAAACATTCCTAGCAGTGCTAAATTCCGAGATGCGCTGTATGAAAGATCGGACACACGATTTCCCGTCTAATTTAATTCGAGTAAGTTCACCAGCTACACCACGTTCGCAAGACACGTTAATATTTAAGGGGGCGCTAGCTAATTGATTTGAAGGGCCAGTAGAAGATGAAGCCAAAAGAGAATCAACGGCAGTGTCTTTAAGTGAATTACACCGTTTATATAATTCCCGAAATTCAGTAGCTGCGGCGTTATAAGCTTCCTTGGACTGTTCATCACAAACAAGCCGATTAAGTCGGTGATAAAGGTGATGAAGGTAGTTTTGAGCACGAAGTACAGCATTCTTGTCCGGCTTGGAATCAAGAAGGAGTTTTATTTTAGTGAGAACGTCACTAACCCCTTTTAAGTCCTGACCAATTTTAAGTGGACTATCGAGAATGTCTTCGGAAGGAAAGAGAGGCGCTAATTTTGAAATTTGCTTCCTTAAATCCTCAACTGTATTACCGGGAGTTTCTCCCCTAATTGTCACCTCGTACTCCAACTCAGATTTTTGCAACGATAAAAATTTAATCGGATAATCCATATTGTTAAAAATAAATTAACGAAATTAAAAAAAAAAAATGCACCTTAATAAAGAAAGTGTTGAACAAGGTTTAAATAATCTACTCCGTCTGTTACAATGAGATGAATGATCTAATGAACGTTATGGTTGGCAACAAAAAATGAAAAATGATATCAAAATGAAAAACTGAAAAAAATAAAAGTTGCAAAAACAAAATAAAACCAAAAAAAGTGTTATAGCAACTAATGTGTACAACCAGTAAAATAAAAGTTGAAACTAGGTCAGTTAATAAAAATGTTAACAATTTTTGACTCGACTGTACTTACTTTACTATAAGGAACAAAGAATGCAGTTGACTAGATTTGAATACAGGCTGTGCAAAAAAATTACAAAACTTTGGAAACAAATTTACAATACAAAATTAAAAATAAAATCTTTTATAAAATACAGGGTGTACACTTTAGTTACGAGCAACCAAAAAAAAATAACGTTTTACAAAAATAAAAAAACAAGCACATAACACACAACTACTACGAAGCAAAACCAGACCTTTTTAGAAAAAGAAAATTAAATTTAACCACGTTTAAGAGCGCCAGTGTGGCGTTTTCGTTAGGTTATAGAAATTAAATTAAAACAAAAACGTCAACAAAAATAAATATATTAAAATAAAAAATAGGTCGTAGGTTTTTATGCCGGTCTGATTTTACTTCGTGGTCCGGTACTATCCTGGCTATCCTGAAGGCGGCGCAGGAGGGTGGACACCGACGGTTGAAAGCTGGAGAGCCTGTGACGTCAGCCGTCGAAGATGGTGGGTCTAGCCGTATGTGCTTGGGAATGTTATGATTCCCTAGGGATTAAACCCTAGCGTTGGACCCTGTGAAGAAACGTCCACAGTAAACATTTTGTTCTCTTCGCTTTCCGTTGATAGTGAACACCCCGTATTGATGAGCCTATGAGGAGGAGCCGAGAAAGCAAGTACCTAGGTAGGTAGTTGGTGCAGAGGTGATTCACTATCAGAACGGAGTTACAGAGCGGTGCGAAAGAAAGAAACAATGTATGACAATGAATGACAGAATGTATGAATTTAGCTAGGTAAGTAGTAAATATTTTAGCAGGTAAATAATGAAGTGATAGAAAGAAACAGATTATGAAGTGCTAAGAATCCTGCCTGACAGAAGGCAGGGTGTTTACGATTATAATGTTTAAATTTAATGCTGATTATTAAAGTAATCAAAGACATGTAAATAATGTGATGAGCTAAGCGTGAAATATATGTACATAGGTGCAGTTTTAACCAATTTAAAATGACAATGACTACCTACATGATGGTGCGTAAAACAATGTTCAACACTTACCCTATCGGGGTGCGGAGCAACACTTATATATGTATTTATGAAACTGCCGAATTACGTCGGAAGAGTGACAATATGTATCACAATTTTATATAGATAGATTTTGAGACGGCACGTACGAAGACACTAGCGTACCTAGGTAGGTATCTAGTGAACGCGCTCGAGTCTCGGCACACGTCCGACCGTGGACAAGGTAAGAACGGGGCTGGCCGCGATGCGCGGTCGCACCTTCGAGTTCTCGAACGTACTTCCCCAGAACAATGGAATAGTGGTCGGCCAATCAGCGCGGCTTACGTGTATCTTGTCTTGCGGACCGGTAGGTATCATCGCGGTTAAAACTGTGACCGCGCGCTCTAACGATGCATTGCAAACATTTTGAAAACTAATTTAGGTAGTGAATATCGATATGTTTGGAATTATGTAATCGTGTGCGTAATTAAAAATTGGATGCATTCGCCTAGTATTACATTGATTATTTTAAGAAATTTAATTTAAATATTGTAAACTGTAATTTTAGAATAGTTATAAGAGTACTTAATATTAAAAATAAATAACATGTACGTGCAACGTTACAGCCTGCAGTACCCTACCATCCCTAGTACGAACAGACTCGGGTACATCAATGGGTAGTACGGGTAAACTCCATATTCTTTTAAATAAACAAAGCGAGCAAATTTATTTTGAATTTTCTCTATCATTAGCTTGTACTTAGCTTCGTGGGGATTCCAAATGATAGCATTTGTTTCTAGGTGACTCCGTACCAGGGCGTTATATAATATTTTTATTACATTGATGTTTTTAAAATTCACAGTCTGTCTAAGAATAAATCCCAAATTTCTGAACGATTTGGCGCACACATTTACAATGTGGCGGCGGAATCTCAAGTCGGGCACCATCTCGAGACCCAGGTCTCGGACATGCGTCGTTCTCAGCATACGTGCCCCCTCCACCTCGTATTGGTACTGCAGCGGCGCGCGTCCGCGGGTGTAGCTCATCACGGAACACTTAGCTACATTAAACAGAAGCTTATTGGATCTGCTCCATTCGACCACCCTATCTATGTCGCCCTGGAGCCGCTCACAATCAGAAGTGTCCGCTACTGTTAAAAACACTTTCAGGTCGTCCGCAAAGAGCAAGCAACCTGCCTCTTTAATGACCTCCGGGAGATCATTAATCATTATAATAAATTCCAGAGGACCAAGATTGCTGCCCTGACTTACGCCTGAAAAAGTGTAATAAGGTGCCGATCGGTACCCCCCGTACTCCACATACTGCCGGCGTTCGCCAAGGTAACTTGCAAAAAATTTTAGTAGATGCGGCGTGAATCCTATGGCAGAAAACTTGGACAGTAGGACATCATTATCTACAGCGTCAAAGGCTTTCTGGAAGTCGAAGTATGCGCAGTCCACCTGGCCGCCCGCGTCCACGGCCGGCGCGAGGTGCGACACGAACGACAGCAGGTTGCTGGCCGTGCTGCGCGCCGGCCGGAAGCCGTGCTGGGCGTCGCTCAGGCGCGCGCTCACTTGTGAATAGATACACTTATGCAAAATAGATTCAAATACCTTGGCAAACGCCGACAGCACGGCGATCGGACGGTACTTGCTTACATCGGACCCACCTCCTGCTTTAGGGACCGGAATGACACGCGTCGTTTTCCAACGTTCTGGATAATGGCATTCCCCTAAACATAGGTTAAATATATGTAATAATGGTTTTTCAAATACCATGCGACAGTCTTTAATGATATAGGGAGGTATGCTATCTGGCCCTAAAGAGTGCTTTGGCTTCAGTGCACGAAGAGCAGTGCGCACGTCACGGGCACTGAGCTGGGCGACGTGCACCCGTGCGGAGTCCGCGCGCGCGGGCGCAGCGCGCTCCGCCTCCCGCGGGTCCAGGGCCGGCCGAACCGGGCTGTACACGGAGTGGAAGTATGAGGCAAAACATTCAGCGCACTCTTCATCACTTAACTCCTGCCCATCTCTAGTGATACGAATACGATAGTGTTAATCAAATTACTAAGGTTTATCACTACATACTATGTAGTGATATGAAAGAAAGCGACTTTGTTTTATACTATGTAGTACATAGTATAAAACAAAGTCTAAGTTATAAAACAAAGTCAAAGTTGTTTTATACTATGTAGTACATAGTATAAAAGGTTTTATTCATTTATTGCATACATATACATTATTTAGCTTAGGTGGTAATTAGCTTAAAGGTAAGTACATGTACCCTGTTAGGGCGCAGCAATTGGTAATAATTGTTCTAATTATGAAAATATAGGTAATGTCAGTTTCAAGAATCGTAGTTAATAAAAATAATATGTTTAAATAGTTTATTGAATTCATTATTGAACAGATTTATCATTTAAAAATTCGTCAACGGAGTAGTAACATTTATGTATCTATGTATGTAATTTTATGTTTTATAATATACTAGCGACCCGCCCCGGCTGCGCACGGTTTTATTAAACGTATAAACCTTCCTCTTGAATCACTCTATCTACTAAAAAAACCGCATCAAAATCCGTCGCGTAGCTTTTAAGATTTAAGCGTTCAAAGGGACATAATGATATAGGGACATAAGTACAGAAAAAGCGACTTTGTTTTATACTATGTAGTGATTTAGCTTAGGTGGTAATTAGCTTAAAGGTAAGTACATGTACCCTGTTAGGGCGCAGCAATTGGTAATAATTGCTCTAATTATGAAAATATAGGTAATGTCAGTTTCAAGAATCGTAGGTAATAAAAATAATATGTGTAAATAGTTTATTGAATTCATTATTGAACAGATTTATCATTTAAAAATTCGTCAACGGAATAGTAACATTTATGTATCTATGTATGTAATTTTATGTTTTATAATATACTAGCGACCCGCCCCGGCTTCGCACGGTTTTATTAAACGTATAAACCTTCCTCTTGAATCACTCTATCTACTAAAAAAACCGCATCAAAATCCGTCGCGTAGCTTTTAAGATTTAAGCCTTCAAAGGGACATAATGATATAGGGACATAAGTACAGAAAAAGCGACTTTGTTTTATACTATGTAGTGATTTAGCTTAGGTGGTAATTAGCTTAAAGGTAAGTACATGTACCCTGTTAGGGCGCAGCAATTGGTAATAATTGCTCTAATTATGAAAATATAGGTAATGTCAGTTTCAAGAATCGTAGTTAATAAAAATAATATGTGTAAATAGTTTATTGAATTCATTATTGAACAGATTTATCATTTAAAAATTCGTCAACGGAATAGTAACATTTATGTATCTATGTATGTAATTTTATGTTTTAAACTAGCGACCCGCCCCGGCTTCGCACGGTTTTATTATACGTATAAACCTTCCTCTTGAATCACTCTATCTATTAAAAAAAACCGCATCAAATTCCGTTGCGTAGTTTTAAAGATTTAAGCATTCAAAGGGACATAATGACATAGGGTCACAAAAAGCGACTTTGTTTTATACTATGTAGTGATATATAAAAGTTATAATAACGAATGGGCGGCAATGGTGGTGGATACTGCGGGCATAAAGCAAGTATATTACTGCGATAACGATGACAGGAGGAAATATTTGTTTTTTGTTTTCTATGTATAGTATGTATGTAATGTTTAAATATATCAGTACCCATAACACAAGCTCTGCTTAGCTTGGGGCTAGATGATGCAGTGTGATTATCCTGCATTAGTTATTTATAAAGCATACATTAAAACACTGGGTATTCTCACATCATCTGCTGTTATACATTTATGAAGTTCTTAAATATGTCAGACATAATATGCACCACTTCGTAGTGAGAGGGACTGAAAGTAAACGTAGTAACAGACATCAAATGCACTTAAAACCTAATAAACATAGACTACATATATCCACAAAACTACCTAATATAATAGGTTATAAATTGTTTAATAAATTACCACTTAGTATAAGGTTGACAGAAAATGACAACGCATTTTTAAATAAAGTTAGGACTCTCCTACTTGACAGAACAATTTATAATTTAAGTGAGTTTTTAAATAACGACTACAGCCACTTTAATAAAGAGGAGAAACTTGTCTATGTGACCGCATGCCTGCAGCTTGTTTGAAAATTTTGTTATTATTTGAAATTGTTATTTTATGTTATTTATTACCTACCTGACAAGAAAATGATTGTATATTACCAACTAGGTAAACAAGTTTGTATTAAGGCCCTGTCTGTCGACAATCGGTCATTTTTAAGTAGAAATAGGTAATGTTTCTGAGCAAGCTACATTTCAAATTTATAAATATATATTACTTCACGTTCGTACATAGATTAACAGCTAAGCTGAAAACATAACAGCAGAAACTTTTCTCAATTAATATATGTTTTCAAAATGGCACGTTTCAGAATTTAATATAAAAATATATTGATAGCTACGATAAACATCAACTAGGGAGTTATTGTTAAAGTTAGGTAACATTTTTATCTAGAATCCGGTTAGCTTAGTCTTTTGATGAAGATTCTCAATAAATTTAAATATTAATTTATTCGATTAATAGCAGGCGCTGAGCCCGCCGCCCATGCATCAGTACCGCCGTGACCTCTGTCAAGGCCGGACGTGTGCTTGATGTCGTCTCAGGTATCAATGACAAACCATACGTAATATTTATCGTGAATATTCGGTTAGAGCCTGTCCAGATGGGGCGTTTTACGTGCGCTCCTATGTCGGAAGCAAAAAGCACTACAAAGATTTAACATACATCCAATTCTACTAATTCTTCCGTTATTAGTTAATTGTAACGTTTCATGGTTCTATTGGATTATCTCTGATTGATTCAATTTTCCCATACTGCTACTTTTTTTTCAATTTCGTCTATGAAAAGTACGGTAATTTGTTCTTTTTTTTTTTTGACTGGACGAGGAATCGCGCACTAGCATCTGGACGGGATGTAGGTATAGTGCTCTAGTATCTGGAGAAAGCGCGAATGTTTAAACGCGAGAGCACTCGCGAGTAAAACGCTCCATCTGGACAGGCTCTTAGCTAGCGTTCCCTGACAGATTGACTATGTTTCATTTCGATTGACAACTAGGATTTAGGCAAATCGAATTTTTGAATATAGAATACCACTACGCTACACAAATTATCAAAACTAAATTTCATTTAGCATCCAGAGACATGATATCGTTTTGCATAGAGTGGAACTGGAACGTAATAGAGATGGCACAAAAATTATTATGATGGTAAATTATAAATTAGGATTTGCGCCCGGGCATTCCAGGTTCTAAATTTCCCGGGATTTCCCGAAATTTGTGGATGATTTCAAAACCTGGTTATTGTACATTATTTCTCGGGAAATTTCGGGTCTTTTATAACAAAACTTTATCTATTCCATCATCTTGTAGCATTTCGGATATACCTATACCTTAGCGGTATAAGGTATGTTAGTTGGCATTTTTATTTTGCAGCAGACAGTTAGCTTTCATCGAATTTGAAAATAAGGAATAAACGAATTTGAATTTTGAGTATTTTTTACTCATTATTAAAAATAGAGAATTATAAATTATACCTCATATTCGTTATATTTCGCAATATGTTTTATTTTACCTGAATTTACCTAAAAAGCAAATGAGATTTTCTTTAGACTGTTTGCAATCGTCTGTAGTTAGCTCAATGGTTTCAATTGTATACATGTACTAGTTGTATACTAGTTGTATTTTTTTCTATTCCTTGATTGTAATTTTCGTTGTTAATAAAGTTGTTTATTTCTTATTTTATATCTTTATCTACCTCTATATCTGCAGGCAGACTCATTCTGTAAAATCTCGAATTTGAACTCGAATCCACTCTAGTGACCGAGCTACGTCATTCTTTAGCATAGGCTCTATGCTAAAGAATGACAGGCATAGGGGAACGTAGGCTAATGAAAGCTGTCGGGCAATGAGTGATAAGGTAAAATTGAATTGATGGTAGCCTAGCTAATATTTTGAAAAAGATAAATTATGTGCAATTTTTTTTATAAACTGAAACATGTAGAGATGTGGTACCGATGATGAAAAAGTGTACTGGCAGTGATAGTCCAGATTCGAGAGATATTTTGTACATTTTGTTTGGATCCATAAAGTCTGGATCCATAAAATCTTTTGTTTTCCATCAATATTTTTATATTTATTTTCTCCATTTTGTTTGCCAAATTAATTGATAAATTTTGATTGTAAAAATGTTATGATTTGAAAAACTCTAACAGTAACACAAATGTTACTGATAGAGTTTTGCAATTTTTTGATCTAAAATTAATTATATTTGCTCTAGCATTAAAGGGGCACTCATTCATTGCAATTGACAGGCAAAAGGAGCGACTGACTGGTTAAACTGTAAATTGTACCTTAATACATATCTATAGTTAAGTACCATTTAATAATAAAGAAAAGGTTTTTTTTATTCTTCATATTTCGAGACTTTTGTATGCCAGTCCCGTATTTTAACTATAGGTATACTATACAAATATATGAAATTGAAAATAATAATAGGAAGAATTTTGACAAGTTTGTCAAATTTTTATTAAAACATTCCTGGAGTAGGCTCCTGTTGCCCTGTTCTCCCCTAATTGTCAAAATCTCAGCATTTTAAACTGACAGCGGATTTCTAAGGGTCATACCACACGGGAAGTTCTCCCGCTGCGGGAATACGCTTCTGGACCGCACTAATCACATTTTAAAATGAAATATGAAAGATATGATTTTCCTTCGCGGTTCACAGCTAGGCGGGAGCAATACGACCGCCACATGTAGCTTCAAACCACCGCTGATAACCGGTTCTTACTACATGGACGCTTTCCCGCTATACGTCATTCTGCGCGGGTTTATCATCCCCGCGTATCCCTTGTAGTTTGATGGTCTACGGCAGCTTTGCCGAGCGGATACCCGCAACGGGAGAACCGCCCGTGTAGTGTGACCCTAAGTGATATTCGAAATGAATTTATAAAATGCATAGGCTGATATAATAATATGAAGCACTGCTGATAGATGCTGAATGCTAGGCTAGCTGAAGACAGCGCTATGGCGCTCATTAGGAAGCCTATGTCCAGCTGTGGACTAATACATCATCATCAGCCTATATTAGTCCACTGCTGGACATAGGCCTCCCCTTATGAGCGCCATAGCGCCCTGTCTTCAGCTGGACGCATCCAGCATCTGCCAGCAGTCTTTCGCAGATCGTCATCCCATTTTGCCGGAGGGCGTACTACACTACGTTTGCTACGTCGCGGTCTCCACTCAAGAACACGTTTACCCCAACGGTTGTCGTTTCTTCGCGATTATATTATATTTTATAATGATAATGATGAAATATAGTATAGGTACCTAGGCATAACCATACATATTATTAATTTACTTATGCATTACCTAGTAACTTGGGGAGGTCGTTACATCAGGTACAAAACAGGATAAAGTTACCCATAGTAAAGCATTATTACCTACCTACGCAGTACCAGCAACACGATCTTATAAAAACTAATATACTAATTAACGGTAGGCATGCGCCATCTATGAGGTAGCCCTTGTCAACTCTCCTGGTTTTTCTGCCGCATTTTTAGCTACTTAGCGCGCCTTAATGCTGTTCTTTTTTAATAAAGAATTTCATTTCATTTCAATTTCATTTCATTTGTCCTAATTTTGTAATTAATGAAAATTGTGGCCCTTTAAAAAGCAGGCAAGTTTTATAAATTGTAACTTTTGGCTCTTCCGTCTCAAAAGCTTGCCGACCTCTCGTATAGATGATGCTGTGAGGGTTACATTATTATCTAACTAGCGACCCGCCCCGGCTTCACATGGTTTTATTATACGTATAAACATTCCTCTTGAATCACTATCTATTAAAAAAAATGCATCAAAATCCGTGGCGTAGTTTTAAAGATTTAAGCATACATAGGGATATAGGGACAGAGAGACTAATTTATGAATTTTATGACGTGTCCAAGTGTCCTGTAAGGTCTTAAGGAAATAAAGCATTTTGACTTTGACTTTGAAACGACTTTGTTTTAATGTAGTGATGTAGTGATATCTCTTAACCATCATAACCTCCGCAATGCTGGGCCTTATTTTTAAAGTTTAACATTTGACACGAAGGGAGGCCTTAGCTCAGCAGTGGGACAGTACAGGCTAAGAAAAAAAATAACTTTTGACACATCTATGCGTTTAAGCGTAAAGCTACAGATATAAAGTTGATTTCTTGCCTGGAAGAGATCGCTTTTAGCGATAAGGCCGCCCATTGTGCAACTTTGTTAAATCTGTTTTCCTGTATTTTGTCATTATTTCTTTTGGTGTGCAATAAAGTGAATTGTATTGTATTTCTGAGTATTTCTTGTCCAAGTAGGTAGGTAGGTACTTACCCACCCCCGCCCCCGCTAGGTACACCCCCGCGGGACAGCCCAGCCCCCCCGCGCCCACTATCAACACTCTAGCAGCACACAGCTTTGCTTGTCCATTTACACCGATCTCGGGGAGAAGGATCTGACGGCTGTATCTGGAAATGTATAAAACAGTTTTACGAACCGATGTGGCGCGGTGGGCGAAGGTCCGCCTGCGACGCAGGAGGTTGCGGGTTCGATTCCCGCCTCGGAGCAACTTTGTGCATGATCTGCAGAAATTTGTTTCATTGGTCTGGGTGTTTAATATGAAAACTAAGCATTCAAAGGGACATAGGGATATAGGGACATAGGGACAGAAAAAGCGACTTTGTTTTATACTATGTAGTGATTTGTTAATGTAAATATTTAGTACCTATTTGCTACCTTTATAACATGTATTTGTTTCATAATTTTTCCACGCTTCTCTAAAGAGTATCTATCTATACTTAGGTATAATAAAACTGTAACAGGTCCAATTCTGTACATTGAAGATATTTTGAATTTTTTTTTGGAGGACACTCTATTATCGATACTCAAGCCAAAACTGTAATTTTTTTCATTCATGTCTGTCTGTCTGTCTGTCTGTATCGTTAACGCGCATCACGCCGAAACTACTTGATGGATTGAAAATTGAAATGAAACTCGGCATGATTATAGGTCATACTACGAGGAAGGACATAGGATACTTTTTATCCCGGAATTCAGTAAGGTTCTCATGGGAGAGGGTATGAAAGTAAAATTCCTTTACCGCGCATCACGCCGAAACTGCTGAATGAGTTGGAATGAAACTCGGGACGATTTGAGTTCATAGTACAAGGAAGGACATGGGATACTTTTTAACCCGGAATTCGGTAAGGTTCCCCTGGGAGAGAGGGTGAAAGAAAAATTCTTTAACCACGCATCACGACGGAATTAAATGAATTCGAATGGAACTCGGGACGATTGGACCTGGGATACATTTTATCCCGGAATTCAGTTAGGTGCCCCTGGGGTATACGGGTTTTCAAAAATTTCTCACAACATCACTGACAGATGCTGTGAGAAATTTTTGAAAACACGTATAGCCCAGGGGAACCAAAATGAATTGAACTGATAAATGCGAAAGTTTGTAAGTATGAATGGATAGATGGATGGATAGAGTGATAGATGGATGGATGTTTGTTACTCTTTCACGCAAAAACTGCTGAACGCATCTGGATGAAATTTGGCACAGAGATAGATTATAAGCTGGAATAACACATAGGCTTTATTTTATCCCGAAAATCCCACGAGAAATGGAATTACGCAAGTAAAATAGCGAGTACTCGAAATACTAATCATGCGCAGACGAAGTCGCGGGCATCAGCTAGTAATAAAATATTCCCGATTACATACTGTTTCTTGTTTTAAAACTTAAACAATCATGATTATGATTTATAATATGATTAAGATATCATTTCCTGAACATTCCAGGGCCCCCTTAGGATCTAAATACGCCCCACCAGTTGGGCAGTCCTAGTCTAGATGATGCTGTGATGGATTATCCAATTCATTTATTGAGCCAGATATACAGCGTGGTAATGCAGCCAGTGTCTTGGGGACGCACAGACTGGTATTGACATGGATCAATTGAGCTACCTTTAGACTGTTTGCAACCGTCTACAGTTAGCTCAATGGTTTCAATTGTAAATATTAGTTGTAATTTTTCTATTCCTTGCTTGTAATTTTCTTTGTTAATAAAGATTCTTGTCAATTCATTTATTTATTACTAGATGCGCACCGCCGCTTCGCCCGCCTGGAACTTTATTTGTCGAATTTTAGAAATTTATTGCTCGCCTCCTAGTGGTAGTTACACTTTTTACTTTGCAGTTTTTAAATTACTAGTGACCCGCCCCGGCTTCGCACGGTTTTATTATAGGTACCTATAAACAAGGGCGGATCCAGCTTCGGTGCCAGGGGGGGGTCACAAAGTCGTAGTCAAGTCACAAGAAGTTATAATTTAATTTTTATAATCATAGATACAAGTAAAACGTAGGTATTTAATTAATGTATGCAAGTACTTGCTGTAAGTACTAAAATACCTTTATTTAGGTAGGTATATGACCATTTTTTTTTCTTTATGTCTTCTCCCGAAACGCCTTACCTATCACAAGAGGATTCGATCCCGGTCTTTACTTTCGATTTCGGGATTGATAAAAATCGCCATCCCGGGATAATCCCGAGATCGTAGACAATTTAGTAAAAAAAAGTTAGTCACATGAAAATAGCTTTTATTTACTTAAAAAAAAAAGTAAAATTCAACTAAAATCACATTCACAAGATTATCGAGAATAAATAAATTTTACAATAATTTTGACCACGACGCGACTCAAGATGCGGCCTATAACCTGTTTAAGGAATGCTTTTATTTTGTGTATCTACAGTTACACAAATGGTATTGTTTGATATTAAAAAGAATCGAATATAATGTTAGTTAGTTTAGACAAAACAAATAAGAAAAATAATTCCAGTTAAATTTATAATTTGTTTTTATATTAGTTACCTACATAAAGCGCTTCGTTTTTTATTACCTTTAACAATTTAACTCCTCTAGCCACTCCGCAATTACGACTACGTCATCAGCAAGTCGCAGGTGCGAGATGTCATCGCCATTTATATTAATGCCCTTACCTTTCAAGTCCAGCGTCTTAAACATATCTTCCAATGCTCTCGTGACAGTTTCAGGGATATGACATCTCCCTGTCTCACTCCTTTGCGCAATTGGATGGGCATAGACTGTTGGCCCTGTACTTGGACACTCATAGTGGCGGCATCGTACAGACATCTCAGCACCTCGATAAACGATAGTCTACTTGGCACCGCTGTAAGGATTCCAGAACAGACCAAGTTTCGACGGAATCAAAGGCTTTCTCATAGGCCACAAAAGCGTGACAGACACGACAGAGTGTAAACTAAATTATAAAACAATCTTCATAAAGACTAACTATAAAAAGATGAAAGGTGATAGAGAAAAAGATGTAAGAAAATACTCATCATTACTAATTGAAGAAAAATAGCAAAAGATTTTAGTTGAAAACCCACTTCCCAAAAGTGAAGACGACGTAGAGAGAGAATAAAATACCTTCAAACCACATCCAAATAGTTTAAGAACCTGACCCAAACCACCTTCACTTCAAGCCACTCCACGACAATTCATAAATGAGAGATAACAGTACAAACAGAATAAACGGAATCTGACTTTTATTCTCCGCTAAAATTGATACAGAACTACATATTTACCTACATAGACTCGCCTGTTTCCCAGAGGGGAGGCAGAGATAACGGATTTCCACTTACAACTTTCCTTGTACACCTCTTTTGCCTCATCACTTTTACTATGTACTTTCTTCATACATGCATGTCGGTTTAGAATTTAAAGTTAAAAGACCACAGAAAAACCAATTAGAGAGAGAAAAACACAGCAGCAGAAGACTTATAATGTGTTTGACATGTTATTTTTAACTAATAAACCACATTTATAAGTTATAAAAATTGTCTACCATATGGGTATTTAGCAGAAATTTAATAAATTCATCGCCCTCCACACGTACGATTACCTTCCAGGCGATTCTCATTACCCTCTCTCTACACGTTCATTTTAGTTACGTACCCAGATCAATGAATGTAATGAAATACTTAAAAATGGGGAAACAATCCATAATCATTAAATCTGAATGAAAGGCGATAACTGCCCCTAACCGGACTGGCACTTCTCCACGTCCATAAAAACGTGGCCATTGAAATAAATGAAGTGATAACTAGAGGATTCGATCAATGTCGAAAATTGACCGGTATTTTCAATCCCGAAATGTTTTCAAATCCCGGGATTTCAAGGATTGAGTAAAATTCATTAAATAGTTTAAAATAATAAAAAAGCGAAGCGCGTTACGTACCTAATGTAAACATAAATTATTAAATTAACAGGGTTTTTTTTATCTAAACGAACTTACATTATATTAGAATTAGCTCTTTTTAATATCAAACAATATCTTTTATGTAACTGTAGGTAAGTACACGAAATAAGAGCATTCCATAAAAAACCGCCTCTTCGGTCGCGTCGTAGTCAAAATGTTGGTAAAATTTATTTATTCTCGATAATCTTCTTCAATGACTTGCCTCTTGGTTGTGACAATACGTTAACTCACGCTTAATTTTGTTTTTATTAAGTTTATTAAGGTTCTTTATCTGTCTACTGTAAAAAAGATGATTGATGATTGAAAGATGAAAATGAAAATTTAGATGTTTAAAAATTAAGTGTGTGCGTTTTTTACTTTCAAACCATGAAAGTAAATAAAAGAGATTTTCATATGATACTTTGATTTTTACTAAATTGTCCAATCCAGGAATTATCCCGAGATCGTGTTTTATCAATCCCGAAATCCCGGGATTGAAAATAAAGACCAGGGTCGAATCTTCTTGTGATGTGGTAACTCGTTTCGGGAGAAGGCGTAAAGAAAAAATAATTTTGTTACATACCGAAATATAAAAAATTGCTAAATAAACGCGATAAATACCCGTACCTAAATATTTATAATAACGTGTTCTGATCGCGTAAGTTTAAAAAACTTGATTCTAGTTGGCTTCGGTTAGTCAAAAGTCGAAACAAAGCGCGCGCAAGTGTCAGTGTCACACGAAATGTAACATCTAATGAAAGGTCACGTGGCGGTGGCACGGTAAAATTCAAAATTTCTTTGCTGTCGTTCCCGAATAATGAATATTAAATATTTAAGATAATGAACTACATTAAATCTATAAGTATTGTGATAAAAAAATAAAAAAAACATTATGTTTAACAATTTTAATTAGTGGTCTACCTAGGTCCTGGACCCAGCCCAGGGGGGGGTCATGACCCCCATGACCCCCCCCCTGGATCCGCGCCTGCCTATAAACCTTCCTCTTGAATCACTCTATCTATTAAAAAAAACCGCATCAAAATCCGTTGCGTAGTTTTAAAGATTTAAGCATTCATAGGGACATAGGGATATAGGGACATAGGGACAGAAAAAGCGACTTTGTTTTATACTATGTAATAATGATACCGAGTTTTGAGTGAATCAAAACCCAGAAATAATAATTTTCCATACAAACATTGTTAAAAATTATTTATCACCCTCAGAGGTTAAAATTTTAATATCCTATTTGTTATTCTAGGTCCTAAACTATCTACATACTAAATTTAATTTAAATAACTGAAGTAGTTATGGAGATACTTTAAACAAACATTCACACAGACTTTCCCATTTATTATACAGTAGAAACTCGATTATCCGGCCCTCAGTTATAAGGATTCGCGATTATCCGGACTACCGACCGCGACCAATAAAATAAAAAACTACAAGTCGAATTTGTGGAAGCATGAACGTCTCAGAATTAGACCCGCACGCGCTGCCCACGCGTTTCGTTATTGTTTTAGTTAGTAAGCAATAATAAATGTTAGGTATTCTACCTACCTACATATTTAAAAATGTTAAAGATAAAAAATATAAATAAAAAACATATGAGAGTGTGATTATCGCTGAAATAAAAAAAAAGTTATTGAACTATTAAAAAAATCAGAAACCGGCCGGTCGTAAGTTAGCTGATAAGTTTGGTGTAGGTACATCTACGATAAGTGATATTAAGATGAATACCTAATAAATTTTGCTGTACACCTGCAAATTCGATACTACTAAACACGGGTGTTAACATCGGAAAATGATGATGAAACCGAAAATTAACTTTAGAAGAGGCTTTACATTGTTGATTATTACAAAAAACGTTCAACTGGGCAACTGATATCTGATACTTTGTTGTTTTGTTTTGCTTATTTGTTTACTTTGTGCAAAAGACTTAGGTACAGTTCAATAAATAACTAGGCGGTGATAAAACGTTTGTAGCAAGTAACGGTTGGTTGTATGGATTTAAATCTCGTCGTGGAATTCGGGAGTAGAGAATACAAGGTAAAAAAATATCCAGTAATGACTTGGATTTTGTTTATAATACTACTGATGAAAGTGCCTTCAAAATCTTTAAATATGTATGCACAAAACCTGCTATTCTTCATACATTCGATTATCCGAATGCTTATCAACATCAATTGGTCCGGTTAATTGAGTTTCTACTGTATTAGTAAGAAGGAAGATTTAAAATAGGTAACAGCAAATTATATGATACCTTTCTATTGCCCATGTCGGCAGTTTCTCCCCAACTTGTACTTTCATTTTCTCGTTTCCTTCTTCATTTATTAGTGTTTGCCCATTGGTTTGTGGATGCACTTTTTGATTACAAGTTCCTTGGTCATTGGAATTATAGATATTGACTGAGTTAGTATTGGTTATTTGAGTGGGTTTTGATATTGTTTTGGTATTGTGCTGATACTGGAAAAGATAAAGGTTTCTTTAAGGTTTTTGTAGAATAGTTGTTTTATTTTTATCTTACAGCAACTCACCAAGGTTAGTTCACTTGTGAGTCTATTATATTCTTCCTGCTTTTTCTGTAAGGTTTTGCGTAGTTCCTCAATTTCATTCGCCAGTTTATTGAGGTGCTCCATATTTTTTTAAAAGTTATTATTTGGATTCGGAGCACACTAAAAAACCAAGAATAAATTTAGACAGTCGGCCGTCCGTCGATCGAAAATAAACAAACACAGTGCTGCCAACTTGAGCTACTTATAAAATCCCATCGCTGGCTCCCATTGCTTTGCCTAAAATAGATAAATAAGCCTAAATTAAAAGTTTGTGCAGTTTAAAAATCAAGCTTTGAACAAATTTAGAATTTTAAGTAACAAATCTTGCAAACCATGGGCCGAAAATGCCGAAATGAAACTTGATTGAATAGCATTTAAACATTTTCCTTTTTATAGAAAAATCCAATGACAGATGGCAATACCACCAAGGTAAGCACGCTTGCTTGATGCAATAATTTATTGGGTTCTGTATAAGATTTATATTGCAATGTAAGGTACAGCACTACATCGCTCAATGAAAGTTTGATCTAATTTTTGACAATAACCTAGCACTATCAATATTTAGGTATTTATTATGTACTATAAAATGCAGTATCACTATTTATGAGCACTATTCTGCTGAATCTTATTTCTAAATGAATAAAACACTCATATTTCTCAGGTTAAATATTTTTTATTACCAAGAATTGATTGAGTATGTAGGTACACAGACAAATCGTTTTTTAAACAGTCGATGCGACGTATGTGAGACTTTTTTTATAAATTGATTGTCAAACTTAACCGACTAAGCAGCCAAATTGTCAGATATCTTCTTAGTAGCGTTTTAAGAAGTTTACATTGTATTTTATTATGTTTCAAAGAGAAGGGATACCCCGAATTATAAAAATTACAATCAGTCGCTTTGTAAGAAAGATCTTTACGAAAGTTTCATTGAACTGGGAAATTACCGACTCCCGTCCCGAGGCCCCCGCCTATCTTGATGAACCATTCATTGTTGAACTTAATATAGGCATCCCATTGTCTAGATCATAATCATAATTATTCATTTACGTTGAAACATTCGAACTTCTTATTATTTGTATCAACTAATTAATTCCATGATTATGAGACTGCCAATATTATTTTCTAGTGAAAATCTCCGCGAACTAGACTCTCAAATAATTTATGTGCCCTATGTGCTACTAAGCGTTGTTTGTTACAGTCATCCATGAGAAGCTCTGGGGGTCTCAGAATCGGAATTTCACGATCTAGGACTCGTGAAGAACTGAGAATATCGGGTCGCTTTAACAAAGCTGTGTGTTTATGATCGGAATCTGATACGATTGGTTTCATTGAGTCAATGACATCCGGTCGTTGGTTTAGTATAGTTGGCTTGAAACTTGCAATGATCGGAGTCTTCAATATTTTAGGACTTGAACTTGGAATCTTTGGTAAGTTCGATGTGGTAGGAAACGTTGAATTTATCGGTGAGCGTAACGTGGTTGGATTTGTGAAAATTACGCTTGTGATTTTATCAGTATTTGATATTTGAGACGGATCACTAGGTTTCTGAAAAGAAGAGCCAGCTGCGTCAAGGATAAGTTTCATTTCCATTGACTTATTTACTTCAGATTCCGTATCTCTCTGATGCAACCGTTGCAATATTTGAGGTAGTACCACGGATTTTTCATACAAACTAGGCCCCAAGGTCAGTTTACATTTTTCAGCATCTGATTTCAAATTGCTGTATTTTGAAAAAACTTTATCGACCTTCTTTACAGTTTCTAAATATTTTATATCAAACTTTGTGACAAGATTTTCGATTAAGGCTTTCTGTTCTCTTTTAATATTCGTTTCGAAAGATTGTTCTGTTATATTTGTTGGAAGAGTCTCTGTTAGGTTCTTAGCTTCAGGAAAGTGCTTCTCATCTACTTTAGGTCGGAGTTTTTGGTTTTGTTCTAAGATTTTTTCAAAAATATTATCAAAGTCATTCGGTTTTTTACAATCCATGGAAATTTTTGACATCTTACCATGTTCTTTTGCTATTGAGATACATGGTATTTTATTTTCTTTTTCAATAGGCAGATTTTCTACCTCAACTCTTAATTTTTTTTCGAGATTTTTCTGTGTCAATATTTCTTCTAACAAGTCATCTATATCTAGGTTTTCATGATGTTCTAATTTTTGGGAAGTAATTGTTGGTGTTGTAAGTAGAACCATTTCCTGAGTAGGATGTGTTTCAGCAATCTGACACAGCTGTGATTTTTGTTTATTTTCATTCGATTTGGCTTCAAGTAACTGTATGTCTTCTGGCGTTAAATTGTTAACTGGTCCTTGATTCTTGCCAAACTCGTGTGTGTCGAAAAATGCTTGGAATTCTGCTTCGGTTATACTTGTTGAATAATTTACTTTGGTTTTTTGCTGTCTACTAGTTTTAAGAAAATCTTCGATTATTTTAATTTGTATATCTTCTATTTGTGCCTTCTTAGTGTCACTTTGTATATGAAGGTTTTCGAAATCAATTAAATTTATTTCGTTTGTAGTGTTTTTTGAATCACTATTTTTATTACTGTTCGTCAACGTATTTGAGGTGCTTGGCGTATTATTGAACATGCTGCTTGGTGTACGTTGGTTGGATTCACTTGGTAGCATTGTCTGTAATAAAAAAGAAAAGTTATACTAGTAAGTTACAACTACTTACAAAATTTTTTTTGTTCTTTGTTGAAAAAGAAAGTTACATTACACTTTAGTACCTACCTACTTGTCAATATAAAGTAATAATCGCCTATCAACCAACGGACAGAACGTGGTCGTCGACAAAATGAGTTCTAATGTACCTACTTTCAAGAAAGGTACCTTTTAACAAATGTTAATTCAACTTTATTAAACTTTACTATTTAGGTAGGTACTAGACATATACGCCGATGCTCATTTGAATGGCGGTGGTGGCATCATCGGTGTAGCGTAATCGGCGTGGATGAGAAAATAACTAAAAAAGCCTCCAATCCTTATTAACTTTTTTTATTAATTATGAAAGACTTACCTATTTGTCTGAATACAATTATACAATAAAAATTTCAAAACAAAAAACTTCTATGGCACCAATCAAATCACATAATATTCATAATCATCAGCCCATAAAAGTCCACTACTGGACAAGGAAATTTTTAAAATAAAGTGATTTATCTAATCTATAATATTAATATTTCAATTAATTCGACGACGATGTGGCGCGGTGGGCGAAGGTCCGCCTGCGACGCAGGAGGTTGCGGGTTCGATTCCCGCCTCGGAACAAATTTGTGTACGATCTGCAGAAATTTATTCCGTTGGTCTGGGTATTTTCTATGTATAATAAAAAAAAATCTGTCTATGTAATGTATTGTACCTATTAAGTATATCAGTCATCTAGTACCCATAACACAAGCTCTGCTTAGCTTGGGGCTGTGTGGACTGTCCGGAATTATTTATTTATTCATTTATTTAATATTGTGTAATGACGCGGATGACGCCGATAAAAAATTCGGCGGCGAGCGGCACACCAGTCACACCACCGATCGGCGCACACGTCTAGTCTAGTAGGTACCTGCTTAACTATTCCTAGACACTATGTACCAACAGATTTACATAGGCAGATATCTAATTCGAATTCGCACTAATGACAACTTAACGATAAATAAAAATTTAACTCGATGCAAGATTCGAACCCACATGCATCGCAAGCAGCCCTTCGCCTCTTACCCGGTTCGCGTGCCGCCATGAAGGTCTTCAAAGGAATAATGAGCCTACTTTCCTACTAGGTACTTTATTTTTGTACCTAGAGGAATGCCGACTCCAACTATCTATTTTAGGAAACCTAGGGTAGCTTGGCTAGGCCTAAATTAAACTAGAATGTAAAGTAGCTCAGAAGGACGATTACTTTCATGTGGAACCCTAAAACCACTGACCTGCGTACCTGTATAGATACAAGTCAGTGCTAAAAACTCTTCCATAGTAGTACATGACAAGGACGAAAGGTAATATTTTTTAGTTAAGTTTAGTTTAAAAAAAGGTTCATATTTACCGAACATTTGTTGTTTCTTAAATGTTAAGCGATAAAAGAGGTTCACTATACTTACATAAAGGGACATGTCTGCATGTCGTAGGTAGCTTAGATAGAAAGATAGAATACCTACCTACTCAAAAGTTCAAGCACGATCACAAAAACAAAACAAAACAACAAAACAAAACAAAACAGAACAACACCGGCTTCGTTCGCGTATGTTTTGTCTTCACTCAACTCAACTCTTCACACGTCCTCACTTCCGCAGCGTTGCCAACTCAACAACAGTAAATGTCGCTCTCACGCTGGTGAAAAGTCGCTAGATATCGTTAAATGAGTAAAATTATAAAAGTCGCTAGAACTCGCTAGATTTTTTATCAATTAATTAGGTACTTTCTTGGGTTAAAAAGGCGAATCTACCAACATTCGGTAGATTCACATTTTTAACCTTCATTCACTACCACCAATTAATGAAGGGCAAAATAAAACTCCATTCTAAGTACATACATAAATCTTTAATTTCAATCTCTCTTTATTCGTCTAGATTAATTATTACTTAATATCATTCCCTTGTACAGGAGCCAGCCATCCTTTATATTCAGGGGAATCTTCCCATTCCTTTTTATACTTTTGGCTTTAAACTTTCTTCTTTACCGGTAATTCCATTATCGGTAACTCACTAAACACTAATAAAACGCATAAGGTTATTTGTTTGAGACAAATGTTCGATTACGTTATTATTTCGCTAGCAAAGCAACAGACCATATCAGATTTCTTATAAGGAGTGAATGACGGATGATTAATAACAAAACCAAACATGAGAAAGGGATTCCCTTAGCAAGATGATTGACGGTAGATACTATACCTATGCCTTTTAGTCATTCTTGAGTTGGCAACAAATTAAGCTAAATAAACAAAACCGGATCTTATTTCAATGAAATAGAGTACATATTAGTATGTACAGAAAAAAACGATGGATATTCGTTTATTTAGTTAGTAATTATTTGAAAAATACCACTATAAAAAAGTCGCTAAGAAAGTCGTTAAATTATTTTTGTCGCTAAAAGCCATCAAAATGTCGCTTTTCATGCGAAAATGTCGCTGAATCTAGTGACAAAGTCGCTAAATTGGCAACGCTGCACTTCCGAGAGGAGCCCTCCCCTTGGACCTTCCTTTTTTGACTGTTGATTTCTAAAGTGATACCAACTTGTAAGGCAGTGGAGCGCAAACGGGACAGTTTTTTTTTGTCAAATAGTGATTTTACCATGCTATATTTGTTAAGTCTAAATTAAGCATTGGCTAATGGATGGTTAAAAATAGCAAGACTATTAAAATACTTAAGTACTATACAGAAAACTAAATTTTATTTGATATGTTATGAAATCACTCGTTAATGAATGAATCCACCACACCACCACTACTCTAATTCTAAAACGACCAAATCAAAACGTTACTCTCTATGTTTTCTAATGTTCATACTGGCAGACCGCGTATTCTATGCAAAAAAATGCAACTTTTCCCTTAGACGTATAATACGCACTTGTTTGGCTACCAAATAATGAATGACGATCAGGCTGTCGGGTTTTTTTGCAACCGGGCTAATTTTCATTTTACTTGGTTGTTGTGTAGCGCAAAGACATTTTATTATAATATCTTTGGTGTAGTGTTTTCGACCGCCAGAGCGCGCGCTACAATAACATTAATGTTGTTTTCAGTTCAAACTTCAAATTAATTAAAATGTCCGAGAAAACTCTTGGACGTTGTACTAACCTGTCCAATGAAATAATGTTCTAGTAAATGTTATTGTAATAGTTTATAATAATGTCAAATGTTGGACAGTACCTACATAATAATACAAGGTATAACATATTACCCCTACTAAGCCGAAGGGGGGGGGTTCAGGAACCCATGGTGATCAGTTGTGGGGGGGAGATAATTAAAAATTCCTATTTTCAGTTTCCCATACAAAAAGTTTTCATTTCCTAGTGCCAAAATAAAGTGACAACCCTATTCGCGCAACCTGTACTTACCTACTAACTTTACAGGTATGTAGGTAGGTATTTATCTTCGTAGATTTCAACTATGGCGGGAGATTACTAGACGAGCTAATAAATTCGTGGTAATAATAAGATGCTAGTATGTAAGTTCCTAGGTAGTGTTGAGAAAATCTTAAAATGCTGAGTTAGGAAAGTTGTAAGTGTAGGTACAAGTTACAAACCTCATATTTTCTCGCTTGTCAGCTGTCTAGATGGCTTCTTACGAAGGGATTTATGTATGTTTTGGTAGGTCACTTGTAGGTACACAGTCACAGACAATTCACACACTTCAGCACAAGGTAGGTTTCTTTTTAGGCATTAACATGTCTCACTCACTTTAGCAAGCACTTTAACTAGTTAGGTTAGTTAGTTAGTAAGTTACACATGCATGACGTAGGTATCGATACCTATGCATGTAAGTAAGGTTCGATATGCCTCCCTTCTTCCAAACAACACACATTTTATGGAAGTAAGCACACGCTTGCAACACACGCCTCTTCATCTCTTCAGCTCTGTGACACTCCGATGCATACACCACACCCTTAAGGTATTCTTAAGTCCTAGTTACTTGTTTTTTAGGCACAAAAGATAAAAATTGTACCTAGAGCACTACACGGCACCGCGACGAAGGTCACACTAAAATAGTTCATCATTCATTCTTTTGATTTCGTTCGCCGAAAAGATGGATAATTTTTAGGGTTCATTTTCAATTTTAATAATTCCCATGAGTAGGAGGTATTCGGATCACAGTCGTGAAATAATAGGTATGTGGTAGAAAATTGTATGAATACGTAGGTAGGTACCTGGTCTTATTTTACATAGGTCTTTCACAATGTAGGTACCTACCTGCTACACACACATACACTTTGCGTGAATTCTGATAGTTGGTATACCTAATACAAAATCCCGTAGAAAACGGATTTAAGCTTTTTTTTTTTGATTTTATGATTTTAAACAAACGAATTTCTTTAAATTTTGGTATAAAAAAAAATTACGGAACCCGTAAAAAATATTTCATAGCCCGCTTGGCAAATACAGCACCGCCATGTGGTGTATCGCATGTTGATAGATGCCGACAGTCAATTAGCGGAAATTAATGAATGAATGGTTCTCTAACTTGTCTATGATTGGCGGTTGGCTGGTTGCCATGGTTTTGCATAGTGCTACAGCCAATAAAATTTAGTCGCGAATGAATGAATGGTTCTCTAACTTGTCTATGATTGGCGGTTGGCTGGTTGCCATGGTTTTGCATAGTGCTACAGCCAATAAAATTTAGTCGCGTTCCTTTGTGGAAATACAAGTGTCAAATATTAATGTAGGTACAGAACGGACAGATAAACTACATAATGACGGAAAGAGTCATTTGGTAAAGTTTTTAATTAAGTTAACCGACCCCTGCGACTCAGCTCGTCGTATGTCGGATGTCGTAAAAGTCGACCAAGGGGCTTCGCCAAATGAAAGGCAGCATTTTTATTGTGTGAATTACTTATACCGTTTCTTTGATCAGCAATCCCCAGCCAAGTGATTATGGCAATACCCGCCAGATTCACAGCTCTTTTCAGTAGTGGACATCAATGTGTATTCAGTCAGTAGGTTATTATGATTAGATCAACACACAAGAAAGAACAAACAGTTAGAAAAAGACATAACTGTGTTAGCGTAGTTTAGTTCGTATGTTTAACTACACGTAACTCAACCTTCAAATTGAAATGTGATTTTAGCCATGACTTACGACAATTTGCCTCAATGATGCTGTAGGCGTTTTTCTATTTCAAGAATATGAATCTGTCACTCTTTTCTACATCTATTCTGTGACCATACTGAGGTCATCGTCGCAAGTATAAGAAACAGCAGATTTTAGGGTTGTCACTTCGTAAAAAATCAGCTGGCCATGTGAAAACTTTGTTTTAGTTTTTTCAGAGATACCAATCGAAATTAGAAAAGTCGTTGAACAAAAGTTGTTCCCCGGGGGGGTAGAAATACCCAGCTTTTCGCTTAGCACATGTATATTGTTACACCATGTATAGCATCAGCTAGTCCATAGCTTAGCAAAGTTTGTGTTATGTTATGGGCTAGATAACTGGTTGGTATACGTAAGACGTATAAACATAATAGATAGATATATAATTTTTTTATTTAATGCACAAAAACCTAGCTGAAAGGGATATTAAACTACACGGTATTCAGGGACCCTAACCCTAACTAACTATGAGTGGTGAAATAAGATTTAGGGTCCCTAAGGGATGGACCCGGAAAGCCTTGCTCCCTAATCGCCCTAACTACCGGGCCCTGAACAATGTTTAGTGTAATACCGCTTTAACACAGCAAACGAAAAGGTCCAAGGAAAATGTTTTAACACAGTTGGCTACATTTACATTGTTTGCTTTGAAGCTTGGTTTGATTGGTTGGTTAGACTGTGTTCTTTTTATTGGTTGGTTTCTTCTGTCCACAGATTCAGAAGAAAAATCTATGATCAAGCGAATGTCAAGCAAGCAAGCAAGTCCTTGTTATTGTAAGTTTATTACGTTGGCTTGCAATTGCAAAAAGTAATGTTTTCCAATCCAAGAAATCTGTGAAAAATTGAAAATACTATGCTTGCATTATCAGGATCGTACTAAACAGAGATGAATACATCCGTGAGATAGTATAAAACGACGGAAAAAGGCAATTATGGTGAGTTTGTTTAGGTTTGTTTAAAAATAACCTGTCACATCGGTTGTAAACCCCGGTAGGTAACCGAGGATTACATCGGCAGCTCTAACCGTAACTATCTTCTTCTCGCGACTAAGCTAATAATTTCCCGTGATAATAAGGCTTTATTTATACTAATCTAGGTCTCTAACAAGCAAAATTAAAGTCTTTTCTGTAGTTTACGCGTGAAGAAGTAACAAACTATAAAACCATCAAACGTTCGCTTTTATAGCATTAGTGTGATTTCAGATGGAGCCCTGCAGCCATAGATTCACGGCAGCGGAGGGCGGAGCCCGGCTTGCCGCGGCCGCCGCTGTGGCCAACACTCTCGTCACCGAATGTGGGGCATTCATCGCGACACGATTGATTCACGAAGAAGCTTTTAGTATTCGGGGGTATGTGTTTCTGTATCACTTTGTTAACTTTTCCTGAATTAATAAATAATGCTGGACAATCCACACGGCATCATCTAGCTCCAAGGTAAGCAGAGCTTGTATAATGGGTTCTAGATGACTGATATATTCAAATATACAACCTTAATTTGACCACACTTACCAGTAAGTGCTGATGTGACACAATGTTCTAGGACAGAGTTGGGCAATCTGTGGCTTTTTCTATGTAAAAATGTGGCTCTCGAGTTCAAATTCAATATGCAAAAAGTAATAGGTAATTGTATATTTTTGTATTAAAACCATTAAAAACAGTATGATCAACGTGTAAGTTAGGTATCAAGCAGAGTGGTAAGTTACTAGATTTAAAAAACATGAAGCAATATCATTGATCTATTAGCAACCGTTGACACTTATGACATCAGCACAGTGCCGGATTTATAATTTTTATGAGTGTAGGCCACTTTTTTCCGCTGCCCCATGGTCAGAGCCATTCTTTATTAGCTTCACCCCCCCCCCGGTAGACATACAAGGTTCGAATCCTGCAATTGGCAATAGGAACCCAAAAAGTAAATAACAGCAATATAAATTGCAAAATCACTCCAATTCAAACCAGTGAACGTGTTTGACTTTTATTGTCTGCAGTCGAGTGACCATTCTCTGAAATCTGCCCTAGGACGCTGCCGCCCCTATGCCGCGGCCTATACGGCCTATTTACAAATCCAGGACTGCTTCAGCACAGATGTAAATAAGATCAACATAACATTTGGAAATGGCACTATTTACACATATCCGATTACAATCAAAACTGAGTAAAGTTTGATGGTCAGTAACCAAATGTGTACAATGTGTTATCAATCAAATGTATAAATAAAAAAAAATACTCTTTAGCTAGATACTGCGACCAAGGTTTGCAAGCTAAAGTGGCAGTAAGCCTTAAAGCTAAAAGATAAATTTAGTAAGCTTAAAGCTATATTTTTTCCAAACATGAAAATTAAGAAATAATAATTTAAATAAGATATAAATTTAGAAGATGTGAGATTCATCTGAATTAAGTTTGTTGCTTTGCTTAAAACAATATATAACAATTAATAAGTATTAGTATTATTTGTTATTTGTGTATTAGTATTAATTTGTTTTAATTTTTATTGTACCGCCATCCATTATTATTGTTCACACAATTGTTTTGGTTGCCTGGAAGAAATCGCTTTAAGCGATAAGGCCGCCAAATCCATTGCTTATCTCTGTTAGTATATTTAAATAAGTATTTCCTGTTTTATAAGTGATGCAGTAAAAGTATTATCTATCTATCTAAAACAAAGCAAATGCATCCTCATCTAGAACAATTACTATGTGAAAAGTACTTTACTTTAAGGGAGGCAAATTTCATTAATTTTCACATTAATAAACAGTTTTAAAAAAATTGACTGAGTGTCTGGTTGATGCGACGTTTGACCCGAGAGCTGGTGAGTATTTGGCTCCGCACTTCAGCATTGTCATTCAGCGTGGTAATGCAGCCTGTGTCTTGGGGACACACAGACTGGTATTGACATGGATCAATTGAGCTACCTTTAGACTGTTTGAAACCGTCTGCAGTTAATTTTTTTCTATTCCTTGATTGTAATTTTCCTTGTTAATAAAGAATTGTTGTAATTAAAGTAAAAAAACACAGTAAAGAGGATGTACATATCTCTTTCCAGTTTACTCTCAGCAGGCCGTAAACGATCCATCCACCTCAGTCAAGCCCCGAATGTGAAGGCCGATGCATATGAACTGGGTATACTGACAGATCTGAAGGTTATACAGGCGGTGAAGTATGGTGATGTACTGGATTGGAGACAGGAGTTTGAGACCAATGAGGTAAAGCACTAGAATAAGAAATAGTACATTTTTACCCAAGGGTTGAAAGTAACTTATTTAGTCCCGAGACGGGTAATGAGGGCAATAGTTCGAGGGACTAATAAGTTACTTTCACCCAGCTATGTGAACTTGGCACCCGACTTTAGAAAATCGAATGTTTAATGATTGATTCGTATAGATAATCGTTTGTAGTTGATTGTAGTGAAATTTTTTTCGTTTGTAGTAGCTCAAAAAAAAAGTTACGGGACTTTGAAAATTTTGAAAAAAAACTCAGCCCCCGACTTTAGAAAATCAAATGTTTTTTGATTGATTCGTATAGATAATCGTTTGTAGTTGATTGTAGTGAAATTATTTTCGTTTGTAGTAGCTCAGAAAAAAAGTTATGGGACTTTGAAAATTTTTCATACTCAAATTTTCAAACGTCAAAATCGATTGTTTTTTGATCGATTCGTGTAGATAATCGTTTGTAGACGTTTGTAGTGAAATTATTTTCGTTTGTAGTAGCTCAGAAAAAAAGTAATGGAACTTTGAAAATTATTCATACTAAAATTTTCATACGTCAAATTCGATTGTTTTTTGATTGATTCGTGTAGATAATCGTTTGTAGACGTTTGTAGTGAAATTATTTTCGTTTGTAGTAGCTCAGGAAAAAAGTTATGGGACTTTGAAAATTTGTTAAATCATACTCAAATTTTCAAACATCAAAATCGATTGTTTTTCGATCGATTCGTGTAGATAATCGTTTGTAGACGTTTGTAGTGAAATTATTTTCGTTTGTAGTAGCTCAGAAAAAAAGTAATGGAACTTTGAAAATTATTCATACTAAAATTTTCATACGTCAAATTCGATTGTTTTTTGATTGATTCGTGTAGATAATCGTTTGTAGACGTTTGTAGTGAAATTATTTTCGTTTGTAGTAGCTCAGGAAAAAAGTTATGGGACTTTGAAAATTTGTTAAATTATACTCAAATTTTCAAACATCAAAATCGATTGTTTTTCGATCGATTCGTGTAGATAATCGTTTGTAGACGTTTGTAGTGAAATTCTTGTCGTTTGTAGTAGCTCAGAAAAAAAGTTATGGAACTTTGAAAATTATTCATACTAAAATTTTCATACGTCAAATTCGATTGTTTTTTGATTGATTCGTGTAGATAATCGTTTGTGGACGTTTGTAGTGAAATTATTTTCGTTTGTAGTAGCTCAGGAAAAAAGTTATGGGACTTTGAAAATTTGTTAAATTATACTCAAATTTTCAAACATCAAAATCGATTGTTTTTCGATCGATTCGTGTAGATAATCGTTTGTAGACGTTTGTAGTGAAATTATTTTCGTTTGTAGTAGCTCAGAAAAAAAGTTATGGGACTTTGAAAATTTTTCATACTCAAATTTTCAAACGTCAAAATCGATTGTTTTTTGATTGATTCGTGTAGATAATCGTTTGTAGACGTTTGTAGTGAAATTATTTTCGTTTGTAGTAGCTCAGAAAAAAAGTTATGGGACTTTGAAAATTTGTTAAATCATACACAAATTTTCAAACATCAAAATCGATTGTTTTTTGATTGATTCGTGTAGATAATCGTTTGTAGACGTTTGTAGTGAAATTATTTTCGTTTGTAGTAGCTCAGGAAAAAAGTTATGGGACTTTGAAAATTTGTTAAATCATACTCAAATTTTCAAACATCAAAATCGATTGTTTTTCGATCGATTCGTGTAGATAATCGTTTGTAGACGTTTGTAGTGAAATTATATTCGTTTGTAGTAGCTCAGAAAAAAGTTATGGGACTTTGAAAATTTGTTAAATCATACTCAAATTTTCAAACATCAAAATCGATTGTTTTTCGATCGATTCGTGTAGATAATCGTTTGTAGACGTTTGTAGTGAAATTCTTTTCGTTTGTAGTAGCTCAGAAATAAAGTTATGGAACTTTGAAAATTTTTCATACTCAAATTTTCAAACGTCAAAATCGATTGTTTTTTGATTGATTCGTGTAGATAATCGTTTGTAGACGTTTGTAGTGAAATTATTTTCGTTTGTAGTAGCTCAGGAAAAAAGTTATGGGACTTTGAAAATTTGTTAAATAATACTCAAATTTTCAAACATCAAAATCGATTGTTTTTCGATCGATTCGTGTAGATAATCGTTTGTAGACGTTTGTAGTGAAATTCTTTTCGTTTGTAGCAGCTCAGAAAAAAAGTTAAGGAACTTTAAAAATTATTCATACTAAAATTTTCATACGTCAAATTCGATTGTTTTTTGATTGATTCGTGTAGATAATCGTTTGTGGACGTTTGTAGTGAAATTCTTTTCGTTTGTAGTAGCTCAGAAAAAAAGTTATGGGACTTTGAAAATTTTTCATACTCAAATTTTCAAACGTCAAAATCGATTGTTTTTTGATTGATTCGTGTAGATAATCGTTTGTAAACGTTTGTAGTGAAATTATTTTCGTTTGTAGTAGCTCAGGAAAAAAGTTATGGGACTTTGAAAATTATTCATACTAAAATTTTCAAACATCAAAATCGATTGTTTTTCGATCGATTCGTGTAGATAATCGTTTGTAGACGTTTGTAGTGAAATTCTTTTCGTTTGTAGTAGCTCAGAAAAAAAGTTATGGAACTTTGAAAATTATTCATACTAAAATTTTCATACGTCAAATTCGATTGTTTTTTGATTGATTCGTGTAGATAATCGTTTGTGGACGTTTGTAGTGAAATTCTTTTCGTTTGTAGTAGCTCAGGAAAAAAGTTATGGGACTATGAAAATTTTTCATACTCAAATTTTCAAACGTCAAAATCGATTGTTTTTTGATTGATTCGTGTAGATAATCGTTTGTAGACGTTTGTAGTGAAATTATTTTCGTTTGTAGTAGCTCAGGAAAAAAGTTATGGGACTTTGAAAATTTGTTAAATAATACTCAAATTTTCAAACATCAAAATCGATTGTTTTTCGATCGATTCGTGTAGATAATCGTTTGTAGACGTTTGTAGTGAAATTCTTTTCGTTTGTAGTAGCTCAGAAAAAAAGTTATGGAACTTTGAAAATTATTCATACTAAAATTTTCATACGGCAAATTCGATTGTTTTTTGATTGATTCGTGTAGATAATCGTTTGTGGACGTTTGTAGTGAAATTATTTTCGTTTGTAGTAGCTCAGAAAAAAAGTTATGGGACTTTGAAAATTTTTCATACTCAAATTTTCAAACGTCAAAATCGATTGTTTTTTGATTGATTCGTGTAGATAATCGTTTGTAGACGTTTGTAGTGAAATTATTTTCGTTTGTAGTAGCTCAGGAAAAAAGTTATGGGACTTTGAAAATTTGTTAAATAATACTCAAATTTTCAAACATCAAAATCGATTGTTTTTCGATCGATTCTTGTAGATAATCGTTTGTAGACGTTTGTAGTGAAATTCTTTTCGTTTGTAGCAGCTCAGAAAAAAAGTTATGGAACTTTGAAAATTATTCATACTAAAATTTTCATACGTCAAATTCGATGGTTTTTTGATTGATTCGTGTAGATAATCGTTTGTGGACGTTTGTAGTGAAATTCTTTTCGTTTGTAGTAGCTCAGGAAAAAAGTTATGGGACTTTGAAAATTTGTTAAATCATACTCAAATTTTCAAACATCAAAATCGATTGTTTTTCGATCGATTCGTGTAGATAATCGTTTGTAGACGTTTGTAGTGAAATTATTTTCGTTTGTAGTAGCTCAGAAAAAAAGTTATGGGACTTTGAAAATTTTTCATACTCAAATTTTCAAACGTCAAAATCGATTGTTTTTTGATTGATTCGTGTAGATAATCGTTTGTAGACGTTTGTAGTGAAATTATTTTCGTTTGTAGTAGCTCAGGAAAAAAGTTATGGGACTTTGAAAATTTGTTAAATAATACTCAAATTTTCAAACATCAAAATCGATTGTTTTTCGATCGATTCGTGTAGATAATCGTTTGTAGACGTTTGTAGTGAAATTATTTTCGTTTGTAGTAGCTCAGAAAAAAAGTTATGGGACTTTGAAAATTTTTCATACTCAAATTTTCAAACGTCAAAATCGATTGTTTTTTGATTGATTCGTGTAGATAATCGTTTGCAGACCTTTGTAGTGAAATTCTTTTCGTTTGTAGTGGCTCAGAAAAAGAGTTACGGGACTTTGAAAATTTGTTTTAAAAAAAAAACATCAAAATCGATTGTTTTTCGATCGATTCGTGTAGATAATCGTTTGTAGACGTTTGTAGTGAAATTCTTTTCGTTTGTAGTAGCTCAGAAAAAAAGTTATGGGACTTTGAAAATTTGTTATTCTCACTGTAATTTTCCAAAATCAAATTCCATTCGAATTTTCTGAACTCCAATTCGATCTTTCTGATTTCTGACCATACTTACATGCCGGTGGACTCCTTACACGAAGTGATCGATTAATTATTAACTATAGTAATTGTGGTTAAGTACAGTGGTAAGTAAGGACTAATATAGGTTGATGATGATGATGATGTCCTTTATCTAAGTAGGTTTCGGTTTTAGGCTTCATTAAGGGGCCTATTACGAAAAAACGAAAAATGCTCTTTTTCTTCTTCCAAACTAAACAAATTAGGCTTTCGTTCGTTGCTTGAAATAAAAATTTCTTGTTAATAGCAGATTGTTTCTTCAACCACAGTTATAATAGAACAGATTTTAGATAACTTCTTTGTTTATTTTATTTAAATAATTCTCCCGATATAAGTTTAGGCAAAAACTCTCGGAAACCTGTTTTGGGAGCTCTGATTTGAAGATTCCATTGAATATAGACCAAAGAACTATTTTTTTATGTAACAAATATTCCATTCTTGGATAGTAATCGAATACATTTTGTTATTTACTTTTATATTAAGGAAAAAAAACTGAACCCAGTTCAATTATCGATAGAAAAGGCTTCAAAACAAACCCTAATATCTCCAATGTTCTACAATATTTTGGAATAAAATTTATATTAAAATAATCGTGTGATATTAATTTAACTACTAATTTTACAACCACACTATAAATTTTACGTATTAAATCCTACCCATATTTTGTTATGAATTTATAAAAAAAGCGTATATTTTATTGCACCGGCGATCTGTCCTCAGCACCGCGCGAGCGCTTGTCGAGGACCTATGTCACTTTCTCGCGCTCTCCGTCGCATGAAATGCCGAATAGACGCTGTGTTTATGTGCGAGTTGGAACGTTTTGATCGTTGTAAATATTTACATTCGAACAGTATATTTCAATAATTTTTAAATACCTACGTAAATTATTATTATAATTATTATAATTAAATATAATTTATAAATAGTTATTTTTATTATAGCTGAGATTTATCACCAGTCGAAAAGGGGAAAATAAATCCAATAACTTACCAGACGTAACACGTTTTTTTCTGAGCTACTACAAGCGAAAATAATTTCACTACAAACGTCTACAAACGATTATCTACACGAATCAATCAAAAAACAATCAAATTTGACGTTTGAAAATTTGAGTATGAAAAATTTTCAAAGTCCCATAACTTTTTTTCTGAGCTACTACAAACGAAATGAATTTCACTACAAACGTCTACAAACGATTATCTACACGAATCGATCGAAAAACAATCGATTTAGATGTTTGAAAAATTGAGTAAGAAAAACAAATTTTCAAAGTCCCATAACTTTTTTTCTAAGCAACTACAAACGAAATGAATTTCACTACAAACGTCTACAAACGATTATCTACACGAATCAATCAAAAAACAATCGATTTTGATGATTGAAAATTTGAGTATGATTTAAAAAATTTTCAAAGTCCCATAACTTTTTTTCTGAGCTACTACAAACGAAAAGAATTTCACTACAAACGTCTACAAACGATTATCTACACGAATCAATCAAAAAACAATCGATTTTGACGTTTGAAAATTTGAGTATGAAAAATTTTCAAAGTCCCATAACTTTTTTTCTGAGCTACTACAAACGAAATGAATTTCACTACAAACGTCTACAAACGATTATCTACACGAATCGATCGAAAAACAATCGATTTAGATGTTTGAAAAATTGAGTAAGAAAAACAAATTTTCAAAGTCCCATAACTTTTTTTCTAAGCAACTACAAACGAAATGAATTTCACTACAAACGTCTACAAACGATTATCTACACGAATCAATCAAAAAACAATCGATTTTGATGTTTGAAAATTTGAGTATGATTTAACAAATTTTCAAAGTCCCATAACTTTTTTTCTGAGCTACTACAAACGAAAATAATTTCACTACAAACGTCTACAAACGATTATCTACACGAATCGATCGAAAAACAATCGATTTTGATGTTTGAAAATTTGAGTATGATTTAACAAATTTTCAAAGTCCCATAACTTTTTTCCTGAGCTACTACAAACGAAAATAATTTCACTACAAACGTCTACAAACGATTATCTACACGAATCAATCAAAAAACAATCGATTTTGATGTTTGAAAATTTATGTATGAGTTAACAAATTTTCAAAGTCCTATAACTTTTTTCCTGAGCTACTACAAACGAAAATAATTTCACTACAAACGTCTACAAACGATTATCTACACGAATCAATCAAAAAACAATCGATTTTGACGTTTGAAAATTTGAGTATGAAAAATTTTCAAAGTCCCATAACTTTTTTTCTGAGCTACTACAAACGAAAATAATTTCACTACAAACGTCCACAAACGATTATCTACACGAATCAATCAAAAAAACAATCGAATTTGACGTATGAAAATTTTAGTATGAATAATTTTCAAAGTTCCATAACTTTTTTTCTGAGCTACTACAAACGAAAAGAATTTCACTACAAACGTCTACAAACGATTATCTACACGAATCGATCGAAAAACAATCGATTTTGATGTTTGAAAATTTGAGTATAATTTTACAAATTTTCAAAGTCCCATAACTTTTTTCCTGAGCTTTAACAAACGGAAATAATTTAACTACAAACGTCCACAAACGATTATCTACACGAATCAATCAAAAAACAATCGAATTTGATGTTTGAAAATTTGAGTATGATTTAACAAATTTTCAAAGTCCCATAACTTTTTTTCTGAGCTACTACAAACGAAAATAATTTCACTACAAACGTCTACAAACGATTATCTACACGAATCGATCGAAAAACAATCGATTTTGATGTTTGAAAATTTGAGTATGATTTAACAAATTTTCAAAGTCCCATAACTTTTTTCCTGAGCTACTACAAACGAAAATAATTTCACTACAAACGTCTACAAACGATTATCTACACGAATCGATCGAAAAACAATCGATTTTGATGTTTGAAAATTTGAGTATGATTTAACAAATTTTCAAAGTCCCATAACTTTTTTCCTGAGCTACTACAAACGAAAATAATTTCACTACAAACGTCTACAAAAGATTATCTACACGAATCAATCAAAAAACAATCGATTTTGATGTTTGAAAATTTGTGTATGATTTAACAAATTTTCAAAGTCCCATAACTTTTTTCCTGAGCTACTACAAACGAAAATAATTTCACTACAAACGTCTACAAACGATTATCTACACGAATCAATCAAAAAACAATCGATTTTGACGTTTGAAAATTTGAGTATGAAAAATTTTCAAAGTCCCATAACTTTTTTTCTGAGCTACTACAAACGAAAATAATTTCACTACAAACGTCCACAAACGATTATCTACACGAATCAATCAAAAAACAATCGAATTTGACGTATGAAAATTTTAGTATGAATAATTTTCAAAGTTCCATAACTTTTTTTCTGAGCTACTATAAACGAAAATAATTTCACTACAAACGTCTACAAACGATTATCTACACGAATCGATCGAAAAACAATCGATTTTGATGTTTGAAAATTTGAGTATGATTTAACAAATTTTCAAAGTCCCATAACTTTTTTCCTGAGCTACTACAAACGAAAATAATTTCACTACAAACGTCTACAAACGATTATCTACACGAATCGATCGAAAAACAATCGATTTTGATGTTTGAAAATTTGAGTATGATTTAACAAATTTTCAAAGTCCCATAACTTTTTTCCTGAGCTACTACAAACAAAAATAATTTCACTACAAACGTCTACAAACGATTATCTACACGAATCAATCAAAAAACAATCGATTTTGACGTTTGAAAATTTGAGTATGAAAAATTTTCAAAGTCCCATAACTTTTTTTCTGAGCTACTACAAACGAAAATAATTTCACTACTATCAACTACAAACGATTATCTATACGAATCAATCAAAAAACATTTGATTTTCTAAAGTCGGGGGCTGAGTTTTTTTTCAAAATTTTCAAAGTCCCGTAACTTTTTTTTTGAGCTACTTCAAACGAAAAAAAATTCACTACAATCAACTACAAACGATTATCTATACGAATCAATCATTAAACATTCGATTTTCTAAAGTCGGGTGCCAAGTTCACATAGCTCTTTCACCCGAGGTAAACACTGTGCTTTTCATTACGAATACAAGGAAATATAAATAAAAAACATGAGAAAACAAATTAATCAAATCCTACAAATCTTTTTTTTATATTAGTCCATCTAGAAAAGGCGAAAGCCATAAAGCCACTGCCTTGTCTATCATATTTTTTGAATTCAGTGAAATGTCGCTAAGGCGTTTTTTTTAGCTTCAGCATTTATTCTGCCACTATCATGGTTCCATAGTAACATTATAGCTGTCAGTTGAAAACGATTCTCCATAGGGCGGAAAAGTATCACTTTCAACCCGCTCTTCAGGCATGTTCACCTACTTTCTGAGTATGAGTAACGAAAAAGAATGTTCTTACTTTGGTTGCTGTTACTCACTGTAAGTCTGCTTGTAGATACTTTAAATATAGATTAACGCTCAAGTAAGGCTTAAGTATGCTTCCTTGGAGCAGCTTTACCATTTTCTGCCTGTAGCAGTGGAGACCTTGGGCAGTCTGAGTGTGGATGCAAAATGTTTGCTGGGAGAATTAGGCCCTAAACTTAGTGAAGTGACAGGAGACTCCCGCTCCGGTTCGTTCTATGTCCAAAGGATAGCCATTGCTATTCAGCGCATTATATTGAAATTTTATACATATAATTTTAACATATGTTACAAAAAGGTACATTGTAATATGTTTCTCCGAGAAATAAATACAATATACTTGACGACCGATGTGGCGCGGTGGGCGAAGGTCCGCCTGCGACGCAGGAGGTTGCGGGTTCGATTCCCGCTTCGGAACAAATTTGTGTACGATCTGCAGAAATTTGTTCCGTTCGTCTGGTTGTTTTCTATGTATAATAAAAAATATCTGTCTATGTAGTAGTAGTATTGTAATTAAGATTTTTAAACTTACGCGATCAGAACACATTATTATAAATATTTATGTACGGGTATTTATCGCGTTTATTTACCTATTTTTCCCGACGTTTCGACAGGTTTACACACTGCCATGCCGTGGTCACGGGATGACGACGTGTTGTCATAAATATTTATAATAATGTATTGCTTTAAGTATCAGTCATCTAGTACCCATAACACAAGCTCTGCTTAGCTTGGGGCTAGATGATGCTGTGTGGACTGTCCGGAATTATTTATGTATTTTATTTATTTATACTTAAAAAAAAGTTAAGAACACCTATGACTAACTTAGTCAGTTTTAGACTCGTTCACGTGTCGAACGTCGATACTATCGAACCAATCTCCCTTTCTTACAGGTTCTTGTCTGCACTTCAGAGGTCCTACATCAGATCTTAGAGGACAGGCTGCTGGAGATGTCACAGATTAATATCATGGTGGTTGACAGCTGCCATACTATATACAAGGATGAACACTTGCAATACGTAAGTACGAGAACTCAGAAGGGAGTTAAAAGAGTTTTATTTATTTACTAGCGACTCGCCCCGGCTTCGCACTGTTTTATTATATGTATAAACCTTCCTCTTGAATTACTCTATCAATTAAAAAATTCGTATCAAAATCCGTTGCGTAGTAGTAGTTTGCGTAGTTTTAAAGATTTAAGCATACATAGGGACATAGAAAGCGACTTTATTTTATACTATGTAGTGATTAAATATATCAGTTATCTAGTACCCATAACAAAAGCTTTGAGAGCTACTTTGGGGCTAGATGGTGCTGTGTGGATTGTAAAGCATTATTTAATTAGTATGGCCATGCGTGATTTTAGTTACAGTGCGGCCTAGCCTCAACACATTCAAATAACTCTGTCTCTTTCAGATTATGAAAGTATACAAGCAGTCAGAAGAGGACAAAAGACCTAGAATCCTGGCTATAACCTACCCTCTGTTTAATACTCCCAAAGCAGATGATGACACTGATGTAGATAATTCTACGGAGGCTGATACTGATGTAAGTAAATTTATCTATATTCATTATATTACTTATAAATATTGCGCGCTATACTAAAAATATATACAATCCTACTAATATTATTAACGCGAAAGTTTGTAAGTATGGATGGATAGATGGATCGATGTTTGTTACTCTTTCACGCAAAAACTACTGAACGGGTCTCAATGAAATTTGGCACAAAGGTAGATAGTCACTTACCATCTGGTGAGATTGTGGTCAAACGAAAGTCTATTGTTGATAAAAAAAAAGGTAGATAGTCTGGAAGGAATTCTCACGGGAGTGGGAACAACGCGGGTGAAACCGTGAGGCGCTGCTACGCAAAAACTACTGAACGGATCTGGCTGAAATTTGGCACAGAGATAGATTGTAGTCTAGAATAGCACATAGACTATATTTTATCCCGGTATTCCCACGGAAACGGAAATTGCGCGAGTGAAACCGCGAGGTGCTGCTAGTGTGTCATATTTTAACACTAGCGACCCGCCCCGGCTTCGTTCGGTTTTATTATACGTAAACCATCCTCTTAAATCACTATCTATTAAAAAAATCGCATCAAAATCCGTTGCGAAGTTTTAAAGATTAAGCATACATAGGGACAGAGAAAGCGACTTTGTTTTATACTACGAGTATGTAGTGATACCACCCATCTATGTACGGAATTTACATGTATTTGTTGCAATAAATTTTAATTTACTAGTAAAGAGAAAACTGGGTCATTCATCAATATATCTCTGCAAAGTAATTTAATTCACAACAATGTACTTATTTACGTCCATAAATACTATAGCTTAGTAAGTCTGAACGTCTTGTGCTCTCTTGACCCCTAAGATACAAGCCTAGAGCTTAGTTTGGGTTTCACTAGAAATATCTAAGTATGTATCTTTGTATAATAAATAATTTGAATAATTTGAATTTGAAAGACCTATGAAGATGCAATTTTGGATGCAGGTTCCTTTTATAACGTAAGCAGAAAGGAGTTTTGTAAATTCGGGTTCTGAGGTAGTAAAATGGGGTCAATGGGGTATTACTACACTACATACATACGAATGAAATCGCGAAAGGGTCATGTAGTTTGTGATATTTATAAGATAAATAAAAGGGGAGGCCTATGTCCAGCAATGAACCAATAAATAGGCTGATGATGATGATGAATAAAAGCAATGTTTTTAAGTTATGGCGTGACTAAGGGAAACAGGGATACATGTATGTTTCAAATGATCGCATTCCCTTGATCAGGAGGGGTAAGTATTTTAATTCATCGGGAAGTCCTTCGGTTTCGATATCGGAAACTTTTGACTTTGATTGCTATTTTAAAAGAGCGTATTCGAAATTTTTCGCCATTTGAATTTGGATCCTTCCTGAGATTGGATATGAAATCAAAAATCAATAAAGCGTTCTAAAGATCTGACGGAAATGGAATCGCATTCGAATTTGGCGTTTACGGAAACGAATCAAATGAATTAAAATAAACCTATTCCCTCAATCCCTACATCATTCCACCAAACATTCCGCTGAAACAAAAAAAAACTGCATTGTTTTACAGGGAAACCCAGAACTACAATCTTCACCAATCACCGCTCTGGTGCCACTAAACTCACCAGAACCAATAGAGTACATAAAGCCAGCCATAGAAACTACTCTGAAAGAGTTGGGTGTTCAAGAGAATCTGGATGATTTCGAAATGTACTCCAAACTGGAGTATAAGATAGATGAACTTGAGAAGGAGCTGTGTTGTCGGATGGACTTGGCTGAAGATATCGATGGTTGTAAAAGGTAGCAGTGATTTTATGGATATGAAATTTCGGATTGGATACGGATATAGGAATGATTATAATACCAGATACGGATATGAAATTATTTCGGATTATCTGTTAATTTTGGATAGTTTCGGTTACGGATAATAAATTCATAACGAACTAGCGACCCGTCCCGGCTTACCACGGGTGTATAATACATAGTTAGGTTGTATAATACATAAACCTTCTTCTTGAATCACTATGTATTAAAACCGCATCAAAATCCGTTGCGTAGTTTTAAAGATCTAAGCATACATAGGGCCAGACAGACAGCAGGAAATGACTTTGTTTTAGACTATGTAATGATAAATAACCTAATTAACACAGCATAAACTTACCCCAAGCTAGGGCTTGTGTTATGGATGCTAGATGGCTGATATACTAAACTCATAGACTTTTTTAAAGATAGGAAACACCCACAACCTCTGGTGATGTACACAATTTATAAATAATTTGATGTTTTATTTCCAACAACTGAATTATATCACTGTTATTCCGGGTTGTTATTGCGGGTACTAACGGAAGACCAGCGCTGGCTTGGTGCCTTACGGGACCTAAGCCAGCATTATGCTCAGTTAGGGCCTTTTTATAACAACGTTGTATGTACCTCCTATTTATAAGTGTGTTGTATCTGTATTTGTTATAAATAAACAATTTTCTATTCTATTCCACAATTTATTACAGCATTTAAATTAAATTGTGTATTTCAGAATGTCCGGCCCAACAACGAAACCAAAGGAGATGCTTATAGAATACGACACCAAGCGTTCTGTGTCTGAGCTGAGTACAGAGTATGTGGAACTGGAGAGCTACATGAAGGGGACTGTCAGAGAGGTGCTGGAGTTTGTGGAGGATCATAGGTAAGAGTTATTGATACTAATAGAATACTACACTAAGAGCTCTGTGTCTGAGCTGAGTACAGAGTATGTGGAACTGGAGAGCTACATGAAGGGGAATGTCAGAGAGGTGCTGGAGTTTGTGGAGGATCATAGGTAAGAGTTATTGATACTAATAGAATACTACACTAAGAGCTCTGTGTCTGAGCTGAGTACAGAGTATGTGGAACTGGAGAGCTACATGAAGGGGACTGTCAGAGAGGTGCTGGAGTTTGTGGAGGATCATAGGTAAGAGTTATTGATACTAATAGAATACTACACTAAGAGCTCTGTGTCTGAGCTGAGTACAGAGTATGTGGAACTGGAGAGCTACATGAAGGGGACTGTCAGAGAGGTGCTGGAGTTTGTGGAGGATCATAGGTAAGAGTTATTGATACTAATAGAATACTACACTAAGAGCTCTGTGTCTGAGCTGAGTACAGAGTAGTGGAACTGGAGAGCTACATGAAGGGGAATGTCAGAGAGGTGCTGGAGTTTGTGGAGGATCATAGGTAAGAGTTATTGATACTAATAGAATACTACACTAAGAGCTCTGTGTCTGAGCTGAGTACAGAGTATGTGGGACTGGAGATCTACATGAAGGGGACTGTCAGAGAGGTGCTGGAGTTTGTGGAGGATCATAGGTAAGAGTTATTGATACTAATAGAATACTACACTAAGAGCTCTGTGTCTGAGCTGAGTACAGAGTATGTGGAACTGGAGAGCTACATGAAGGGGAATGTCAGAGCGGTGCTGGAGTTTGTGGAGGATCATAGGTAAGAGTTATTGATACTAATAGAATACTACACTAAGAGCTCTGTGTCTGAGCTGAGTACAGAGTATGTGGAACTGGAGAGCTACATGAAGGGGACTGTCAGAGAGGTGCTGGAGTTTGTGGAGGATCATAGGTAAGAGTTATTGATACTAATAGAATACTACACTAAGAGCTCTGTGTCTGAGCTGAGTACAGAGTATGTGGAACTGGAGAGCTACATGAAGGGGAATGTCAGAGAGGTGCTGGAGTTTGTGGAGGATCATAGGTAAGAGTTATTGATACTAATAGAATACTACACTAAGAGCTCTGTGTCTGAGCTGAGTACAGAGTATGTGGAACTGGAGAGCTACATGAAGGGGAATGTCAGAGAGGTGCTGGAGTTTGTGGAGGATCATAGGTAAGAGTTATTGATACTAATAGAATACTACACTAAGAGCTCTGTGTCTGAGCTGAGTACAGAGTATGTGGAACTGGAGAGCTACATGAAGGGGAATGTCAGAGAGGTGCTGGAGTTTGTGGAGGATCATAGGTAAGAGTTATTGATACTAATAGAATACTACACTAAGAGCTCTGTGTCTGAGCTGAGTACAGAGTATGTGGAACTGGAGAGCTACATGAAGGGGACTGTCAGAGAGGTGCTGGAGTTTGTGGAGGATCATAGGTAAGAGTTATTGATACTAATAGAATACTACACTAAGAGCTCTGTGTCTGAGCTGAGTACAGAGTATGTGGAACTGGAGAGCTACATGAAGGGGACTGTCAGAGAGGTGCTGGAGTTTGTGGAGGATCATAGGTAAGAGTTATTGATACTAATAGAATACTACACTAAGAGCTCTGTGTCTGAGCTGAGTACAGAGTATGTGGAACTGGAGAGCTACATGAAGGGGAATGTCAGAGAGGTGCTGGAGTTTGTGGAGGATCATAGGTAAGAGTTATTGATACTAATAGAATACTACACTAAGAGCTCTGTGTCTGAGCTGAGTACAGAGTATGTGGGACTGGAGAGCTACATGAAGGGGACTGTCAGAGAGGTGCTGGAGTTTGTGGAGGATCATAGGTAAGAGTTATTGATACTAATAGAATACTACACTAAGAGCTCTGTGTCTGAGCTGAGTACAGAGTATGTGGAACTGGAGAGCTACATGAAGGGGACTGTCAGAGAGGTGATGGAGTTTGTGGAGGATCATAGGTAAGAGTTATTGATACTAATAGAATACTACACTAAGAGCTCTGTGTCTGAGCTGAGTACAGAGTATGTGGAACTGGAGAGCTACATGAAGGGGACTGTCAGAGAGGTGCTGGAGTTTGTGGAGGATCATAGGTAAGAGTTATTGATACTAATAGAATACTACACTAAGAGCTCTGTGTCTGAGCTGAGTACAGAGTATGTGGAACTGGAGAGCTACATGAAGGGGACTGTCAGAGAGGTGCTGGAGTTTGTGGAGGATCATAGGTAAGAGTTATTGATACTAATAGAATACTACACTAAGAGCTCTGTGTCTGAGCTGAGTACAGAGTATGTGGAACTGGAGAGCTACATGAAGGGGACTGTCAGAGAGGTGCTGGAGTTTGTGGAGGGTCATAGGTAAGAGTTATTGATACTAATAGAATACTACACTAAGAGCTCTGTGTCTGAGCTGAGTACAGAGTATGTGGAACTGGAGAGCTACATGAAGGGGACTGTCAGAGAGGTGCTGGAGTTTGTGGAGGATCATAGGTAAGAGTTATTGATACTAATAGAATACTACACTAACAGCTCTGTGTCTGAGCTGAGTACAGAGTATGTGGAACTGGAGAGCTACATGAAGGGGACTGTCAGAGAGGTGCTGGAGTTTGTGGAGGATCATAGGTAAGAGTTATTGATACTAATAGAATACTACACTAAGAGCTCTGTGTCTGAGCTGAGTACAGAGTATGTGGAACTGGAGAGCTACATGAAGGGGACTGTCAGAGAGGTGCTGGAGTTTGTGGAGGATCATAGGTAAGAGTTATTGATACTAATAGAATACTACACTAAGAGCTCTGTGTCTGAGCTGAGTACAGAGTATGTGGAACTGGAGAGCTACATGAAGGGGACTGTCAGAGAGGTGCTGGAGTTTGTGGAGGATCGTAGGTAAGAGTTATTGATACTAAAATACTACACTAAGAGCTCTGTGTCTGAGCTGAGTACAGAGTATGTGGAACTGGAGAGCTACATGAAGGGGACTGTCAGAGAGGTGCTGGAGTTTGTGGAGGATCATAGGTAAGAGTTATTGATACTAATAGAATACTACACTAAGAGCTCTGTGTCTGAGCTGAGTACAGAGTATGTGGAACTGGAGAGCTACATGAAGGGGACTGTCAGAGAGGTGCTGGAGTTTGTGGAGGATCATAGGTAAGAGTTATTGATACTAATAGAATACTACACTAAGAGCTCTGTGTCTGAGCTGAGTACAGAGTATGTGGAACTGGAGAGCTACATGAAGGGGACTGTCAGAGAGGTGCTGGAGTTTGTGGAGGATCATAGGTAAGAGTTATTGATACTAATAGAATACTACACTAAGAGCTCTGTGTCTGAGCTGAGTACAGAGTATGTGGAACTGGAGAGCTACATGAAGGGGAATGTCAGAGAGGTGCTGGAGTTTGTGGAGGATCATAGGTAAGAGTTATTGATACTAATAGAATACTACACTAACAGCTCTGTGTCTGAGCTGAGTACAGAGTATGTGGAACTGGAGAGCTACATGAAGGGGACTGTCAGAGAGGTGCTGGAGTTTGTGGAGGATCATAGGTAAGAGTTATTGATACTAATAGAATACTACACTAAGAGCTCTGTGTCTGAGCTGAGTACAGAGTATGTGGAACTGGAGAGCTACATGAAGGGGACTGTCAGAGAGGTGCTGGAGTTTGTGGAGGATCATAGGTAAGAGTTATTGATACTAATAGAATACTACACTAAGAGCTCTGTGTCTGAGCTGAGTACAGAGTATGTGGAACTGGAGAGCTACATGAAGGGGACTGTCAGAGAGGTGCTGGAGTTTGTGGAGGATCATAGGTAAGAGTTATTGATACTAATAGAATACTACACTAAGAGCTCTGTGTCTGAGCTGAGTACAGAGTATGTGGAACTGGAGAGCTACATGAAGGGGACTGTCAGAGAGGTGCTGGAGTTTGTGGAGGATCATAGGTAAGAGTTATTGATACTAATAGAATACTACACTAAGAGCTCTGTGTCTGAGCTGAGTACAGAGTATGTGGAACTGGAGAGCTACATGAAGGGGACTGTCAGAGAGGTGCTGGAGTTTGTGGAGGATCATAGGTAAGAGTTATTGATACTAATAGAATACTACACTAACAGCTCTGTGTCTGAGCTGAGTACAGAGTATGTGGAACTGGAGAGCTACATGAAGGGGACTGTCAGAGAGGTGCTGGAGTTTGTGGAGGGTCATAGGTAAGAGTTATTGATACTAATAGAATACTACACTAAGAGCTCTGTGTCTGAGCTGAGTACAGAGTATGTGGAACTGGAGAGCTACATGAAGGGGACTGTCAGAGAGGTGCTGGAGTTTGTGGAGGGTCATAGGTAAGAGTTATTGATACTAATAGAATACTACACTAAGAGCTCTGTGTCTGAGCTGAGTACAGAGTATGTGGAACTGGAGAGCTACATGAAGGGGACTGTCAGAGAGGTGCTGGAGTTTGTGGAGGATCATAGGTAAGAGTTATTGATACTAATAGAATACTACACTAAGAGCTCTGTGTCTGAGCTGAGTACAGAGTATGTGGAACTGGAGAGCTACATGAAGGGGACTGTCAGAGAGGTGCTGGAGTTTGTGGAGGATCATAGGTAAGAGTTATTGATACTAATAGAATACTACACTAACAGCTCTGTGTCTGAGCTGAGTACAGAGTATGTGGAACTGGAGAGCTACATGAAGGGGACTGTCAGAGAGGTGCTGGAGTTTGTGGAGGATCATAGGTAAGAGTTATTGATACTAATAGAATACTACACTAAGAGCTCTGTGTCTGAGCTGAGTACAGAGTATGTGGAACTGGAGAGCTACATGAAGGGGAATGTCAGAGAGGTGCTGGAGTTTGTGGAGGATCATAGGTAAGAGTTATTGATACTAATAGAATACTACACTAAGAGCTCTGTGTCTGAGCTGAGTACAGAGTATGTGGAACTGGAGAGCTACATGAAGGGGACTGTCAGAGAGGTGCTGGAGTTTGTGGAGGATCATAGGTAAGAGTTATTGATACTAATAGAATACTACACTAAGAGCTCTGTGTCTGAGCTGAGTACAGAGTATGTGGAACTGGAGAGCTACATGAAGGGGACTGTCAGAGAGGTGCTGGAGTTTGTGGAGGGTCATAGGTAAGAGTTATTGATACTAATAGAATACTACACTAAGAGCTCTGTGTCTGAGCTGAGTACAGAGTATGTGGAACTGGAGAGCTACATGAAGGGGACTGTCAGAGAGGTGCTGGAGTTTGTGGAGGATCATAGGTAAGAGTTATTGATACTAATAGAATACTACACTAAGAGCTCTGTGTCTGAGCTGAGTACAGAGTATGTGGAACTGGAGAGCTACATGAAGGGGACTGTCAGAGAGGTGCTGGAGTTTGTGGAGGAATATAGGTTAGATATATAAAAAATTCCAAACTTTTAAGTTTATTTTCATTTACATCTAATCCAAACATACTTGTTTCAAAAATAACACAAATACAAACTATCATTCCCTTTCCCCCTACGACCCTTTTATCGCATTAGAAATAAATAAACTATTATTCAAAACTTGTATAGAACTGTACAATAGGAGGTACACTTATTCTAAATATAGCTAGTACAACAATTTAGCCTGTACTAGGTAGTCCTGTGGTTTCATTAAAAAGTAGCCTTATGCCCTTTTTCAGACTTTATAGTATATCTTTACCAAATTTCATTTAAATCGGTTCAGTAATTGAATCGTGAAAGCTTAACAAGCAGATAGTAATGTAATGTCTCTGATGTTGTAGGCGTCCATAGGCTGCGGTACCCGTTTTCCATCAGGCGGGCGGTATATTTGCCAAGGTGACAAATATGCCACCTTGGCAGTATAAAAAAAAGACAGACAGATAGACAGAGTTACTTTGACATTTATAATATTAGTAGAGATAGTAAATAAATAATCAAAATTGGTTGATTCCAGACACGACCCAACAGAGATATACGGAGAGGAGTTGTATGAGGAATTCAAGAACATTCCCAACCCGACTATCGAGCCGAGGCAGGTCATCAAAGAGTTTCTATACATTTTGGATGAATTAGGTAAGATTTGCACCTGTTCTTTAAATTAATATCTGCTTGACAACATCCACAAAACATCAGCTAGCTCCGAAGTAAGCAGTACTTGTATTATATCAAAAATACTTATCATCATCCCATATTAGTCCACTGCTGGACATAGGCCTCCCCTAATGAGCGCCATAGCGCCCTGTCTTCAGCTTTTCTTTCTTCTTTCAAAAAAAACAAAAAAAACATCCCATATTAGTCCAACTTCTGGACATAGGCCTCCCCTAATGAGTGCCATAGCGCCCTGTCTTCAGCTTGACGCATCCTGCATCTGCCAGCAGTCTAGAGCAGATCGTCATCCCGTCGTCGCAGATCTAAAAAATAAAAAATACTAATAATAATGGACAATCCACACAGCATCATCTAACCCCAAAGTAAACCATTCAAAGCTTGTGTTTTGGGTACTAGATAACTGATATATTATATACATAGATAGTTCTATTATACATAGAAGACACCCAGACCAATCGAACAAATTTCTGTAGATCGCACACAAATTTGTTGCGAGGCGGGAATCGAACCCGCAGCCTATATTGATGAAAATATATCAAAACTAGCAGCTCCTCGCGGTTTTAACTACGTAATTCCCGTTCCCGTGGGAATTCCGAGATAAAATATCCTATGTGTTATTCCAGACTATAATCTATATCTGTGCTAAATTTCATCCATATCCGTTCTGTAGTTTTTGCGTGAAAGAGTAACAAACATCCATTCATTCTTACAAACTTTCGCTTTTATAATATTACTAGCGACCCGCCCTGGCTTCGCACGGTTTTATACGTATAAACCTTCCTCTTGAATCACTCTTATCTATTAAAAAAACAGCATCAAAATCCGTTGCGTAGTTTTAAAGATTTAAGCATATAAAGGGACATAGGGACAGAAAAAGCGACTTTGTTTTATACTATGTAGTGATTAGGATTACAGACTTGTACATTTATCGTATTAGTATAAAATGTTATATATTTTACAGGTCCATTCGCAGCAGACAAAGCGGCTTTCTCTCTGCTTGGAAAACTGGAGAAGCTGAAGATAAAAGTGCCTTACGAAAGGCATTTCTTACTTCTACGACTTTGTACTACGTTGTTTGTTAAAATCAGGTGAGTAAATGTCTTTAAAAATACAAAATAATTTAACTACCAAAATGAAATACATGCGATGTAATGTTATATGTAGTAATTGTTACAATTACAATATATTTAATGTTTTACTTGAGAACATTATATAAAATATTACTTGACTAGCGACCCGCCCCGGCTTCGCACGGTTTTATTATATGTATAAACCTTCCTCTGAATCTCCTTGAATCTCTCTCTCTATTAAAAAAAACCGCATCAAAATCCGTTGCGTAGTTTTAAAGATTTAAGCGTTCAAAGGGACACAATGACATAGGGACAGAGAAAGCTACTTTATTTTATACTATGTAGTGATATTCTCTAAGCTAATAGCTAAACAAAAGAATAATAACATTAGTTTTCTATTACAGATGCTATGCCGAAAATGTCTTCAACCAATACGATGAATGGGATAAAATAAGACTGTTCTCAACTCCAAAATTAATGAGATTAATCGAAATCCTAGAAAAATTCACCCCACCCGAGCTAAAAGCAAGCATAGATAATGGAACTTACGTCCGACTAGACAGAAAAAACGATTTTGACGATCGAGAGAAAAATGACGTTAAAGTTAACGAAACTGACGCTAAAGTTAACGAAAATGACGCTAAGGCTAACGAAAATGACGATAAGGTAAACAAAAATGACGACAAAATTAATGAAAATGACGTTAAAATTAATGATATTGACGATAAGAGCACCGAAAATGACGAAGATGACAATAGCAGTAAAAGCAATGACGTCATATCTATAGAAAGTCCTAGAGATAAGCTTCTGAGTGATTTAGATAAATGCGACTTTAAAACGCTAGGGAATAGGATTGAAGATCGCTTGAATATGGTGCAAGGGAATCTGAAAGAGCTTGATATTGGTGTTGAAGAGAAGCCAGTTCAAATTCATCCGCTTTTTAAGTCTCAGGTAAGTGTTGATCTTTCGAAGCCTCTTTCCAGCCAAACAGATAAATAAATAATGCTCAACAATCCACATATCATCTAGCCTCAAAGTTAAAGCTACTCAAAGCTTGTGCTATGGGTACTAGATAACTGATATATTTAATACATTATATACATAAATAGATTTTTTATTATAAATAGAAAACACCCAAGCCAACGGAACAAATTTCTGCAGATCGTACACAAATTTGTTCGGAGGAATCGAACACGCAACCTCCTGCGTCGCAGGCGGACCCTCGCCCAAATGAAGAAGTAAATAATATTCCGTGTAAATAAAACCAGTATCAATTCTTCATATATAAATATACAGTTTCTAAAAATTTTAACCTTAAGGGATATTTTTACCTTTTACACAAATAAAAATAGGGGGTGAAATTTTGTATTTAAATACGTAAGGTTTATGTGACTGCCCAGTCACTATCCCATGCGAACGAAATCGCGGGCACAATTTGTTACAAATAAGTATAGTATTACGTTCGTTTATGTATATCACCCCGTCGCCGGCACCTCAAAAAACGCCAATAACCTTCCCTCTCTTTCTAGCTACGCGAAAGGCCCCTATACACCCGCACGCGTCCGCGCGGAAGACGCGCGGCGCGAACAGCGCGTCCGCCGCACGCGGCGAGCGACGCGCTTTGCGCGCTTGTGTTTCTACAGGAACCATTGCTGGCTAAGATACTGTACCTCTGTATTGTGGTAAGTGTAGTGTGTATATAATAATAATAAATCATTTATTTATTTCAGGCAACAATAGTCAAGTACAGGATGTTAAATACTTAAAATTACGGCCTATATTATGAAATAACCTTAGTCTAACATACATCACTACATAGTATAAGCAAAGTCGCTTTTTCTGTCCCTATGTCCGTATATCCCTATGTCCCTTTGAAAGTTTAGATCTTTAAAACTACGCAACGGATTTTGATGTGGTTATTTTAATAGATAGAGTAATTCAAGAGGAAGGTTTATACGTATAATAACCGTGCGAAGCCGGGGCGGGTCGCTAGTACTTTATATAAACTTATTTACTAGCACGTAGTGTCGGCGACGTGTATTGTGGTAAAAGGTAGTGTATTGTGGTAAGTATAATTGTATTGTGAATGGAAATGAAAATATTAATTGAAAAAGAAATACACAATAACAATGGTTACCTTCACGTTAAGCTATAGTAAGGTGTTATCAGTTTCTCGTCATATTAAATCACTACATCGTATAAAACAAAGTCGCTTTTTCTGTCCCTATGTCCCTATATCCTTATGTCCCTTTGAATGCTTAGATCTTTAAAACTACGCAACGGATTTTGATGTTGTTTTTTTTAATAGATAGAATGATTCAAGAGGAGGGTTTATACGTATAATAAAAACGTGCGAAGCCGGGGCGGGTCGCTAGTTAACTATAAAATATAAATTAGTTCAAATTAGGCATGTAGAGTGTTTGTTTTTTTGTTTTAATGTTAGTATGGATGCTTGTTGCTCTTTCACTCAAAACCATCGTGTTTAAATTTGGAAAAGACGTAGTATCTATCCATTTACATTGACGATGTACTAATTTTTGCTTTAAACAATTATAAATCGGCTTTTAGTGTATAAAACACGTTGAATTACAGGACATTACTCGCGCTCGGCCTGCCGTCTCCTACATAAACTGTCAGTACTGCGCGGTCGAGCCTATTGCTGAGTTTAAAGAGTGCCAGAAGCAGGGGAAACGACACGAAGAAGTGCTGAAGAAGTTAGTATTACATTACAGTTCGTATAACATTACAGTTAGTACAACATTACAGCTGATACAACATTTTAGTTGGTACATCATTACAGTTAGTACAATATTACAGTTAGTACAGCATTACAGTTAGTACAGCATTGCTGTAAGAAGAACATTAAAGTGAATAAAACATTAAAGTACGTACAAAATTACAGTTAGTACAACATTGCTGTAAGTACAACATTGCAGTTAGTTTAACTTTACAGTAACCACAGAGCATATACAAATTCTGTGGCAATAACTACAGAATTACAGTAAATGCAACATTGATGTAATTACAACACTACAGTAACAACACATTAAAGTAAGTTCAATACTGCTGCAAGTACAACATTATAATTAGGACAACATGACAGTTACAGTTGGTACAACATTACAGTAAGTTCAAACTTGCTGGAACTACAACATTACAGCATTGCCGGATTTATATTTTTTATGAGTGTAGGCCACTTTTTTCCGCTGCCCCATGTTCACCCCCCCCCGGTAGACATCATCATCATCATCAGCCTATATTAGTCCACTGCTGGACATAGGCCTCCCCTAATGAGCGCCATAGCGCCCTGTCTTCAGCTTAGGTAGACATACAAGGTTCGAATCCTGCAATTGGCATCAGTACATCAATTCAAACCAGTGAACGTGTTTGACTTTTATTACTTTTATCCTCTGAAATCTGCCGCCCCCCTAGGACGCTGCCGCCCCTAGGCCGCGGCCTATACAGCCTATTTACAAATCCAGGACTGCATTACAGTCAATGCAATATTACAGTGCCTAAGTACAACATAGCAGTATGTTCAAAATTACAATATGTAAAAAATTGGGGATGCACATTGTCTGGAATGCTACATGCGTAGACACACACACCTTCCCATCTTCCAAGGACATCCGCGATGTATATTTTACTTAATAATACACTTTATAGCCTGTAACTTATGGTTCTTAGTTAAAATCGTAATAAGTCAGTACTTTATTTTATCTTTTTCTATTCGCAGATTCAGAATGCACGAATGCAACCTACTCTTAACTACATCAGCGTTAGAAGAGGGCATTGACCTGCCTAGATGTAATCTAGTACTGCGCTGGGATACCCCGCCTTCGTAAGTAGCAATGAATTAGCAACGAATGGCTTGGAATTGAATAACATCGTAAAGAAATTCGACTGGACCCTTCCTTAGTACGGGATGCGCTGCCAACTGTGCCACGAAGTCAAGTATGCTCCTAGTCGAAAATCTTTGCGATATTCTAGACTAGTCTCTAGTCGTTATGTACATAAAGACTGCCTGGTTTTAATCAGGACTTGATACCGGTACCAATAATACCGGTACTTTTACGGTAGTAACGGTACTTTCATTTCGTTAAATTCGAGTATCGATACTTTTGAAGTACCGGTACTTTGCCTAAAAGTACCGGTATTCTAAGCGGTTCTCGCGACTGCCAGCTCTCCGGTCATAGCGTAGGTACCGACCGGGGGGCGGGTGCGCGTGCTTGCCAACTTGTGCATATTGTGCCGATACTTTAGTACCGGTACCAATGAAAGTACCGATACCACACTAAGTTCAATTATACCGGTTCTCAAAAAGGACCGGTATAATTTGTATCGATACCAAAGATATTCCAAGCCCTGGTTTTAATCAGTCATCTAGTACCCATAACACAAATTCTGCTAAGCTTGGGGTTAGATGATGCTATTATTATCTCTTCGCTTCAATATTTTGTCTACAAGAGGACCAATTTCCAAAGCCTAATATAACAAGTAATACTTACATTTTGTTTGACCGCAGGTACCGATCCTACGTGCTATGCCGAAGTCGTTCCAGAGCGGTTCGAAGTTCGTCCATCTTGCTCGGGGCTCGAGGACAGACTGACCAAATGCTACACTGCCTAGCTACTTATAAGGAATTAGACCAGGTAATTTATTTATTTTACTATAACGGTTATTATAAAATATAATATATTTTTATCTGTTGATAGCATTACACAATTGGTACACTTTAAACAATTACTTAATAAACTAAACATCGAAACACTTAGCAAACGAAGAACCAATAAAGCTTATTATACTTCCAATGTCAAACGGCATTTGCCCTCAAACACTCTACTCGACTTTCTCTTCCCATATATTACAATAAAATCAATAAACTTTCGCCTATCACAAGAGAGAAACCACAAAATTTAAAACAAATATCACTGGGCTAACACGTACCAAAGTAAACTTCACTACATAGTGTAACAGTCCAGTTTGTAACCTGTCCTGTTTATTGCAAATATAAAATGAAACTATTTATAAAATAGACGTCTTCATAAATCTCATATTACGATATCGTCGTTTGAAATGCCGAACCCTAAACATCCGTCAGCAGCAATTTGAGAGTTTAAAAGCAACTAGGCATAAATAAGCTTATCTTTGTTTCATACATAATAAATCTATTGATTTATTGTACTTTGTTTTTGGAAATCAACTTAGGCTATCTCACACTTGAAGTGTAAACTGATATTTTTGGGACATAAATAACTTAGCAAATCGTATTGCCACTTGATATTTTAAAATAAACAGAGTGCATTTCTCACGAAACGTTGGACCTTTTTAATAAAAAATACACTTGAAATCGACCATAAATTAACAGCAATAGGTAACTAAAAATTGGTGGCAATTTGAACCTTAGTGAATGGTATGATTTTAGTCTATTATTTATGAGTTTAAAAATAATAAGTATTCTAAATAGTAATTATCAGCATTACCTACTGATAGCACACATCGAGGATAAAATTAATCACGAATCGATGTGTATAGAAATTATATTATAAACATATTTGTGAACTTTGAAAATAAACTTTTACAGGTTTATATGATTCTTATTTTAAACAAACGACAGTACTTAATAATGTAATATTTAGTATCAATAATCATTTACACATCGATAATTTGATCTCATGTGAGGCTGAATTATAACCACTAATGCCATCTCGTAGAGAAATAGTGAACTATTTGGGGCGGGATTTGGAACTTTAAATCTTACCACCTACAAATCGTCGATCAATAAGGATTAAGAAATCGACTAATTAGGGCGGGATCAGTGCGTAGGAGACGCCCTTAAGACGAGGTTATAAAATAAGAAAAGGAAGGAAGGAGGGATAGTGGGGATGGATTCGTAGTTGGGGATAGTTCGGGTTTGCAGGGCTGAAAGAACGGTCTTTTGGCAAACGCAATTTCGGTCTAGATTTCGAAAATAGTTATTTAAATTCAGGGTTTAAATTTAGAGAGTTTTGCTATTTTGTCTATGAATTTAATTTGTACTAAATTTAACCATCTATTAAATTATTATTTTGGATATAATTAGAATAAAGCCAGTGTTGGATTTTATGACGCTTTGTCATTTAATCGATTAGTGTAACGTAAATTCTGTGTGATCCAGATTGCGTTGCTGGTTCCTGAAAAGCTAAGTTTGCATGTATTTTACTATAAAATAGGAAAGGAGTTTTATTCGGCAGTTCCTGCAATATCAAATATTTTATTTACCTACAAAAACTAATAGTAATTTTTGTTTATTTAATTTCAATGTGTTTTTCCCTAGGAAAGGAGTAAGGATTCTTTTATCCGACAATTACAACATTTTAATAATTAGACACAAATCAAATAATTAACTTAAAACCAATCGTAATTTTTATCTATTAAATTTCACTATGTTTTACAGAAGAATTTAATCCAAAGAAGTCTAAATTCGAGAGATAATGATTGATATGCTAAAATTAATAGTCTTTTATGATGACTAAAAGTTGAATAAAATTTATACAGTAATGTATTCTGATTTCAGATATGGTCATGAACCGATATTTATATTAAAACAGAGTTGCATTTACCTTCATTAGGGAGAAACCCTCCCTATATTTTGATCAATCTAACTATAGCTTGGTGCGGTTGTCACCCTCAGGATAATTCCTCCGAATGTGAGAGAGTCCTCTTTAAAGCTATGAGAGTATCTCAGTTGGATGAATCATTATATGAAATGAAGAGTAATAAAAGTAATAAATCTACAAGTGAAATCTGAAATTAGAACTATAATTACTATCAGAAGCTGTAGACTTCTCGGACTAAACTCCCAATGAGGAGGTCCCTTTATTTATGGAAATAATTCCTAATTTATTAAAGTTAATAATCACATTAATTTAATTATATTTTACCTCTATTAAAGAGAAGACTTTTTGGACATTTCCTACGTATGTGAGTGGGTCCTTCTTAAATTATGAGAATATTTCTCAGATTAATTTATTATTACCTTACGAAATTTGAATACTATCAGAAGCTGTAGACTTCTCGGACTAAACTCCCAATGAGGAGGTCCTTTTATCTATGAAAATAATTCCTAATTTATTAGATTCAATAATCACAAGAAGGTTAATTGTATTTTACCTCTATTTAAGAGAAGACCTTTTGGACATTTTCTCTGTATGTCAGTGAGTCCTTCTTAAATTAAGAGAAATTATCTCAGATTAATTTATTATTCTTAAGAAATATCTTAAGAAATTTGAATACTATCAGAAGCTGTAGACTTCTCGGACTAAACTCTCAATGAGGAGGTCCCTTTATCAATGGAAATAATTCCTAATTTATTAGATTCAATAATCACAAGAAGTTTAATTGTATTTTACCTCTACTAAAGAGAAGACCTTTTGGACATTTCCTCCGAATGTGAGAGAGTCCTTTATGAGATAATTATGAAAATATCTCAGATGAATTTATTACTATCTACACTTCTATTATCTTTTCTATATTCTTCCATTCCTGAGTGGTTGGTGGTATGGGTGAAAGGCACACTTGTTATCACTTCAGGATGTTGGTTCTAGAATATTTGAATTTGCAAAACCCTTTTATAAAAATAATATTAAAATTAAAAGAAGCAATAACCTCTATTGATTCCAAGTGTTGGGGATGGCTTGGCGGCCTTTCCAGGAAATTTTAATAATTTCCATTCTCTCAGGAAACGTATATACATTGTTAAAGATATTTAATTTAGAATAAGGAAAATATACTGAAAATTAGGAATAATTTACAAGGTTAAAGTTATTGATAGGGTTAATTCATTTGTCTTTAGCACCTAAAAGAATCGAGTTACTATCACAACACAACGTAGAGTCCTACCACTATCTAGACGATCATTGGCCACATTAATCACTAGTTCTATAATCGATAGGTTAAGAAACATAGGTATAATAATAGGTATAAATCAGTAGGCGGATTAAATAGGAGTTTTAAATGAAGGCGAAAAAAAATTATATATAGCGGGGGGTTGTTACAATAGTTTAAAACAAAGTCGTTTTCTCTGATGTCCCTTTGTATGCATATGTCTTTAAAACTACGCAACGTATTTGGATTCGGTTTTTTCAATAGATAGAGTGATTCAAGTGGAAGGTTTATACGTATAATAAAACCGTGCCAAGCCGGGGCGGGTCGCTAGTTTACAATAGAATCAAGAAACTTTCGCCTATCACAAGAGAGAAACCACAATTTTTTTAACGAATATAGTGCTAACACGTACCAAAATTAACATATAAATAGAATTACACTTTAAAAAGAGGGTAGTTCTACATAAGAACATACCTTAACTCAAAAGACTGATCACAAATTTAAAGATTTTAACGAATTAATCTCTCTCCCTCAGATAATAACCCGTAAATGCGGCTGCGGCATCCAAAACGAACCCTCACAAGACGAAGAAAGCCACGCAGACACCTTCAACACAACAATCAAACCTTACACACCACCCACAAACAAAACCTGCGTCTGTACTAAGAATCGCATCAAAAACGACATAGCTAAGTCCATGAAAAGGACTATCAGTGATAGTGAGAACGAGGTGTTTGATAGCGAGTATAATATACTCGATTTGAAGCATATGCAGCTTAGTGATGATAAAAATGAGAAAAGTGATGGTAAAAGCGAGAAAAGTGATGATAAAAGCGAAAAAAGTGATGATAAAAGCGAAAAAAGTGATGGTAAAAGTGAAAAGTGCATGTGTATGAGTAGTCAAAGTGAAAGCGTCGCAAGTGTTGATTTAAATTCTGCTATTTCGTTGATAAATAGGTGAGTATTTACTGATCGACATTTCACACACATCATTTAGTTAGATACAATGAAATCGTGTCAGTGATTTTTTACTTACCGCAGCAGTGCGATCACATACGTAAAACTTGACTTGCTTTTATAAATTTAACGTTTTGGTAATCTGGCTGCGCCCCGCGGCTTCATCCGCATGACAATATATGAAAAGCTTATGTTTTATTCCAGGCTTAAAGTTTAATATTCGTTTATTCTCAAAAAGACAAATTATACAATGTCACTCACATGAGAACAGGGTTTTTAGATTAAGTAAAGATAGATACATAGGTTGTAGTCGTTCCATAGCTTAGCTGACTCGTTTAATGTATTCACTTATTAAGAAGAGAATCGTCATTTATTATGTGCTGAGCTAATTTATGTTTGAACACATTAAATGAGCTTATATTTTTAATTTGGGAGGGTAAATAATTGTAAAGCTGTGCGTCCTCGTATAGTATCGTTTTTTGTCCATAGTTAGTCCGAGTCTTAGGTAGAACGATAAAGCTGGCACGACGTAAACTACGTTTTCTTATTTGTCCAATTCTAGTAGGCTTAGAACTGCGTATACAAAATTTCAACCCGATGGATTCAGTGTTTTTGTCATAGTCCTCGGCCAAATATATAATCACAACAGGACAAACTTCATTATAGTAATGGAGCATCTTCCTTACAAAAGCGATAGTTTGTATGGATGTTTGTTTCTCTTTAAATAACTACTGAACGGATCGAGTTGAAATTTTGAATAGACGTAGTTCTAGCCCTGGAATAAAACAGGCTACTTTTTATCCCATAAATCAGTTCCCATGGGATAGAAATAGCTTTGCAAAGTTTCCATAGAAACAACGCAGACGAAGCCGCTAGTAATATCACTACAATAGTACATTGTTACCCAAGGGTTGAAAGTAACTTATTTAGTCCCGAGACTAACGAGGGCGCCAATAGACTAAATAAGTTTTTCTCACCCGAGGTAAACACTGTGCTTTTCATTACGAATACAAGGAAATATAAATAAAAACATGAGAAAACAAATTAATAAAATTGGCGCAATTTTTTTTAAATTTTTTTTCTGTCTAGGACAGGCGAAAGCCATAAAGCCATACTGCCTTGTCTTTCGTATTTTTTGAATTCAGTGAATTGTCGCTAAGGTGAATTTTGTTTTTAGCTTCAGCATTTATTCTGCCTCTATCATGGTTCAATAGTAACGTTATAGCTGTCAGTTGAAAACGATTCTCCCTAGGGCGGAAAAGTATCACTTTCAACCCGCTCTTCAGGCATGTTCAGACCTACTTTCCGAGTATGAGTAATGAAATAGTTATCTATTTATCCCAGGTACTGCGCCAAACTCCCATCAGACACATTCACGCGGCTCGCGCCTCAGTGGTGGATAGAGCGGGTTCATATCCCGGAGTGGGCGCGTCCGGCGTACGTGTGTACTCTGCGGCTGCCTCTGAACTGTCCTGTCAAGTACAATATTGTGGTAAGTATTGTATAGAACCTAATGATAGGGTGGGGCAGGTACTGCGCTAAACTCCTATCAGACACATTCACTCAGTGATTCAACGGAAGGTTTATACGTATAATAAAACCGTGCGAAGCCGGGGCGGGTCGCTAGTTATACGTATAAACCTTCCTCTTGAATCACTCGTATCTATTATAACAAAACCGCATCAAAATCCGTTGCGTAATTTTAACGATTTAAGCATACATAGTGACAGAGAAAGCGACTTTGTTTTATACTATGTAGTGAGTGATGGTTGGGTGCACTGCGCTCCATGCCGAGATTGGCACGAGGTTTTTTAGGAAGCTAACTATATGTTTTATTACAGGGACATCCAATGCCGACTCGAGTGCTGGCGCGGCGAATGGCGGCGTTGCAAGCGTGTCGGATACTGCACATGTCGGGGGAACTGGACAACCAGTTGATGCCTATAGGTGAGGTATAGAGGGTAGATGACAAATACTATATATATAACGAAGGAATATGATTCACTGGGTCCTCGCCCGACATTGAGGGTTGAGAATAGGCTTGTCTTGATGGAAAATGTAATGTAGTCGACCGTAACTTGTTGACCGTAACCTTCCTTTTTCTTCTCTTTTCTGACATATCCTCCAAAAAAGCGTCATCGCCTAGTTCCCGTTTTAAAAATGACAACAAGAATTGAATGGACCAACGAGTCCCTCTACTATCTCAAGTAGTTTCATTACAAGCACTATTGACACCGTTGTAGGATAGGCGGACGCACGTTACAGTCGAACACACTCAAACAACAGTGTTGGCTACTAAACATAATCAGACTTATTTTAATGAAATCACAACGACAAAATGCTCGACATTCCATCGCCTAGAGATTGTCGTAGTCTGCTACATATACATATATGTCCATTTACAAAAGGTACCTACTTACCATTGACATTTACGTGTGTAAATGTGAACTTAATGTACCTCTGCACTGAAAATAAAGTTTTTTTTTATATCATTTATTTATCCAACCAAAATTAAATTGAGAGGCCAACTAGATATATTTTAAAACTTACACATAAAACATATTGTCACACTAATATTATAAATTCGAAAAATTGAATGGCCCATCCGTTCAATTTTTCGATGTTTGTTACTCTTATAAGCAAAAATGACTGAAGGGATCGGGTTGAAATTTCGAATAGATGTAGTTCTAGGAATTATTTAAGATTTTTCTAGAAAATACTAGATAAATTATGTCGAGTGTATGTTTAGAATATATCTCGTTCTATAGACTTTACGTATAAGTCTGAAATATATGTAATCTTATTAATTAAAAAGCATTTTTGTATCCAGGTAAAGAGAACTTCAAAGCCATAGAGTTAGAAAGCGCGCATCCAGTCCAAGACACGATTCTAACAGAGAATGCCTCCGCGAGACCGGGCACTACGAAACGAAGGCAGTATTACTATAAACGGGTAAGTAAACATAGATTATTATGGAGAGGGCTATGCTCGGGGTTTCTCTACGGGATCGAATCAGAAACAGGGCTTGATACCGGTACCAATAATACCGGTACTTTTACGGTAGTAACGGTACTTTCATTTCGTTAAATTCAAGTATCGATACTTTTGAAGTACCGGTACTTTGCCTAAAAGTACCGGTATTCTAAGCGGTTCTCGCGTGGTCTCGTTCGTCTTTTCTAATCAGTTTTCTCTCTCGCTTGCACAAAATGAAATCCTTGAAAAGTACCGGTACTTTTGAGCATAATTTCGGTAATTTTACCGATACTTATAGAAAATACCGATACTTTAGTACCGATCCCAATGAAAGTACCGATACCACACTAAGTACAGTTATACCGGTTCTCAAAAAGTACCGGTATAATTTGTACCGACATAGCCCGATTAGGACGTTAAAGTGGCAACGGGCAGGCCATATAGCGCGCAGAACAGATGGCCGATGGGCCGGAAAGTTCTCGAATGGAGGCCACGGACCGTCAAGCGCAGCGTAAGACGTCCATCTACAAGATGGGCAGACGACTTGATAAGAACCGCAGGTTGGCGTTGGATGCAGGCCGCTTCCAACCGCATTTCCTGGAGATCAATGAGGGAGGCCTTTGTCCAGCAGTGGACGTCCTACGGCTGATATGATGATGATGATTAACACATAGTCCACACAGCATCACCTAGCCCCAAGCTAAGCAGAGCTTGTGTTATGGGTACTAGATGACTGATATACTTAACACATTATATAGGTTAGGTACATATGTAGATATATTTTTAAGAAAACACCCAGACTAACGGAACAAATTTCTGCAGATCGTACACAAATTTGTTCCGAGGCGGGAATCGAACCCGCAACCTCTTGCGTCGCAGGCGGACTCTCGCCCGCTTTGCCACCGAGGTCGTCAAATTACAGACTATTAACTCTACGGAAACGAAGATAATCACTACATTGTATAAAACCACGTCGCTTTTTCTGACCCTATGTCCCTATATCCTTATGTCCCTTTGAATGCTTAAATCTTTAAAACTACGCAATGGATTTTGATGCGGTTTTAATCGATAGAGTGATTCAAGAGGAAGGTTTATACGTATAATAGAACCATGCGAAGCTGGGGCGGGTCGGTAGTCTTAATATAAAAGAACAAGCGATTTAAGGTACGCAGAGCTTGTTTTATGGTTACTAGATAACTGATATACTTAACACAATACATTAAAAATAATTATTTTTATTATACTTCTACTTCTTCTACCAAGGCGGGAAACCAAACAGCAACCTCCTGAACACAGGCAGACCTTCGCCCATCGCGCCACATCGGTCGTCAAATCTTGATTCTCACTAGCCCAGTTTATTTCACAGTCTGACCTATTTAAACCTTCGAAAATCCTCCCAAATCTGGCCTTCTTCTAATTGGGAGTGTAAACTAAGATACCAATGAGACCGTGGTCAAACGAAGGTCTATTGTTAATAAACAAAAAAAAAAAAAAAAATTAATAGGTAAATATAGTAGGGGTAGGTAAGTTAGTCATGAATTGTATACATCGTGGGTAAGGGTGTGGTGATAGGGTCGGCGGAAGTTATAAGCTGAAGCGTTTTTGGTTCACCACATCGGACGTCAAATTATATAACTTTAATTTTGCTTTACAGACCGCATGGGCCTTTACCAACTGCCAACCTGTGATCGACACAAGCGATTCTGAGATAGAAAAGACTGAAGCGAATGGACACAAGGTTAATGCTGTGCCGGAACTTAAGGAAGGATCGGATGAGCTTGTAATGAAGAAAACAGATGATGAAAAACTTGAAGGAACGTGTGGCAAAGAAACGAGTAAGTCCTATATTTTTTTTTATTTTTTTTTCGCAGTGGAAACGCCTTTTCATCTGCTAGGTATGTGTGGAGCACTAATGCAAAAACGTAGCATTCATCTGAGCAAACACCTACTGAGCCCGGATGAGCTAAGAGAAATCATCCCGAAGAAAATCTTATAGTTCCTAGCAGCTGCAAGGGTAAGTGGCGAATTATGAACGCCGCATCTTCAGGGGTGAACACACTAACGGCCGATTTCTGGAACGCGTGTCAACTTCAAAATTTACTAATCAATGTTCAAATCTCTATTCAAGTGTCATTTGGGTTTCTCGAACGTTGATTACGTACTCAGATTTTGAACAGTGATTACTTAAGGTTGTTTCTGGTCCAGGACTAAGCATAGCTCCGCTATTAGATGGCGCTGATTTTCTATGTTGAAGTTTTTCACTATTTTCTTATTAAATTGTGCATAATTGTTTAATTGTAATATATTTGCCGCAAATGGGATGTTGTTTTTTATGTACCAAGCAATTTTTCAAGTGTTGAAAGCATCTATGGAGCTTGTATTTGGGAAGAGCAAAAAAGATCTTGCCTGTGTGAGTGATCGGCCGCTACGAGTCACTCACACAAAAAAAGATCTTGCCTGTGTGAGTGATCGGCCGCTACGAGTCACTCACACAGGCAAACCCTATAAATTCAGTGGAACTAAAATAACTACTGTTCGAAAAATAACAGAGATAATTGGAGACGCCTTAGGACTAAATATTTTTCGGACCAATATTTCCGTTTTCGGGACATTACTAAATTACATCTAAAATTAATTCAATAAAACCACTAGTTAACGAACTAATTTTCGACTCTTGTTTTTTTTAAGAATAAAAACAGGCTCTATTTACATTTAAAAAAAAATTGGAGGTAATTTTCTTTTATCGTTTTGAACAATTTAAGTAAAAAGGCGCAGAGGGTAATGTTATTTACAAACTAGCTTATTAGCTAAAGAATATCTTACAAATCATAGGTAAAAAAAAAATACTTTTCATGCTATTTATTAATTTCTTTAAATCATTGGAATTGACAAATAAATTGAATAAGTTCACAATAACAATCATTAATTTTAAATGTACTCACTGTGAAAGTTGTTCCAATTTTATAATAAGATTACATTAAAATTATTAGCGTAAGGAAGTCTCCACTTTTTTTGACTCTGTTCTTTGTGTACTTAGGTATTTTAGCTCCGATTTTACGACCACTTATAAAAGATTAAAAGTAATACAAATTTTCACAGTATTTCAATAACTCACTTTGGACTAGCGGTTTGAACAGTCGGGTGGGTGCGACGATGTATAGTCGTACCTGGGTTCGAAACCACCGAAAATTTAATTTACTTTTTGCTTTTTGAAAATAAAATATCCACAAAATTTTGATACATCCCGTTAGTACGGGCTCGAATCCTTTCAACACTACCCAAATTTTTGATTTTTATCATTTTTATTCTTTATATTTTGAACAATGTCATAGACCTAGTACAAACAAATTCATATTTGTCATAAATTACTTATTGTAAGCCTTCCTAAGTCTATTTGATTGTTATATAAAACTTTGGTAGACTGTTCTGCGTAGGTACATCCCACAAAGGGTCCTGACCTCGTTTCTAACGGTATGACAAAAATAAAATGAAACAATTATGTACTATCAACACCAACTGATTTTTATTTTATTTTAGCTCTTACGCCAGCTAAGTTCAGGAATTTTTACAAATCGCTCATTGAATGCAAAACGGCCACATTTCAAAAATTTAGAAAATGGTTTTATTTCTGATAAAGTATATTTTCTTTTGAGAACATTTCATAAAGCTAGTTTAATTTAAATATTTATTTCTTTTTATTGGGATAATTATCTTAACTTTGCTTCAAAATTTTAACGCAAAATGGGCTTTTGTAGTTTTTATCAAGTTGGGTGATAGCTATAACAGCGACCATTATTTTAAAAAATAGAGCAAAAAATTACGAAAACAATGATGTTTTAATATTAAAAAAGAAAAACTTTAACTTTTCAAAAAAATCATGTTCAAAATTTTGTTTTGGCTCTCTGTAAAAAGTTACGATTAGTCCAATAAAAAAAAAATATATATAATTCCGGACAGTCCACACAGCATCATCTAGCCCCAAGGTGAGCAAAGCTCGTATTATGGGTACTAGTTGACTGATAAGCACATTACATATACAATACATTACATAGATAGATATTTTTTTTATAAATACATAGAAAACACCCAGACCAACGGAACAATTTCATGTTCAATTTCTGTAGATCGTAAACAATTTTTTCCGACACGGGAATCGAACCCACAACCGGTCGCAGGCGGACCTTCGCCCACTGCGCCACATCGGTTGTCGCTGATGAATGATCGAAATGCTTTGCATACAATCTGACACGTCTGATGCTGGGGCCACACTACCGTGATATGCCGATAATTATTTTAATAATAACTTATACAACACCTAGGTGTAACCACGATTTATGGCCATAATTTTACAATGCCAATCAATATGGCAAATGGCGGTAGACAATAGCTCCGGCGGCGGTCTTTTTTCGCACATCAAAGAAGATTACCGCAGTAATTAATGCGTTTGTGGCCACTACCGTTTGTCCAGTGTGCAATATGAGCTCACCGGCGACGCACGTGATATTTTTACCGCCTTATTTATTGACATATCTAGGTAAACTCTAGTGTAACCACACCAGGTCATGCAGTAATTTAAACGGTAATTTAATGTCATAATTATTGCGGTAACAGCCCGGTAGACGGTAAGGTAGTGTGGCCCCAGCGTAAAACTCTCTAAACTGGTATCTATAAGCAAACATTTTATCTGTTTACATAGTGTCATTTATTGTTGTCATGGAAACGGAACGTAGGCTTCCTAGATCTTATTTGACATGCAGCAAAAATAGATAGGAATAAATACTTGGACGATGGAAAAACCCTTTGAGAACGGTAGACTATGGTATTATTAGATGATTCTTTAGATAGCACACAGATGGCGATTCCGTCGCCGCCATCACACTCACATGTTCAAGTAAGCGGGCGTACGACACTATCCGTGTTCACTCACGCATTGATAGAAATGGCCTAAAATTTTCACGTTATTTCTAATTATTCCGAGTGTTTTCATGAATCAAACACAATTTGCCGCAAATAATGACGAATAACAAAGCCAAAAACAGTTATTTATTTGTAAAATTATGTCCACATCGCTCATATTTGGGAAAATACAAACGTAGGGCAATCGAATCACCTTAACAAGCTTGTCAACTCATTGAAGCAAAACTCTTGTCAAATATCAAAATGAGTTTCTGGAACGATAATTAAGCATGATTCTTTGGTCAAGCTCTTGTCAAATCAATAATTAGCTAATCGGTGATTTAGCTCTAATTAGTTGAAATTTTTACAACAATGTGCTGTATTTTGCCAAGTTCTAAATCGAATATATATAAAAAATCAACAGGTTCGTACTTCTAAAGCGGTTTTGTTATGTATTACTAAACATAAGGATCGTTTTACTATTAAATAAAAATAAATTAAATTACCTCTTATATTCTAGGATGCTTCGTTTTGCTTCCGCATATTAGAAACATATAAATAATATAAAAAACTTGGTGAAATACAGGAATTAAAAAATATTTGTAATAATGCAATGTAAAAGGGTTCCTACTTGCCTACTAAAGTAGTAAAAGGTATTTTTTCTATTTCGGTATAGTTTTTTTCTTCATAATAAACAATCTATTATTACCTATCTAATTTACAATTTTGAACTTTTTCAAACGTAAACAAACAAGTATTCGCGCCACAAGCATAAGCATAAATAATAACTGGGTAGAAAGGACTCTTCTTTAATCGAGTCCAGACATGTTTTTTTTTACTTAGGGCACTAGAATGCACTATTTATATTTTGTAATAATGTTCAGAACACACCAACTATTTCGGATATAAGTATATTCAATATAGGTTACGTACGACCCATCAGTTCAATCCACTTTTTTCTTCTGAAAAAAAGAAAATTGGATTAGTTACCTACGTATTGGGTTGGTCGTGTTAACTTTGAGTTGGTCGTATTAACTTTGAAATCGTGTTAGCTTTGAGGCAGCTTAAAAATGGAAAAGCCCCCGGTGAGGACGGTATAACTTCAGAGCTTCTGAAGGCAGGAGGAGCCTCCGTTATACAGGAGCTACAACACCTCTTCAATAACGTCCTCCACAGTGGGAGAACTCCTAAGGCGTGGAGCGGGAGTTTGGTGGTGCTCTTTTTTAAGAAGGGTGATAAAACTCTCCTTAAAAATTACAGACCCATCACACTCCTGAGCCACATCTATAAGCTGTTCTCACGAGTGATCACGAATCGTCTCGCCAGGAGACTTGACGAGTTCCAGCCACCGGAACAGGCCGGGTTCCGCGGAGGATATGGCACCATAGACCACATACACACAGTGAGGCAGATTATACAGAAGTCCGAAGAGTATAATCAGCCCCTGTGTCTCGCTTTTGTGGACTATGAGAAAGCCTTTGACTCCGTCGAAACCTGGGCTGTTCTGGAATCCTTACAGCGATGCCAAGTAGACTATCGTTACATCGAAGTGCTGAGGTGTCTCTATGAAGCTGCCAATATGAGTGTCCAAGTCCAGGACCAGCAGTCTAAACCTATCCAATTGCGCAGAGGAGTGAGACAGGGGGATGTCATATCCCCGAAACTGTTCACGAGCGCATTGGAAGATAATGTTTAAGACGCTGGACTGGAAAGGTAAGGGCATTAACATAAACGGCGATTACATCTCACTCCTGCGATTCGCTGATGACATAGTCGTAATGGCGGAGTCGCTAGAGGAGCTGACCCACATGCTGGACGGCCTAGCTTCAGCCTCGCGATGTATCGGTCTTGGCATGAATTTGGATAAAACCAAAGTCATGATCAATGGCCACATTGTTCCGGGACCGATCGTCGTAGATGGTCACCTTCTTGAAATTGTTTCCGAGTATACTTACCTTGGGCAGATTGTACAGCTAGGTAAAAACAATTTTGAGAAGGAGGCCAAGAGGAGGATCCAGCTAGGCTGGGTAGCATTTGGGAAACTACGTCAAGTCTTCTCTTCATCCATACCGCAATGTTTGAAAACGAAAGTTTTCAATCAGTGCGTTCTACCCGTAATGACCTACGGAGCTGAGACGTGGACACTCACGGTAGGGCTGGTCCACCAGTTCAAAGTCGCCCAGCGAGCTATGGAAAGAGCTATGCTCGGAGTCTCTCGGAAGGATAGAATTCGTAACGAATACATCCGACAGAGAACCAAAGTTATCGACATAGCTCAAAGAATTAGCAAGCTGAAGTGGCAATGGGCCGGCCATATCTCGCGAAGAACCGACAACCGTTGGGGTAAACGTGTTCTTGAGTGGAGACCGCGACTCGGTAAACGTAGCGTAGGACGCCCTCCGGCCAGGTGGGATGACGATCTGCGAAAGACTGCTGGCAGATGCTGGATGCGTCAAGCTGAAGACAGGGCGCTATGGCGCTCATTGGGGGAGGCCTATGTCCAGCAGTGGACTAATATAGGTTGATGATGTATTGGGTTGGTACCTATTATTTCACAAAGGTACACGTCAGTTTGAATTATTTATTAAACGAGAGCACATAATGCATCATAAAATTAAACCTCGAGGTAATTCATGATACTCAACTCAACTCAAAATCGCACCGGGCTCTCGGACAACATATGGAAATGGAGTATTTAAAGTCCGGTGGCGTATCGTATCGCAGCTCCGATCGCCGCCGTCCGATTTGTCCCACGTTATTACCTCGAGCTTTCAGGCACTTCACATTAGACCACGTGCTTTAGACTTTACACCTAAGTTATAACTTCAAGGTTAGTCCTACTAATATTATAAACGTGAAATGTTTGTAAGTGTAGTAAGTAGACTTACAATGTGGTTATAATGGATGGATTGACGGCTTGATGGATGGATGGATGGATTGATTGATTGATGGCTTGATTGATAGATTGATGGCTGGATGGATTGATTGATTGATGGCTTGATTGATTGATAGATTGATAGATTGATGGCTTGATGGATGGATTGATGGATTGGTGGATGGATTGACGGCTTGATGGATGGATTAATGGATGGATTGATGGATGGATTGATTTATGGATTGATGGATGGATGGATTGATGGATTGATTGATGGATTGATGGCTGGATTGATTGATGGATAGATTACCGTCTGGACACTTAGGATACATTTTATCCCGGAATTCCCACGGGAACGGGAATTACGCGGGTGAAACCGCGAGGCGCTGCTAGTTTGAAATTCTTGTATACGGGCAAGTCACTCCTTTTGCGTTAATTTGAGCTTTAAGAAGAGGGAAGAACTACTAAAATGACTTGTAGTAAGTAGACTTACAATGTGGTTATAATGGATGGATTGACGGCTGGATGGATGGATTGATTGATTGATTGATAGATTGATGGCTGGATGGATGGATTGGTGGATGGATTGACGGCTTGATGGATGGATTGATTGATTGATGGCTTGATTGATTGATAGATTGACGGCTTGATGGATGGATTGACGGCTTGATGGATGGATGGATGGATGGATTGATTGATTGATAGATTGATGGCTTGATTGATGGATTGGTGGATGGATTGACGGCTTGATGGATGGATTGATTGATTGATAGGTTGACGGCTTTATGGATGGATTGATGGACGGATTGATTGCTTGATGGCTTGATTGATTGATAGATTGATGGCTTGATGGATGGATGGATTGATTGATTGATGGCTTGATTGATTGATAGATTGATGGCTTGATGGATGGATTGATGGATGGCTTGATTGATAGATTGACGGCTTGATGGATGGATTGACGGCTTGATGGATGGATGGATGGATTGATTGATTGATGGCTTGATTGATTGATAGATTGATGGCTGGATGGATGGATTGACGGCTTGATGGATGGATTGATTGATAGATTGACGGCTTGATGGATGGACGGATTGATTGCTTGATTGATTGAAAGATCGATGGCTTGATGGATGGATGGATTGATTGATTGATGGCTTGATTGATTGATAGATTGATGGCTTGATGGATGGATGGATGGATTGATTGATTGATGGCTTGATGGATTGATAGATTGATGGATTAATGAAAATAAATGAAATGAAAAAAAAAAAATGAAACGAAAAACGAAAGTTTTCAATCAGTGCGTCCTACGCGTAATGACCTACGGAGCTGAGACGTGGACACTCACGGTAGGGCTGGTCCACCAGTTCAAAGTCGCCCAGCGAGCTATGGAAAGAGCTATGCTCGGAGTCTCTCTGAAGGATAGAATTCGTAACGAATACATCCGACAGAGAACCAAAGTTATCGACATAGCTCAAAGAATTAGCAAGCTGAAGTGGCAATGGGCCGGCCATATCTCGCGAAGAACCGACAACCGTTGGGGTAAACGTGTTCTTGAGTGGAGACCGCGACTCGGTAAACGTAGCGTAGGACGCCCTCCGGCCAGGTGGGATGACGATCTGCGAAAGACTGCTGGCAGATGCTGGATGCGTCAAGCTGAAGACAGGGCGCTATGGCGCTCATTGGGGGAGGCCTATGTCCAGCAGTGGACTAATATAGGTTGATGATGTATTGGGTTGGTACCTATTATTTCACAAAGGTACACGTCAGTTTGAATTATTTATTAAACGAGAGCACATAAAGAATGCATCATAAAATTAAACCTCGAGGTAATTCATGATACTCAACTCAACTCAAAATCGCACCGGGCTCTCGGACAACATATGGAAATGGAGTATTTAAAGTCCGGTGGCGTATCGTATCGCAGCTCCGATCGCCGCCGTCCGATTTGTCCCACGTTATTACCTCGAGCTTTCAGGCACTTCACATTAGACCACGTGCTTTAGACTTTACACCTAAGTTACACCTAAAATGACTTACAACGGGAATTTACCTTTTTTGAAGACCTCTGTGACGCCAAGGAGCGTTTGCGACGCAGGAGGATGCGGTTTCGATTTCCGCGTCGTGACAAATATTAGTAAGATATGTAGAAATTCGTTCCGCTAGATGGTGCTGTGTGGATTGTCGAGCTTTATATATTTATTTTATATTTTTGACTAGCGACCCGCCTCGGCTTCGCACCGTTTTCTTATACGTAAAAACCTTTCTCTTGAATAACTCTATCTATATTAAAAAAAACCGCATCAAAATCCGTTGCGTAGTTTAAGAAAACGTACAAAGGGACATAACGACATAGGGACAGAGAAAACGACTTTGTTTTACGCTATTTAGTGATGTAAAGTAAAGAAGCGAACAAGAAACCTTGAGGCCGTAGTAACAATAAGTAAAACCTGTTCCACTTGCACCACCCCCCAAAGTCATGCCTTGGCCGCTACAAATGGAAATGGAGTATTTAAAGTCCGGTGGCGTATCGTATCGCAGCTCCGATCGCCGCCGTCCGATTTGTCCCACGTTATTACCTCGAGCTTTCTTCTGATGGATGGGCTACGTACGTACGTACATATGGCCAGTTCACCATGCCCAGTCATGCAAAATGCAAGTGTTCGTAAGGTGTTTAATAAGCTGACAGATAAGGTACTTGTGTTACGTGTGTGTTGTGTTACTTTGTGTTTTTTCGAGTGTGTAATAATACCTAATCTACGAGTGAGAAAACGTGCGGAGGTTGCGTGATGGTGAAGTGTTATTTTGGTAAGTGAATTTCATTCACTGTACAAAGAACTGAAATTTAGATTGAATAGTAGATAAAATTGATTGATGATAAACTTTAACCCTAGATTCAATAACATTCGTCTCACAGACTGCGCAAAACGTAAAAATGATTCAAAGTTGTAAATCGAATCAGATACACCTTTTAAGCACCTTCATAAGTCATACAACCAAATACATCGCAAGTGTATTTTACTCGCAATGACGTTTCATTCGTCTGAGGGACGAACATTTATGAATAGAATAAGAACTGGCCTAGGGTTAAGTACGCCAAAAATAACTGCCTACCAAGGTACTTTGGTCTATTGAATTTTTTGATTATTCTGTGAATTTAGACTTGTTTTAAATTACTTAGACTTTAGACTTAAATTTGCATTGTATGTCTTTAGACTCGTTTTGATAACTGTTTTATACATGTTTTTATTTCTTGACTGTAATTCACCAACTATTATTATAAGTTGTTGTGCACAATCCTATACCGACGCGCAAGTTGGCAAATTGTTAGGTACCTTGTCAGGCGAAGAAACTCAGAAATTCGCAGCCACTCCCGCGCGGGGCGTCTACGCAATAGTTTTTAATCAAATTACTTACACCTATTGCGTATATTATATGTCTATATAAATTATGTTCATAATTATGAATAACATTACATTACCAATAATTTATTTATACACCTATATATTTTGAGACTTACTTACCTATCTTTGAAGAATATTTATTGATTTCTTGCAAATAGTAGGTATTAGTTATATAAATGACAAAATAATATGTATATTATATACCTCTATAATAAGTTATGCTTAAAAAGCTTGTCATCGACTTTGCGTCCGTAACGTCAACAGGAAAGGTTTTTGGCTGAAAAACAGCGCTGAGCGGGTCTCAGCACATGCTGAGCCAACACCTATTTCGGCACAGAGTCATAGAGGCGAAACTCGATTTTATGTGTATCATTTGTGTTACTTTGATTGTAGACCTCCTTATTCATTTTTAGTTTTTATAATTTTATTTCTCTATGTATGTGTCGAAATAAATGTTTTCTATTTCTATTTTCTATTTCTTTAGACTTTACACCTAAGTTATAACTTCAAGGTTAGTCCTACTAATATTATAAACGTGAAATGTTTGTAAGTGTAGTAAGTAGACTTACAATGTGGTTATTATGGATGGATTGACGGCTTGATGGATGGATGGATTGATTGATGGCTTGATTGATTGATAAATTGATGGCTGGATTGATGGATTGGTGGATGGATTGACGGCTTGATGGATGGATTGATTGATTGATAGATTGACGGCTTGATGGACGGATTGATTGCTTGATGGATTGATTGATAGATTGATGGCTTGATGGATGGATGGATGGATTGATTGATTGATGGCTTGATTGATTGATAGATTGATGGCTGGCTTGATGGATGGATTAATAGATGGATTGACGGCTTGATGGATGGATGGATTGATTGATTGATGGCTTGATTGATTGATAGATTGATGGCTGGATGGATGGATTGGTGGATGGATTGACGGCTTGATGGATGGATTGATTGATTAATAGATTGACGGCTTGATGGATGGACGGATTGATTGCTTGATGGCTTGATTGATTGATAGATTGATGGCTTGATGGATGGATGGATTGATTGATTGATTGATGGTTTGATTGATTGATAGACTGATGGCTTGATGGATGGATGGATTGATTGATTGATGGCTTGATTGATTGATAGATTGATGGCTTGATGGATGGATTGATGGATTGGTGGATGGATTGACGGCTTGATGGATGGATTAATGGATGGATTGATGGATGGATTGATTTATGGATTGATGGCTGGATGGATTGATGGATTGATGGCTGGATTGATTGATGGATTGATTGATGGATAGATTACCGTCTGGACACTTAGGATAAATTTTATCCCGGAATTCCCACGGGAACGGGAATTACGCGGGTGAAACCGCGAGGCGCTGCTAGTTTGAAATACTTGTATAAGGGCAAGTCACTCCTTTTGCGTTAATTTGAGCTTTAAGAAGAGGGAAGAACTACTAAAATGACTTACAACGGGAATTTACCTTTTTTGAAGACCTCTGTGACGCCAAGGAGCGTTTGCGACGCAGGAGGATGCGGTTTCGATTTCCGCGTCGTGACAAATATTAGTAAGATATGTAGAAATTCGTTCCGCTAGATGGTGCTGTGTGGATTGTCGAGCTTTATATATTTATTTTATATTTTTGACTAGCGACCCGCCTCGGCTTCGCACCGTTTTCTTATACGTAAAAACCTTTCTCTTGAATAACTCTGTCTATATTAAAAAAAAACGCATCAAAATCCGTTGCGTAGTTTAAGAAAACGTACAAAGGGACATAACGACATAGGGACAGAGAAAACGACTTTGTTTTACGCTATTTAGTGATGTAAAGTAAAGAAGCGTACAAGAAACCTTTAGGCCGTAGTAACAATAAGTAAAACTTATTCCACTTGCACCACCCCCCAAAGTCATGCCTTGGCCGCTACAAATGGAAATGGAGTATTTAAAGTCCGGTGGCGTATCGTATCGTGGCTCCGATCGCCGCCGTCCGATTTGTCCCACGTTATTACCTCGAGCTTTCAGGCACTTCACATTAGACCACGTGCTTTAGACTTTACACCTAAGTTATAACTTCAAGGTTAGTCCTACTAATATTATAAACGTGAAATGTTTGTAAGCGTAGTAAGTAGACTTACAATGTGGTTATAATGGATGGATTGACGGCTTGATGGATGGATGGATGGATTGATTGATTGATGGCTTGATTGATTGATAGATTGATGGCTGGATTGGTGGATGGATTGATTGATTGATGGCTTGATTGATTGATAGATTGACGGCTTGATGGATGGATTGATTGATGGCTTGATTGATTGATATATTGACGGCTTGATGGATGGATTGATTGATTGATGGCTTGATTGATTGATAGATTGATGGCTTGATTGATTGATAGATTGATGGCTTGATGGATGGATTAATGGACGGATTGATTTATGGATTGATGGATGGATGGATTGATGGATTGATGGTTTGATGGATTGATTGATGGATTGATGGATTAATGGATGGATGTTTGTTACTCTTTCACAAAAACTACTGAACGGATATGGGTGAAATTAATCACAGAGATAGATTACCGTCTGGAATAACACTTAGAATATATTTTATCCCGGCATTCCCACGGGAACGGGAATTACGCGGGTGAAACCTCGAGGCGCTGCTAGTTTGAAATACTTGTATAAGGGCAAGTCACTCCTTTTGCGTTAATTTGAGCTTTTAGAAGAGGGAAGAACTACTAAAATGACTTACAACGGGAAATTAACCTTTGTTGAAGACCTCTGTGACGCCAAGGAGCGTTTGCGACGCAGGAGGATGCGGTTTCGATTTCCGCCTCGTGACAAATATTAGTAAGATATGTAGGAATTCGTTCCGCTAGATGGTGCTGTGTGGATTGTCGAGCTTTATATATTTATTTTATATTTTTGACTAGCGACCCGCCTCGGCTTCGCACCGTTTTATTATAACCACAAGGTTATATCCTACTAATATTATAAACAATGATTGATTGATGGGTTGATAGATTGATGGATTGACGGATTGTTTGATGGACTTATGGATTGATTGATGGCTTGATTGATTGATTGATGGATTGATTGATGGCTTGATGGATGGATTGACGGCTTGATGGATGGATTGATGGATGGATTGATTGATTGATGGCCTTGATTGATTGATAGATTGATGGCTTTATGGATGGATGAATGGATGGATTGATTGATTGATGGCTTGATTGATTGATAGATTGATGGCTTGATGGATGGATTGATGGATTGGTCGATGGATTGACGGCTTGATGGATGGATTGATGGATGGATTGATTTATGGATTGATTGATGGATTGATTGATGGATTGATGGTTTGATGGATTGATTGATTGATTGATGGATTAATGGATGGATGTTTGTTACTCTTTCACGCAAAAACTACTGAACGGATATGGGTGAAATTAATCACAGAGATAGATTACCGTCTGGAATAACACTTAGAATATATTTTATCCCGGCATTGCCACGGGAACGGGAATTACGCGGGTGAAACCTCGAGGCGCTGCTAGTTTGAAATACTTGTATAAGGGCAAGTCACTCCTTTTGCGTTAATTTGAGCTTTAAGAAGAGGGAAGAACTACTAAAATGACTTACGGCCGATTTCTGGAACGCATGTCAACTTCAAAATTTACTAATCAATGTTCAAATCTCTATTCAAGTGTTATTTGGGTTTCTCGAACGTTGATTACGTACTCAGATTTTGAACAGTGATTACTTAACAAGCTTGTCAACTCATTGAAGCAAAACTCTTGTCAAATATCAAAATGAGTTTCTGGAACGATAATTAAGCATGATTCTTTGGTCAAGCTCTTGTCAAATCAATAATTAGCTAATCGGTGATTTAGCTCTAATTAGTTGAAATTTTTACAACAATGTGCTGTATTTTGCCAAGTTCTAAATCGAATATACAATGTGATTCTTCGAACCTTGATCAAAAGAAATGTGCGGATACACGACACATATTTATAGGTAAAAATCAAGATAAAATAAATTATATGTTATTTATCTCAAAAACAAAGCAGTTTTAATAATTTTTAAAATGAAGACTACTTCATCTGGTTTTTTCTTCGTTTCTTTTTGAGTAAATGGTGTATTTTATTCAAAGTAGTCTCATTTGAAAGCTAGATAGTTTACCTAGGTAATAAAATAAATAAAAAATACAAATACGATACATAAGCGTAGTAAAAACAGTATTTTTTTTAGAAATAAGAAAAAAAAAACGATTTTTATTTTATTTTTTCTCTGTAATTTTAAAACTGGGTAATTAAGGTGTACTTTTTTGCATGTTGTATTAAACTTCATAATTTATTCTACAAATCCTTCAAAAACTGGGGGTCTATCTCTTTCCGTTGTCGTGTTATTCACCATTTAAATTAGCCATTTAGATCAAATCAGTTGAGATTCCTGTTGATATCTGTACTTGACTTGTGTTTAAAAAAATAACATTAAATTTTTTTTATCTCGGTTTTTATCGATAAATATGTGTCGTGTATCCGCACATTTCGTTTGATCAAGGTTCGAAAAATCACATTGTATATAAAAAATCAACAGGTTGGTACTCCTAAAGCGGTTTTGTTATGTATTACTAAACATAAGGATCGTTTTACTATTAAATAAAAATAAATTAAATTACCTCTTATATTCTAGGATGCTTCGTTTTGCTTCCGCATATTAGAAACATATAAATAATATAAAAAAACTTGGTGAAATACAGGAAATAAAAAATATTGGTAATAAAGCAATGTAAAAGGGTTCCTACTTGCCTACTAAAGTAGTAAAAGGTATTTTTTCTATTTCGGTATAGTTTTTTTCTTCATAATAAACAATCTATTATTACCTATCTAATTTACAATTTTGAACTTTTTCAAACGTAAACAAACAAGTATTCGCGCCACAAGCATAAGCATAAATAATAACTGGGTAGAAGGGACTCTTCTTTAATCGAGTCCAGACATGTTTTTTTTTACTTAGGGCACTAGAATGCACTATTTATATTTTGTAATAATGTTCAGAACACACCAACTATTTCGGATATAAGTATATTCAATATAGGTTACGTACGACCCATCAGTTCAATCCACTTTTTTCTTCTGAAAAAAAGAAAATTGGATTAGTTACCTACGTATTGGGTTGGTACCTATTATTTCACAAAGGTACACGTCAGTTTGAATTATTTATTAAACGAGAGCACATAAAGAATGCATCATAAAAAAAAACCTCTAGGTAATTCATGATACTCAACTCAACTCAAAATCGCACCGGGCTCTCGGACAACATAACTATAATTTCAACTAATACTTGCGACCGCCACCGCGCGCCGCGATCGGTAAACATAAATGAATGATCATTAAAAACCGCGTGCAGTGTCGCCGGCTGTGGCAGCCCGACCGATATGCCCGTTTAACGTGGAAAATAGTGTAGGCTAATATCTTGACCTTGAGCGCGTTTCCCTTCTACTCTTACTTACTACTATTTACTTATTCTTATGCCACAAGCGTCATTTTTAGGGTTCCGTACCCAAAGGGTAAAAACGGGACCCTATTACTAATACTTCGCTTTCTGTCCGTCGAAAATAAATATTTAAGGCGGGCTCCCATTAAAACGCCTTTTTTACTATTTTTGGTCGATATTAATAAATGGTAACATGGTAACAATGGTAACAGCCTACCTGTTACCACTTGAAATATTCACAAAATACTTAATTGTAAGTATATTTTTACTTAAGTAATAAAAAATAAAATTTAAAAAATATGGTACGGAACCCTTAGTGCGAGTCTGACTCGCCCTTGGATGGTTTTATTGAAGTTTAGGAGTGAATGACTGAACTGAAAGAATGACAATCGTAAGATGATCAATGATTAGCTAATTATTATCTAATCAGCGTTCGTGCACCCCGATTTGAATTGACCAGTGTGTTAAATTAATCGCTTTGTCAACTGATTTGACATTTGAATAGCCTTCTATAAACCGGGTGTAAGTGGCGAACACAATAGGCCTCTTTGGCTGCAGTGCTACATTAGCCACCTTGCGCTAATAAAAAAAAATAAAGTCCTACATTCATCATTATCATTAGCAACCTATATTAGTTCACTGCTGTACAGATTTGAAATCATTAGTCTTATATTATAAGAAAATTACAATAAATAAGGGTCTGGGTTATACTTATGTATGTATAATAAAAATATCTATGCAATGTATTGTAGTATCAGGCATCTAGTATCCATGAAACAAGTTCTGTATAGCTTGGGGCTAGATGATACTGTGTGATTGTCCAGGATTCTTTAAAATAGAACTGAGAAATTTAATATTATCCCAAAATTATCGACATGGGCGGGACCCATAATGTTTTTGTGGAATAATATTTAATTTAATAAAATTAACCATAGTGCGAGGGCTAACGCACTATAATAACATTGATAAGAACTAGTATTTACAATTGAAACAGACACTCAGATATTTTTTCATATTTGCGCCTCTTGAGATCTTTAGCTAAATCTGCCGCCGCACCAGCCCTAGTGGATGTCCTTGGAAGATGGGAAGGTGCAAGTGTGTCGACGCATGTAGCGTCCCACACAATGGGCCTCCCCAACTCCCATGGGACTAGTGTCATACCGTCGGGCCTCTTGCCATCGTCACGGAACAGACTATTCGGTTTCAGATGGTACATTAATTAGTTATTCTATGTTTGTCAGGTGGAAGAAAGAACATGCTGTACGCGATAGAGTCGTCCCTCTGGTGCGCGTTACCTGAGAGGTACAACACTAGAGGGCGCCGCCTGCACGCGCCGCAGCACGCCGACCAAGCGCTGGCGATACTCATGGCGAGGGACGAACCTACCAAGTAAGATAAAGAACATGCTGTACGCGATAGAGTCGTCCCTCTGGTGCGCGTTACCTGAGAGGTACAACACTAGAGGGCGCCGCCTGCACGCGCCGCAGCACGCCGACCAAGCGCTGGCGATACTCATGGCGAGGGACGAACCTACCAAGTAAGATAAAGAACATGCTGTACGCGATAGAGTCGTCCCTCTGGTGCGCGTTACCTGAGAGGTACAACACTAGTACCAAGTAAGATAAGGATACAATTTATACAAATAACATAACAGCTAACGAGTAACGTTGAAACGTTTGCTAAAATATAACGTTACTCGTTAGTTAGAACGTTATTCTTAACTTGTAAAGTAACTCGTTAGTTGTAATGTTACTTATTAGTTGTAACGTTACTAGTTATAACTTTACTAGTTATAATGTTACTTGTTATAACGTTTCTCGTAAGTTATAATGTTACTCTTTGGTATAAACATAAACGTATCTACATTACTCGTAAATAACAAGAAACGTTGTAACTAATGATCGAGTTGCGTTAGATAATGAAACTGGTAGTAGTGGTAACGTTCGTAGCAAAAGACGAAAAATAAGAGTAGATCGATGTATCTGCCAATAAAAGTCACTCGTAGTGACCTCAGTTCTTTGTGATCGAAAAACTCAAAACAAAAATCAAACCATGGTCCAATTCCGTGTTCAATGACATCACTAGCAGCGCCTCGCGGTTTCACTAGGCTAGGTTTCAATATATTATTATTCAAAAATTATAAAATATAGCCTATGTGTTATTTCAGACTATAATCTGTCTCGGTGCCAAATTTCATCCAGATCCAGAGTAGTTTTTGCGTGAAAGAGTAAAAATCATCCATCCATTCATCCAAACTTTCGCGTTTATAATATTAGTACGATTATTATTATTATTATATGTAATTGTATCTGTCCTCAGTCTACAGATCCCAGCGTTCCCCGTCTACACTCGTTCCGGCGAAGTGAGAGTGTCCGTGGAACATGTGCCGGATGCGGATGTGAGGATGTCGCCGCGACGAGGGCGATTAGTTAGAAGGTAAGTCATCATTGTATAGTCCACTGCTGGACATAGACCTACTCTAATGAGCGCTACAGCGCCCTGTCTTCAGATTGACGCATCCAGCATCTGCCAGCAGTCTAGAGCAGATCGTTATCCCACCTGGCCGGAGGGCGTCCTACACTACGTTTGCCAAGTAGCGGTCTCCACTCAAGAATACGTCTACCCCAACGGTTATCGGTTCTTCGCGATATATGGCCGGCCAACTGCCACTTCAGCTTGCTAATTCTTTGAGCTATGTCGATAACTTTGGTTCTCTGTCGGATGTATTCGTTACGAATTCTATCCTTCAGAGAAACTCCTCACATAGCTCTTTCCATAGCTCTTAGAACTGATGAACCAGCCCTATCGTGAGTGTCCACGTCTCAGCTCCGTGCTTCTTCTCCAACTTTTTGAGGTCATTCATAGCTGTGACGATTAGGTTTATGACTACAAATTGAAAGGTGAAGCGCAAAAAACAGTAGAATACCAAATGAAAAAACGTTATTTTAGCTGTCTTGATAGTACGGCGCTATTGAGACCTTTGTTTTGAAATTTTGGCTCTGTGATGATGAATTAATTAGGTAAATCCTGCAGTACTTTTATATCTTATATTACAGATTTATGCATTTCGTATTCACGGAAGTGTTAAGAGTGCGGCGTCGCGGAATGGCGCTCGATAACGATGGATCTACCAGAAACAACTATTACATCGTACCTACTGTTAAAAGTAAGTAGAATAGAAGTACATACATTTAAACATAAAAAACAATACAAAACAGTTAAGTTACACTTTGAAGGGATATAAATAAAAAATGCTGGACTATCCACACACCATCGCGAAGAAAAAAAAATTACGATGCTTCGTAGTGTTTGTAGTTACAGAGATCTCTTGATGAATCCCCTAGTTTTTTCTTTTATAAATATGTAACTAGGAGAACCTGATGAAATAATGAATTTACGATGATCCCTTTGGGGATTGGGCTTGGGGATCCTAGTAGACAGGGCGCTATGGCGCTCATTAGGGGAGGCCTATGTCCAGCAGTGGACATAGGCCTCTCCTAATTAGCGCCGTAGGCTGATGATGATGATGATGATTCTAGTAGACGACATGGTTCATCCTCCGTTCATCATGTTCTTTTATAATATTTTGTGAAATAGTTTGTATTTATGTAATATGTAATCAGTCATTTAGTATCATAACTAGTGGTCGGAACAGGCCGAACGATTAAGGGTCAATGACATCATTGATAGGTTAGTATGGATATGCTTCGGGAATGCCGGTATTTTAAAATTATCAAGAATTATTTTCCGTAATTTCATAAATATTACATGGAGGCGTAAATTGATAAATGTATCAATATCATCATTATCATCCGCAGTCTTACTTCACACACTGTATAGATAAAGATCTGAATTTAGAAATTATTGGTATTTTTGTGCATGCGTAGAAAACGTCAAAAATTTGCATAGTAACATACAATAAAGTTCCAAATCAATTGAATGAATTTTATGGAAACTCATACGGCGAAAACTACATTTTTTTATTTAACAGTTTAATAAAAATTATTTATCTTTAAACGTTTCACAATCACTTCCTTTTAACTGATATTGTTTAACGTACGTATCACTTCCTTTAAATTTTAAATGTAGTAGTTACTAGATTACTATTTCAATTACAAAACTTATCGCAATCCGGTTAATATCGGAACTTACCGGAAAAAAGCCATATCCATGTTATGAAACTTTGATACAAGTACATAAAATCGTTCCATCTGTTCCGACCACTGATCATAACACAAGCTCTGCTTGGGGCTAGATGATGTGGTGTGGATTGTCCAGCATTATTTATTATATTGTTAACCCATTACAATCATATTATTGTATTTCCCTTATTATTGTATCGCATCGCACGTGTGTGCTCATTAGGGGAGGCCTATGTCCAGATGTGGACTAATATAGGCTGATGATGATGATGACGATGATGACGATAATGTGCGTGTGTGTGCTCTAAATAAATTATTTATTCATTATATTATATTATATTATTCATATTTTTTTCTGCAGCGATGAAGGAAGACGGCAAACAAAAGATAGACATCGACTGGGCCTTTCTAGAACAAATCTACAATCACACGGAACAACAAAACTTGGCAACGCCCTTATGTCCGCGACGCACGAGTGAGGGAGATAGCAGGTAGTCTGTTTACTCCAACTATAAAAAATAATAATAAAAAAATATCCGGACAGTCTACAGCATCATCTAGCCCCAAGCTAAGCAAATCTTGTGTTATGGGTTCTAGATGACTGATATACTTAATACAATACATTACACAGATATTTTTTATTATACATAGAAAACACCCAGACCAACGGAACAAATTTCTGCAGATCGTACACGAATTTAAACTAAAGACTCTCTCATCGTGTTTTGTTTTAGCTGCAAGCCTCCACATTACACACTGAGTCTTTAGTTAGATCAATGGTTTGCATAGTGTGTAAGTTATCAGCTGTGCGATTACGCTAAAACCACCCATCCAAAATTGACATATGAAAGCCCTTTTAATGGCCTTCCTAATTTGAAATAGTATGGAAAAAACGCGCGCGATGGCCATTGAAATGGCTCAAGAATGTCAATTTGGATGGGAGGTTTTAGCGTAATCGCATAGCAGATATCAACTCATCAAATAAACTTTGAATTTTCGCGGTGGCAGAGCTATCGGCTGCTTTCTCCAGCTGGGTGATGTGGTGGTGGGTCACACAGTTGTTCAATTCAATTTCAATAGGCATATATATGTTTCTCCACGACTGAAATTCTATGCAGGACTGCAGGACGGATTCATTTTTTTATTTATTTCAGTATTATTATCTCAGTGTCCCATTGAAGTTATTATTATTTCACTGTCCCATTTAAGGTTTGATTGTTATTTCAATGTCCCGTAGCTATAATTATTATTTCAGTGTCCCATTGAATTTATTATTTATTCACTTTATTTATTTTAATTCTCGTTAAAAATATTTTTTTTACCATAGAAAATACAAAAATATTATGAAACTAATCTACAGTAAAAATATATCAAAACGGTGGATCACCGGCCGCGAAGCTAGGCTCAAGCAGCCTATTAATATTATTATTATTTCAGTGTCCCATTGAAGAACCCACAGCTAAAAGAGGGCGAGGTGTTTGTCTTCGAGGCGGAACGTTATAAAGAAGCCGTCGTCACTCCTTGGTATAGGAACCAGGATCAACCTCAGGTAAGGGGTATTTGTGTTGTATTGTATTGTTTATTTTCTTTATTTAACTTAAACAATGTTCTTAATTATAAAAAACTATAAAACAAAGAAGTTTGAAGAAAAAAGTTTGTCCAATAGTAGTATACATTCCTTGCTTCACTACATAGTATAAAACAAAGTCGCTTTCTCTGTCCCTATGTCCTTATGTCCCTTTGAATGCTTAAATCTTTAAAACTACGCAACGGATTTTGATGCGGTTTTTTAATAGATAGAGTGATTCAAGAGGAAGGTTTATATACTTATAATAAAACCGTGCGAAGCCGGGGCGGGTCGCTAGTATATTATAAACGTGAAAGTTTTGAAAGGATCGGTCTGAAATGCAAAAAACTTAAACAATTTTCTTAAAAATAAATCACTTTAGACCAAAAGTTTGTCCAGTAGTATTATACATTAATCCTTACATATATATAGACGCGAAAGTGTGTTTGTTACTACATATTTGACACAAAAACTACTGAACGTATTGGGCTGTAATTTTGAATAGACGTGGTTTTAGCCCTGGAATAAAATATAGGTTATTTTTTCATCCCATAAATCAGATCCCATTGGATAGAACAAATGTTTATACAATCTATAAATATTAGATTCGGGGTTCTGGGTGTTTCCTATGTATAATAAAAATATGCATATTTAATTTAATGTATTAAATTTATCAGTCATCTAGTACCCATAACACAAGCTCCGCTTATCTTTGAGCTAGATGATACTGTATTATTTACTTATGCATCATTATTTATTTATTTAGAGACGATTTTGTCAATTTTTATATTCATTCAAACTCATTTTACTCATTTAGATACGATTTCAGCGAACTTTCATGTATAAAGTGTCATTTACATAAATATCACTAATGTACCGTTTTGTTTCAGTTCTTCCTAGTGGCAGAGATTTGTTCTCACCTAACACCGGAGTCCGCTTTCCCGTCGCCAACGCACGATACCTTCCGAAGCTACTACAGATCTAAATATAAGGTATGGTACAGGGTGTCACATAACAAGTGCACTACGCCAAAAGAGGTGATTCGACGATGGCTGTAGCGCATCGGGCGAAGGTCCTTTCTGACTCTTTCACGCAAAAACTACTGAACGGATATGGATGAAATTTGGCACAGAGATAGATTATAGTCTGGAATAACACATAGGCTACTTTATCCCGGAATTCGCACGGGAACGAGAATTACCGCGGGTGAAACCGCGAGGCGCTGCTAGTAGAATAATATATAACTCCTTCGTGTGGCGAGCGAGTAACAATTTTAAGGTGATTTCGCGTCCAGGACTAAGCATAGCTCCGCTACTAGATGGCGATGATTTTCAATTTTGATGTTTTTCACTATTTTCTAATTAAATTGTTCATAATTGTTTAATGGTAATGTATTTGCCGCAAATGGTATGTTGTTTTTTATGTACCAAGCAATTTTTCAAGTGTTGAAAGCATTTAGGGAGCTTGTATTTGGGAAGAGCAAAAAAGATCTTGCCTGTGTGAGTGATCGGCCGCTACGAGTCACTCACACAAAAAAAGATCTTGCCTGTGTGAGTGATCGGCCGCTACGAGTCACTCACACAGGCAAACCCTATAAATTCAGTGGAACTAAAATAACTACTGTTCGAAAAATAACAGAGATAATTGGAGACGCCTTAGGACTAAATATTTTTCGGACCAATATTTCCGTTTTCGGGACATTACTAAATTACATCTAAAATTAATTCAATAAAACCACTAGTTAACGAACTAATTTTCGACTCTTGTTTTTTTTAAGAATAAAAACAGGCTCTATTTACATTTAAAAAAAAATTGGAGGTAATTTTCTTTTATCGTTTTGAACAATTTAAGTAAAAAGGCGCAGAGGGTAATGTTATTTACAAACTAGCTTATTAGCTAAAGAATATCTTACAAATCCTAGGTAAAAAAAAATACTTTTCATGCTATTTATTAATTTCGTTAAATCATTGGAATTGACAAATAAATTGAATAAGTTCACAATAACAATCATTAATCTAAATCTCCGGGACATGACGGTCTTAGTATCGAGCACCTGCGCCATGCGGGAGTACACTTACCCAACACCCTGGCGATGTTTTATACCCTATGCATCAGCCATGCCTATCTACCTGCCGAATGCTTAAAAACTATTGTCGTACCAATAGTTAAAAACAGAACTGTGGATGTAGCTAACAAAACTAACTATAGGCCTATTTCTTTAGCAACCATATTAGCAAAAGTATTTGACCGGCTGCTGGACAGTCACCTGGAAAAGCACCTACACCTGCACGACGGGCAGTTTGGGTTTAAAAAGGAGCTATCGACCGAAAGTGCTATACTTAGTTTTAAACATACAGTGAGGTACTATACTGACAGACAGACACCGGTCTACACATGCTTTCTTGACCTGTCACGGGCATTTGACACAGTGCGGTACAGCATGCTGTGGAGCAAGTTACGTGCCACGACGTTGCCAAGAGAGCTGTGTTCTGTTTTTGAATATTGGTACGAAAATCAAAGTAACGTTGTTAAATGGGCAGGAGGCCTGTCTGATGCATATGGGTTGGAGTGTGGAGTGCGGCAGGGGGGGGTAACTTCCGCAAAGTTGTTTAATTTATTTGTTGACAAACTAATAGATGGCCTCAGCAACCTGCCTGTTGGATGCACTATTGACGGAGTCTCAGTCTACAATCTAAGTTATGCTGACGACATGGTACTGCTGGCGCCATCTATTGGAGCTTTGAGAACCCTTATGGCCTACTGTGAGACTTATGCTGCAAGTCATGGCTTGCAGTACAATGTAAAAAAATGCGAATTTATGGTGTTTGCCCCTAGTGGTAAAAAGATTGACTATGTACCCCCAGTAATGTTAAATGGAATTATTGTAAATAGAGTTCATAAATTTAAATACTTAGGACATATGATAAATGATAATTTAAGGGATGAAGATGACTTGGAGAGGGAGCGAAGAGCTTTGACGGTGAGAGCAAATATGTTGGCCCGCAGGTTTGCTCGATGTTCTGACGATGTCAAAATAAGTTTATTTAAAGCATATTGTCAGTCTTTTTACACGAGCAGCCTGTGGTTCAACTGCACTAAGAAAGCCGTCAACACTCTTCGCGTCCAATACAACAATGCCTTCAGGATGCTGTTAGGACTCCCGCGGTTCTGCAGCGCTTCCGGCATGTTCGCCGAAGCGCGTGTGGACGGCTTCGCTGCCTGCATGCGCAAAAAAACGGCCTCACTTTTGACCAGAGTCCGCCGGTCCACTAACAGCATCCTGATGATGATAGCGGATAAGCTAGATGGGCCGCTATACATACACAGCATTGCTGTATTAATGAAATAAAAATTTAAATCACCTAAGATAAATTAACATAATTATTAAGACAATTGTTACTAACTATTATATGGATTTGTAATTATCTGAAATAAATGACTATTATTATTATTATATTATTATTATTATATTATTATTATTAATTTTAAATGTACTCACTGTGAAAGTTGTTCCAATTTTATAATAAAATTACATTAAAATTATTAGCGTAAGGAAGTCTCCACTTTTTTTGACTCTGTTCTTTGTGTACTTAGGTATTTTAGCTCCGATTTTACGACCACTTATAAAAGATTAAAAGTAATACAAATTTTCACAGTATTTCAATAACTCACTTTGGACTAGCGGTTTGAACAGTCGGGTGGGGGCGACGATGTATAGTCGTACCTGGGTTCAAAACCACCGAAAATTTAATTTACTTTTTGCTTTTTGAAAATGAAATATCCACAAAATTTTGATACATCCCGTTAGTACGGGCTCGAATCCCTTCAACACTACCAAAATTTTAGATTTTTATCATTTTTATTCTTTATATTTTGAACAATGTCATAGACCTAGTACAAACAAATTCATATTTGTCATAAATTACTTATTGTAAGCCTTCCTAAGTCTATTTGATTGTTATATAAAACTTTGGTAGACTGTTCTGCGTAGGTACATCCCACAAAGGGTCCTGACCTCGTTTCTAACGGTATGACAAAAATAAAAAGAAACAATTATGTACTATCAACACCAACTGATTTTTATTTTAGCTCTTACGCCAGCTAAGTTCAGGCATTTTTACAAATCGCTCATTGAATGCAAAACGGCCACATTTCAAAAATTCAGAAAATGGTTTTATTTCTGATAAAGTATATTTTCTCTTGAGAACATTTCATAAAGCTAGTTTAATTTAAATATTTATTTCTTTTTATTGGGATAATTATCTTAACTTTGCTTCAAAATTTTAATGCAAAAAGGGCTTTTGTAGTTTTTATCAAGTTGGGTGATAGCTATAACAGCGACCATTATTTTAAAAAATAGAGCAAAAAATTACGAAAACAATGATGTTTTAATATTAAAAAAGAAAAACTTTAACTTTTCAAAAAAATAATGTTCAAAATTTTGTTTTGGCTCTCTGTAAAAAGTTACGATTAGTCCAATAAAAAAATATATATATATATAATTCCGGACAGTCCACACAGCATCATCTAGCCCCAAGGTGAGCAAAGCGCGTATTATTGGTTGACTGATATACTTAATACAATACATTACATAGATAGATATTTTTTTTATAAATACATAGAAAACACCCAGACCAACGGAACAATTTCATGTTCAATTTCTGTAGATCGTACACAATTTTTTCGACACGGGAATCGAACCCACAACCGGTCGCAGGCGGACCTTCGCCCACTGCGCCACATCGGTTGTCGCTGATGAATGATCGAAATGCTTTGCATACAATCTGACACGTCTGATGCTGGGGCCACACTACCGTGATATGCCGATAATTATTTTAATTATAACTTATACAACACCTAGGTGTAACCACGATTTATGGCCATAATTTTACAATGCCAATCAATATGGCAAATGGCGGTAGACAATAGCTCCGGCGGCGGTCTTTTTTCGCACATCAAAGAAGATTACCGCAGTAATTAATGCGTTTGTGGCCACTACCGTTTGTCCAGTGTGCAATATGAGCTCACCGGCGACGCACGTGATATTTTTACCGCCTTATTTATTGACATATCTAGGTAAACTCTAGTGTAACCACACCAGGTCATGCAGTAATTTAAACGGTAATTTAATGTCATAATTATTGCGGTAACAGCCCGGTAGACGGTAAGGTAGTGTGGCCCCAGCGTAAAACTCTCTAAACTGGTATCTATAAGCAAACATTTTATCTGTTTACATAGTGTCATTTATTGTTGTCATGGAAACGGAACGTAGGCTTCCTAGATCTTATTTGACATGCAGCAAAAATAGATAGGAATAAATACTTGGACGATGGAAAAACCCTTTGAGAACGGTAGACTATGGTATTATTAGATGATTCTTTAGATAGCACAGAGATGGCGATTCCGTCGCCGCCGTCACACTCACAAGTTCAAGTAAGCGGGCGTACAACATTATCCGTGTTCACTCACACATTGATAAAAATGGCCTAAAATTTTCACGTTATTTCTAATTATTCCGAGTGTTTTCATGAATCAAACACAATTTGCCGCAAATAATGACCAATAACAAAGCCAAAAACAGTTATTTATTTGTTAAATTATGTCCACATCGCTCATATTTGGGAAAATACAAACGTATGACAATCGGATCACCTTAACACCCTATGTAAACAATTTGATCTTGATTTATTCTTCACAAGTGTCAGTTCGGCCAGGCGGCGGCTCAGGGATTTTTTGGCGCCAATGATGATGAGCATTTTGTAAAGTAAAATTATTTTGTATATAGATGATACGTGTAGACAGATTATGTTCATAGTTTTTTTTGTTATTCCAATTATCTATCCGTGAAAACCTTAAATAAGCTTACTGTCATTTACTTATTAAAATTTGTTAGCCTGTTATTTATAAGCCTCTGGTTTTCCTTTAAATAAATTAATTAATTAAATATTTTTCTTTCCCAGTCACCTAGCCTATACACTCCCAAGCGAGGGATATTGCACAATACCATGCGAGATGTCAGTGCAAAGTTCTCCCACTTACAATTAGAATTAGGGGGCCACGAAACATGTGAAGACAGGGCGCTATGGCGCTCATTAGGGGAGGCCTATGTCCAGCAGTGGACTAATATTGGTTGATGATGTAATATTTATTTATTTATTTTATTAAATTCATTTATTTATTTAAAAAGTACATCTATAATTACGGGGGCACCCAATGCTATAGCGTACATCTTATTTCAAACTTCTTCCCACCTCGAGACATATTTTGTACTATCTGCAGATATTTGTGACGGGTTTTCCTGGTGTATGTGAGAATTAGATCTAGCTAGCTGATGCGCTTCATCCGCGTGAAACTTTAAAAGTAGCTTAAAGTAGCTTAAAAGTAGCCTAGTAGTTTCATTCTACGCCTAGAACTAAGTATATTCAAAATCTGAAAAAATATATAGGTTGTTGAAAAATGTAGGTTGACGATTTTATTTTAATTTATCATTCCAGGTGGAATTAACACAGCCAGATCAGCCTTTGTTGGATGTAGACCACACCAGTGCCAGATTGAATTTGCTGACACCCAGGTAATAACTAAACGAGAGCAAAGAAATCAGAAATCAATATCTTTATGTCTTTAGGCTTACAAAATAAGCACTTAGACAAGTCAAATTTAATACTATAGGTACATAATTATCAAAATAATATAAGAAATAAAGTGTTAATTGATTTTCAGTTCGCCTCACTTTTTTGTCCACAAGTGGAAGGCGAAATAGAAACCACTAGCATGTGTATAACTTATGTGTCTAATACATGTTTGCCTTATAAATAATTACATACTATTGTCGATGTGGAACTGAGCGACATCTGGCCAAGCAATAACGTCAAGCGTGAAGCGTCTGCTTCAACTGGCAAAATTTGAGTTTCTCTATTTGTACAGGGTACGTACGTACTGTATGTAGGTCGTATTTTACAACCGATTGGACGGAACTTGGAGTTCATTGAAGATATTTTGTTAGTGAATGAATCCATGTGTATTTGTTGCTGTTTCAAGTAGAATGAAATAGCGCTTTTCAGGAATCGTTATTTCTTTGCCTCCTGAGTGTTTTGCCACATTCAAATTTGAGCGAGCGGGCGGGCGTTGATCAAAACTACGAGTTTTATAATTTTAAAAGTATTTTTCGTAAATTTTGAATAAAATACTGTTTTCGCAAATATTTGTTCATTTTCAATGTTGAATATTATTTAGGATGGCGCAGAGCAGAACTTCGAAAAAAATAGTGTACTTATCGTAAAAAATGATTAGATTTGACTTTGTTGGTGAAAATATAGCTAAATAGTTTGATAGTTGATAAGGTTTTAAAAAACTAAAAGGCTGCACATAAAGCTAAAATGTATCCGATTGTGTATTTTAAATTTTAATGAAACAGGGGATATAGTTTCGAAATTAATTATTTATATTAATTTCGATATATTAATTATTGGATAGTACGTTTGGTTTTCTTATGAGAGCTTAGGTGTACGCAGTCTTCTTAACATTTTGGCTTATTACCCTTATCACGTATTTATTGATTTCGTCAAAATTAGTTACCAGACCCTTATCAAGTATTTATTGATTTCGTCAAAATTAGTTACCAGAAAGGTTAAGATTTAGATATTATATTTCCTTACAGATACGTAAACCGAAAAGGCGTAGCGTTACCCGCGTCATCGGAACGCACGCGCCGAGCTAAGCGAGATAGACTCGACCAGAAGTTTTAATTTTGACTTGTCTAAGTGCTTATTTTGTAAGCCCAAAGAAATAAAGACATTGATTTACTTGATTTACTTTACCCTTCTATTTATTGTTTCTTACAGATACGTAAACCGTAAAGGCGTAGCGTTACCCGTGTCTTCGGAACGCACGCGCAGAGCTAAGCGAGATAGACTGGACCAGAAACAGATTTTGGTACCGGAGTTATGCACCGTGCATCCTTTCGCCGCGCCGCTTTGGTTCGCGACTGTGGCGCTCCCTTGTGTGTTATACAGGTAAATTAAATATTGAAACTACTTCTAATGAAGAGAATCACGTTGCACTTTCAGTTTAAGAAGATTCTTAGATAGATCGTTATCAGTTTTACAAGAAAAGTAAATTGAAATACAGCGCATGCATATGAATATATTGCATACAGTAAAAGCTTTGTCTTAGTTTTTATTTTATTGTTTAGTGATTGTAATTAGTATTTAAGGCAATAAATGTTTTTCTATTATATTCTACTACTACTTCACCTAGCTTAGGTATAATTTATCTTTAATAAATTGCATAGATATCAATACCTACAAGTGTACACGGTGATAGTAATAAGTAAATCTGAAATACAAAATATGAAAAAATAAAACAGGAACAGATTATTCAAGATATTCATCCTGTAGTGAGAACAAAACCCTCCACCTTGTGCTCCTCAGGTGAGTTAATGCACCAAAGAGGGCGTCCTTCGTCATGGTGGCAGCGTTGGGATTTAAGTTTTCTTAAATCCCACCGCTACCACGATTAAAAATAAAGATTTGAAAAAGAATAATGGTTTACTACTTATGCTTAATATCTAGATGTCAGCTTTATTTACGACAATTTTAGAAATCGTTAAATTTTTTTTTTTTTACAGAATAAACGCTCTGCTAATAGCTGATGAAATTCGCCGCGCGGTTGCCTTAGACGTCGGGGTAGGCGTCCCTAAAATAGACGAGACAACCATGCCAGGGTTCGTGTGGCCACCGCTTGACTTCGGGTGGTGTTTAGCCGAGGTATTTACTGCTTTATATCAATACTCATAGGGTGGTATATAGAATTAGGCTATAGACATCGGAGTATACGTTACTAAGATAGACGAGACAACCATGCCAGGCTTCGTGTGGCCACCGCTTGACTTCGGGTGGTGTTTAGCCGAGGTATTTACTGCTTTATATCAATACTCATAGGGTGGTATATAGAATTAGGCTATAGACATCGGAGTATACGTTACTAAGATAGACGAGACAACCATGCCAGGCTTCGTGTGGCCACCGCTTGACTTCGGGTGGTGTTTAGCCGAGGTATTTACTGCTTTATATCAATACTCATAGGGTGGTATATAGAATTAGGCTATAGACATCGGAGTATACGTTACTAAGATAGACGAGACAACCATGCCAGGCTTCGTGTGGCCACCGCTTGACTTCGGGTGGTGTTTAGCCGAGGTATTTACTCTGCTTTATGTCAATACTCATAGGGAGTTGTATAGAATTAGGGCATTACTTTGCTTGACGCTTTGGGCTAGCTGATAATGTGTGTTTTCCATCATTATTATATTCAGGGTGTATTCAGGGTCAACTTTTGTTTTCATTTTTACATATGAATACTGATGGGTAATTGATAAATTTCCTTCGGACAAGAAAATAAAAAAAAATATTTTTCCGATATTTTTCCAATACTTTTCTAATATTTTTCACAGACAAGTAGTTTCAAAGAAATAAAATCCACATTTATTCTATAAAAAATTAAATTAAAGTCGGCTTCTAATAAAAGAAATAGTGACATGCGTAATACAGCGGCCGCTTTTGACAACGAAGCATAGTGGTAATAAGACTTATTTTTCTTTTCATATTTGTTCTTTCGATGCAACAGTCAAAGCAAAAGCATGGAACATTGAAAATAAAAACAACGGAATACCATATGGTCATGAAATTGAAAAGGACGACGAAGTCCCACCAGTTCAAGGCTTTAGTCTTATTACAAAAAACGACTTAAACCATGGTTTAAACCAGATCTTTTTGGTCTAGGTTCATTGTGTTGTCCAAGGTATAAACTGTGTTCTCATTACTTTTTTTAAATCGTGGTCTAACCAAGATTTTTCTTAATCAGAGATCGTCCATGGTTTGAATAATATCCACAGATTAAAAAAAAAACACTATTAAAAAAGTTCGTTCATTTCGATTCGCAGCTATAAGTACAGAAATCATGGAGATAGCATAACTACGAAATAAACGTGCCTATACCTAAACTTACTAGGATACAAAAATTCCTTCCTTCCAGAGCTGCCCTATTTTTATCGATATATTTATCGAAACGTAATTTTGTGACGATATTTTTGCTTTCTTTCACATATTAAATAAATATTCACAAGGAAAAGTCACGAAGACTAATATTTTTTGCACAAAACATTGCAAATATAACTCGCGTTGACAGCTAACACACCTATTAGGGTGACAAATCTTAATCGAGCTGTGCTGCGCTGTACTGCGCTGTAGCTATGTTTGGTCAATAGAAACAGCGTAGCCTCACACAGCGCAGCACAGCATGGTTAGTTTGTATCCTCATTAAAATATTAGCCGAGTGAGTTGACCAAACATAGCACAGCGCAGTACAGCGCAGCACAGCTCGATTTAGATTTGTCACCATTACAATGAGAACCTAAAATGGCATACCGGCCTCTAATATGCTATGACTTCACGTAGGCCACCTACATGGTTTCTGTAGAGTCATTTTCACGAAAGAAGTTCCCTAGACGCAGCGCTGTAGTAGTACCTACGACCGAATGAAGCCAGCGAGCTTATGGCAATCTGTCAAATTTAGTTCCACCATTTGCCGAGGGACTTTTTTCATGAAAAGCACTCTACTCAGTGATTCGAAGGCCATATCTAGCACTATTTAATGTTAAAAATTTAATTTGCTGTCAGCGTGCAAAGATGTATTTATTCACGCCCGTAGCCCCAAATATTACTTAACTCTATCAAAAAACACCTAAAAATTATGTAGTGTTAATTCAACAGTGATGAAATTGGAATGAAATGGATAAACCTAAGTAATTCTTTTTCGCCAAAGCTTTTTGTAAACCTGTCATCATCATCATCCTATATTTGTCCACTGCTGGACATAGGCCTCCCCTGATGAGCACCACAGCGCCCTGTCGCCAGTTTGACGCATCCAGCATCTGCCAGCAGTCTATGGCAGATCGTCATCCCACCTGGCCGGAAGGGATCCTAGACTACGTTTGCGTTTCGCGGTCTCAACTCAAGAACACATTTACCCCAACGGTTGTCGGTTCTTCGCGAGATATGGCCGACCCACTGTCACTTCAGCTTGCTGATTCTTTGAGCTATGTTGATAGCTTTTCTTCGATGCAGCATATTATATCTTTTTAATTCAAATTTTAATGATTTTTAGATCAACTACAGCAATAATGTCAATATTCATTTCTATTAAAAATGTGTAATAACTTACGGAGTTGAGACGAGGACGCTCACGGTAGGGTTGGTCCACCAGTTCAAAGTCGCTCAGTGAGCTATGGAAAAAGCTATGCTCGGAATTTCTCTGTAGGATAGGATTTGTAATGAATACATCCGACAGACAACCAAGGTTATCGACATATCTCAAAGAATTAACAAGGTGAAGTGGCTGTGGACTGGCCATATCTCTCAAAGAACCGACTGTTGGGGTAAACGTGTACTTGAGTGGAGACCGCGACATGCAAAAGTTGTGTAAGGCGCCCTCCAGCCAGGTGGGATGACTATCGCAAAATACTGCAGGCTATGGCACTCATTAGGGGAGGAAAGACAAAAAAAACCATTCGGAACCTAAAACCTTCACAAAACATTGATTGAGGCTAGTACCTAAGATAAACTACTCCCTAGTTTATCTTAGGTACTAACCTCAGTCTCGGATGTTTATCTTTAAACCATCGACGAACCATGGCTTAGTGCCAAATCTTTATTTAATAATAACGCTTATTTTAAACCATGTTTTTTACCAAAATTTAAACCTAGCATATCTTTAAGCTTTGTTTTATGGCTCTTAAGCTTTGTAGATAGGTATAGGTACCGGTGAAGTACGAAATATTGATAGTGATGGATTTTATGCGAGTGATGAATCGGATTCATCTGTGTGAATTAAAATAATGTAATTATTATGGCCATTATGAATATTATTGGGCAATAGTAAGTTGATGAATCTTTGTGACTTGTATTTTTTTGTGTAGTTTTATTGTAGATAATTTAAATAGAACATAATTATTTATTTTTGTCTTAAAACGCACAAAAAGATATTTTTCCATTATTTTGACAATTATTTATTTTTCCGAAAAATAAATTGAAAAATTTCCATGATTTGAAAATTTTCCGACAAATACCCATCACTACATATGAAATACTCTTCATATTCGTGTTTTTTGCGTATCCTTTCATTAATATTATTGTTTTTAAAGATATAAATAAACTTCTAAAACTAAATAGTTTAATATCAAAATTATAAATTAATTTTTTTTTTTTGATATTATGGTGAATAACGCAAGTGAAAAAAAAACAAACAAAATTGACCTCTTTCTCGCCCTTCCCCCTTGGTGTCGTAAGAATTTCCTCAACACCCCCCCCCTCTAATCTCACGCGAGATATTTCAAGACATTCAGAAATCAGAAATCAATATCTTTATTTCTTTAGGCTTACAAAAATAAGCACTTAGACACATTATTTGGGCTGTAAAGGTGATGGATTATAAAAAAAAAACAAAAACACAACCTACTCTATTTCTTTTACTGAAGACTAGCAAGGACTAGTTTTTGTGAATATTAGCGGAATTTCAAATCACAATCATAAAATTAAATAATGATTATCAAACATAAATAAAGAAAAGATTTATTGTAAATAAGTGAGAAAAATAATTACGTGATATTTGCCAAGACACCCCCTCCCCCCTAAGCAGTAGCGTGCCTAGTGCTTGAGAACAAGGCAAGCCCGACATACGTTTCTTGTTTATGATTAAGTAGATTTGTTTGTAGTTTTCATGAAAACTACTTAATAAATTCAATAAAATTTCTTGAACAAATAATCAGTATCTGCATTCATTTCAAATGTAGGAATAATAGTCAGGTAAATCATATAGGTACATTTATTACTTTAGTATCTTGACACATGGTATGAAACAATATAGTATAATACACGATACATAACCCAATTTGAACAAATTACTTACACTAAATTGCACCAAGTTGACAGCACGACAGTCGACGAACGAAAGAGCCACGGTACGACTCGCTCAGCCCTTTTATAGTAAAACTTTATGGTAAACAAGATGGCGGCGGTCGACCGTAGAAGTTTCTTTTCGACGTTATAATATTTGAATAACAACGTAGGTATAAAATGATAATGAAATTAGATATTTCTTTTTGGATAAGTCAGTAAATAATTTAGCCAACACGTGATAATTTAAAATAAATCGAATCGAATCTTTGAAACCTTACACTCGGCCATTCTGATACCATGCATGTCCCCATGCATGATTCAGCAGATAACCTTACACTCGGCATAGCTACCCCGAGAAAGGAAAATAAATATAAAATATACTAGGTGCTTAGACTTAAAATTAATATAATCTAGTCATTGAACATTAGTTTTTCATATATTCTGCTTTGGTCATATTATCAATTAAACTAGCTGCCACTGTATGCAGTCCAGGTTCAACCTGGTTTCAATTCAATGTGAAAGAATCGTAGTCATCAACAATCTCAACATCTATTTTTTTTGTTTGTGAATCAGGTAGATTTACAATAAGTTTATAGGACTTATTTTAAATCTCTGAATGTTGCCACTTAGGCGTATAAACATTCTATTAAGTATACATATTTAATTACAATTAACAATCTACGTCAACTAATTTTGTTTAGAATTTCATCAATCATCAATTATACCTACTATTATTAGAAACATAATACAGTTACAAAGTTCACAATTTTAATGTTAGCCGATATGTAAAATAAAATAATATGAATAAAAATTGGGTAGGTATATGATCATTACAAAACAATTTCAAGTTACGTGTGAAATACTAGTGAAATTAACAATCAATGACAATCAATGTCAATCAATATCATCATCATCATTAGTCATTTAAAAGAAATAATTTACTGTATAACAAGCTTTTTCAATTAGAAAACCAATAAATTTGATTTGGTGATTGTTTTTAAATTTTCACTAAAATGGTTTTCCTTAGCAATTCGTTCAATTTCGGGTCATGTGAGCCCGGGATCGATCTCGATTCGATGCTTCTGTGATGTTATTTCGGTTCTGGTGATCGCCTGTCAGCGCGTAGTGGGTCGAACTAATCCGTTCGCCCAACTCCCGCTTGACCTCTTAACTCTGCAGTCAACGCGTAGTGGGTCGAACTAATCCGTTCGCCCAACTCCCGCTTGACCTCTTAACTCTGTAGTCAACGCGTAGTGGGTCAAATTAATCCGTTCGCCCAACTCCCGCTTGACCTCTTAACTCTGCAGTCAACGCGTAGTGGGTCGAACTAATCCGTTTGCCCAACTCCCGCTTGACCTCTTAACTCTGTAGTCAACGCGTAGTGGGTCGAACTAATCCATTCGCCCAACTCCCGCTTGACCTCTTAACTCTGCAGTCAACGCGTAGTGGGTCGAACTAATCCGTCCTTATGCCCAACTCCCGCTTGACCTGCAACAAACGAAACAGTCGAAAACTTTAACACTGATAAACACTTTCTACAATTCCCAACAGAGAGTTACTGTCTTATATATCTTTTATATCTTATCTTATATAACTTATATATCTTATAGGTGACTTTAATGCAAAAAATTGGGGCAGACCCAAACTAAGTCAAAGTGTAGGGAACTACTGACTTGGGATATATAATGAAACGTGGCGAACGATTCATGCAACTTATTCCAGCATCATCCACGGCGGTTATATACCTGGATATCACTAGATGATCACTAGACATCGTAACGCTGAAAAACCTCCATTCAGTATGTCCACACACAGCCAAGAGCTGGTTGTGGATCAGATTACCAACTTTTGATCACAAAACTAAAGTTTAGGCTAAATGCAGCTAGAAACACATACAAAGTGAATACAACTGTAGGCGATAGCCCCAAAATTTAAGTTAGCTGTCGAAAGTAACTGGTTGGAGTGGACCAATGCTACTTTAGGCACAACATATCATTCAAACAGCAGCTTTAGAATCCAAACCGCCAACTAATACACGCAAACGACAGCACTGGATGACTGAGACACTCTTGCTTGCGTAACGAATATTCGTAGGATTTTTCAATATTCTAGATACATCTAGAATTATAAAAGAAACTTTATACTACTCGTGAAATCCGAATGTTGACGGGACAAAGATCATCAGATACATCTAGAATTATAAAAGAATCTTTATACTACTCGTGAAATCTATTGCCGAAAAACTGTTGCAGTATGGCAGAAACTATACAAAGTAATGTACTCCAACATGAAAATAAATACTATTTACTATAATATGTCGCTCTTACTGTTCACTCTTCTTACATTTCTGGCTTTGCAGTAAGGTAAAAACAGGTTGCTTTGAAAATCTAAGTAGCAAAACTAAATCCTTTTTTTTGACGACAGAAATTCGCTAATAAAAGCTGGGTCGGAGTCACACAGACCAATTCAAAGAAAGATTGAACGTACGACATTGAATGTCACATCGCAAAAACCATTTCTGTTATATTGCCTTGTCTGAAGTTTATTCTATATTCTTAAATGTTTTGTGTAAAGTCCTTACCGATTAGCCATCTTTCCGGGAGTCCCATCAGGACACAAGGTTAATAGCGTTTACAAAATTCCAAAAGACAGGCACAGAAACGTATTACCAATTTTTGTAAGAGGCAAGGGAAAAATCTGATCACGGAACAGAAACAACTCCTAAGACGTTTGTTTTTATTTATTTTAGCTTTTAATTCTTATTATATTCTCATAATAATGTGTATTACAAATTTAATCAAAATTGTATAGATGAACTTATAATTTCCTTTTGGAAATCATTGACTTGTATATTTTGTTATATCAATAAAATCTGAATCTGAATCTGACGGGTAGAAGTGTACTACCAAGAACTCTATACTTAGGGCGAAAAACCCAAAGCCATCTAATGCAATGCAATCAAACGATAAATCTCGAATATGGGATCTGAATAACCTGTAATAATAAATTCCAATTATCCCTGAACAAAACTGCCAACGGAAAAGGCTCCCGGTGAGGACGGAATAATCTTGGTCAAAGAATGAGAGGGGAGAGAAGACATGGGTATCGGTAACCTTGAAAACATCTTCAACGGATAATCGGACTACCTCCGAATAAAAATGTCAACAAAAACAACATAAACAACTAATGCTCGATAAATCTTTATGATAAGACTGCCATAAAACTTGACTCCTACCAGTCGGTGAAGCAAATCAGTTTTAGAAACGGGTAAGTAAAGTACTATGGACTGGTCCACTTACTAGTTATGAAACTGCATTTATAGACTACAAGGCCTTCGATATAGCATCCCCAAGGTTTGTTTACATTAAAGCAATCTATAATATGGGTCCCAGAGAATTCCCTACGTGATAAATTCCAAGAAATTAACATAAAAATAGTACCATGCCAATATATAAAAATAGCGATGTACATAATACCAATACTAGAAATAAAAAAAAAATGGTGAAACCATCAGTAATTAAATTCAAATTGTCAAAACTATTCCTTGTAAAGGATTTTCTATAAAATATCTGAATTCTATGATTTAAAAACTTGGGAAGAGTTTAGCTCCAACTCGAAAACTAACAACCTAAGAAGGTAACCATAAAAAGATCGAAGTGCATAAAAATTTAAGTGTGCACTTTATTTCCTAGTTTTAATTATGTATAAAATGAATTTTGTGACGCGTCCAAGTGTCCTGTAAGGTCTTAAGAAAATAAAGCACATTAATTATTGACTATTGACCAGGGTTCAAAGCGATAATTATCTTTGATAAATATAATCGGGAATATTTAATTTGCCTCTTAAACTTTTGGTGTTGTATTGCGTGTGTCGGGTATATAATGCGACTTTCAGTGTCTAGTAGTTAAAATTTAGTTTCAAAATTATAAATTAAAGCTTAATAAAAGTTTACCTTGACAGTTAAATGTGTTAATTTTATTTTTCAGTATCAAAATTATAAATTAAAGCTTACTAATAGTCTACCTTGATAGTTAAATGGATTAAATTTATTCTTCTAATGTAAACGGTGATAAGTAGCCAAAATACCCCAAATAAGAACTGAAAAGTTTATTATATATTTGATAATTATCGGTTAAGTATCTGATAATCATCTTGATAATTATAGTGATAATTATCAAGAAGGATAAGAAAATCTTGATTGAGGCAAACCGTGGTGTTGGTCATAGCAGGAACAAGACTGACCTAAATAACCTTAGATTCGTTGAAGATATCGTCCTATTTTCGAGACAACCTCATTTCGGATCTCAGTAAAGCCTGCAACTCAGGTAACATTGGAAATGAACCTCCACAAGACAAAAATAATTATCAACTCTTTGGTAACCATCAAAACATCAAAGTCACCCAAAGCACTATTAAACGAAGTACGTGTATCTTGGCCAAGAAGTCGTCATGAGCAAAGAAAACTACGTCATAAATGTAGAGTGCCTAGTACATCTGTGGTCATAAATAAAAAATAAAAACTAGCCTAGGCCACTTACTCTAAAATAGAATTTGCCTTCCGGATAAATTGAAATCTGAACATTAACCTCGCATTCACGATCAGTGCTTCCCCTAAGGGCCGAGACCTGAATAATCACCAAATAATAACCAAACTCCGACTCATTGCCCAGAGAAAGGGGAATTGAAAATAAAATGGAAGGTGCAGGTGTTCCGCTGCATGAATGCTCCAAAATGACCACCAAAAGGAAGAGATGGCGACAAAACGTGAGGCAAGCGATGTCGGCTCATTCCAACAAAAAACTCTTTATGACGACCACGACCGTTCCGCTAAGAACGTAATGAATGAGAAGAAGTAATATCTTTTGAAGAAAATAAGGGACTACATGACCTTGTACGCCAATGGTGGTTTGGGTGCCGCTGTGCGTTGTCACGGTGCTTATCACGATGCTCGCTGTCATGGCGTTGCCCGCGGTGCTGCCCGCGGCGCTCGCTGTCGCGGCGCTACCCGCGGTGCTCGCTGTCGTGACGCTCGTCGTCGGGGCGCTCGCTGTCACGACGCTCGATGTCGCGGCGCTCGACGTCGCGGTGCTCGCTGTCGCGGCGCTCGTCGTCACGGCACTCGTCGTCGCGGCGCTTGTTGTCGCGGCGCTCGTCGTCACGGCGCTCGTCGTCGCGGCGCTTGTCGTCACGGCGCTCTTCGTTGCGGCGCTCTCTGTCGCGACGCTCGTAGTCACGGCGCTCGTTGTCGCGGCGCTGCCCACGGCGCTCGCTGTCGCGACGCTCGACGTCGCGGCGCTCGTCGTCGCGGCGCTTGTCGTCACGGCGCTCGTCGTCGCGGCGCTTGTCGTCACGGCGCTAGTCGTCGCGGCGCTCTCTGTCGCGACGCTCGTAGTCGCGGCGCTCGTTGTCGCGGCGCTGCCCACGGCGCTCGCTGTAGCGACGCTCGTCGTCGCGGAGCTCGCTGTCGTGGCTCTGCCCGCGGCGCTCGCTGTCGCGGCGCTGCCCGCGGCGCTCGCTGTTGCGACGCTCGTAGTCGCGGCGCTCGTTGTCGCGGCGCTGCCCACGGCGCTCGCTGTAGCGACGCTCGTCGTCGCGGAGCTCGCTGTCGTGGCTCTGCCCGCGGCGCTCGCTGTCGCGGCGCTGCCCGCGGCGCTCGCTGTTGCGACGCTCGTAGTCGCGGCGCTCGTTGTCGCGGCGCTGCCCACGGCGCTCGCTGTCGCGACGCTCGACGTCGCGGCGCTCGCTGTCGCAGCGCTGCCCGCGATGCTCGTCGTTGCAGAGCTCGCTGTCGCAGCACTCGCTGTCACGACGCTCGTCGTTGCGGAGTTGCTGGCGATGCGCTGTTCACGATGCTCGCCTCGGTGTTGGACGACTGCCATCAACAGGAGTCATCAATCGACGTCGACACGGTGAGCTTTCGCGGCTTCTGGGCATCTTGGAACATAAAGAAAAGAAAGACAAGGCGTTATATCGGTAACCAAGATTTTTTTAAAGAAAAGGGATTATCTCTTAAACGGTACGTCGTAGCTCAAAAACAATTAAAATTTTGTTCCCCCTTGAACCCCCGCAGCACATCATTATACAAGTTATAAAACTCTTAATTATAATATATATATATATACACAACTACATATTGTCAGGAGAAAAATGAACAAAGAAGACACGTGGTCTTTGTCACTTCTGATTTGTAGGAATAATAGTCAGGTAAATCATATAGGTACATTTATTACTTTAGTATCTTGACACATGGTATGAAACAATATAGTATAATACACGATACATAACCCAATTTGAACAAATTACTTACACTAAATTGCACCAAGTTGACAGCACGACAGTCGACGAACGAAAGAGCCACGGTACGACTCGCTCAGCCCTTTTATAGTAAAACTTTATGGTAAACAAGATGGCGGCGGTCGACCGTAGAAGTTTCTTTTCGACGTTATAATATTTGAATAACAACGTAGGTATAAAATGATAATGAAATTAGATATTTCTTTTTGGATAAGTCAGTAAATAATTTAGCCAACACGTGATAATTTAAAATAAATCGAATCGAATCTTTGAAACCTTACACAAACAAAATTAAAATCACACAAAAATCTCGAAAATTAAAACGATATTGCTGCTAAATGTACCAACTCACTCAATAAACAAAATGAAAAATTGAAATAAAAAGGAACAGTTTTCTTGTAGGAACTTCGCGATCGAGCGCGACCCTAGATTGTGCGAACTTCACAGTGAAAGCCAGGCTTTTTGTTCCATACTAATTGCTATAAAAACGCACAGTAGTTAATCTATAGACGTAGCACTTTTGCATAGGTTAGAACGGTGCAGACATACACGCCCGCGAAGCCCTGTTGCAAGCCCATGAGTGTGAGCGAGATGCATGCGGCCGCGCGCGGCAAGTTGCCGGCCGCCGCGTTCGGCTTTGTTCGGCCGAGATCGGGTACTTACTAGACAGTCATAGCACGCGAAAATTTAAATATGGTAGTCAATGTTTTCGGTCGGTATGGAATTTGAAGTAGGGCAAGCCCGGCTTTTTGGCTTGTATGAAGCTACCGCCACTGCCCCTAAGTGCGATTTGGTAAGATTTAGCTTGATCCCTCCCCCCCCTAGAATACCTCACGTAATTAATGGACGCCCCCTAACGAGCACTCTGTATATTATAATTAAAATGAAATTAGTCAAGTTCAATTTATTTCAGGTCCTCAGTGCTGATGCAGAGAAGAGTGAAAAGAAGAAAGAAGATTCTTCAGAAAAAGAAAGTGTTATCGATGTCAAGTAAGTTCCATTCTATGTCCAGCTGTGGACTATAAGATAGATAATTGTTTATTCAAGAACCTTAAGGCTGTGTCCCCAGTAGGTAAACTGAGCGGCCGACTGAGTGAGCCGCAAATTTGTGGCGAACAGCTACAAACTCAGATCAGTTTGCGTGCGTATCGCAAGCACTGGAACCTGCGAGTCGCCGCTAACTGAGACAGTCGGCGCACGTGACGCTGCAAACTGCGTACAGTGAGCGCAAACTAGCAAACTGTGGACACTCAATTTAAAATATATGGAAGGGCGTACTGAACTGATACGCCGCTAACTCAGTCGGCTGCTCACCGTTTGCCTACTGGGGACACAGCCTTAATGTAAAACATTTTGTGCATCACTTATTTTTGACGACCGATGTGGCGCGGTGGGCGAAGGTCCGCCTGCGACGCAGGAGGTTGCGGGTTCGATTCCCGCCTCGGAACCAATTTGTGTACGATCTGCAGAAATTTGTTCCATTGATGTGGGTGTTTTCTATGTACATATAATAAAAACAATTTATCTATCTATGTATATAATGTATTAAATATATCAGTTATCTAGTACCCATTACACAAGCTTTGAGTAGCTTACTAGATGCTAGGGCTATATGGTACTGTGTGGATTGTCCAACGTTTTTATTTAATTATTTTTAATCATAGAGAAAGTTACAAGAATTGGATTTCAAATACAGGTTGATGATGATTTAGTTTCATAGTTAAAATGTATAATATAAATGATGTTCATTTAGCCCCAAGCTGTGTTAAGTATGTAGCATTATTTATTTAATTTTAAAACATTGATGTCAATTTGGGAAAAAATCTAAAATAAGCAATATTACTGTCGCCATCCTTGTAATCTCTATCGTTATGAAAGAGACGGCAACATACATATTACATCATCAACCTATATTAGTCCACTGCTGGACATAGGCCTCCCCAATGAGCGCCAACTGACTGTATCATACATACATATTTAGTCCCGTCAAATAAGTTTTAGTGACATCTAGACGCAAAGACATCTCAATAGACCATCTTTTCTATTTTTTAGAGTCGTAAATTCCCTGAAATCGGATGAAATAACAAATGGCGACTCCGACGGGGAAGAGAAAGAGAAAACGATAAACGATATACTTCAAGAAGAGCAAGAGCGACTGAACGAATCCACTGATAATGAGTCTGTAAGTATCATATTACTATTAAAACATATTGTAATCTATTAACAAAGAAAATTACAATCGAATAATAACAAATTATAACATACATCCACACATCCATACAAACTATCGCATTTTTAAAATTAAGAAAGGATTAAGAATTCGTTTTGATTTAAAGCAAAAATTATTAACACTAAACTCGTGGACTAATTTGTCGTTTACGTTTTTTGCGTGCATCCAATTATTTTTGAGCCTTTTTTCTTAATTTTGCTTTCAACGCGTTCACATCATGCATCGCCAAATAATCCATATATGCGATAATTTCACGAAAGAAATCACTTTTCAACAGGTAATTAAAGAAATTATAATTTATGTCACGAAGTCCATTCAAACAAGTGATAATTGAATTACATATTTTGGATCTTACGCGACACTAGCGCGTCTAGTGGCAAATTCACACGCAATAGCCCCCATTGAGCTAACTGCAGACTGTTTTATAGAAGTCAACTGATCCATTGATAGATAGATAACTTCTTAATTGCACCATCAAAATATGTAGTAACAAAGAAGCTTAATACTAATTAAATCTAAAGTGGCACAATCGGCAGCCTTATCGCTAAAAGCGATTTCTTCCAGGCAACCTTTGGTTGGACAGGATCGATTAATTTATGAAATTGACGGTACGGTTCATCCATATCACGAAAACTTTTTTTGAATAAATGCACGAACCAAGAACTAATTTTAGTGTTACTTCCAGGGTTTCGAAATAGGCACGTGGAGTAACGACATGGCGTCTTCCATTCCCGAGATGGATGACATTTACGACGAATGGAGCGAACCTTTGCCTCCCAACCTGACCTTTTGCACTTCTGCTAACGGTGAGATAGCTTCCTGAGCCCGTGACTTCCTCCGCGTAGAATAGTTACTTTGGGCAGTCATATAAACCTAAAAAAAAAGATAATTTCATCCCCATTTTTTATTCTACAACGACTTTATTTATTATTTATTTTTAAACGAAATTTTTACGAACGTTGAATGCTAAATCACTACATAGTATAAAACAAAGTCGCTTTCTCTATCCCTATATCCCTATGTTAAAACTACGCAACGGATTTTGATGCAGTTTTTTTAATAGAGTGATTCAAGAAGAAGGTTTATACGTATAATAAAACCGTGCGAAGACGGGGCGGGTCGCTAGTTTATTTATAACTAGGTAATCAATAACCTAATATATAGGTTTCAACATCTAGCTTCAAAAATGACGAAACCTCCATAAAAACTTTCATCCCCTATTTGAACCCCTTGCAACTCTTTTTCGCATTAAACATATGCCAGATTATGTGATATTTTTATGTATGACTACACCCGGTGCGGTTTCGCATGCTTTGTTTCTATGGAAACGTTTCTAGGCTATTTCTACGTACTAGTTTCTAGATACTAGTAATATTCATTCATATGTTTAATTCCTAGGCGGTGTTAACTGGTGCGATCCAGTTCAGAAGCCGAAACCAGAGTTCAAGGCACCTCGGGGTCAATACACAATGGCTGATAGTGACTGTTCTTACTCGTCCAGGTAAATATAACCTTTATTTATATCAACGTAAGGCTCAACATTCTCACAGGATCCAGTTCAGAAGCCGAAACCAGAGTTCAAGGCACCTCGGAGTCAATCACACAAAATAAAGTAAATTGAATTTAGAACACCATCGTGTGAAATAAGTTTGTGAATTAAAAACATCATTTAACCTATTTACTTCTATCTCCGTGATACCAAATTTATCATATGTCGTAATTAGAGGGAAAATAGGATCATCTTCATGGTAATCTCCTTAGATCATCTCCATACAACCGGATCACCGAGCATCAATGTGGTTTTGTCAGGAAAGCGCACTCAAGGTGTTATCCGGTACACCAATCTTTACTGGGCTAATGCAGTGCACGAGCGTATGCAATAATAAAGCGTAGCTACGATAAATAATGCGATTCTGAACAAAATAAAGATTTATAAAATCCAAGAGATCTTCACTGTCATTATTGCAACCAAAGTAATTAATTTTCTTTTATGAAATTTGTCCATCAACAGTCTGTTGTCCTTGAATCACATTATGTTCTATGGCCTGGCCGCCTATAGAGCAAAGAGACCGAATACATAATCAAGAAGTTATCATTACTCTTGACTATGAAATGCTGGTATCACAACGAAGGTTCGCCAGTATAAAATAGAATTAAGGCCTATAAATGCACCGATCTGCGACACATATAACCTTTTTTAATTCGTTAAAAACTCAGACTCTGAACCTTCTTGGTATACTTTTTTTCAAAAAGATTTTTTACTTGTTTTGATTCCCTCGCTAATTCAATTCAATTCAATTCAATTCGTTTATTTCAGCTTAATAGATAAGAACATATTTCAGCCATATATTATATAAAAAGAAACAACTTAACTTAATTTTTAAAAACGCTTGACGCCATGTGTGCACGTCCAGTGCTTCATGAAAGCGCAGTCTGTGTTCAGCCTTCCAGCTATAAGTTTGAGATAGCTACTGGTGCCGCCCCTCACCCGGCGCATCAGGGATGCTGTTCTGTTGCGGATGATTGCGTAAAAGTCATCAACGCGGGACTCTGCAAACATCCCCGAGGCGCTACAGAAGCGAGGCAGTCCCAGCAGCACTCTAAACCCATTATTGTACTGGACGCGCAGGGCATTCCAGCATTTTTGCGTGTAGTTAACCCACAGACTGCACGTATAAAAAGATTGGCAGTACGCTCTAAACAAACTTATTTTAACATCTGTACTGCATCGCGCGAATCTGCGGGCTGACATATTTGCTCTAACTGATAATGCCCTGCGCTCCCTCTCTATCTCTAGGTCATCCGAGAGAGTCTCGGAGACCCAGTGGCCCAGATACTTGAACTGAGCTACTATCTTCAGTTCAGTGCCTGCCAGCGAGACTGGTGGGACCGTGGTGTATGTTTTCGATCCAGCTTTAAAAACCATCAGCTCACTTTTGCTGGCGTTGTATCTGAGCCCATGAGCCTCCGCATAACTTTCACAGATTCTCAACAGCTTCCGGAGGGCACTGATCGATGGGCTCAGCAGCACCATGTCATCGGCGTAGCTTATGTTGTTAACTGTCATTCCATCAATTGAACAGCCTATACCGGTGCTGCTGAGCTCACGGATCAGGCGATCCATGTACAGGTTGAAAATTCGCGGAGAAGATATTCCGCCCTGCCTCACGCCACATTCCAACCTGTACTCAGTCGATAACGATCCTGCCCATTTTACAAAGTTCCGTTGATTACCATACCAATATTTGAGAAGCATTATTAGTTCAGGTGGCAGCCCTGTATCACTGGACAGCTTCGGCCACAACCTGTCGTACGCCACAAGATCAAAAGCTTTCGATAAATCTAAGAAACAGGCGTAGACAGGAGTGTTTCTGCTGGTATAGTACTTGATGGTGTGCTTGAGACTCAATATTGCCGATTCAGTAGAAAGTCCGGCTCTGAAGCCGAACTGGGCATCGTGTAGGCTCAAATTATGACTGAGATGATTATCAATCACACCATCCAGCACTTTGGCTACTATTGTTGCCAGTGATATAGGTCTATAGTTGCCCAAGCTAGAGGCGTCTCCGGTTTTATTTTTGATTATGGGCACTACTAAAGTTCGCATCATCTCTTCAGGAAGGTAAGAATGTCCTATACAGAAGGTGAAAAGCATGGCGAGTACTCTAGGTAAGTGAGGGCCTGCATGTTTCAAGTGTTCAATACTTAAAGAATCATGACCAGGAGATTTACCCCGTTTCATGCCCTTCACCACTCTTGCCACTTCTTTGGCTGATACTCTCACAATTTCATTACCAGCGTGTGCTAACCTTATGTCAGAGTTTGAACTACCAGAACCTAGTGGAGACTGCACTCTGAAAGTATCTCTAAATAGGTTGGCTATCTGAACAGGATCGCTATTACCCTCTACACTCATGGGGGCGCACGACTTTGGATTTAATTTATTAGTTTCCTTCCAGAACTTACTAAAGTTTTTAGCTGAGTGATGAGTCGCAAGAATGTCCATTTTTATTTGGGCTTGATTATCCTGACACCATCTAAGCTTTGTTTTAAATTCTCTCCGCGAGTCACGCATTTTATCATAAATAGAGCCATAGTATGGCTTCCCATGTACAACCCATTCCCTAAACCAAAGTCGAGCCTCACCATGAGCCTTTTTTACATGATGATTCCAGCCTATTACATGCGGCCTCTTTTTCCTATATTTAGCGCTAGTACTATTGTTTGCAGCAAAACCCAGTATATCTACTATTTTTTTGTACATCGAATCAATTATCTTTCCATGATCTATGTTGTTACAAACGTAATCAGCACATTTTCTGAATAGAGGAGGGAAATCTACATCTCTAAGCATGCTTGAGCACAGCTGCGTATATTGCTTAATTTGAGAGTCATCTCTTTCCCCCCAGATAACATTATTATAAGTAGGCCGATGGTTAACAAGTTTGGGCTGTAAAGTATTCAAATTACAACTTATTTGTACCGGAAAATGATCGGACCACGTCACACTATAGTCAATTTTAATATCTGATATTGTGTTCAGTGCTGCTTCGGTAGTAACAATATGGTCCAACCATGAACAAGTACCATGAGCATCACTAATGTAAGTATAGGTATCAGACGTGGAACCGAAAAAATTTTCATCTGCACATAGCCATTTTTGCTCTACACAAAAGTTTTTAAGCTCTCTACCAAAGAGCTGCTTAGGATCCGCGTTAAAGTCCCCTAATATAAAAACTGAGTCAACACCGCAACTGTCTATTACCGCACTCACTTCACTCATACAGTCTGTAAATTCAGCCAAATGCTCCCTACAGTCTGTTGGCATATACACTGTGATCACTAGTAAATGACGGTCTTCTAGCACAACCTTGATGGCTGCTAGTCTATCACTCGCGCACTCGACAACCGACACGGACTGGAACGCACTCTTTCTCCACAAAATCGCCACCCCTCCGTAGCTCCTGCCTCGAAGCATTCCTTTTGTGGTATCTACTGCCGATTTCCCGGTGTAAGAAAACTCCTGATCGATTGAGCCGAGCAACGATATATCATGGGGTAGGAGCCATGTTTCTTGTAGAGCTAAAATATCAGTAGTTCGACATAGTGCCCGTACCCCATCAATAGACCTCTTTAAACTGCGACAGTTGAAACTAGTAAAAATAGATTTATTTATTACTTTGTTGTTGTCCATCTTGGTTTTTTCTAAACTCCACAAATCTTCTCACATGAATTCCTTCCGGCCATAAGCTATCATTTAAGAAAATTGATATTTTGGAATTTGGTACGAACATTTTATATGCGCTATATTGCCTCTGCATCTTGGCTTTTATTTTCTGCAGCGAAACCTTAATTTGGGTCTTTGAGAATAAGTAATCCATAATATCTTTCTCCGTAGTACCACTATCCACATTATTAATAAACAATGGTGCTTGAAGATCCGCAGCCTTAAATTTTTCTTTGGGATTTGTTAACGCCTTGCCCTCCAACGTAGAAAACCGATTTCTCAGTCGTCTTCGCTGCGCAACAATCCATTCTTCTTCTGGTCTCTCCTCCTTCCATTGCCCTTCCGCTGATAATATATTAGCAAAACTTTCATATTCGACTAGTCTAGGCTCTACTAAAGATTTACTCATAGCAATACACTTTTGCTCTACTGATGGTTTTTTCATAGCAATACAAGACTGACTAGGAATGAGGCCATTCTGCTCTATAGTTGGAGCTACTGCGGTTTCTATGCTCGAAACCGTGGTGCTTAAGCCAGGGGCCTCCACGTGCCGAGCTTCGGGTGACGCTTGCGCTGGTTGTACCTGCTGCGGTCGCGTTTGGGCAAGCGGAACAGACATAGCTTCAGTGCGCGTGGGAGACAGAGAGAGCGCATCCGCACTTGCTACCGGGCTATCATGAGTCACGCTCCTTTGTTCGTGTGTTATGTGCGTTGCGTAGGCCCACCGGTCCACTATCCATGAAAAAACTATTCGATGTACCGCCACCACCTCGCTTATTATTATTGACGTAGTTGTAAGAGCCGTAGTTGTTTACAATTGATGCTTGTTTTAAGTTAAATAGATCTTTTTTAACTTCATCTAGGGTATCCATAGGTACATAGGTTTCCTTAATAGAGCGTATATCTTTCTGCATAACCAGAATATCCTTCAGCAGCCGGGTTGCATCAATGTGATCAAAAGTGACCGGGGGTAATTTCTGCAACTGTCGGGCAACAAAAATAGGTACTTCCTCGGGGTCTGTCTCTTTAAAAACAGCAATCACATCATGAAGGTCTCTTTTTGAGCGTCCGTCTCCTTTTCGAGGGATCCTCCGCTTCTTGGTAGAAATAGATTCGAATAATAAGCTCTTAGCGTTTTCGATGTCTTCCACTGAGAATGACGAAGTACAAATCTGAACTAAACTCTCTTCATTCATCACATCCACTTTGTTCTGAAGAAATGCGAGAACTTCACAAATAACTATGTTACAATTGCTACATTTGACTACTTTCGAAGACGACATCTTTCCGGATGCGTTGCTATAATACGTGCGCTTACGATCGCAGGCGGGCGCGGACTGATAATAATACGTCATTCATAAACATGTTGACTCAGTATTTTGGCTTCGCAGGATGCTGTTGGTCCATGTAAGTTGCTTATCGGCGTGTAGGTGTGGCAGATGTAGTTGTCCGCCGCCATCTTGGAACATTGTTGTAGGTCGGTATCTTCGTAATCGCTAATGCTCAGGATTCTTATTTTTGAATCCTTCGCTTGCTCGATCATCAAAATTGAGCACGCGTTTAAAAAGCAACGTTGCACTCTTGTATAGCCAGAAACTATTACTTTTCAACCTATGGATAGTTGATCATAACCTTGTAATGACTTTGTTCGCAGTGACTTTGACTCCGATGACTCTGACTATGACGTTGACTCGGAGTCGGACGCGGAAAGTGGCTTTGGCAGCAATAAGGGAGTCAGTGGTAAAGTATTTGATTAACACCTTATTTCTTAGATTATTTTTAGTCTTTTTATAGTAAAAATAATAAATAAATAATTCCGGACAGTCCACACAGCATCATCTAGCCTTAAATCAAAATCTCACAATTAAAAATAAACCATGTATTCGGAAATATACGATTTGCAGATATTTTTCCAGGTGTTCCGGGTGTTTTCTATGTATAAATAACCAATATCTATGTAATTAATTAATCAGTCATCTAGTACCCATAACACAAGCTCTGCTTAGCTTGGGGCTAGGTGATGCTGTGTGGATTGTCCAGCATTATTTATGAATTTTAATTCAAATGGGAAACAGTTATTATCTACTATGATCTATGATGATATAGCTATTATGATCTAAACAAGAACTCTCATCTAACACTTTAACCAAACAATTTCCCACCATAAAAACCTAAATTTAAATCTTATCCACAGCGGCATTAGGGGTCCGTATCGAATACAAAACGGCTCACGAAGCGGAGGCAGTTGACATGGACACACGCAAGGAGACGAAACCATCTCCTCAACGAGACCCTCGACATGAGAAGGTGGACCGAGCTGAACTGTACCAGCTCCTGAGCACGGGGGATGCAGACCCTAAGGTACAGACAAACAGACAGACAGGATAGTAATTTAATTAGATAGACTTGTTATTGAAAACACACACAAACGTCAAAGGATTTTTTTTTTTTTTTTATACTTAAATTTACATCTGACCGAATAGGTTCGCGCATTATTGAGGATCAGCTATGCCCAGCGGCTTTAACTTCGTGAAAATTGAAAAAGTATTAGTATTGAAAAAGTAGCCTCTGTTTTATCCCAGTTCTAGAACTATATTATTCTATTCAAAATTTCAGCCTGATCCGTTGAGTAGAAGACGTAACAGACCATCCACCCATCAATCAATTAATTTATCCACCCATCAAGCCATCAATCCATCTATACATCTAACAATCAATCAAATCAATCCATCCAGCTATCTATCCATCGATCAAGATATCTATCCATTTATCCATCTATCCCTCAATCCATCCATTTAAACTTTTACATTGACAATAGCATTATATGTGATGCTGACAGATGCTGGATGTGGCAAGCTGAAGACAGGGCGCTATAGCGCTCATTGGGGGAGGCCTATGTCCAGCAGTGGACTAATATAGGCTGATGATAATGATGATTATATGTGGTATTATTAGTTTAGTATTTCTTTAGTGTTGATAGATAATACTAACGAAAACTTTCTTTTCAGTACATAGAAAATTTCCGGACAGCCGTTGAAACTCACAAACAGACGCTAGTGAACAGTGGACAGCTCATAACCAAAGACAAACCTCTCAGCGACCTTCTACCAGAAACCAAAGACAACATAGACAAATCAAAGATGGCCGCAACACAAGAAAAAGTCCAAGAAATCTTCCCATACGAAAATCAAAACCTCAATATTGTCGATGGTCAAATCTCCATCGAAAGCATAGAGAGAAACAAAAGAGTTTTGATGCAAAAGATAAAAAAATCTTTACCAGATGAGGAAATAAAGAATATGAGTTGTTTTTTTATGAAGGATATCAATATAGATGATCCAAACTATGTAAATGAAAAGATAGCCAACGTAGGATTTGATTCTAAAGAGAAGTATGTAGAGAAAGTATTGAATTATGAGCGGAAGGAGTTTAAGCCTTATTACGATGATTGTAAGGGTCAGAATGGCGATGGATTTGATTTTGATTATCAGCCGGATTTGGATGGACATCCGGGACCAAGCCCTAGTGTTATATTACAGGTAAAGTTTATCTTAAAACTACCCAAAGTGTTGTTATTCTGTAAATAGATAAATATGTTATGTTCCCAACACAGATTACCCCCAAAAAACAAACCAAACTCCCGGTAATTTTAATTTCTAGATGACTTTCCACACCTTTTCACTGCTTATGTAGTCATTTTATCTTTTCTGTTTACAAAAAAACAATTTTCATTAGCGTTAGAACACAAAAACGTAAAGGAGCTCACGGGTCTGATACTTGGTCGTATCTGAAGGCGTCATTTGAAGTGGCGTTTTCTATCTGTGCATTGGCACATATGTGTTGTGCGCGGTTGTCGTCTTTCATGCGGTATGTATTGGGGGTAATCTGTGGTTCCCAACCAAACAACACGTAAGATATGTAAAATCATATATAATCAACATTGCGATGAAATTACATACAACTTTTGACACAATTATGACTTCTGTACATATATAAATGAGATAAACATTGTACCATTTTGAATTGGTGCTGGTGACACATATTTGAATACAGTCAAACCTGATTAAAGTTTGACTGTAAGTAATCAAATATGTACGTACTCTAATATTAAACCAAATAATTGTGGCCTTTTTAAAAACTGGTTAATTTCTTCCTGGTTCTATCGGCAACGCCAGTGATTGAAAAGTTTTTTGTTTCATCCAGCGCAATGTTAGTAAAAGAGGCAAAGCGAAAAGAGGTAGAAAGCTCCTGAGCGGTTGGTTGGCATTCGGTTACTTTAGCCGTTCACTCGCGGTTTTCGGGAAAAAATTCATCAAAGTAGTTCCAGGAAAAACGTGTTTTTTCAGTAAGCTTTACAAGTTTGGGAAATAAAAGTTTCACGCTTAGAATCTCCATTACATTTGCGAGGCATCGATATATTTTCTTCACTTTTACTTTATGATTATTTTAATTTATGAGTACATTATTATTTACTAATTTAATTTACTTTGGAAGAGCGAGATTCCCTAACACAGGTAACTTATTTACTTAAAAGGGAATCTCAAACACTGTAAAACTGATGTACATTAAGTTATTGAAATAAATATTTTTGTATTTTTTTGTATTTTTGTATTTGTATTATGAAAGCTCAAAGTTCAGGTAAAATTTGTGCTATAAAGCTGATTTTTGGAGGCCTATACTGAATATCATTATTATTTCACTTTATTTATTTCAATACTCGTTAAAAAATACATTTTTTACTATAGAAAATACAAAAATATTATAAAACTAATCTACAGTAAAAAATATATCAAAACGGTGGATCACCGGCCGCGAAGCTAGGCTCAAGCAGCCGGTGACTAGGGTTGCAGACAGAGGAACTTCCTGACGATACGCGCCGAATCCAGTAGAACCGCTTTTTGGATCTGGCCCTTGATCCAACTTCCTAGCGAGAGTCTCTTGAGATGTTTATCGAGGCTCTTCGCTATTACTCCGTTAACCGAAACGACTATCGGGACGATGGTTGCTGAATCAACATCCCACATGCTGACAACCTATTATTATTATTATACCTATCAGTTAAAATTTTCAAAGATCGATGTACTAGCGTTTCAATGAAAGTAAGATTAAATTTGTTGGCCGCTCTTGGGGACGCTTCCGACTGGTATTGACATGGATCAATTGAGCTACCTTTAGACTGTTTGCAACCGTCTGCAGTTAGCTCAATGGTTTCAATTGTAAATAATAGTTGAAATTTTTCTATTCCTTGCTTGTAATTGCCGCTCTTAAATTTATTTATCTATTTGAATTTTGAATATTTTCCAGGCGTTAACAATGTCAAACGCAAACGACGGCATCAACCTAGAGCGGCTTGAGACGATCGGCGACAGCTTTCTGAAGTTCGCTATAACTGCCTACTTGTACTGCGCACATCCCACCGTGCACGAGGGGAAACTCAGCCATATGAGGAGCAAACAGGTAACATATATATGTCGCAGATCGCTGCATTTCTAGACCTCAATTCTATTTTGTACTTGCGAGCTTTCGTTCTGTTGCCATGTATTTCATAGTCAACAGTAACGACAACTTCTTGATTATGTATCCACTCTCTTTGCTCTATAGGCGGCCAGGCCATAGAACATGTGATTCAAGGACAACAGACTGTTGATGGACAAATGTCATAAAAGAAAATCAATTTACTTTGGTTGCAATATGACAGTGAACATCTCTTGGATTTTCCAAATTATTATTCTGAGTTGAATCCGGTTTTATGGGGATGAATATGAAGATGATCCTCTTTCCCTCTTACTTCGACATATAGATAAATATTCTAAGAAGATTGAAAGAGAGTTAGCGCGTAACATCATTTGTCTGACAAGGATAACGATTACCGGCCGTGCGACGCTTTTAAGCCTTATAAGAAAGTCACACAAATGATGTTACGCACTAACTCTCTTTCAATCTTCCTAGAATATTTATCATCTTTTACAGCAGGCAACCATTATTTGCGGCCGGATTTTATTAGGCAACCCTATATGATAAAAAATAAAATTTGCTTTAATTTGATGTATAATTAATGAATGTATGTTATGAACGTAAAAATCTTTGGAAATTATACCTATGTATTTAAATCAGGCTGCGAAGAGGTGCGGCCAAGTGAGCAACGGCAACCGTGATTTTTTAGAAACTTTAAATAAAATGCCGTCTTGTAGACGTTATTTCATTTCAAAAACAATTGTACGTAAGTTTTTTCCAAAAATCTCTGAAACATAAATTAATTTCAAATACTTGCGGCCAAATTCTGATAGGCAACCTAGCATAAATATATTCCCCTAATTACAAAGATACATAAAAATTTGGCTCTAAGGGCTCAAACACAAAACTGCGAGCTCGCATCGCATCGTAAATATCTGCGAGCTCGCACGATAACGTCAGATCTCATTTGCATCGCGTATTCCTGTCATATTACGTCATACTTGGTGACCCCCCTTTTAGTCCGCTCTGAGACAACTTTAGCGAAAGAGCGCGGCGCCTGAGCCGCCTTCTTTGTGTTGTAAAAAAAAACTGCTTCAGTTCTCAACTCATAGTAATTTCGAGTAAAATAGTTCCCTTCAGAGTTCATAATCGTATTAAATGGATGAATCCAGAATCTTCTTTTTCTTTTATATCTATTTAACAATAACAGCAGTGCAATTGGACCGATTTATGCAAAAATGATCCAACCCACAACCTAGTCAATTTCGAGTTTTTTTAACCAATGTAATCAGAATAAGGTATATTTTAACATATCAAAGACTCACACCTCTATGTTCACAAATGTGGAAAATCCATATGATCCAACCCACAACTGTCATGTCGAAGACCATTTTTTTAAATGTATAAGTGTTTCATGCCACTTGAATCATTTTTGTGTTGCTTTTGTTACCCTAACATATAACCGTTCTAATTTGCTACAATGATTCAAACTATAATATTAAGCAGGTCCATCAGTTCAAAGAGCTCAGAAAGCTATAGAAAGAGCTATGCTCGGAGTTTCTCTGAAGGATAGGATTCGTAAAGAATACATCCGAAAGAGAACCAAAGTTATCGACATAGCTCAAATAATTAGCAAGCTGAAGTGGTGGCAGTGGGCCGGCTATATCTCGCGAAGAACCGACAACCGTTGGGTAAACGTGTTCTCGAGTGGAGACCGAGACTTGGCAAACGTAGTATAGGACGCCCTCCGGCCAGGTGGGATGACGATCTGCGAAAGACTGCTGGCAGATGCTGGATGCCAAGCTGAAGACAGGGAGCTATGGCGCTCATTAAGGGAGGCCTATGTCCAGCAGTGGACTAATATAGGTTGATTATGATGATGATGATATAAAACAAGTTAAGATTTGACAAGTTAATATTTAAAATTGCTATTTCATCTAAGTACGTAAACGAAATAAAGTATACAAGGTATAACATATTACCCCTACTAAGCCGAAGGGGGGGGTTTCAGGAACCCATGGTGATCAGTTGTGGGGGGGAGATAATTAAAAATTCCTATTTTCAGTTTCCCATACAAAAAGTTTTCATTTCCTAGTGCCAAAATAAAGTGACAACCCTATTCGCGCAACCTGTACTTACCTACTAACTTTGCAGGTATGTAGGTAGGTATTTATCTTCGTAGATTTCAGCTATGGCGGGAGATTACTAGACGAGCTAATAAATTCGTGATAATAATAAGATGCTAGTATGTAAGTTCCTAGGTAGTGTTGAGAAAATCTTAAAATGCTGAGTTAGGAAAGTTGTAAGTGTAGGTACAAGTTACAAACCTCATATTTTCTCGCTTGTCAGCTGTCTAGATGGCTTCTTACGAAGGGATTTATGTATGTTTTGGTAGGTCACTTGTAGGTACACAGTCACAGACAATTCACACACTTCAGCACAAGGTAGGTTTCTTTTTAGGCATTAACATGTCTCACTCACTTTAGCACTAGTTAGGTTAGTTAGTTAGTAAGTTACACATGCATGACGTAGGTATCGATACCTATGCATGTAAGTAAGGTTCGATATGCCTCCCTTCTTCCAAACAACACACATTTTATGGAAGTAAGCACACGCTTCCAACACACGCCTCTTCATCTCTGTGACACTCTCCGATGCATACACCACACCCTTAAGGTATTCTTAAGTCCTAGTTACTTGTTTTTTAGGCACGAAAGATAAAAATTGTAATTATAGCACTATACGGCACCGCGACGAAGGTCACACTAAAATAGTTCATCATTCATTCTTTTGATTTCGTTCGCCGAAAAGATGGATAATTTTTAGGGTTCATTTTCAATTTTAATAAATCCCTAGTTGGCTACTCATGTGTAGGAGGTATTAGGATCACAGTCGTGAAATAATAGGTATGTGGTAGAAAATTGTATGAATACGTAGGTAGGTACTGGTCTTATTTTACATAGGTATTTCACAATGTAGGTACCTACCTGCTACACACACATACACTTTGCGTGAATTCTGATAGTTGGTATACCTAATACAAAATCCCGTAGAAAACGGATTTAAGCTTTTTTTTTTTTGATTTTATGATTTTAAACAAACGAACTTCTTTAAATTTTGGTATTAAAAAAATTACGGAACCCGTATTAAAAAATATTTCGACCCGCTTGGCAAATACAGCACCGACATGTGGTGTATCCAGTGTTGCCAGATGGAATTTGAAAAAAACAGTAGAAAGTTCAGTAAAAAATCAGTAGATTGGAATAAAAATCAGTAGGTAGAAATTAACGACTGAAAATTCTAGAGGTACCATATGTATTTGTGTTTCGCGAGTATTTTGACTCGCATTTTGGCTGGCGACCTTTTTTTTTTTTAGGTGCTTTCGTAAAAAGGAAGCGATTCTTTGCATTTTTGCAGACAATTGCAGCTAAAAAAAAAAAAAAGGTCGCCAAGTGGTTATTTAGTCACGGAGCTATAGGCGCGGGAAAATCAGGTAGATTTCACGAAATTTTAGAAGGCGCTCGGGACATCAGGTAGATTTCACAAAATTTTAGAAGGCGCTCGGGAAAATCAGGTAGATTTCACTAAATTTTAGAAGGCGCTCGGGAAAATCAGGTAGGTTTCACTAAATTTTTGAAATAAATCAGTAGATCGGTAGACGCCTAAAAAAGCAGGTAGATCTACTGCTAAATCGGTAGATCTGGCATCACTGGGTGTATCGCATGTTGATAGATGCCGACAGTCAATGAATGAATGAATGGTTCTCTAACTTGTCTATGATTGGCGGTTGGCTGGTTGCCATGGTTTTGCATAGTGCTACAGCCAATAAAATTTAGTCGCGAATGAATGAATGGTTCTCTAACTTGTCTATGATTGGCGGTTGGCTGGTTGCCATGGTTTTGCATGGTGCTACAGCCAATAAAATTTAGTCGCGAATGAATGAATGGTTCTCTAACTTGTCTATGATTGGCGGTTGGCTGGTTGCCATGGTTTTGCATAGTGCTACAGCCAATAAAATTTAGTCGCGTTCCTTTGTGGAAATACAAGTGTCAAATATTAATGTAGGTACAGAACGGACAGATAAACTACATAATGACGGAAAGAGTCATTTGGTAAAGTTTTTAATTAAGTTAACCGACCCCTGCGACTCAGCTCGTCGTATGTCGGATGTCGTAAAAGTCGACCAAGGGGCTTCGCCAAATGAAAGGCAGCATTTTTATTGTGTGAATTACTTATACCGTTTCTTTGATCAGCAATCCCCAGCCAAGTGATTATGGCAATACCCGCCAGATTCACAGCTCTTTTCAGTAGTGGACATCAATGTGTATTCAGTCAGTAGGTTATTATGATTAGATCAACACACAAGAAAGAACAAACAGTTAGAAAAAGACATAACTGTGTTAGCGTAGTTTAGTTCGTATGTTTAACTACACGTAACTCAACCTTCAAATTGAAATGTGATTTTAGCCATGACTTACGACAATTTGCCTCAATGATGCTGTAGGCGTTTTTCTATTTCAAGAATATGAATCTGTCACTCTTTTCTACATCTATTCTGTGACCATACTGAGGTCATCGTCGCAAGTATAAGAAACAGCAGATTTTAGGGTTGTCACTTCGTAAAAAATCAGCTGGCCATGTGAAAACTTTGTTTTAGTTTTTTCAGAGATACCAATCGAAATTAGAAAAGTCGTTGAACAAAAGTTGTTCCCCGGGGGGGTAGAAATACCCAGCTTTTCGCTTAGCACATGTATATTGTTACACCATGTATAAAGTTCAAAACACACAGAAGCCGGAGGAGTGGCGAAGGCGAAGGCGAAGGCGTGCCGGTTTTTCCTATGGCACCGCGTTCGCCAGGGCCTGCGGTGTGTGTGTAGGCTTTCATAGGATTCCATAGAATACAACTCGCACGCCTTTGCCTCCGCCACGCCTCCGGCTTCTGTGTGTTTCGTACTTTAACGAAAAATAAATAAATAAAATAAAATAAGTACAGGGCCAGCAGATCTAATATTAGATACCAGATGATTGCATTGATTAATTTAAGAAACCGAAGGGAAGCTGCAATAATAGACGATGTAGATGGTTTATGTGATGAACCTTATTCTGATTTGGACGAGGAGTAGGGCCAATTTTGTTTGTTTTGTCTTTTAAAACACAAAAATGATTACTAATTTTTAACACACTTTGAATCATTTTTGCATTTTAATTTTTGCACCCTACATAGCTCTTTCCATACAAAATTAATTTTGTAATAATGATCCAGGCGCAGGTTTTCCCAATTATCTACTAAACTATTACAATTTATTCTTTATATTATTTATAGCAAAAAAGTTGAGTTTACATAGCATTAAATTAAATTAAAATAACAACATTTTGTATTACAAAGCTAGAGAAATACCGCCACAAACTTAAATATCGATTATCTCGAAATGAGGTTTGTGTGGGTTGGATCATTTTTGCTTAAATCGGTTCAATTATCTTTTTGGGATCCATCTTACGCTTCCTAAAAACACGTCCAATACGGCGGACTAAACTTGAAGATATGGTTACCCTACAAAACGGTTCGCCGCACAAATTCGCATCGCAGAAATTCGCAAATCAAGTTCGTGTGACATCGCATCAAATCGCATCAAATCGCATCGCATCGCACCAAATCGCAGTTTTGTGTGGGAGCCCTAAGCAAAAAACGATGAACGGGCTAATCCTGCAGTCGGATCTCTATACTATTACTGTGCTGTGGTGTACAATAAAGAGTATTTGTATAGTATGATAACCTTTGTTGAGCCAATAAATATATAGGATTATATAATAACTAGCGACCCGCCCCGGCTTTGCACGGTTTTATTATACGTATAAACATTTTAGTTAGTAGTTTTAAAGATTTAAGCTTTCAAAGGGACATAATGACATAGGGACAGATAAAGCGACTTTATTTTATACTATGTAGTGATTATACTAGCGACCCGCACCGGCTTCGCACGGTTTTATTATACTTATAAACATTCTTCTTGAATCAGTTTACCTCTTTAAAAAAACCGCATCAAAATCAGTTGCGTAGTTTTAAAGATTTAAGCATACAAAGGGACATAGGGATTAAGGGACATAGGGACAGATAAAGCGAATTTGTTTTATACTATGTAGTGAAGCACGCATTATATATAATTCCCCAGGTATCAAACCTAAACCTGTACCGACTGGGTCGCTCCGCTCGCCTCGGCGCGCGTATGATCGCCTCTAAGTTCGAACCGCACGACAACTGGCTGCCTCCCTGTCATAAAGCACCGCCGTCGCCTAAAGAACAACACGACAGACTGGTAAGTACTATAGTAGATAGAGAAGTATATTATTCCCCAGGTATCAAACCTAAACCTGTACCGACTGGGTCGCTCCGAATACAGTTCTCTGTTGAAAAGAAAGAAACGTAAGAACGTAAGAATATTCCAAAAATTCTAAATCTGAGTATAGTGATCTGATTTTGGTAGGCTCCCTCAGTCCTGTTAATTGTATTCCAGGTGCAAGAGATGAGGAACAGTAACATGAACATAGAACAGGAGAGCACAGGCTGCTACATACCTTACAACCTCATCACACAGCACAGTATACCAGGTAACGCTTTACTTATCAAGGTTCCAGCAAACCCTGAATGCAACTTCAATCTCTTTTTTTTTCCAGTGCACATTAATTAAATATTTTAAAGAATGTACCCTAGTGTGATTACAATCTAGCCACAAAATGTGTTCATTAAGTATATCAGTTATCTAGTACCCATAACACAAGCTCTGCTTAGCTTGGGGCTAGATGATACTGTGTGGATTGTCCAGCCTTATTTATTATTTTACTTTCGCGTTAATAATATTAATTCAGACTAAGCATTTATTTGTGTTCCAGACAAATCAATAGCCGACTGCGTGGAAGCTCTGATAGGTGCCTACCTACTGTCGTGCGGACCGCGCGGCGCGCTGTTGTTCATGGCTTGGCTAGGCATCAGCGTACTGCCGCACCACCGGATACAACTACATAAGGTACCTTAACACACGGTGATAAGAATCATTATTGTCTGGCAAGAACAGCCTTAGACAGTCTATATGACAATATTTCAATATGGGTAATATTGAGTACCAGAAGGTTTAAAGGTTTTTACTTTCTGGTAAGTAATATTATCAAACAAAAAAGTGTATGATCAAGCTCTTCGAGTGGTTTAATATACCCGATATTTATCCAACAAAACTTGTAAAGCAAGAGTCGTCAATATAGGTTATGTTATTTCAGATGTCAAAATATCAAGATGGCGGCTTATTGAACCGTTCTCTTAAAAGTCAGATAGGTCATCATTTCGTTTTCCCTGCTATTAAACACTAGATGCTACAAAGAACGTTCGAGAGTCTATCTAGAACATTCTATGAGACGGTTGCAAAGAGTCTATAGGTAGCTCAACTGATCCATGTCAATACCAGTCTGTGCGTCTTCAAGACACTGGCTGCATTACCACGCTGTATGGCAATGCTGATGCGCTGCGACAGATACTCACCAGCTAAAGGGACATACGTCGCATCGACCAGACGCTCAGATAATGTCTAAAGAAAGTGATTTTAACACCACTTTATTGTAATGCTGATAATTTCTAGTAAATTAATAATTGAAAAAATAACAAAACGACTATTTACAGCTAGTATGTACAATTATAACAAATCCCTAAACATCTAAGCCATCACCAGAAGGCAGAGTGCCCAGAATTAGGGATGTTATGGACATGAATTTTCGGATACGGATTGGATATGGATATAGGAATGATTATTATACCGGATACGGATATAAAATTATTTCGGAAATTCCGGTAGTTTCGGATAATTTCGGTTACGGATGTTAAATTTTTAAGGAATTAAAAAAGTAAAACTGGTCACAAGTCAGTTATTTACGAGAATGTCATGACGACAACAGAAGAAAACAAACAATGGGCGCGGTTTGTGAGTCGGCCGCGACGGGCCGATCAAAACAACTTGTCATAACGTGTCTAAATTAGGCTCCGCCCCTATCCGATATTATCTGACACTTTTATTTTGGATTCGGTTACGGATAATTTTATAAATCGGATATCCGATAGTTTTGGTTACGGTTACGGAGCTCCCCAACATGCCCAGAATGCTGGCAGCATTGCCACGTTGAATAGCAATGCTAATGGGGCACACTCAATTTATAAAGATCTTACAAAACTTCTCATAGAGTCCACAGGATGATCGGTATGCTGGCTTCTATTTCGGTCAACGAATCATTATGCATTTGTAAATGTAAGTTATTTGTTTCAGAAACCACAAACTCATCCTAAAAGCGACTCCAAATCCAACAGTAAAGAGAGCGAAGAATCATGGGCTACGGGTCATTTCGGCCCCGCCGGTGCACGAAGACCGTATCAAGATGAAAACGGGAATTGGTATCAGGTAAATAACTGTAATGGATCAATTGAGCCACCTTTAAAATGTTTGAAACCGTCTACAGTTAGCTCTATGGTTTCAATTGTATATACTAGTTAAATTTTTTATATTCCTGGATTGTAATTTTCGTTGTTATTGTAATAACTGTAAAAATGACTCCGTTTCATTACAATCCACTTCAAAAATAGAGACTCTCCATTTGATTTGTCTTTTTAGCATAATCCTTTATAAATCTACTATAGATTACGAAAAGTGGGAAAGTTAAAATGTTAGATTACGCTCGACCATTTTCAATAAAAAAAAAAAAGTCATTTATGGGCAATTGTGTGCGCTTCTATAATAAGCTTCCATCTAAAGCATCTGAGCTCCCTATACATAGATTTAAACAGAATATGAAACTAAATCTTATCAAGAAGTCATATTACTCCATAAATTATAACGTTAATGCTAGGCCAGATGTCGCTCAGTTACACACCGACTATATTATGCAATTAAATCCATATGTTCCTCTTCCTCATATGCTTACTCCATAACACTAGCTCTGCTTAGCTTGGGGCTAGATGCTGTGTGGATTGTCCAGCATTATTTATTATTAGAGAACTAAAGTTATCGACATAGCTCAAAGAATTAGCAGGCTGAAGTGGCAGTGGGCCGGCCATATCTCGCGAAGAACCGACAACCGTTGGGGTAAAATGTGTTCTTGAGTGGAGACCGCGACTCGGCAAACGTAGTGTAGGACGCCCCCCGGCCAGGTTGGATGACGATCTGCGAAAGACTGCTGGCAGATGCTGGATGCGTCAAGCTGAAGACAGGGTGCTATGGCGCTCGTTGGGGAGGCCTATGTCCAATAGTGGACTAATATAGGTTGATGATGATGATTTATTTTATTTATTATACTCACAGATTATTTACGGAGAGCTAAAGGCGCCACCGTCGCCGCTTCTGCGATACATATCTGACCCAGAAGGAGAATTGGAAAGAATGTTATCAGGTATGTTGCTATCTACCCGCATTGTAACCTGAACCATAATAATCAATAAATAATAACGCTTCAATTTTAATCGTACTTCCCCCTTCACCTCGTTACACCCTTCTGTCGTCCAGGCGTGTTGCTGCTGTTCACCTTTACTCTCTTTTAAATTTCCATTTATTATAATACTAAAGGTGCAATTAGATCTGTTCAACATCGGGCGATTTTGTGGAAAGCAACATGTTGACAGCAACACTGTTGTGGAATGAGTCTTGCAACAGAACGACGACCGTTCTAGAAAATACGACATGTTGAAATGTGTTACTCTTGTACTATTTAACTTGTAAATACAACTAGAACGTATGTAAAATGAAACTGTCGAATCAGTTGCTGCAACAGAAGTTGATCATTGTTAAACATACAACATTGTGGAACAGAGTTGCGTGCGACAATCCGTTGCTTCAACGAATGTTGAACAGATCTAAATGTACCTTAAGATGTAAAAGTTATAGCATAGGTGATAGACAAAAAGAAATAACTTTCATAAAATAATCAAATAATGCGTCTATTCGACACAGTAAATTTCTTTACACTGCTTGCACAGTTGCACATGCTTTTTGCGACGCGACGACGCGCTCGCACCACTTTCGTCGAGTGCTATCTCTTTTTAAGAAGAGTATGACAGAGGTTGGTGCGAGAAATATCACTACATAGTATAAAAAAGTCGCTTTCTAAGCTCTGCTTAGCTTGGGGCTAGATGATGTTGTGTGGACTGTCCGGAATTATTTATTTATTTATTTCTCTGTCCCTATATCCCTGTCTCGTTGAATGCTTAAATCTTTAAAACTACGCAACGGATTTTGATGCGTATTTTAATAGATAGAGTTTTTCAAGAGGAAGGCTTATACGTATAGTAAACCGGGGTGGGTCGCTAGTTACAAACAAAACTAATCTAGAGGCATGCAGCAGGTGCGATCTAGGTCGTATTCGTATCTAGTCGTATCTAGGTAAATTGCGCACTGCGAGCGTGCCTACCTAGCTAGATACAAGAGGTGTGCTGCCTTCTCAACACCATACTAAGAATGTTCAATTCATGTAATTACTTTGTCTTCCTGTAATAAATACATTTAATGTTTTTATAATGCTTTTAGGGTACGATGAGCTGGAGAACACGCTACAGTACCGCTTCAAGGACCGTTCTCTGCTCCTGCAGGCTCTGACGCACGCCTCTCACCACAAGAACACCCTCACTGACTGTTACCAACGACTGGAGTTCCTAGGAGACGCCATATTGGGTAATGTTTCCACGTGCCCCTCTTATAATGTCTTTAGGGTACGATTAGCTGGAGAACACGCTACAGTACCGCTTCAAGGACCGTTCTCTGCTCCTGCAGGCTCTGACGCACGCCTCTCATCACAAGAACACCCTCACTGACTGTTACCAACGACTGGAGTTCCTAGGAGACGCCATATTGGGTAATGTTTCCACGTGTCCCTCTTATAATGTCTTTAGGGTGCGATGAGCTGGAGAACACGCTACAGTACCGCTTCAAAGACCATTCCCTGCTCCTGCAGGCTCTGACGCACGCCTCTCATCACAAGAACACCCTCACTGACTGTTACCAACGACTGGAGTTCCTAGGAGACGCCATATTGGGTAATGTTTCTACGTGTCTCTCTTATAATGTCTTTAGGGTGCAATGAGCTGGAGAACACGCTACAGTACCGCTTCAAGGACTTATGAATTCAGCACTTAAAATGGGTCCATAAATTACGTGAGGTTTTTTTCAGAATTTATTGCCCCTTCTGAGATTTCGTAAGATTTTGACTTTTTAAATTTTTGTTTTGTTTCGTAACACATTGAATTATAAAAAAAACATATGGATATGTATCAGTAGTGTTTTCGCCATATTTTCATTCTAGATTTTGTTTTTGCTTTTAAAATTACTTTCACGCAATTGTACACCATTTTCTACTAGATCTTTGGTATGTTAAAATTTCAGCCCGTCTCTATATCCGATTGTTTTTTTTTTGTAAATATTCTTTTGATGCTCATTGAAAACGATTACGATCTGCGAAAGACTGCTGGCAGATGCTGGATGTGGCAAGCTGAAGACAGGGCGCTATATCGATCATTAGGGGAGGCCAATGTCCAGCAGTGAACTAATATATGTCGATGAAATATGGTAATGATTATAGACCAAATAACAAGATCTGATTTAAGTTTTCAAAATCTCCCTTACATTGTGTTACTTTTTTAAAAACTTGATATTATAATTGTAAAAACACATGTCATTATCTTTCAGATTACCTAATAACACGTCACCTGTACGAGGACCCGCGGCGCCACTCGCCCGGCGCTCTGACGGACCTTCGCTCCGCGCTCGTCAATAACACCATCTTCGCTACGCTCGCCGTCAGGCATGGATTCCACAAGTAACTATCATAACACACTACGTTATACATCAATATGTACCTAATAACACGTCACCTGTACCTGCGCTCCGCGCTCGTCAATAACACCATCTTCGCTACGCTCGCCGTCAGACATGGATTCCACAAGTAACTATCATAACACACTACGTTATACATCAATATGTACCTAATAACACGTCACCTGTACGAGGACCCGCGGCGCCACTCCCCCCGCGCTGACGGACCTCTCAATAACACAATCTTCGCTACGCTCGCCGTCAGGCATGGATTCCACAAGTAACTATCATAACACACTACGTTATACATCAATATGTACCTAATAACACGTCACCTGTACCTGCGCTCCGCGCTCGTCAATAACACCATCTTCGCTACGCTCGCCGTCAGACATGGATTCCACAAGTAACTATCATAACACACTACGTTATACATCAATATGTACCTAATAACATGTCACCTGTACGAGGACCCGCGGCGCCACTCGCCCGGCATTTAAATAAATAATAATGCTGGACAATCCACACAGCGTCATCTAGCCCCAAGCTATTAGCTTTTTACACTGACATAACACATATAATAGTTACTAGTATCTACCGTTCGCGTTGTCATTATTGAAAACCTCAAAAAGCCTGGAAAAGCGCCATCTATTGGTAGACTCAAGAGGCTCGACGCATGTTTTATACACCCATGGATTGCATTGGACACTTTTACACTGACCTCTTCTGGTGGCCATCTTTTCCCTTACATTTTTATCTGTGCTATGATCAAACTACATTGTTTCTATGAAACTTAAATAAAATACCTAAAATTCATTAGCCTTTTATTTAACAGGCTTATTGTGGTCCTTCGAGCCGGATATGAACCAGCGACCTATGGACTGTCCTGCATTATTTTTACTATCCCTCAATTGTTTACAGATACTTCCGCCACACTTCACCTGGCTTGAACGAGGTTCTGATGAAATACGTCAAGATACAAGAGGAGAATGGACACTCTATCAGCGAAGAGGTAGGTATTCCTGTAGTTTAACTTAAAAGTTAGAATATAAAACATTTGTATACTGACACATACGTAGACAAGATAGATACAAAATCAAACAATTAACACGGAGTTTTCCAAGCAAAGGGAAACAAATGATGGACGTTAAATAGAGTTTTGCTTCTAAGAATATATTACTTTTCATTGCGATAAAGAAAACACAAAAATACGTTGTGTAGTTTTAAAGATATAAGCATATACAGGGACTGAAAGAGAGACAGCGGAAAACAACTTTGTTTTGTTACTATGTTTTTTATGTGTTTAGCAACCTCTAGCATGATGTGAGCTGAACTACAAAATTAAACAACAAAAATTCTGAGTGCTAAAAGTAGATCACGTGACCCATAATCCTAAATCGCGCAAACGCTAGTCTCAACAACATCTGGCCTATATACAACTATGCGACATCAACTGTCGGTCGAAACACAGTATATGGGCCGGTTGGGCCGACCCGGTACAGGGAAGATGTTCCTCTGTAACCATTTGGGGGAATACCACCTTTACCCCCAAATGCGTTTGTCCGTTTCTGTTACATACTAACAATTTATGACTGAGAAAGATAGTTTTTGTCGTAGACCAGATTTTCATCGATATCTTAGTAAGTCGTTTGTCCTTTTCCAGCACTATTTAATACAAGAGGACGAACAAGAACAAGCTGAAGACGTTGAAGTTCCAAAAGCTTTGGGCGATCTGTTCGAATCCATCGCCGGCGCTATCTTCTTGGACTCAGGTATGTTTTCATTTACACATGTTTCATCAGGGGCCGAATTCCACTAATTTCAAAGCAAAGGTCTCAATAGCGTCATACTATCATGATGGCTAAAATTACATTTGTGTCAAATTTTACATTTTTTTGCGTTTGAAGAGACTCATTATTGGAATGTCAAATTGGTAGTCATAAACGTTATCGTCACAGCTAAGAATGAACCTCAAAAAGTTGGTGCTAGTAGAATACCAAAAAGAGTTTAACGCTGTCATTTTGACACGATACTATTGTAATGGTGAAGCGATTTATTTAGTGGAAGTCGGGACCAGGTTTACACTCTGTCATGGTCACGGAACGACTACTGGAAGTACTGGAATTTCTGCGAAAGACTTCGTAACAGAAATTTGCAGCTACCCTCACTTGTTCTTAACGTCGAAACGTATATAAAATAGGTAAATTAACGCGATAAATACCAGTGAATATTTATAATAATGTTTTCAGGTATGTGGGTTAAAAAACTAGCTGCGCCTTCGGCTTTACCTGTGTGAAAATTGATGCAAAGTAGCATTTGTTTTATTTCAAAGCCTAGTATTAAATCCATTCAAAATTTCAGCCCTATACGATCAGAAGTTCGTGAAGAGGTTACAAACATTTTCGCATCACACAATTTTCATTGAACGTAGTTCTAGTAATGTTATGTTTGATAGGCTACTTTGAACAATTTTCACACGCGTGAAGCCGCAGGACGCAATTATTACTTAATAAATTATGGTGATATAGGAAAAATCTTGGCTGCAGATTGTACAAATATTAGTCCAGAGGCGTGAAATTTAAAGTTGGTTTTTAGTTTTTGAAAAAAATCCTCATTATTGTTACAGGAATGTCTCTAGGGGCAGTGTGGGGCTCCTACGTGCGTCTAATGGGCGCCGAGTTAGAAGCCTTCAGTGCGGCCGCGCCCAAATCTCCCGTCAGAGAGCTGCTAGAGGCAGAACCGGATACCGCCAAGTTTAGGTAAGTAGGTAGCTACGTACAGGTACGTAGGTAGGTACGTAGCTAGGTGGGCATGTCTCTAGGGGCAGGGTGGGGCTCCTACGTGCGTCTAATGAGAACAGAACCGGATACCGCCAAGTTTAGGTAAGTAGGTAGCTACGTACAGGTACGTAGGTAGGTACGTAGCTAGGATGGCATGTCTCAAGGGGCAGGGTGGGGCTCCTACGTGTGTCTAATGAGAACAGAACCGGATACCGCCAAGTTTAGGTAAGTAGGTAGCTACGTACAGGTACGTAGGTAGGTACGTAGCTAGGTAGGCATGTCTCTAGGGGCAGGGTGGGGCTCCTACGTGCGTCTAATGAGAACAGAACCGGATACCGCCAAGTTTAGGTAAGTAGGTAGCTACGTACAGGTACGTAGGTAGGTACGTAGCTAGGTAGGCATGTCTCTAGGGGCGGTGTGGGGCTCCTACGTGCGTCTAATGGGCGCCGAGTTAGAAGCCTTCAGTGGAAAATTAAGCCTAAAACATTATGTTATAAATACAAGTGCTACACAAAACCGCCCTCCCTGTAAATTAATTTGGGTTTTTATCTGCTTTATGCATCAATCTCCGACGCAGGAAGTTGCTGATTCGATTTCAGCCTTGGGACAAAACGATCTGCAAACATTTGTTCCGAGGTTCTGGGTGTTTTCTGTGTATAATAAAAACTATCTATCATTTAAATCTCATAACATAACACAAGCTCTGCTTAGATGATGCTGTGTGGATTGTCCAGCATTTATTTATTTATTTTTAACCCTTGACAGCAAACCGGAGCGTCTGGCGGACGGTCGTCGCGTGCGAGTCTGCGTGGAAGTATTCGGACGAGGCACCTTCAAGGGAATAGGACGCAACTACAGGATAGCCAAGGGCACCGCGGCGAGATGCGCGCTCAGGCACTTGAGGAAACATAGACGTTAAGTGCATTGGAATAAGACACATAATGCTGCGTACAGACTGCTGTAAAGTAACATGCAATGTAACACGCAATGAAAGAATTTACCGTCCCCACTGTCGCAATGTATCATGCAATGTAACAGAAATCACACAGTGTGGACGCCTAGCGCGCACGAACCGCGCACTCTACGCGCACGAACAGAGCATTTCAACTCGTGCTCGCCGCGATCCGCCATTTGTCGGTTTTTTCGCCGAACACAAAGGGGCGCGCAGTGTAGACGGAGCGCCCGTGTGGACGGGTTTGTTTTTGTACTGCGGAACGCGCGCGAGTAATCGAAGAGAACACAGCTACGGTAGACTGAGCTATGTTCGCCGCGCGCATGCCGGAAAAGATGTGAGTACGAACGTACTCGGTTCGTGCGCGCGCTGCGTCCACACTTATGCTCCTTTCATGTTACATTGTATGTTACGTTACAGCAGTCTGTACGCGGCTTAATACCTTCATGGGCTTATATAGATCCGTACCTAGGAAACATCGACGTTAGGCGCAGTGGAATAAGACTCATAATACACTCATGGGCATATGGGGGGACGGGAGGGTCGTGCCCAGGAAACATCAACGTTAAGTTCATTGTAATAAGACACAATAAGTTATTTACCTACGATCTTCGATCAAATATACTCTAGATGCAACTTTCCATTCTGACACAAAAACGGAGTTTCCTACACCTTTCTACCAATTGAGAAATACATACTTTTTAGGGTTAACACAAAAAATAAACAAAGCCATTTAAATTTTGAATAACGATCAATCTTATTGCAGTAACCTAAGGTTTAGTATTCAACAATTATCTAATGACCTTATGACGATTTGCTCCTCGGCATTGACGAAATAAAACATTTTATTGACGTCCGCGTGAAATGAAACTCTATCTTTATAACTCTAAGGCGCAAAATGACTTATGGCAAAACAGTACTTATTACGAATATAAGCGCTGTTTTATTCAGTTACTTTTGGCGTGCTTACGCTGAATCTAGGGTTAATATTTGATCGAAGCCTACAATAGTCGAAATTTCTTTTAAACTAGAAAATTAAATATCAGCTTTATTATTATAAGATCAAAGCACATTTTTGAAGGCTTTGGTCGAGGCACGATTTGAAAAGGAAACATCGACGTTAGTGCCTTGGTGATATAGATCAAATTAGCTAAGTATCATGCTTCGTATAAAGCTCAAAATAAGATTAAAATCACGAACATTTTAAATTGTGTGATTTTGTTGTGATTTTATTCCTTATTCAAAACGGGTTTCTTTTTTAATGTCATTTTAATCCTGGGTTTTTTAATATTAGATTAAATTAAAAAAAAAACCCTATTAGTTACGGTTTTCTATAAAAATCTACAAGCACTGTTTTTGTCTTTGGCGTCGACAAAATAATTCGGTTTTAACCAACTTGAAAAATATTGAAGGTTCTCAACGCGACTTTTTTATTTATTTGTGAAAAAAAATCATCTAAATAGTTGTGAAAATTAAAATTGGGTGTACTGATTTTGATGATATACTGATTTTTTATAAAATTTTGTCGACTACAAAAACAACATCGGTGCTCATGGATACATCGATAATATTCTCAATTAATTTCTTTGTAATCTTTCTTGTAAGTTTTAAAATCAGACATTTTAATTTAGTAGGTACATACAATTTAATGAAAATAAAGCATTTAAAAACTTATTTTACTCCCGACTAATTAAGTCTAGTTATACTCCTATTAAACTTAAGATACTTATAAGTAATATTTTTAAACCAAACGCTCACAAAAACTACTATAGTATGTATTATTATGTATTATAGTATGTGTTAACGGCATGTAATGTATAATTATTATTATCATGTGATTTATTATTAACAATTATCAGTAATGTATTATTATAATATAAAAGTAATATACGCAACGCAATACGCAACCTCTTTTCTTATCTTTTGGTGTGACACAAATTGTATTGTATTGTGCTTTCTTGTAGGTGATATTTTGTCAAAAGTTCTAAATTTAAGCATAATGCTAACAATTGAATCGCTTATTTCCAAAGAAATACAGATAATAGCAAGTTTACTTACAGTTACAGTATACATAAAAACCTTCATATCTTTGATTTCTTTTATGGAATAAGCTAAATCATCTTGACTATGTAAAAAAAAAATCTAAAAATTTGGACATGTGTTATTAAAAAAAAAAGGTTTTTATGGACTAGTGTTCTTTGGAAAACAAGCGATGATACATGTGGCGTCGAGTATGGGAAACAATAGTTTCCCATACTCGACGCCACATGTATCATTTTCGATTTATTTATATTTGTTTATTCGATAAAATTTCTTTGTTTTCGATTTATTATTGTTTATTTTGTGTAAACGTAGTAGAACGCCCTCCGGCCAGGTGGGATGACGATCTGCGTAAGACTGTTGGCAGATGCTGGATGCGTCAAGCTGAAGACAGGGCGCTATGGCGCTCATTGGGGGAGGCCTACGTCCAGCTGTGGACTAATATAGGTTGATGAAAATTGTTTGTTTTAGGCTGTAGCCTTGATAATGATAACTATGGATAATTATGAACATTTTGAAGCTGTATAAGAGGCGTTGTAATCAATTATAACAAGGGATTATGTAAATTATATGTAATTGATCATTTATAATTGGTTTCATTATGTATTATAATAGTGAATTGAAAGTGTGATGTGCAATAAATTGTATTAGAATTTTATAAAAGTATTTTATTAACACCTTGAACTACCTTATTTACACAAGTAGGTAGGTACATAATCATATTGTTTTCTAACAACTATTAGATGATCTATTAGATAGTTGGAGTAAAAGTGTTCTTGGGTGGAGACCGCAACTGGGCAAACGTAGTGTTGGACGCCCTCCGGCCAGGTGGGATAAATAAATAAATAAATGAATAAAGTTTTCCGGACAGTCCACACAGCATCATCTAGCCCCAAGCTAAGGGATGACGATCTGCGAAAGACTGCTGGCAGATGCTGGACGCTTCAAGCTGAAGACAGGGCGCCATGGCGCTAATTAGGGGAGGCCTATGTCCAGCTGTGGACTAATATAGGTTGAATCGTTATTTCTCAAAAACGGTGGCTCTTAGGAAAAAAGTATTGAAACATTTTCTGTAGACAATTTTTGCCTCAGGTATTTTTATGATAAAACTTACCGTTTTGCTGAAAACCGCGAAAAACTCATTTTTTTACCTTTGACCTTGAATATTTTTTCCTTACATGGGAATAATGGGGAACTTTCAAATTTTATTTTTTATTGTCTTTTAAAAAATCTTACTGATTTTCAGCTTGGTGGGAATTTATGTAGCTTCGAATGTCTAAATTGACAGGACTATAATGTCTTTTCGTTCCTAAATAATAAACGTTTAACTTGTAGCTTGGATGAACGATATCTATCACACTCCTAATGTCACCTGATAATAATTGTCAGAAACTTACCGGCATGGTAATTTTCCATAAACATAGTTTTAAGAAATTATTTGTATCAGAGATCTCAGAAACTATCAATAGTGTAGACATTTAAATTACATTTTCATTACCTAACTCAGTTTCCGAGATTTCAGAGATTGTGGTCAAACGAAGGTCTATTGTTGATAAAAAAAAATCGTGCAGACTTCTGACTTGTCTAAGTGCTTATTTTGTAAGCCTAAAGAAATAAAGTTATTGGTTTACCTACTGTTTTGCTGTGTGAGGAGGAAACGCGTCTACATTTGCTAGGACAGTATAGGTAAAGCATTGATGCAAAAACGTAGCCTTGTCTTCGCAAGCGCCTACTAAGCCCAGAAGAGCTAAAGGTGAAAATACACGGTTAACTTTTGTCTTTCAATTTGGATGAAGCAACCAAATTGATCCATGTAGGTAAACTTCTAGGTGAATCATTCAATGTTGTCGTTCTACGTCGTTGAAAGAATTAAACATGCTCAATATTTTCACTTTAAGCGTTCAATCACGGTTCAACCAAAATTAATAAATTTGGTTGAACCGTCTATTTTCACCTTAGATATTAACACCCCAAAGAAAGTCTTACAATTCCTAGCAGTGGTGGAATTGGTGTAGTGTCGTCTCGACCCTTATTTCCGCTCCTTAAGAACTTATACCTATCAGTTACATATAGGAGTTACCAGTACGTCTACCAAGAGTTTTTGCTTACTATACTCGCTAGCGACTGTAGTTAAAAAATGTATGAAAACTTGAATAGCGCTCTTGCGGATAGTTGGGTATACTAAAAATTCGCGTAAAAAAGCTATCTGCGTATTTACGTAAAGTCAGGCGATTGTAATGTCAAAACTCATGGTAGAGGTACGTATAGAACAATTATTGACGACCGTGGTGGCGCGGTGGGCAAAGGTCCGCCAGCGACGCGGGAGGTTGCGGGTTCGATTTCCGCCTCGTAACAAAATTTGTGTACGATCTGCAGAAATTTGTTCAGTTGGTCTGGGTGTTTTCTATGTATAATAAAAATATATCTATCTATGTAATGTTTTGTATTAAGTATATCAGTCATCTCGTATCCATAACACAAGCTCTGCTTAGCTTGGGGCTAGATGATGCTGTGAGGATTGTCCATTAGGATTATTTGTTTATTTAGCAAAAATCTCTTTGCATCGTAATACTAATGACATTGTCTTGTCTACCTTTATAATATACTGCCTTTCCGCTCGCGGCTTCGCCCCCTATCACTGTACGATTTGCCCTGCTGTTCAACCTACCTATTATAACAAATTTATGTTTTTTTAAATTCCTGAAATACGTATTTTAAGTCATAGTACTGCAAATTTCAGGTCATAAGCATCCTGCAGAGCCAAACTGCGTATCTCAAATTTTACAATAAACCATTTTCAGGACTTTTTTTGGAATTCCTGTCTGTATACTTTTTAACGTTCGAGTATAATGCTTATGGCTTGCAATTTGCAGGATGTACTGATCCTACTAATATTATAAACTCAAAAGTTTGTATGTATGGATGGATAGATGGATGGATGTTTGTTACTCTTTCACCCAGACTACTGAATGATAAAAATTGGCACAGAGATAGATTACAATCTGGAATAACACATAGGCTATATTTTATCCCGGAATTCCCATGGGAACGGGAATTACCGCGGGTGAAACCGCGAGGCGCTACTATAGTATAAACATAAATTAAAACACTTTTTTCCGAAAACCAAAAACCCATAAATTGGGTTATAATTTAACGTTATTGAGATATTTTAACCAGTGCCCAATTTGATTGAACTTATCTACATAGATTCGCAGTTCCATCGTTCTATTAGATTGTAGAGCAGGACAAATCGTATATGACTATATTTATGAAAAAAAATGAAAAAAATCATCCAATGATTTATGAGAAAGTCATTGGATAAAACCAGCAACGACGGCAGTGCTGGCTAAGCATGCTTCAACCTATGAAGACCAACACTTTCGGTCTTCAAGTTTGGTAATCATTGCAGCTCTTGCTGTTCGAGCTATCTTGTCCACCAAGGGGAACAATGCTGAATGCACTTGGACCTCGCAAGGCTGTATACTTTCGGCCGTTATCTTCGCTTCCAGTAAAGCAGTAGGTAGGTACCTACTACTATATGAAATGAAATGAAAATATTTATTGAAAAAGAAACACACACTAAATGATTAGCTTCTTGTTAAGGTGTTATCAGTTTCTCGTCATATTAAATCACTACATAGTATAAAACAAAGTCGCTTTCTCTGTCCCTATGTCCCTATATCCCTATGTCCCTTTGTACCTAGTAGGTATACTTAAATCTTTAGAACTACGAAACGGATTTTGATGCAGTTTTTTTTAAATAAATAGAGTGATTCAAGAGGAAGGTTTATACCTACGTATAATAAATCCGTGCGAAGTCGGGGCGTGTCGCTAGTTATATAAATATTGTTATAATTATAAAAAAAGTCGTGCTAGTTACACCGTTAATAACTCGAGAACGGCAGAACCGCTTTTTATGATTTTGGATTCGTCTTCGTCGGGAATAGGATAAGTATAAAAATATGATATTTGAAAAATAAAAAAATTTCCACGCGGGCGACGCTGCGGGGCGCAGCTAGTTATAGATGCATTCTGCGCTGTTTTTTAATTTACCTACGCCTCTCTAGAGGTTTAAGTGATAGGAAGGTTAAAAATAATAAATATTTATGAGTACCTAAACAATCAGCTCTAGATATTTAATATCAGATACACTGTTTTACATTATCGGGACGCTTCCGACTGGTATTGACATGGATCAACTGAGCTACCTTTAGACTGTTTGCAACCGTCTGCAGTTAGCTCAATTATTTAAATTGTATAAGGTACCTGAGGTAATTAAAGCCCGCGGCATAATAAGGCCCACTTAAAATTAGCGCGGCTAATGAGTAAAACCAACTTCCATCTACACGCACACATGCTCCATGAGCATAAACCCCCACCACGTAAACAAACCGTTCGCTGGCGCCATCATCTTGTCAGTGGCGAGCTCCTTGTTGTGAAAATTAGACATGCAACGTGATTTTAGAAGATTTGAATGCAGAAAACTGTAAGTTTCTTTGTTTTTTGATTTCTTTGGTACAAAATTGCATATTCAGATTATATATTAGGTCAAGCGTAATGTGATTTCAATGCTTGTTAACGTAAATATTTGTTTATTTCGGTATGTTGGGGTTTCTTTCTGAACCTACCTCTAGGATAATAAGGCCCGGCAAAACAAGCACTGGGCCTTATTTTTCTTTAGGAGAATGAAGTTACGTTGCGTTATATTTTTATGTTTGATTTTGCAGATACAGCCAACATGATGCCCAAAAGAGCTTTATGAACGGAAGAAAATCTTCAAAATGCATACTGTAAACATAGTTTATAGTTCAACGAGGGCAGTTAACAAAGCGTACTGCTTTTCAGTATAATATCCCAAGAAGAACGCTAAGAAACCATTTAAAATGTGGAATTATTTTACTGCCAAGAGTGTGATAATTAGATTTCTTGGCATAGTTTCTCAATTATTGATTAGGGATTTCTTATTAAGACATTATTTTAGGTGTGTAATGGGGTTATAATGGCTTCACTTGTTGATGATAGTTTCTCAGGGATTTTAAATAAAAGAGTTCACGCACGATTTTAACAGTATGTATACTAAATAAAAGATGGCACAGGTAAATACAAAACAAGGCACAATACACGGAAAATAACGGTAATAACACAAGAGTTCTCAGCGCGTGTGTCGCGCTGCTTTCGGGCTGTTACACGACTGCCGCGGCGCCATCTTGTGTCGCTTGGCGGAGGTAAGTATGAGCAAGCGCAAGCTCCACCCAATACGTTTACGCGACAGAACGTTTCGTTCAGTACCAACAAAAACTAATAGCGCTACAAACTCCCCCTCTGACCGAGACATAGCGCCCCCGCGTCTGGGTCAGCTAATCAAGATAGCGTTTAGGTCTACCTCGCTTTCTCTTTTCGTTGACAGGCGGCTGCACATTGCCCACGAATGGGGTCAGCTGGGAGACGTGGTACCTACCTAGCACTTCTCCATTAGTAGTCCTCTCTAGGATGTACGTGGAGGAACTAACAGCTTCCCTAACACGATAAGGTCCGTCTCTACGCGGTATAAACTTAGGTGTCTGACCACTAACAGTGTCGTTACTGCCCTGAGTCTTCAATAGTATAAGATCGCCGGGGTTATAATCCGGGGCAGGGCGACGACCTTCATCGGCATAGCGCTTCTGAATCGCTTGGGCTTTCTCATGCACTTCTCGGGCTTCAAACAGCACGTTGGAGATTCGCCGAAGGTAAGGGGTAAGGCTTGTTATAGCATTGTCGCTTTCCACTATAGTACGCATGTCCGTGATGACGTCGGCTGGTGCGCGGATCTCTCGTCCAAAGGTAAGGTAAGCTGGTGAGTATCCGGTACTGCTAGTCACGGCGGAGTTCATCGCGAAGCGGATCGCCGGTAAGTGGGTATCCCAGGTGTCATGGTCTTTTCCGACAAGAATGGCGAGCTGGGGCTTCAGGTCGCGGTTCTTCCTTTCGACTGGGTTAGCTTGCGGGTGATACACTGGTGATAGTGACTGAGTAATGCCGAACGAATGGAACACCTGTTGCATCACCTCGCTGATAAACTGCACCCCATTGTCGCTCACGACTCGTCTAGGTACTCCATATCTCAAGAACACCTCTGTGATCAGGGTCTTGGCACAGTCTGAGCTGGTAGCGTTCTGCAGGGCGAATAGTTCAACCCATCTAGAACAAGTATCTTCTACGATAAGGATCCATTTATTTTCATTGGCTGTCTCTGGGAGCGGTCCAAAGAGATCCACGGCTATGACTTCAAAGCGGCGATTAGTAGCGGGGGTCTGCAGTAAACCAGCTGGTTTTCTGTTATCGGCTTTGTACCTCTGGCATTCAACACACTTCTTCAGGTAAGCTGTTACAATCTGCCTCATTCCAGGCCAGTAATACTTGGACTTCATTCGATCTATAGTTCGCTCCACTCCTAAATGACCCGCCGTCGGGGCGTCATGGTAATCCTTTAGGATACCCTCGCGCTCATGCTCTGGCACAACCAAGCAGGCGGTTTCCTCATCGCATTCGTCTGGTCCATATCTATATAATACGCCATCTGATAACACGAATCCCCTATGGGACCAACTCCTCCCCCTAAACGGATCGTCGGTGGCTTCAAGGTCTTCAATGATCTTACGTACTTCAGGATCCTTGAGCTGGTTCTCACGAACGTCCCTAGGACTTCTCGTCGGGATATCGACTTCCGCGAGGTTCAGATCGCAATCAATTTCGTCAGTACAGGGTGGTCGAGACAGAGTATCGGCGATGGCGTTCGCCTTACCGGGTACATATTCGATGCGGAGATTGAATTCTTGAAGCGTTAGGGCCCACCTGGCTAGGCGGCCACTGGGCGACTTCACGGTCATAAGCCATCGCAGAGGTTGGTGGTCACTCTTTATCACAACCTCCGATCCCTCGATGTATCCGCGGAATTTGGTCACAGCCCACACTACTGCCAGCGCTTCTCTCTCCGTTGTATTATAATTTCGCTCCGCGTTATTTAACATCCTGCTTGCATATTCGACCGGTCGTTCGTCAGCGCCCTCCCCCTGCATCAAGACTGCTCCGAGGCAGTAGCCACTGCTGTCTGTTCTAAGCGTAAACGCTTTTGACTCGTCTGCCTGTCGCAGTATCGGAGCAGTTACCAACAGATGTTTGATGCGATCAAAGGCTTCTTGCTGCTTTGAGGTCCATGTCCAGGTGCTATTCTTCTTGAGCAAATCTGTCAAAGGTTTGGCAACCTCGGCGTAGTTTGGTATGAATCTCCGGAACCAGCTAGAGGTCTGCAAGAAGGTCTTAACATGTTTGATGTTCTGCGGGGCGTCCATGTTAGCGATAGCCACGGTTTTCTCGGGGTCTGTCTTTATTCCTCCCGGAACGATCACGTGGCCTAAAAACTTTACAGATTCACGTGCGAAACAACTCTTCTCTCTGTTAACTCTGAGGTTGTACATCTTGAGTCTGTCAAACACGGCGTTCAAGTCCTCCAGATGCTTAGGAAAAGACTCTGAAAGAATTATAATATCGTCTAGGTAGGCGAGCAGGGACACGTTGGCCAACTCCTTCCCAGACTTGAAGCGGTCCATCAGCCTTTGGAAGGTGGCTCCAGAGTTGCGTAGCCCCATTGGCATTCGCTTGAACCTATGACATCCGAGAGGACTAACAAAAGCCGTCTTGTCTCTATCCTCTGGTTCCACAGCAATCTGAAAATATCCAGATCGCAGGTCGCAGGTGGTCATGAAACTGGTATTCTTTGCTGCGTGTAGGACGTCCTCGATACGCGGGAGCGGATAGCGGTCGGGCTCGGTTACAGCGTTTAGCTTCCTGTAGTCTACACAGAGCCGGACTCCTCCGTCCTTCTTCGTCACGAGTACCACGTTGGCTGCCCAAGGTGAGTCACACTCCTCTATCACGTCAGCATCCAACAGCTTCTGCACCTCCTGATCCAAAATCGCTTTCTTACCGGGAGACATCCGGTACGGGGGACAAGCGATCGGTTCCTGCTTCTCATCTATTTTCAACCGATGGGTAGCGTACTCCGTTGGCGGGCCCTCCTTCGCAAAGCGGTCGGCTCTCTGTACTAGAAAAGCGTTTAGTTGGGCTCGCTGGTCGGAACTTAACTTGCTGCCCTCATCTTCTCGCAGCATCAGGTCGGATGTGTCTGCCGTCATCAGCCCCATCTGGCTGCCGGCAGGTAGGCGGAAACGCGTTATGAACGGATGCCAAATCTCAGGCGCATCGTTACTACTCCAAACGTTTCTCGGTATATCTAACCTAACACCTGCGCTTTTAATAAAATCTCTACCGAGTAGAGTTCGCGTATTCGCTCCTGGCAGAACTAAAAATGTGGTAGGTATGAGGCGGCCTAACAAGATAACGTCGACGTCGCACTCCAGCGCGGTAAAAGCTCGTTGCGATCCATCAGCCAAACCTATCCTTCGGGAAGTACTCTTAAATCGTACATTCGCGCCTAGAAGTAAGTTGTACAACATTGACCCAGCGACACAATGGGTAGCTCCGGTGTCTAAAATGGCTACCCCCTTATGCCCTACTACTTCTATTTCTACTAGGGGACGCAAATCATCATGCTCTTCGACGTGCGCGGTACAAAAATCGGAATCACTCATGTTAGGTGCACTCGTGCTAGGTGTACTCGTGCTAGGGGCACTCTTGTCCGACGTGTTTTTGCACCTTTCGCATTTCGAACGCACTACTCCCGGCTGACCACATCCGTAGCAACGGATCTGAGCGCTGCTGCCGCTGTTATTAATTTTAAGACTATCCGCGACTTTATTTGTATCTTTTTTCGCGACGCGACGACAATTCGCGGTAGTGTGTCCGAAGATTTTGCAATAACTGCATCGGGCGCGTCTCGTCCCTTCGCCTTCGTCACTATCACATTTAGCGCGAAAGTTCCGCGAATCTGGTTTCGCGCAACCGTCTGTATAATTACGTTTCGCGCAACTTTCGTTAACAAGTTTCGCGAAACCATCGGTAGTATTACGTTTCGCGCAACTTTCGGAGGTGTGTTTCGCGAAAATTTCGTTATCACGTTTCGCGCAACTTTCGCCGTAAAAATCTTTCGCGCAAACGGTACTGGGTTTGGAGCTCACATTGCAGTTAGTTGTTTTAAAGGTACTTACCTCTGCCAACGACTCTTCTACAAACCTCGCCTTCGCTATAAGTTGCTCCAGCCCGTCCACAGCATCGCGAGACACACGCTTTCTTATTCTACGGTCTAACAATCCATACACCATATCTAACTTCATCACTTCTGGCACATCATACGGTAACTTTGCAAATAACGCGCGCACTTTAGAAACGAATACATCGGCCCGCTCACTACTTTGCTCACACGAGAAAATGTCTCTATAGATTTTATATGCGGGTCGCGGCACTCCATACATCCCGCGCAGATGTCGCAGCGCGTCGGCCCACGATACGACGGACGCCTTTACTCCTTGCCACCAGACGGCGGCCTCGCCAACCAGCAGCATCGGTAGTCCTCGCAGGGCATGCTCCTCGCTCACGTCCGTGCACTCTCGGAAGATTTCGATCGCGTCGATGAAGGCTTCGAGCTCGTCCGCGTTCTTCGTAGACCCGTCGAACCGTGATGTACACTTCGAAAAGTTACCAGAACGTGAGACATGACTCGTATTCTGCTGGCTCGATGGTTGTGTGCACGGTGGCGCGGCTTGTTCTCGCGCTAAAATGCTCTCCACTAAAACTCTATTTGCTTCCGCCTGGCTTTGCGTGATGTTGAAAAGGAGGTTTTGTAGCATGTTCTCGGTCATCGAAATGCTGGGTGATGTAGCTGTAGGTACGACCGTATTATCCATTTCGTTGTCGGTGTCGGATTCTCCTTCATCTCTCTTTCCGGCGCGTGTTTTGGGCGGCATGATGACAGGGTTTCAAGTATCCAACAGTTCTGTAGGTACTTAGTCACGTCAGCAGTGGTTACCGGGCGTAGGTAAGTAACAACACTGGTTTTAACTGGATAGCACAGTGGACTCGCCCGTTTGTACCAACGCTGCAACGGTCCCGTTCGCCGCACGCACGCCGTAATGGACTCGCCCGTTTGTTTTCTTGGTCCGTTTTTGGGGTATTTCACGTGTATTTCACTATCGGTAACTGTTCGTAGTTTGATTTCACGATAGGTATGAATGTTTTCACTGCGCAGTCACTGTATAAAATCGTGCCCGCGAGTTGGGCGTCACTTGTAATGGGGTTATAATGGCTTCACTTGTTGATGATAGTTTCTCAGGGATTTTAAATAAAAGAGTTCACGCACGATTTTAACAGTATGTATACTAAATAAAAGATGGCACAGGTAAATACAAAACAAGGCACAATACACGGAAAATAACGGTAATAACACAAGAGTTCTCAGCGCGTGTGTCGCGCTGCTTTCGGGCTGTTACACGACTGCCGCGGCGCCATCTTGTGTCGCTTGGCGGAGGTAAGTATGAGCAAGCGCAAGCTCCACCCAATACGTTTACGCGACAGAACGTTTCGTTCAGTACCAACAAAAACTAATAGCGCTACAGGTGTTAGATTTTAATACCGACAGGTTCATTCGAAGTCATCCCAGAACAATTATTTCTCAAAGAAACCAATATTACTGAAATTATTTTAATTGAGTTAGTTTAGCTGATTTTAATTTTGTCGAAGAAGTACAAAAAAAAGTCTGTTTAGTTTAATTTCATGAATAATTTTTGATTGTGTTTGAAAAGTTTTTAATAGAAATCTCTTTTGAGGCTTTATAATTCCCCATAGTATAACAAGTCCCAATGCCTAATTTTTTGATTAAAATGTTTACTGATTATAATTTTGTCTTTATATTGGTATCTCCATCACAAAATAATCATATTTTTCTTTCAGCACTTTGCAAATATAACAGAGTTTTGTAGTGGGCCATATTTTACTCATAATATGGTAAAATAAGGCCTAAAGAAAGGTTTTTTAGAGATGGCTATAACTTTAACTTTTTAATAAAGATATTTTTTTTTAATTTAAATAGAAGCATATTGACTTAAAGTTTAGGATAAACCCAGTTTTCATCTCATTAGTCTTGTTTCACACGACATTTAACATATTCAAGTTAGGTGGGCCTTATATGCCGCGGCTACCTTAATTTGTTGTAATTTATTCTATTCCTGGATATTTTGTTAAATAAAGATCATTTTATATACTGAAAGTTTGCTATGTTCCAACATACCCATGTGTGTTGCGTTATTGTTGTGCAGTTTAGTAATGGTTATGTTTATGGTGTGAGTAGGTATTTTTTTAAAATACGTGACCTGAAACAAGTACAGTAGCGTTCACTATTTGCTATATCCCTAATTGCTAAAATATACGCCAACAATAAAGTAAAAGAACTTCAAGCAATCATAAATAGGTACGTGCAAAAACTAAACCATAGTGCTTTGCATCGTGCTTTGTCTGTGTGCAAGTCTAAGTAATTGCAGGATTCCTTTTATGTGTTATATAGAAGGTTACATGTGTAATTACTTAGTTATTTATTTGTTAGGTACAACTTTCAGAATCCAATTTTATTAGCGACTACATAGTAAGCCCGCGACTTCGCACGCGTTGTTTCTATGGATGTGCCCTGTCTTTCAGTCAGTTCCTCCTTTTTAATTTTATGTATATTGAAAGATAGATAATTTCTTCATTGCAGCATTAAATGAAATAAAATGAAATGACATTGTTTATAAGATAAATTTAAACATTAAAATATATAATAATAGCGACCCGCTCCGGCTTCTCACGGTTTTATAATAGGTATAAACCTTCCTCTTGAATCACTTTATATATTAAAAAAACGCATGAAAATCCGTTGCGTAGTTTTAAAGATTTAAGCACACAGGGAAATAGGGACAGAGGAAGCAACTTTGTTTTATACTATGAACCTAGTGATAGTGAACTACCTATATGATAATTTCAAACTAAAATCGATTTCATTTCAGTTTAGACCTCTTCACTCATGCAATCTGTTTAAAATAACTTAGAACATACCAACGAGACAAAAATCGGCCATCTTCCTTCATCCAAGAGCGTGCATAGAACCGTTAAGACTAGACGACTTCTAGACATATAAATCTGTAATTTGAGTGGGCGTGCCTTCGCCACACCCCTCAAAACGCCTTAGCCCCTCCTACTAAATCAGTTTTCCTCTAAACTTTGCAACGGACGGACGTACTGATCTTTTCCGCGCGATTTTACAACTTTTCTTTTGACTTTTTGTGTGTAAAATACAATTTTAAGTGAGTTTTTCGTGATAGTTGCTATAAATTGTGCTGTGAATTACACTTTTGATTCAGAAAACTGTGTTATTGACAGGTTTTGAATTGTTTATTTGTTTGTAAACAAATGACACGTGATGTGGGTCGATGAACTTGTGACATTGACATAGAAGGGTATTGGGGAGGATAATGGGCACTTTAATTCAGTGAATAGTGGAGTGAAATATAAAAAGAAAATTAATTAAAACTTAACAACTTAAAGTCATTGTTTAAAATTTAATGCTATAAGAGGTTCTTCAAGTAAAATATTAAATTAAATTATAAAGCAGCTAAGTTAATGTTCGCTTAAAACAACAATTTTAGTAAGAGATTCTTGTAAGTAAAAAAAGTTTTTAGTAAGTTGTAAGTTAAAAGTTCTAAATTGTTATCTAAAGTTTAACTGAGTTTTGATAATTAGACTTAACAGGACATTATCAAAAAGTTTAATTAGGTCTTAGCACTAAAATATTCAAAAAAAGATTTTGACAGCTGTCAAATTGGATACAAAACGACAACCACTTGAGGCCCTTGCCGGGGCCTCACATCAAAGAAAAACCCTTTTGGTACACCCGTTTCAAAAAGGGAACGACAAGAACTACCTTCTAGAAACACCAAGAGACCTAAAACGAAAAACTCCTCTCCTAGAGCTTCCTAATAACTTCAAAAAACCAAAACTTTTCAATGAATATCAAGGAATCCGAAGTGGTATAAAAAAGATCAATGACTCTGCAAATTATCCTCGTGATATCGTGAAAAGTAATCAAAACAAAGTTCTATCTCAAAGTAATTTTCGATCTTACAACGATTTGACAAATGTAGGGGAAGAACAAAGTGAACCGACCTACCATAAAGATGTTATAGCCACTTCGGATAAAAACAACTATCACAGAGACTCTGAAACCGGCCAAAATCTAATCCAAACCAGCCAACTGCTTGCAGAAACTAGTCAAAGCGACGCTCAAACTACTCAAGTGGATAATCAAATAAATATAATACACAGTCAAAAACAAACTGATACAAAATCCAACAAAAATCACGATCAAGCAGGACAAATTCAAAACCAAAACAATCACACTGAAAGTGACAAAAGCGAAGCAATCAACCAAAATAACCAACAAAGTGTAGAAAACTGTCAAAGCAACGAAGAAACTGAAATAAAAGCCAGTGAAAGTGAAGTGAAAACCTGTCAAAGTGGAAACAAATGCCATCACTGCTGTTGTCATAAAGACGAGGACTTTTGCAAGGCTGTGAAGTTGGTCTTCGCACCAGCTATGATGCCATCCATCTTTGGCCCTGTTCCTGGTATCCCGTACATCATCAAGCAGCCTGTCAAAGTTGCTGAGAAGGTACTCTATTTTCATGCATCTAGATAGAAAAGTTGGGAAAGCTGTTAAAAAATGTCGTATATCAAATCCGTGGAACAATGAAAGTATATTCTGCAAGCTATGTTAGCTTGCAGAATTAGCGGCTGAAATCCGATGGTCGGGTTATATAGCTCGCAGGACCAAATTAAGAATTAAAGTATATTAATTAATAGAGCACTTACGAATATAAGTTATAAATTAATGCAAGAATTATGAGCACGTTTCCACGGGGAATTTTCAGGGGCGGTTTTTTCAATGACTAAATTTAATATTGTTCCTAGGTATTTTGTATGTTTATAATGTTTTCCTGACAATTGAAATAAATTCATTTTAAATTAAATTGTCCTCTGAAAGATAGTTCTGATATCTATGTACCTATATAAAACTGTACGAATGAGTTACGAATAATTAATGAATAGCATAAGTGTATTGTGCGTGCATTACTTATGCTACCTATTTAAATATAACATTCATTCTGTCATTTAAATGGTCCGCACAGAACGTATGGTTTTACACAAATGCTATTCGTATTGTTTTACCAGTCCATCTCCAACTCAAAATAAAACAAAAGAAACAAACAGACATAAAGGGACAAAAGGAAAGCGGCGGAAAAGTCTATGAATAAAATTATGGAGATCGGAATTTATAACGCATAATAAAATAAAATCGCTATACATATTCGAGAATACATTTTACGGACCTCTATAGCGAAATGAATGGATTAGTTGCAGTTTGCAAGTTCGATTTTTGGCGGAGATTGAAGTCTTGTCTGTCGAAACTATTAACCGTATTATTTTGTTTTAGTAGTTAAGGTAAGTAATCTTTATTATTATTTATACGAAAATGACAACCAAATAATACAAAAAATTATAACTGGTATACACAATTGAAACCATTGAGCTAACTGCAGACGGTTGCAAATAGTCTACAGGTAGCTCAATTGATCCATGTCAATACCAGTCGGAAGCGTCCCCAAGACATTGGCATTACCACGCTGTATGACAATGCTGATGCGCTGAGCCAGATACTCACCAGCTCTCGGGTCACGCGTCGCATCGACCAGACGGTCAGATATTTTTTACAAACCCGGATTAATTTTGTTTTATTCAGTTCGATGACTTCTGTCTTTTGATTATGCGTTTTTTGATAGGTAATAGCTAGTTACTCTATGGGTAATAGTGCCTATAATTTTGTATTTATGGAATATTCAATATAATATTTTCTCTAGGCTATATATTTCCGTAAAAAAAGGCGGAAATAGCTGAAAATACCCGAGGAAGTCCATTACCCGCAGTAAGTGGCGAAGTCTGTACTTCCTGGCTTTAGCAGATTTATGGCACGATTAATGGGAATATTTAAAACGTGTGCGGGGTTGGGGTTACTTACCCTATACAGATTACATACCTACTCCTTATGGCGTACCGTATGGTGAATGTTTAAAATTGATTTTAACAGACTTCAAAAAGGAATTGGCTCTGAATTTCACAGTTATATTCGATGTACTAATAAAATAATGTAATTTTTTCATTGGATCTGTAGGAAGGATTGTGACCTGTAGGTAGTTTTTTACCTTAATAATCGTGAAATTGGAAGTCAATTGTTAGTTTTTGTCAATAAACTCATTTGTTTCGGTTATTACAAAAAAGCCAAGAAAGAAATAAAACAAAAAAGTCGGTGAATCGCGGTTTAGGGCGTCGGATATTGATTGGTATAATAATAACAGAAAATATATTTTTGCATTTTAAACAAGACACAAAAAGAAGAAAGAGGTTTAATGACACTTAGTTTAAGATCTTTTTGTTGAAAATTGTTTATGTTTTCAAGTGTGCAATAAAACATTTTCAATATATCTTATTATCTGACAAGATATGAATATCTACACAGCAATTCGTCTTCTTACCCTTACACGTGACCGGTGAAGGATTTACGTTTATCCCTCGTTCATCCCTTTCCGTGGTTTTAAAAGTAGTTTCGCTTTAGAGCAGGTGAGTATTAAGGGTCGGGGCGTAAGGGGGAACTGGGCGGATTCACCCCTTCAATTCAACCCATGGTTATTGTAACCCGTGTCCCGTGTGTTTCTTTCTTACAATAAGACAAAAATTCAAATTTAAAGTGCAATATTCGTTTAGTTAGGGGGCGTCCATAAATTACGAGAAGCATTTTTCAGGGTTTTTTGAACCCCCGCCCCCTCTGGTGAGATTTCAAAAGATTTTCCTCAAATCTCTCCCTCCTCCCCAAATATCATGTGAGATTTTTCAAAATTAGTGTTTTGGCTGGAAACGTGTTGAATTATAAAAAAATATACAACAATATAAATTGTTACATTACGTTAGACTAGTATTTGAAATTTGTGTGTATTAGTACCGTAGCTTAAACACTTGCTTTAACTTTATTAATACTAAAATTTTTGCCGTTCTTACTAGAAAAAAAAGTCGTGATATTTGCTAAGCCAAGTGAGATTTGGAAAAATATAGCTTTACCTACAACCCCCCCCCCCCTGAAAACCTCGCTTAGTAAATGGACGCCCCCTAATGTAAAAAGTCTATGATAATCACTAAAATACTAATAATATTTAAGATAGGTACCTAGGTAAGGTACCTTATTTAACTAACACAAGATAAATCCTTTTTACAAATATTTTGATAGAGATATCGGGATAGAAAAGATAACTCCAACAACGGCGTGTAGATCGCAACTGATTTAATAATTAGATTAAGTACACATGATGATAAAATACGGAACAAGAAAGGCACGTAAAACAATAAACATCACGCATTAAACGTACGGCATTGCTAAGCTAAAATATAGGAATTTTATGAACTAGCTTATGCACGTTACTTCACTCTGAATAACATTGTACTTTGTAATTTAACATTTCAACTAAAAATGTCAGTAAGTAGATACATGATTAAAGGGCGAAAACTGAAAGTGAGTTTTATCTCAAACTGTTAAACAAAAAATAACTAACATCCAATGAGTCTCGCGGCTTCGCGTAAGTAAGTTTATAATTGAAAAGGAAAACAAAATGGGTATCAAAGACTATGATGGGGAGGGCACGTTTCACATTCGCGGCTGGGAGTGTATGAAATAAAATTAAAAATATGAAAAAAAATAAAAAAAATTGAAATAAAATTAAAAATATGAAGTTAAAGTAGGACGTTTACACCTAGTATTTATACTTTATTAACAACGAAAATTACAAGCAAGGAATAGAAAAATAACAACTAGTATTTACAATTGAAGTTAAATAAAAATTAAAATATGAAATAAAATTAATTAAAAATATGAAGTAAAAAAAATGAAATAAAAATTAAAAAATGATATTAAATTAAAATAAGAGGCTGAAAAAACTAAACTGCTTTTTAATCCCACTCGTTAATCCCAACCTTAAATACCACGACTTTTAATCCCACTATTTTTAGACCCACATTTTTTGATCCCATCATTTAATCCCACACTTTAATCCCACACTGTAATCCCACGATTTAATGCCACTTGTTAAACCACACTTTAATCCCACTTTTTAATCCCACACTTTAATCCCCTTTTTAATCCCACAATTTAATCCCACGATTTTTAATCTCACACTTTAATCCCACTTTTTAATCCCACACTTTAATCCCACTTTTTAATCCCACTCTTTAATCCCACACTTGAATCCCACACTTTAATCCCACGATTTAATCCCCCTTTTTATCCCACTTTTTAATCCCACACTTTAATCCCACACTTTAATCCCACTTTTTAATCCCACTCTTTAATCCCACGATTTAATCCCACTTTTTAATCCCACAATTTAATCCCACTTTTTAATCCCACATTTTAAATCCCACGCTTTTTAATCCCACACTTTAATCCCACTTTTTAATCCCACTTTTAATCCCACACTTTAATCCCACACTTTAATCCCACTTTTTAATCCCACTCTTTAATTCCACGATTTAATCACACTTTTTGATCCCACACTTTAATCCCACTTTAATCCCAAGATTTAATCCCACATTTTAATCCCACTTTTTAATCCCGCACTTAAAATCCCACACTTTAATCACACGATTTAATCCCACTTTTTAATCCCACACTTTAATCCCATATTTTTAATCCCACACTTTAATCCCACTTTTTATTCTCACTATTTAATCCCACATTTTTAATCCCAAACTTTAATCCCTTTTTTTAATCCCACTATTTAATCCCACTTTTTAATCCCACACTGTAAACCCACGATTTAATCCCACTTGTTAAACCACACTTTAATCCCACACTTTAATCCCACTTTTTAATCCCACACTTTAATCCCACGATTTAATCCTACTTTTAAATCCCACACTTTAATCTCACACTTTAATCCCACGATTTAATCCCACACTTTAGTCCCACTTTTTAATCCCACTTTTTAATCCCACACTTTAATCCCACTTTAATCCCAAGATTTAATCCCACACTTTAATCCCACTTTTTAATCCCGCACTTAAAATCCCACACTTTAATCACACGATTTAATCCCACTTTTTAATCCCACACTTTAATCCCATATTTTTAATCCCACTTTTTAATGATAACAAAGCGTAGCCTACCATAATCATGCGATTTAAATCAGAATAATAATTTAGAAAATCCAAGAGATGTTCAGCAGATTGTACAGCTAGGTAAAAACAATTTTGAGAAGGAGGCTAAGAGGAGGATCCAGCTAGGCTGGGCAGCATTAGGGAAACTACGTTAAGTCTTCTCGTCATCCATACCGCAATGTTTGAAAACGAAAGTTTTCAATCAGTGCGTCCTACCCGTAATGACCTACGGAGCTGAGACGTGGACACTCACGGTAGGGCTGGTCCACCAGTTCAAAGTCGCCCAGCGAGCTATGGAAAGAGCTATGTGAGGAGTCTCTCTGAAGGATAGAATTCGTAACGAATACATCCGACAGAGAACCAAAGTTGACTGTTGATGGACAAATGTCATATCTAAAAGAAAATTAATTACTTTGGTTGCAATAATGACAGTGAACATCTCTTCATCATCAACCTATGTTAGTCCACTGCTGGACATAGGCCTCCCCCAATGAGCGCCATAGCGCCCTGTCTTCAGCTTGACGCATCCAGCATCTGCCAGCAGTCTTACGCAGATCGTCATCCCACCTGGCCGGAGGGAGTCCTACACTATGTTTGCCGAGTCGCGGTCTCCACTCAAGAAAACGTTTATCCCAACGGTTGTCGGTTCTTCGCGAGACATGGCCGGCCCACTGCTACTGCAGCTAGTTAATTCTTTGAGCTATGTGGATCACTTTGGTTCTCTGTCGGATGTATTCATTACGAATCCTATCCTTCAGAGAAACTCCTCACATAGCTCTTTCCATAGCTCGCTGAGCGACTTTGAACTGGTGGACCAGCCCTGCCGTGGGTGAGAGGTCTTAATATATTTCATCACAATTAGTACCGGGACGCTTCCGACTGGTATTGACATGGATCAATTGAGCTACCTTTAGACTGTTTGCAACCGTCTGCAGTTAGCTCAATGGTTTCAATTGTAAATACTAGTTGTAATTTTTCTATTCCTTGCTTGTAATTTTTGTTGTTAATAAATTTCTATAATAATAAAAAAAAAAATAGTACCTATTCATAAAACATAAATTTATGTACCTGATGTTGCAGTCCTGAAATATTTATTCCGTTGTTCTGGGTGTTTTCAATGTATAATATTCTAATCTATGGATTTTTGTGTCTCAATCAATAAATATAATATTTAATTTAATTTTAATTTAATAATACAAATATTTATGTATGTAATGGTATTGTATTAAGTTTATTAGTCACAAGCTGGTGCCCGCGACTTCGTCTGCGCAGGTTTATTATTTCGAGTAGTTTATATTAGCGTGGCCTAGAAAAGAACTAACTACCTAACCTAAAATCACATCAATAATTTTTGAGTCGCATTTGAAAAATATAACTTCTTGACAATATATAGATGTTACAGTCGCACTATAATAATGTAAAAATATTGTCAACATAAGAAATACGGTAACTAACCTAAGCACTGCAGAGCGCATTCGAAATAATTTACATTTTTATTGTAGTTTGGTTTGGTTTTCGCTGTAATCGCTTACACATAAAATATAGATACATGTGGCGGGTTTTTTTGTACCCGCTTAATTCCGTTCCCGTGAGAATTCAGGGTTAAAATATAGCCTACGTGCTATTCCATACTACAATCTATCTCTGGCCAAATTCCAGCCAGATCCGTTCAGTAGTTTTTGCGTAGCAGCGCCTCACGGTTTCACCCGCGTAGTTCCCGTTCCCGTGGCAATTCCGGGATAAAACATAGCATAAGTGTTATTCCAGACTATAATCTATCTCTGTCCAAATTTCATCCAGATCCGTTCAGTAGTTTTTGCGTGAAAGAGTAACAAACATCCATCCGTATATCCATCCATACTTAAAAACTTTCGCGTTTATAATATTAGTAGGATCTAGTAGGAAAATATAACACAAGCTGTGCTTAGATTGGAGCTAGATGATGCTGTGTGGATTGTCCAGCATTATTTATTTATTAGCATCTTCCTACAGCCAACTTTTTGTTTATCCATGTGTATTTTGTTAATTTACCTGATACCTTAACCTTTTGTCATTGTGAGTGCAAACCATATAAATAAGAATTTAACTATAAAAAAATGCAACATGTGTACCTAAGGTATTTCAACCTACATACGGTGGAATAACTACTGAACTGAAAATACTGAATCTATATATTGTAAACTAGCGACCCGCCCCGGATTCACACGGTTTTATTATACGTATAAACCTTCCTCTACAATCACTATATCTATTAAAAACAAACCGCATCAAAATCCGTTGTGTAGTTTTAAAGATTTAAGCATACCTACAAAGGGACAAGGGACAGAGAAAGCAACATTGTTTTATACTACATATGTAGTGAAGTCAATACAAAACTTAAAAAAATCATTCGCAACTCTAAATATCAAAGGCGACGACGACGCTAGATTTGCTTTGTTCCGGCTAGGCTACAGGCTAAGGCTGTATCCCCAGTAGGCAAGCTGTGAGCGGCCGACTGAGTGAGCCGCAAATTTGTGGCGAACAGCAACAAACTCAGATCAGTTTGCGTGCGTTTCGCAAGTACTGGAACCTGCGAGTCGACCGCTAACTGAGACAGTCGGCGCACGTGACGCTGCAAACTGCGTACAGTGAGCGCAAACTAGCAAACTGTAGACACTCAATTTAAATATATGGAAGGGCGTACTGAACTAATACGCCGCAAACTCAGTCACTGCTCACTGTTTGCCTACTGGGGACACAGTCTAAATCACTACAATAGTATAAATCAAAGTCGCTTTCTTTGTCCCTATGTCTCTATGTATGCTTAAATCTTTAAAACTACGCAACGGATTTTGATGCGCTTTTTTAATAGATAGAGTGATTCAAGAGGAAGGTTTATACGTATAATAAAACCGTGCGAAGCCGGGGCGGGTCGCTAGTATAATTATATAAGGTAACGTTTGCAGTTTTAAATATCAAAGGCGACGCTAGATTTGCTCTGTACGGCTAGACAATGGGCTAAATAAAGAAATAACCGCGATGTCACGTAATCGCCATAAAATTCAACATGAAGCCGTTTTATAGCTGGTTGAAAGAGAGGCGTGTATACAGGGAGTTTCTTAATTTTATTGACGACGGAGTTTGTCGAAACTTGAAATTTTACTGTTTTTCTTGTCATCTTAAATCCTTACCAAGATCTTTAGTCCCACTTTTGGGATTTATTATTTTTTGATTTTTTGGGAAGTCTTAGCCCAAAGTTTGATCCAAATTTTGGGCTAAAACTTCTCTCCCTCTATGCTAATACGATATCACAGAACAAAGAATTAGCCTCAACATTTATCTAATTAAATATAATGTATAAAATTATCTGAGCATCTAGTCGATGCGCAGCGTGACCCTATATATCTAACTAATGTAATGTAATGTAATGTATTAAGTATATCAGTCATCTAGTACCCATAACAGAAACTATGCTTAGCTTGGGGCTAAATGATGCTGTGTGGATTTTCTATCATTATTTTTTAATTTTTATATTTAATTTTAATATATGTAACATCATTCTGTATAAGCAGGTGTGAGAGCACCCTTTACGCCGTTAACTCCGTGCGATGAATATGTTACGAGTTATTCTGAAATTATGTACTAACTTGAGTTATTTCTCATCCGCAAATCCTCTCTAAAGTTGTCTGGAAGAGCTTTATAGCAATAAGACTGACAGGACTACCTCAATGGGCGTATGTTGCATCATTTCATCTTATTTGTAACCGAATGAAAAGAGGTGAAGTTTTTATATAAACTAGTTTTAATTCCATAGTTGTAAATATTGTGTTTTTATTTAATTGGATTATAATTTTTAAAATAAAACAAAGGTTTTTTGATTTTCAGTTTTTTATTGAGATTTTTCCTTCGTTGCTTATATTATATCTTAATTGACAAAATATTTTTTTTTTCTATCCTTGAGAGAAAGGCTGGCGAGCGTTGGTTGTCACGAAGAAAATACCGGAGTTCCTGAAACAAACGATACATTGCACGTTAATATTTTATTCATTACTCATACTCGGAAAGTAGATCTGAAGTTGTCTAAAGAGCGGGTTGAAAGTGATACTTTTCAGTCTTGGGAGAATCGTTTTCAACTGACAGCTATAACGTTACTATTGAACCATGATAATAGCAGAATGAGAAAATAAATGATTAAGCTGAAAAAAAAAATCGCGTTAGCGCAATTCACTGAAGTCAAAAAATACGAAAGACAAGGCAGTATGGCTTTATTGCTTTCGCCTTTCCTAGGTGGACTAATACATATTAAAAACAAAATTGCAGCAATTCATTTATTTTCTGATGTTTTTATTTATATTTCCTTGTATTCGTAATGAAAAGCACAGTGTTTACCTCGGGTGAAAGGAACTTATTTAGTCCCTCGAACTATTGGCGCTCTCGCTACACTCGGGCGCCAAACCCCGTCTCAGGACTAAATAAGTTACTTTCAACCCTTGGGTAACAATGTACTATAAAATATTGCTCTAACGGACAACCTATGGATGACCAGTTAAAATTTAAAACAGTAGGTAACTGTCAAAACTAATGACATATGAGGTGCTAAAACACACCAATGTCGTTCGTTCGTTTGAGTTGGTATTAACTGAAGTATTCGTGGTTCAACACCCCAGGGCCCGAATTCCACTAAATAAATCACTTCACCATTACAATAGAATCGTGTCAATATGTTACTGTTTACTGTGTACTGTTTATAATGACAGTGTTAAACTCCTTTTGGTATTCTACTAGCACAAACCTTTTGATGTTCATTCATAGCTGTGACGATTATGTTTACCAATTTGACATTCTGATTATGAAAGTCTCTTCAAACGCAAAAAATAGTAGAATACCAAATGCAAAAACGTTTTTTTAGCCATCTTGATAGTATGACGCTATTGAGACCTTTGTTTTGAATTTAGTGGAATTCGGGCCCAAATCTTGGGGTTCAACTCACCCAGCCTAAGGGTTCATCAACTCACCCAATCTTAGGGTTCAACTCGCCCAACCTAAGGGTTCAACTCACCCGATCTTAGGGTCCAATCCGCCCAGTCTCAGCGTCCCCCCTTCCCCGCAGGCCCCGCTATGCGCCTGCATAACGGAACTACAGCGAGTGCCCGTGAATCCACCCGTTACCAGAGACTCGGCCAGGAAGAAGTATGCTCTAGAAAATGTACATAAATATAAAAAAACTCTAGAAAATGTATGCTAATAATAATATAAACTCAGGAAAATGTATAGAAATAAAAATGAAACCTCTAGAAAATGTCTTTAAAAAAATAAAACTGGTCAAGTGCGAGTCAAAAATGCAATAGTTCCGTACCTACCATCCTACTAAACAAATAAATAAATAATAAATAATGCTGGACAATCCACACAGCACTATCTAGCCCCAAAGTGAGCTACTCAAAGCTTGTGTTATGGGTACTAGATAACTGATATATTTAATACATTATATACATAGATAGATATTTTTCATTATATAGGTATATTAAACACCCAGACCAACGGAACAAATTTCTGCAGATCGTACACAAATTTGTTCCGAGGTGGGAATCGAACCCGCAACCTCCTGCGTCGCAGGTGGACCTTCGCCCACCGCGCCACATCGGTCGTCACTAATATTATAAACGCAAAGTATGGATGGATAGATGGATGGTGGGTGTTTGTTACTCTTTCGCGCTAAAATTCCTTAACGGATATAGAGGAAATTTGGCACAGAGATAGATAATAGTCTGAAATAACACATAGGCTATACATATTTTGTCCCGGAATTCCCACGGAACGGCAATTACGCGGGTGAAACCGTGAGGCACTGCTATTTATCTATAAAAACTATGAATCCTGTAAACTTGAGGTAAAACTTGTGAGGACTTTGAGTGTAGGTTTGAACTTTTTTTATCACAATACATATATGTTTTCTATTTTTATGTTTTTCAGTTGCAAATAAAGCTTTTCGATTTCCATAAACCTACCTTGCATGATTACAAACAGGCGTGAAACAACCAGGGTTGGTGCGACCTCCGTTTGGATAGAAATCGACTTGAGCCAAAGGTTGTTGCTCGCCCAGGTTGCTGGTGTGAATGACCTCGGTGTATGCTCCGTCATCAGGGCTGAATACTAGTTCTGGATCCCAGCGTTCAGAGGGATCGAGGGCTGGTGAAGAGAAACATATTTCAGAATATTTAATAAATAATACTGGACAATCCACACATTACCATCTAGCCTCAAAGTAAGCTAGTCAAAGCTTGTGTAGGTACTAGATAACTGATATATTTATACTTAGAATAATATTTTTACATATTTACACATCTAGTACCCATAACACAAGCTCTGCTTAGCTAGGGGCTAGATGTTGCTAAATTATCGACAAAAAATCGTTTGTTTTAATATTAAATTCTAAGATACTTTATTGTGATTAAAAAAAAATATTACTCACTGATGACTAATTTTAGTAAAAAAATATTTCTTTCAAAGTAGTGGGTCATTTCTATAAGTAAAAATAAAAGGAACAATCATGTCATATGTGATAATGACGATAAAGTAACAAATAATTCATAAACGTATAAACTAATATAACTTACAAATAACGTAGCTAACAGTCCCCTGCACCGTTCTAGCCAAGTGCCCGACGCCGTGTCCCCCCACTGAGAACCCGACGGCCGTCCATTGGCCGGCGACGCTGCCCGTCACCGAGTTTAGCCAGTTTACGAATCGACCCGACGCTTGGCCTGGAATAGAAGACGTTAGTTTAGTTAGCTTATACGACCTCTGTAGCTCAGAGGGTTAAGGTCTGTTTGCGACGCAAGAGGTTGCGGGTTTAAATTCCTCCACAGGAATAATGTTTGCACGATCTGCAGATATAACAATAAAAAAAATGTTTATCCAATTGAAATAATTGAGCTAACTGCAGACGTTGCATACAGTCTAGAGGTAGCTCAACAGATCCATATCAATACCAGTCTGTGCGTCCCCAAGACACTGGCTGCATTACCTCGCTGTATGACAATGCTGATGCGCTGAGCCAGATACTCACCAGCTAGAGTCACGCGTCACATCGACCAGAAAAATATAAAAGTGGATCCTTAATATCTGCATACTTAAACATTCATGCCCGCTTCAGTTTTCCCGGCCAACTACAATCCGAGTCTCTTCAAGACGAAAGTAAATTGGTGTCTTCTAAACTTTCGTGATACATCTTCGGCCACGTCGTCACTTACCATCAGGTGAGATTGTGGTGGAACGAAGGTCTACTGTTGATAAAAAAACATTTCTTTTACGTTTTATCTCTTTTCCACTCACCAGCTCGCGTAGCATACGGCCCCCAGTAAGATCCAGCACTCCAGTCTATAACGATGACGTTGACATCAGCAGCCGCCAAGTACGCTGAAACGAAATGATTAGCTATGACTAGGGATCGGATAAATATGTGCTAAAAATTCCTAATATGGAAAATATGGATCTACAAAACGGAAATATGGAAAAATTTGGACTAAAAACAAAATTAAAAATACAACACAATTGAAACATGGGAATTCCACCCCTAGTGGGTGAAAAGGTGGTTTGAGGTTTCTTAGGTTTTTTTTTGTTACTCTTTAACTAGTGGCCCAATTTGCTTATATATAGGTTAAAATGTTTGGTACGAGTTTTGCTCCAACTCGAAAACTAACAACCTAACACGGTTTCTTGTTCGTTTCTTTACCATAAAAAGATTGAAGTCAACAAAAATGAAAGTGAGCACTTTATTTCCTAGTTTTAATTAATACCTATTTAAATCATGAATATTATGACATGTCCAAGAACACTGAAGGTCTAAAGGAAATAAAACACCGTAAAGACTCTGACTTTGCTTGTATTACAAAGATTTGTAGATCTCATTGAAGAGCAGGACAAATCGTAAATGTCAATGTGAGCGAATCCGCGAGGGGAAAGCCAGATATGTAAGTAAAAAACTTATCTATCTGAGACATTCCGCTCGTAGATATATATAGATAAGTAATGCGAAACTTTGTGTATAAGTGTCTTGAACTTAAATATGTAGTTACAGGTAAGGTATAAGTACCTAAGGAATTTATTATTATCAACTTTAAGTCTAAGTTATAAGGTATAATTTTTAAGGAAGCTTAAATAGAAGAGAACCTTAGTGATTAGACAAACCTAACATAGGATTAAAGGCACTACTAACAAACTTATGTAACGAAATTGTTTATAATAATACAATACAATATAATACAAAACTCTTTATTGCACACCAGAAACATTTAACACAGGACAGGAAAAAACAAATAATAGGTTGTACAATGGGCGGCCTTATCGCTATGAGCGATTTCTTCCAGGCAACCTTTGGATGGACATGGAGTGGAAGCGTAAATGAAGACGGTGGCGTGTTAGATAAATGTTAATAAATACTAATAATTAAATAGTTATGTAGTCAAATATTAAAATATATAATAATAAATAATTTATCTATGTAAAAAATAGAATGTCGCTCCGTTCGACTTTTTATGATTTCTTCCTTCTTTATGATTTCACTCCCTTTTATTTATTTATATATTTAGTACTTCTAAGAGCAATCTGTGGCATCCCCCTGATGAATCATGCAAACCCTTGTGTCACTCTACATACATATTATGAAGTATCCATGTTTGATAGAAATCACATAAACCTATTGAAAAAGCTTGTGACAATTTAGAGACACAAATAGACTTATTTTGAAGGATACCCCGCATTCAGCGAAAATCATGTTTGACTCTATGTGTAAGAATATACATAGGTATGCATAAGTATACTATGGATATAAGATATCAAATGAAATTAAATTATCGAATAAATATTTATTAAAAGTATAATTGATTAGGTGGCTTAGTAACATAATTTTTTGTAATATCCTACCTAATTAGTTATATCTAATTATAATTATTAATATTATTATTGCATGCTAGCATATAGTGAGACATAAGTGCATTTTTCGGTTGTACCACCTATATACCATGTTTGACGCAATAAAATATCTTTGAATTTATTATTTCGTTATTTATCTATCATCATCATCAGACCATATTAGTCAACAGCTGGACATAGGCCTCCCCTAATGAGCGCCATAGCGCCCTGTCTTCAGCTTGACGCATCCAGCATCTGCCAGCAGTCTTTCGCAGATCGTCATCCCACATGGCCGGAGGGCGTCCTACACTACGTTTACCAAGTCGCGGTCTCCACTCAAGAACACGTTTACCCCAACGGTTGTCGGGTCTTCGCGAGATATAGCCGGCCCACTGCCACTTCAGCTTGCTAATTCTTTGAGCTATGTCGATAACTTTGGTTCTCTGTCGGATGTATTCATTACGAATCCTATCCTTCAGAGAAACTCCGAGCATAGCTCTTTCCATAGCTCGCTGAGCGACTTTGAACTGGTGGACCAGCCCTACCGTGAGCGTCCACGTCTCAGCTCCGTAGGTTATTACGGGTAGGACGCACTGATTGAAAACTTTCGTTTTCAAACATTGCGGTATGGATGACGAGAAGACTCGACTTAGTTTTCCAAACGCTGCCCAGCCCAGCTGGATCCTCCTCTTGGCCTCCTTCTCGAAATTCTTTTTACCCAACTGCATAATCTACCTATATTGTACTTTAGGTGTTATGTAGATGGTTATTGGTTTGTATTGTGTTAGTGGTGACGCGTTGGTTTGGTTCCGACGGAAGATCAGCGTTGTGATAGCTATGCACAATGGCTATTACAACTTAAAGCTGAGTCGGACGCCATTTTATATAATTTAAGTTTTTAATTAATTAGTACCTAACTACTTATGTAATTATGATGTTGGGTTAATTAAGAAATTAGTAACTTAGTAGTAGGTAGTTTGTAAATGCTATAAATAAAGATTTCTTATCTATCTATCTATGTACACTCGCGTGAGTATATCCACTCACCTGGCACCAGGACAGTATTGACTTCCGAGACGGCTGATCCAACAAACCCGTGCATCAAGATGACACTTCGCTTCCTTGAGTCGTAGTTTGAGGAACGGACTCTTTCAACGTCGCCGAAGACGAGAGGCTGACTGACTGATGGATTGGCTCTGGAGAAACAAAAGAAAGAAAATTGTATAGTCTCTTCATTAAAAACGAAAATTACAATCCAGGAATAGAAAAAATTTAAAACTATTATATACAATTGAAACCATCGAGCTAACTGCAAACGGTTGCAAGCAGTCTAGCGCTGAGCCAGATACTCACCAGCTCTCGGGTCATGCGTCGCATCGACCAGACGCTCAGATAATTTTTTAAAAACCCGAATAGATAGACCCCACGGACCTAGGCTCTCGACTCCAAGGGGAGCAAATGCGTAGGTTTTGTCGAGACCTGCATATTTGCATATATTTATTACTAGCGACCCGCCCCGGCTTCGCACGGTTTTATTATAAGTACCGAACGGGATAAAAAGTATCCTATGTCCTTCTCCTGGCTCTAAACTACCTCCCTGCCAATTTTCAGCTAAATCGGTTCAGCCGTCCTTTAGTTATAAGTGAAGTAACTAACACGACTTTCTTTTATATATATAGATATTACTAGCATCTGTCCGAGTATTCGCAAGTGTATACGATCTCGGAGATATCCAGAGTGATAGATATCCAGAGTGAATAAGTTCCTTCTGGGAAAACGTGGTCTATCTTAGGCCACATCTTCACTTACGTGAGATAGTAGCCAAACGTTCGACCATTTCCAATAAAAATATAATAAAAAAGCTATGTTTCTACGCAAACGTTTCAAAGCTATTTCTATGCTGTGGGAATTAATTTATGGGATAAAAAGAACCCTCATTTGTTATTCCAGGGCTAAAACTACGTCTTTTCATTCAACATGTCAATTTTCAGTCTGATCTGTTCAGTAGTTTTTGCGTGAAAGAAGAACATGTTATAATAGAAGTGGTTCTATATAAACACTACTTTTATCCCATAAATCAGTTCCTTTGTGTTATTCTAGGTCCTAAACTACCTACATACCAAATGTCTTTTAAATAACATAAGTATATAGTTACGGAGATCACTTATAGCAAATATTCACACAGACTTTCCCATCACTACATAGTATAAAACAAAGTCGCTTTCTCTGTCCCTATGTCCCTTTGTATGCTTAAATCTTTAAAACTACGCAACGGATTTTGATGCGGTTTTTTAAATAGAGTGATTCAAGAGGAAGGTTTATACATATGATAAAACCGTACGAAACCGGGGCGGGTCGCTAGTTTATTATAATAGTAAGATATTCTGAATTCAATAAACGTTTTTCTTCCTCTTTTCCTCATTTTTACTAGTGGGAAATCAGTGTAGAATCTTATCTTACCGAGTAAACAAATGATAAACATTCGAGGCATCAGGGTTGTACCGCATCATGTCTTGAAGGTCACTGATCTTCATCCACTGGTCTACCAGGTGAGGAGTGCCAGCGTCGTCTCGAAGGTACGAGTAACGGAGTCCAGGGGTGGTCTTCATGATGACAGGGTCGGTAGGAAGTGCTAGAAGAAATTGTCGGGAAAATCGATAAATGATTAATTAATTTATTGTTGTATAAACTAGGTTTTATAGCATTGGTCTTGTAATGTTAACAGCTAGGTGTGGCCATGCATAGCCGATATTGTTCGATAGATAGCCGGGCGATTGCTGACCCATCAATTTAACTGCAATATTGCCCAGCCAAGCCAGGCCTATTGTTATTTAAGTCGCTCCCTATTGTAATGGCATACTGCATCTTTTTCTACCGATATGAACTTTGTTATGTTATGACTAATTATTATCGAGACCCTAGGTCCGTGAGGTACCGAGCCTCTCCGGGTTTTTTAAAAAATATCTTAGCGTCTGGTCGATGCGACCCCTCTAGCTGGTGAGTATCTGGTTCAGCGCATCAGCATTGTCATACAGCGTGGTAATGCAGCCAGTGTCTTGGAGATGCACAGACTGGTATTCATATGGATCAGTTGAGCTATCTTTAGAGTGTTTGCAATCGTCTGCAGTTAGTTCAAGAGTTTCAATTGTATATCCTAGTTTTATTTATTTTTTATTCCTTGATTGTAATTTTCGTTATTTAATGTCGATAAATACTAATATTATCAAAAAAAAGGAAAATAAAGATAAATGTTTACGGTAAAGTCCCCTTACTTCGCCTAGTTTTTGACAAAATTTGCGTTCTTGTGCTTTATTTAAACATCTATTTATGGATTAAAAAAAGAAAATGGCACATTTAATTGTTGCCGTTCGATTAAGACCATAGACATATAGATTAGGAAGCATTTAAACTACATAAAATAATCCCAAAGCTAGTAGGCGAAGTTCTGGTGTTGTTCCGTAACTTCGCCTACCAGCACAAAGTACGTATACAAGATAGGTAGGTATACACTTTGTTCGGCAAAATTAATGTCGAACTCCTTTGGAAAAAAATGCTATAATCTTATAAGACATAAGGTCCATTTTTGTGTTAATATCAATAGTAGGCGAAGTTAGGCACCGATATCCACCTGTTTCCATACATTGCTTACGGAACAGCTAGGGTTGTCAAAAATGCAATGAATGGGTGTGTTGAATTTTATGATTAGAAAGATAAGTGTGTACCTATGTAGTAGCAAATAAAATTTTATTAAAGGAATTAACAAATGTTAAACATACTTACTAAAAACACCAAAATCAACAATAATGATTAAAAATAGGGAAATCAGTATAGGGACCTATTTTCCATGGTACCTATAGGAAAGTTAATTCTAATATAATTAAAGAATATTTGATAAGACCAAACATATCGATAAATATAAAAAAATTATGCTTAAATATCTGACCTTACTTATTACAAAACGAGAAAAACATTAAACTCCTTTTTGTAAGTAGGGCAAAATTATTAAGTGGCAGCCCTATAGGCAGGCGAAGTTTGGCAACAGCCTGACCAGCATTGACCATTCATCGATACAAATTGAATTTTCTCTTTAAGTAAGTTGTTAATTTACAAGACAATTCGTTTTGATTAAAGAATAATAGTATGTGATTTTATTTTACGAACTCATTTTGACTTACCTGCGGTGGTTTCTCGTAGGGAACCAAAGTTATTCGGATCAAAAAAAAATTTGGCCCTAGTTTGTGCGGGAAAATTGATAATCCCTCGTCAATGACGTGAACTTGGCTACAAGTGGTGTGCAAATTATTACCATGTTGAAAAAATGCTTCGTATTTGGTACTTTCTTATAGGGGTTTCTAATGAAATTCTTAGTTTATGGGAAAAAAATTAAATTAGGCGAAGATAGGTTTCTTAGGCGAAGTTTTGGGACTTTACGGTATTGGGAAAAAAATGTTTGTACGATCTGCTAATATTTGTACTGGTTCTAGTTATGGTTCTAGGTGTTTCCTGTGGTAAAAAATATCTATCTATGTAATGTATTGTATAAAGTAAATCTGTCATCTATTACCCATAACACAAGCTCTCCTTGGCTTGGGGATGATGCTATGTGGTTGTACAGTATTATTGATTTATTATTTATTTATTTGCTACTGTAACACACAATAGTACATGTCGAAACACTTATTTTTAACGGGATTATAGATTCCCGTTAAAAATAAGTGATAGTTTTAAGGGAGGATTTCACCGTAAGTATCATAAAACGCGTTCCACTAAACGCGCTTCTGGGTAAACGAGTTCAAATATCGAGCTAAATCTCGATTAAAGTCCAACCGATTTCAACGGCTTTATGGAGCTAATTTTAGATCGCGTTCACGTAAACGAAGATTTATCACAGATACACATAAAATCGTAGGCAAAAACTACAGATTGCATTTTGATTTATCAGTTTCTACGTCATTCCTACTATCTATCTATTGGTCATTCCGTTACTTTTCGAGTTACATGACTGTGCTTTTGGTGTTTTATCAGATAAAGACCTCATTGTTACTTGTTACCTTATTACGTGTTGATGCTTACATGTCTGAATGAAACTCGATTTGCTCTTCAATAGCTGATTTTACCGATAGAACAGTTGGTTTTGTGAGGTGGAATCTTGTAACAAAATCTTTGTCATCAAGGGTATCAAAGAATTCTTCTCTGACACGTATCCACCTTGGACGACGAACAAATACTTCCTCATCATCACTATTATCTTCAAAAGCTAGTGCTAATGCTCTTTCCATTATTTGGAATTGTAGAATCCTCAATATACGATGCAATAAGCGATGACATTGATTGATTGACAGTTCCCTAAACGCGTTTACAGACGTTAAACCGCCAATATCGGACGTTCAGAATGTTTAAACAAGTTCAGCGTTAACTGAGTTTAGTTCATGCTGGTGAAATGCAAAATGTGCCAACTGAAAACCGTTTGATGCGAAAACGAGTTTAACGTCACTTGATCGCGTTCAATTTACAACGGTGAAATCCAACCTAAGATTCCGCTTTCTGTCACCAAGCTGTATCTCAAGAACCGTTATAGCAAGACAGTTGAAATTTTCACAGATAATGTATTACTGTTGCCGCTATAACAACAAATAAATGAAATATGACAATATAGTAAATATTAAAGAGGGCTCCGTATAACAGACATGATTGTTTTGCCGTTATTATAGATAATGTTACGGAACTCGTCGCGTCGTGCGAGAGTACGATTCGCACTTGGCCGGTTTTTTTTATTGATAATTATTTATGTTTATCTGTTTATTATAGTTGAAAGTCCGTAAAGTCAACGTGTAGCTCTGACGGAAGACAATAATTGGTTGCTAGCTGCTATTCGACCAACTCATACTGAGGCAGAGTTATTTTGTTACACTTTATATCGTAGTCTAAGTCTGTATTTTAACAAATAAATACATATTCTTCATCTTCTTCAATAAAAATATAAATCATTGTTTGTCACAATTTAAATAAAAATTAGTTAATGCTGTACAATCCACACAGCACCATCTAGCCCTAAAGTAAGCTACTCAAAGCTTGTGTTATGGGTACTAGATAACTGATATATTTAAAACTTTATATGCATAGATAGATTTTTTTTTTATTATAACAACATAGAAAACACCCATACTAACTAAAAAAATATGCAGATCGTACACAAATTTGTTCCGAGCCGGGAATTGAACCCGTAACCTATTGCGTCGTACGTACATAGGTGAACTAACACACGCTGGGCTACTGAGGTCGTTAGGTCGTCAAGTCATAATGCTTGGTTAGTCATTAATAATTAATCTATACTTATAATAAAACTGTAACAGGTCCAATTCTGTACATTGAAGATATTTTGAAAATTTTTTTTGGAGGGCACTTTATTATGGATTCTCAAGCCAAAACTGTAATTTTTTTCATTCATGTCTGTCTGTCTGTCTGTCTGTCTGTCTGTCTGTCTGTCTGTCTGTCTGTATCGTAAACGCGCATCACGCTGAAACTACTTGATGGATTGAAATGAAACTCGGCATGATTATAGGCCATACTACAAGGAAGGACATAGGATACTTTTTATCCCGGATTTCAGTAAGGTTCTCATGGGAGAGGGTATGAAAGTAAAATTCCTTTACCGCGCATCACGCCGAAACTGCTTAATGAGTTGGAATGAAACTCGGGACGATTTGAGTTCATAGTACAAGGAAGGACATGGGATACTTTTTATCCCGGAATTCAGTAAGGTTCCCCTGGGAGAGCGGGTGAAAGAAAAATTCTTTAACCACGCATCACGACGGAATTGAATGAATTCGAATGGAACTCGGGACGATTGGACATGGGATACATTTTACCCGGAATTCAGTTAGGTTCCCTTGAGGTATACGGGTTTTCAAAAATTTCTCACAGCATCACTGAACGACGCGTACACACGCGTCGTTCAGTGATGCTGTGAGGAAATTTTTGAAAACCCGTATAGCCCAGGGGAACCAAACTGAATTGAACTGATAAACGCGAAAGTTTGTAAGTATGAATGGATAGATGGATGGATGTTTGTTACTCTTTCACGCAAAAACTGCTGAACTGATCTGGATGAAATGGCACAGAGATAGATTATAAGCTGGAATAAGAAATAGGCTTTATTTTATCTCGAAAATCCCACGGGAAAGGAATTACGCAAGTAAAATCGCGAGTACTCCAAATACTAATCATGCGCAGACGAAGTCGCGGGTACCAGCTAGTTTATAATAAAAATAAACTCTCAAAATAAACTTGCGTAGACAAGATTAATGTATCTTTCAAAGGGTAATTGTACTAATAATACGCTTCTACAACAAAACTCCAAGTGAGTTGAATAAAACTATCAGTAAATAAACACAAACAAATTGTCGAAACTATTCTTTTTAAAAAAGGCTAACAAAAATTTCTGAATATTTAAAAGATAAAAAAGATTGAAAAGAGTTTCGCTCCAACTCGAAAACTACCGACGTAAAGGTTTTTTAAACCTAAAAACCTAAAAGGTTTCTTGTTCACTTTTTAACATTACCTTAAAAAGATTGAAGTAAATAAAAATTTAGTATTAATTAATATATTATATTAATGTATTAATTAATATTGTATATTAGTTATAATAATAATTTAGTTTTAGTTAGCAATTTATTTTCTAATTAATAACATGTATTTTATGACGTGTGAAAGTAAGGTCTATTGGAAATAAAGCACTTTGAATTTCGAATTTATCATTTTTTATGCATTTTAGAGAGGATATATTTATCTATACGATATGTTTTTTTTTAAATAATCTTACCTGATATTCCTCCAATAATCGCAAGCATTAGCAAAATAAACGCCATTTTATTTACAAAATTTGACATCCACTGATTTTAGATTTGATTTAGTTAATGGTTTACTCACAAATGACACAAAAAAATAACGTAATTTGTTTTTCTTACGATTCTATTGCTTTCCGGTGTTCTTTTAAACCTTTGATAAGATTATAAAAATAGTTTAGATCTGCTTATGATAAAACTATGACACATATATTAAATCACAATATATATAATAATATATTTAAATAAGAAAGTACGGATGAATGGGTCGAAGTATGTTTGTTAAGACTTCAAGCTAAAACTACTGAACAGATCCGGCTGAATATTAAATTACATGTAGATCTATACCTGGAATAAAACACAGTTAACTTTATTCTATAAAAATCTGTTCTTATACGATGTAATTTACCTTAAAACTTTTTCATTAACAACGCATGCGAAGCCGCGGGGAGAAACTATCGTTATCATACATTTAATCTATTTGTTAGAGAACATTCTAGAATAAATATATGTACCGTTGGGGCAAAGGATGAAATATCATCATTATCATCAACATATATTAGTCCACTGCTGGACATAGGCCTCCCCTAATGAGCGTCATAGCGCCCTGTCTTCAGCTTGCCGCATCCAGCATCTGCCAGCATTCTTTCACAGATCGTTATCGCACCTTACTGTAGAATGTCCTACACTACGTTTGCTGAGTCGCGGTCTCCACTCAAGAACATGTTTACCCCAACGGTTGTCGGTTCTTCGTGAGATATGACCGGCCCACTGCCACTTCAGCTTGCTAATTCTTTGAGCTATGTCGATAACTTTGGTTCTCTGTCGGATGTATTCATAACGAATCCTATCCTTCAGAGAGACTCCTCACATAGCTCTTTCCATAGCTCGCTGAGCGACTTTGAACTGGTGGACCAGCTCAACTTAGAAATACATTTACCCCATTCAAATATCTTAGAATACGAATTTCCAAAAATCAGATTCTATGGAAACGTTTCAAGATATTTCTATCCCATAGGAATTGATTTATGGGATGAAAAATATATTTGTTACAAGCGACCCGCCCCGACTTCGCATTTTATTATACGTATAAACCTACCTCTTGAATTACTCTATCTATTAAAAAAAACTGCATCAAAATCCGTTGCGTAGTTTTAAAGATTTAAGCATTCAAAGGGACATAGGGACAGAGAAAGCGACTTTGTTTTATACTGTGTAGTGATTTCAGGAGGACGACGAATAGACGAGAACAACGTCTATTGAAGACCGATACGTTAAGTAGTTTTTGCGTGAAAGAGGAATAAATAACCATACATTCATACATCCATGCAAACTTTCACTTTTATAATATTAGTAAGGGTATTACAATACACTATACAATATACTACAATACAATATACCTATCTCATCATTTATTGGTCCGGCCCTGGAGGCATACAATAATAATTTTAGGAATGAATTGAAATGAATTACAATCAATTAATAGAAATTTAAACAATACAATTGAAACCATTGAGCTAACTGCAGACGGTTGCAGTCTAAAGGTAGCTCAATTGATCCATGTCAATACCAGTCTGTGCGTCCACAAGACACTGGCTGCATTACCACGCTGTATGACAATGCTGATGCGCTGAGCCAGATACTCACCAGCTAGAGGGTTAGAATTATGATATACCTATGTATTATTAAATAATAAGTATTGTGTGTATCATCACTACATAGTATAAAACGAAGTCGCATTCTCTGTCTCTATGTCCCTATGTATGCTTAAATCTTTAAAACTAGATTCAAGAAAAAAGTTTATACGTAAGTATAATAAAACCGTGCGAAGCCGGGGCGGGTCGCTAGTCTCATTATAAAAGAAATATTTAGTATATGAATTAACATATTTAAACCTATATTTAGCACTATGACTATACATTAGATAAGGATACCTATAAACAACATGATTAGGTATTTTTGCAGGGAGCTATGGTATCATTCTGCGTAGGCGCCGAGGAAATCTTATCTTACGAGGTTATAAGTATCTATCGCTATCTTCCTACTTAACTAACACTTTCTAATTAATTTCCAGCCTAATTAATACGTTGATGATAGTGGAAAAATCCGTAAATGGTACCGCTTTAGCAAAGATTGGGTTATGCGCATTCTATTAGGTACCTACTAATAATAATAATAATAAGAGTCAATACTACTCTAAGATCATTCTTGGGATCATGTATGAGACAGTGGACTACGGTTCTTCGTCATCCAGGAAGCCGATTAATTTCACCTGCGACCAATGATCTGATAAGGATAGAGAGGGGTATATTCCAGGGCGACAGTCTGAGTCCCTTGTGGTTTTGTCTAGCCCTGAATCCACTCAGTACTCTACTGAAATATTCAGGAATAGGCTATAGTAGTTTTATAATATTTTTGTATTTCTATTTTAATTTTCTATAGTTAAAAATGTATTTTTTAACGAGAACAAAAATAAATGAAGTGAAATAATAATAATAATTTCAATAATAATAATAATTTCAAAAACACCTTTTTGCAAAACAAATAGATTATTAACATCATTATATGACATCACAATTGAAATTATTATTATTATTGTGTAATTATTGTATTAGTGTGTTATTAACAAAATGGATGTTATGTCTGAAATCATCAAATTTTCATAAGAAACCAACAGGTAACTCAACATTTTGTATCGTAAAAATATACAGTTTTTGTGTTCACTTCGCTTTTCCAAAGAAAAGCGCAGCGTACCTATGCTATGAGGCTGTGTTCCTTTTTTCGCATGCTAAAGAACCAAAAATATCACGCGTTCAGGCTGCAAATTATATGAATAAGTGAAATGCATATGGCCGTAGAGCAAAGGGTCTCTAAGTCGCTAGTTGGCCAAAATCATGATTTTTTAACTAAATATCGGTACAGGATTTGAAAGCAAAAAATAACAAAAGTGTAAAGTATGTAAAAAATTCTGAAAACACAACAAAAACATCAAATGTAATTGTTCAAACCTATGTGCCTATTTATTTCCTATGATTTGAGACCCTTAAATTTAAAATACGTGATAACAATCGTTTTTAATTTTAACTTTTGAAATCTTTGAACTTTCGTAACTCAAAACACCAAATAACCTAGTTGCCGTCTTTTCGCTCTACGCTCACGATATGTGAGTAACTAAGTGGATGAACCGCTATTTAAAAACAAAACACGGGTCATTGACGTGTTTTGCTTTATAAATTATGTTTACAAAAAATGTGATCAGGTAACTGGGACCGCGGTCCTAGTTATGTATGGGCCCAGTCGCCTGTATCCTCTACAAAACGTGGTAAAACAAAAAAGAAACGCCCTCCGAGGAAAAGCGAATTACTGACCTATTTTTGAAAACCTTTTGGTTCTGGCTTTTATGTACCTACCTACCTATTTAATTATTTAAGTATGGCTTGCCAACATTACACATAAGTGAAAAAAATTCTAAAAGCTTTTTTGTACCTATAGTTAACAGGTATTATGACGAGAACGACACTTTGAAAAGTAGAGTTAAAAACTAGCGATCTATCTTCACCCGTGAACCAACACGTCGTCGGTCGGTCGGAAACATAATATTTTCTTTACTTAGCTGTGGCCCGGAGATAGCCACCCTTGACTTTTATATCGTGTTGGTACAGCCATGTTGAAAATATTAATATAAAATTATAATTTTTTTATAAGAAAACATTTTATAATAAGAAGTTTAGATAAAAACTTACAATATTAGAGAAAATAAAATACTGTTTACATAAATAACGACCGATGTGACGCGGTGGGCGAAGGTCTGCTTGCGACGCGGGTTCGATTGCCGCCTTGGAACAAATTTTTTATAAGATCTACAAATATTTATTCCGGAATTCGGGGTGTTATCTATTTAAAATAAAAAATATCTATCTATATAATGTATTAAGTAGGTAAGGTATATCAGTCATCTAGTACCCCTAACACAAGCTCTGCTTAGCTTGTTGCTATATGATGCTGAGTGATTTTTTTTTATTAATTTATTTATTTAAATACTAAGTCGGCTTATAAAAATATCTCTGTATCAGCAGCATGAGTTGGATGACGAGCAAGTTAGCATTCAACGCTGGGGCCGAATTCCACTAATTACAAAGCAAAGGTCACAATAGCGTCATACTATCAAGATAGCTAAAATGACGGTTGTGCATTTGGTATTCTACTATTTTTTACGCTTGAACGGAGTTTCATTATTAGAATGTCAAATTGGTAGTTAGTTATAAACTTAATCGTCACAGCTATGAATGAACCTCAAAAAGTTTGTGCTAGTAGAATACCAAAAAGAGTTTAACACTGACATTTTGACACGATACTATTGTAATGGTGAAGCGATTTATTTAGTGGAATTCGAACCCGTCTTTCGTTAGAGTCAGCTTATTATTGGAATGTACTTATCTACTTTCCGTTCTACTAATTCGTGATAAAACCACTTTTAATGATCTTTAATATCGTGATTCGAGACATGTTTAAATTCGCATTTGCGTATTTGTGGGGTAAAAAAATCAATTTATGCGACGATTTATAAAGTAGAAAATATTTTAATTGGAACCAAAAAAGCTACCAAATAAGTTGTAAAAGAAATTTCTTTTTCATCAAAATCATTACAGCATCATCTAGCCCCAAACAAAACAGAGCTTTTTTTGGTTACTGAGATAAATTCACTTTTCCACTCAACTGTACTTCGTCCCTTGGTCAATCCAATGTTATGACAGCCCCTCTGCTTGACCAGAGATAAGAACCATTCAATAGTAAAACCTCTATACTCTACCTAATATAGGATGAAGGTAAAACAACTGGGACCTTCTTAATAGGAAAGATAAATAGTGAGTATATTCATCATCAAACTCGACGAGTCGCGGTCTCCACTCAAGAACACGTTTACTCAAACGTTTATCGGTTCTTAGCGAAATATGGCCGACATGCTGTGGGTTTTATTACCAGTTAATATAGATGGTCGATGAGACGCGTGTCCCTCTAGCTGGTGAGTATCTGGCTCAGCGCATCAGCATTGCCATACAGCGTGGTAATGCAGCCAGTGTCTTAGGGACGCACTGACTGGTATTGACATGGATCAGTTGAGCTATCTTTAGACTGTTTGCAACTGTCTACAGTTAGTTTAATTACTATTGTTTCAATTATAAATACCAGTTAAAATATGTATCTATTTTTATAATATTATTTGTTAACAAAGTAAAAATCCCAGATGCAGGAACATTTTTTTTAATACTAGGGACCCGCCCCGGCTTTGCTGAGTTTTATTGTACGTATAAACCTTCCTGTTGAATCAATATAACTATTTAAAAAAACACATCAAAATCAGTTGCCTAGTTTTAAAGATTTTAGCAAACATAGGGATATGTGGATAGAGAAAGCGACTTTGTTTTATACTATGTAGTGATTATATCATTAAATTTATTAATGCCCAAAAGACACAAGTATACTACTAAAAATCTGAAACAAACCTAACACCATCTCGCTCTTTCTTACAAGATGTTTCCTCTCCCTCGCACGTAAGATAACAGTGATTAGCGAAGTTTGAACCATTTGTATGCTTATTAGAGATCCGTAGGACACTTGACGGGTCCCCCTTCGTTTAGGGGGTGGATTAAGTTGTGGGATAAAGCGATTTTGTAGATTTACCCCCTTACAAGAAACTCTCAAATTTTACCTATAAGTAAAGTAGCAGTGTTATGAATTGTTCTGAAATAATTTAATAAAAAAAGTAGGTTCTGCTAAACCGACTTCAAATAACCTAATTTTACACTGTTTCTTAAAATTCAAAATAAATTTTCTTTCGCACCATCTCGAAGAATTCGACGAATACATACGAAATACATACGTAAAAAAAGAAAAAAATATATCCCGTTGAATTTTAGCCTCCTTATTTCTAAGTCGGTTTAAAATAGCTACTTTAACGTCTCAGTTCAGACAGATGTATTCTTTCCGTTAAAACGTCAGAAAAATAAGTACCTAAATAAATGCGATCATGCTTTTACTTCGCAAACGTAATGTAAGACGCCCACCGGCCAGTTGGGATGTCGATCAGCAAAATACTGTTGGCAGATGCTGGATGCGTCAAGCTGAAGATAGGGCGCTATGTCGATCATTAGGGGAGTCCTATGTCCAGCAGTGGCAGTGGTCCTAATATAGGATGATGATGACTTTTAATCATCGAACGAAATCAAAAGAAAAGAACCTCTTCTTAGCAATATGAGGACACATGAGAGGTTTACAAGTCAGAGTATAAAATCGCTGTAAGTTTATGACAGTACCACGCACTTACTTGGAAAAATCTTGAAAAACTCTAATTAGAAGCGTCGTAGCCTTGCAGAGACAAAATGTTTTGATGGCCCCTATAATATTACAAGACTGTGTAGAACAAGCGCCTTTTTGTTTTATTTATATAACATTATTTAAACAAATTCTCTTTAACACGCTAGCTGCGGCGACAAATTCTCACTAACATTACTTATAAACCTGATTGTTTGTATGTAGGGATGTTTTGATATATATATCAATTCATACAAAAAACAAATTAACTTTAAACATTATTTTACAAACTAATAACCTTAGCATAATGTGGTAATTCATTTATGAATAAGCGCTGAATTTATAAATAGACACTTTTTATGACTTCTAAACATTCTTTAATAATAATCTGGCAGATAAGATTGGTCTCTTACCCCTAGCTCTTGCTATATAATTATTACGCCAAGTAGCGACTATTATACAAACTTGCTAAGTCATTGGCTATTCAAACTTTGTCCTTTGATATAAAAATTTTGGTAACACTGGCATAATATCCTTGTACAGGAGCTGATCATATTTTGAGGAAGTGCAGAATCGAGTAGGTAGCACCGATAGTAAAAAAACAGATAATCAATTAAACGGTTGCAAACAGTCTAAAGGTAGCTCAATTGATCCATGTCAATATCAGTCGGAAGCGTCCCGAAGCGTCCGTCCCTTGGTTTCAATTGTATATACTAATTGTTATTTTTTATATTTGTTATTTGTAAAATTCGTTTTTAATAAAGATTGTTTAAGTGAAAAAAAATTATTAAATGGTATGTTTTGTTTATCGAAGCTTTGAGTTTTGACCATAAAGATGTTAAACCAAATGCAATATCTTTCTTCAACAAAGTGATCCTAGTTTTATCTCAAGCGATCTCTTCCAGACAACAAACGTTCAGCTAAGACAAAGAACCCTCATTTTAATTCATTTGAATTTCTTTTACGAGGGGAAAAGAATGTTAGGAATACAAGATGGAATCATTCTCCAAGTAGGAATTATTTGTGGACGCAAGGATTGTGTGGATATGAACATAATTTCTTTTTTTTACAGAATTTTTCATTACTACAAGTTGACGTGAACAACAATACTATACGTACCATACAATAGGTACGTATTAACAGAATACCATGGGAGATATTGAAAGCGCCAAGCCACTCAGCATTCAAGTACAGTTTCAAAACGTGGCTTGTACTCGTAAATCAAGCGTTCTATTCGTTCGATGAGTTCGGCTGCCGAAAACCGTCGAACCATTAATATTTATATTTTACTTTGTTGTTTATAAATAAACATATTATATAGTTTTACTTGTGAAACGTAGTACGTATGCTAATTATGCATGAGTAAATGAGTTTATGAGTTTATGACGTGTCTTAATTAAAAAACGGCCAAGAGTGAGTCGGACTCGCGCACGAAGGGTTCACCTAGACTGGGTATCTAATTATCTACCATTATCTATAAAAACGGCAAAAAAATACATGTCCTTATGGGAGCTTCCTTAAATATGTATTTTATTCTGGTATGTTTCCCTATTTTTCGTAGATTTCCAGATTTGAGTTTTAAAGATTTTTTTTGAGATTTTTCGGGCAGAATGGTTCAAACGGTTTTACATTTTTTTGTGGAATTTTAGTTTTTTTTTTGTAAAACAAACGACCTTTATAAAATAATCATCAAATTTCCTTGCATAAAATCATTCATTTCATCATTCTAACAGTAACGTAAGTTACAAAAATTTGGATCGAAAACGAAGAATTTACGTTTGTCCAAGTTGCATTTTCAACATTTATGATAGGTACCTACTTTTTTTTATTTATCACTGTTTATTTGTAATATGTCGTATCCACATCATTCTAACGGCCCCTTCACATTTGAATCGTGAAATTGGAGCCACTGTACCGTGTAACTCTTATTTATAAGCGAGCGGACTCGGGGGCGCGCAGTTCAATCAAACGGAAAGATGTTTGTATTGAATATTATTGTATGAGCTTTACTGTCACTAGACTAGTTATATACGGCACTTCGTCATATTTTCAGTCAATAAATCAGTACAGTCTATTTTAGGAAGAGATGCGAAAACAGAGTTTGGTGGCCCCCAATGGCAACTTCGTATCTCTTCCTAAACTAAACAAAATAAAACTACTACAGATGCATTTTAAAATAGCATAATATGATAGATTTAACAAACTGTACGTGTAAATTTTCAAAAGTCCTATGTTTATCGCATAGAAGAAGGAATAATATTATTCCTAATTCTGTGGTTTATCGGAATTATACCCTCACATAAGTAGTCGCTTAACGCGTAGGTTAATACTACTATGTTTATTTTTTAATAAGGGTGGCATTGAACAGACGCTCAGATATTTTTGTAAAAACCCGGAGAGCCTCGGTACCTCACGGACTAAGGATCTCGACTCCAAGGGAAAATGCATTAAAAAATAATAATTATCTAATTATTACCTAATCGTAATTTATGACAAATCAGAGTGTGGTGGGTATCTGGCTCAGCGCATCAGCATTGCCATACAGCGTGGTAATGCGTCTTGGGGACGCTTCCGACTGGTATTGACATGGATCAATTGAACTACTTACCTTTAGACTGTTTGCAACCGTCTGCAGTTAGCTCAATTGTTTCAATTGTAAATACTAGTTTTAATTGGTTTCTATTTCTTGATTGTAATTTTCGTTCATAATTTATTATTGGAGACGAGGCAAATTTCATTACCTATTCAAAATAATGAAATTTCTAATCTATGTTCATATCAAATACAACGAAAAAGTAATGTCGAATATACAATAATGGCTAAACCAAAAATAGTGATTCTCTTTGCAGCGATAAATCAAATTGTGAATATTACATTCGGGCTAACACATGTGACTGGGGGGACGTTGTAATATCTTTTTAGGGTTCCGTGGCGGAAATAAAAACTGTTTTCTTTATAAATCTGAGAGAGTCGACGATTCCGACAGAAATATTAGTACTTACCCGGGTAAGTATATTTTTATGAATACACTTACCTTGTGCAGATTGTGTAGTTAGGAAAAAAACTATTTTGAGAAGGAGGCCAAGAGGAGGACTAATGTTTGAACACGAAAGTTTTCAATCAGTGCGTCCGTAATGACCTACGGAGCTGAGACGTGGACACTCACGGTAGGGCTGGTGCACTAGTTCAAGGTCGCTCAACGAGCAAAAATTCAAAATTCAAAGTGCTTTATTTCCTTAAGACCGTACAGGACACTTGGACACGTCATAAAATGCTATGGAAAGAGCTATGTGAGGAGTTTCTCTGAAGGGATACGCAATGAATACATCCGACAGAGAACCAAAGTTATCGATATAGCTCAAAGAATTAGCAAGCTGAAGTGGCAGTGGGCCGGGCATATCTCACGAGGAACCGACACCGTACTTGAATGGAAAACGCGACTTGGCAAACGTAGTCTAGGACACCCTCCGGCCAGGTGGGATCTGTAGAATTATTCTGATTGATATTTTGTACAGAACCCTTGAATGAAACTCTATCTTGTCATCTTCCGTCCAAATCTATTATTTCTTTTATTCATATTGAATTTATAACTTTACTACCTTGTCTAAGCATGTTATTATCCCTTAGATATTATTATAACTTTGTCATTTATTTTAAAACTAGATGCGCCCCGCGCCTTCACTCGCGAACCAGAGTTTTTTATATACAAATTTCAGAAATTTAAAACACAACCCTAGGGGTTATTTTTGTAAAAACATAAAATATATAAAATATTTTTAGCCTACTTTATTTATCGCGAGTTTGGAGTAAATCAAACCAAGGAATAATAATTTTCAATATAAACTTTACAACCCTATTTGACCCCCTCAGTGATTAAAATTTCCAAATTTTTATATCCTATGTGTAAATATAAATTTATAATATAATTTTTTTTTATAATATAAATTTCACTTAAATAACTTATATCGGTACCTAGTTACGGAGATTACTTAGAAAAAACATTCACACAGACTTTCCCATTTATTATAATAGTAAGATAGGTAGTCGTTTAGTCATCTAGGCTAGGCAAGCATTATCCAAAAATCCTTGATTGCAAGTTAAAACTCACTGGAATGGAGTTAATTACAACTTCACAGGGAATTTTCACCGCTCAATCGACCTTTCAGGCGGCACATGGAAATATTAACGTGGCGCTGCGCTGTGCCGGTACAGTCAGCTCGGTTTTAATGTGTGTCATTGTCGCTTCCAATTAGATATGAATAGGTAGTTTTATAAAAATTTCATTCGTCCAGGGACTGAATTCCACTAATTTCAAAACATAGTTCTCAATAGCACCATACTATCAAGATGGCTTAAATGACGTTTGTGCATTTGGTATTATACTATTTATTGCGCTGTCAAATTGGTCTTGGCACATTCTTAATTAGAATGTCAAATTGGTAGTCATAAACGTAATCGGCACAGCTATGAATGAACCTCAAAAAGTTTGTGCTAGTGGAATACCAAAAAGAGTTTAACACTATCATTTTGACACGATACTATTGTAATGGTGAAGCGATTTATTTAGTGGAATTCTGGCCCTGATCTTATTTCTATCGAACGAATGGTTTTATTTAATTTGAATTTAGATTAAAGCTGAAACCTCTCAGTTAAAGGGGTATTACACTACACTTATTCAGGGACCCTGACTACCGGGCCCTGAATATCGTCCGGGTCCGGGTCCGTCCCTTAGGGACCCTAAATCTTATTACACCACTCTTAGTTAGGGTTAGGGTCCCTGAATACCGTGCAGTGTAATACCCCTTTTAGCACTAGAGTATTAATCGTATTGCAAGAATATAGAATGCATGATTAAAGTACCAAAATAAACATAACCTTTTTTAGAAATAGAAATAATAAATTTATTAGTTGGGCATTTTTTTTAAAAAACGTCCATGCGTTTTTTTAGGTGTCCTACAAGTTCATTAATACTTTTCATAAAAACTAGTCCATTGCTAGATATTAAAATACTTATTTTATGTTTTATAGTTTTATTTGCGATAAAATAACATATAATTAGAACTTTTTTAATACAAAAAATTGTAAAATAAGAGTAAAATAGCTTCCGAGACCCCTTAAAAATGGTTGTCCTACAGCGGTGGACCGACTTTTGACTCTAGATTATTTTTTAACTGGGTTGGGATGAAGGCTAAAACTGGATTATTTATGTTTAAATAGATGAAGGCCATCATATTTAAACGTAAAATGCGGGACTTTTCATACAAAAATAATAACTTTTTATCAATTAAATTGTGTCCCATGATTTTGGACATAAGTGGAATTCCATTTTGTAACTGCAATATCTCCGTATTATTTTGAAAAAACTACTGTAATCACAGAATTTATTATTCCTGGTAACATGACTCATCGATACCACCAGTTTAAAATTGGTTGTCAAAGAGCGTTCTGTCATTATTCGTGTCTGAACTTGCAGAGCGTTACCGTGGCGTTTTTTTCTTCCAATTTGTAACTGTGATTTAGACCGATAAGGCTTGAGTTTTTGTAAAATAAAAGTAACGAAATGATTACTGTATAATGTATTAAATGAATTATTGAGTCTCCAAAGGTCTCAACTGTTTGAAAATAAAAATAGACGCAATTTTAGATCGGGTGACGTGGGAACGTTACTTCCATTTTGTTTGGTTTCGTATATGTGGAATGATAAAGTTACGAAATGGAAATATAAAGGCAAGTTCACCCAGTAATTGTTGACAAAGAGTTCTAGCGTATTAAATCCCAAGATATTATATATAAAATTTTTGATTAAATCTTGGTTTAAAAAATGAAATCGCTTATATGCTAAAAAAAATGAAAAAAAAAAATAAATTTAAATCTAGAAGTTCTATTGATGTTTAAATTACGATTTTGTGGTGATGAAGCACTTGATAAAGATGAAGAACCCACGACAAATAAACCACGACACAACATTTCTCTGATTAATGTATTAGGAATAATAAATACCGAAAAAAGTAAAACTACAAGAATAATAGATTTTCAGGAGAAAAATTTCGAACATTGTAAAGCCAGCTTTACGTTTTCCATTACGTAACTGCTCCTTTACATTTTGTAACTGTCTCATATTTTTAATTGGGAAAATAATTTTTTTCTCGATTTTTTTAAAGGGCACTCGCTGATATTATTTTTATTTTTGTTGTAGTATTACAAGAGCTATTCGATGAAAAAAAATGCGGTCCCTGAGACTGCTTTACCATGCTTAAAACACAATGTTTTCATTGCAAAGTTTCCCAAAAGTAACAAAGTGGATATGTTTTGGCTTAAATAAAAATAACTAATGCTTTTCTTCATCGTTAGGTTTTATTTTCTATTCAATATCATGTTTTTAAAGCAATTAAACATATTAAATTCATTGAGGATTAATGTGGTTTTATTTTATTTGATTTTAAAAAAAGTAACCAAATGGAAACCTGGTGTACCTCCTGATCTCTTAAAAGTTAAATATCCTTTGAAAATGCTATTTGTTTGTTATTTTGCTGCTATCACATAAATCTATAAGGAAAGGCGAATCATTTTAAATAGTTTAGATATTCCTAAAATTATCTTTATTTTTTTCACTCCATTTTGTAACCGGGACAAATTTCTACGAAAATGCCCAGTTACTAGCGACCCGCCCCGGCTTCGCACTGTTTTATTATACGTATAAACTTTTCTCTTGAATCACTCTATTTATTAAAAAAAAACGCAACAAAATCCGTTGCGGAGTTTTAAAGATTTAAGCATACAAAGGGACATAGGGATAAAGGGACAGAGAAAGCGACTTTGTTTTATACTATTTATTGATATTGATAGTGATGATTTCAAACATTCTGAAGGTTTCATTTTTCAGAATTTTGCCAATGACGTAAAACATAATAGATAAATTTTACGTCAACTGTATTCACTCCCTTGAATTCTCCACATGCCGAGGGGAGTGTCAATTAAATCCCGGACATTTCAACAATTTATGGCGTCGATTGAGATTTCACAGTGGATTAAAAAGAGGAAAATATTTCACGGAGCCATTTTTGGAAAGGGTAGGTATAATGTTCTACCCACTTTATACCCCTAGGAATCTTATAATGTAGTAAATAAACTGAGTTAATAGTATTATAGAAGACAATTTTTTTTTTCATATTTTTTAAACTTTGTATTAACATTTATATGGTCCTAACTATATATTTACCGCTAATTAACGACAATTCAAAAGCCGTTAATCTGATATTGATCAAGTTAATCTGGGACCTCATGCGACGCACCAGCATTCAAATTAAAAAAAAACAAAATCGGTGTACAAAGACGAATTGTTTTTTTTAAACTTTGAAAAAATGATCTGAATAACTCATAAAAAATTGAATTAAGAACCTCCTTATTCATTCAGAATGACCAGTGTTGTACAACATTTATTTGGTTTTGGAACGCCTCCATTTTCAAAAAATATATTCGATTCTAAGAAAAAGGCGCGTGAAACTGCTGGCATCAGGAAGCCCTCAATCATCCGATTAATAAGTAGATAACGGCGAACGCGGCCACAATTCAATAATCAAACATAGAAAGTAATCTAATTCTCTCACCCCCAGTTGGACATCTGTTTCTAGAGGTTGAACCATAGATATCTGCTGTCTGTGCGAGAATGTTGACGATATTAAACCTCCTTGCCTCGAAAAGTAGGTTTAATTTAAGACGTCGGTTCTGCATTTTTTCCCAAGTCGCGTTGGCTCGTGAACCCCTATAGATTATGCGAGGGTACCTGTGTTTGTGCACTTGTCTACTAAAATAATATACCACGCTGGATACTTAGACCGCCTGCCGTTTACAAAAAATCGGTTAGAATAGCAACAATAATAATTACTGACTTGTAAAATTATAATACATAAATTGATTTTTCTGATTATATTCAACATCATCCACTCTCAAAGAATCCTATCAACAGTCATCGAATCAACAGCATCATCATCAGCCTAATGTCGACTGCTGGACTCAGACCTCCTAAAGAACAGCAGCAAAACTAAAAATAAAAAGACATTTTTTTTTTAAGGTGGTCTGAAATTTAGAGGTTATGTAGGTGCTGTTTTGTTTTATTTCATACATTCATAGTTTAATTGCATGTATCAAAAAACATATCACATTGTGCCTTGTATGTAAGTATCAATCACACTTAGGTATATTGTTATCAACATAGTATAGATTTATCCGAGTAGGTAAATAACTCTTGTGTTACAGGCAGAATACCTACAATGCACGCCCGCCAATCTGTCAAATTAAATAATAAAAATTCGAAATTCGAAGATCGTTGTCGCCATTTAAAATTCAAAAGGCGAATCGGCCTTCCGGAAAAATCAACATGAATTCTTTTGAGCGCCAATTGTTTTAGAAGTTTTGAATTTAGAATTGGAAATTGAATGAGGAATTAATTTTCTTGGAAACGCTCTTTTCAAATCGTTTGACGTAGTACCTATTATGTATATTGTCATAGATTAGAACTTTGAGGATAAATAAAATAAGTACCTACAATTTTTAGAAAGTCATTTTATTTATTCTATGCGATAGATAAAACTTAAAAATAATACCTTGATTGTAAAAGTCATAGTCATCTTTTATCTTCTAGGTAATTGTTTTAAAGTCGTAAGTTTTTACCCTCAGCACAACTTAAAAATAGCATACTTTTTCATCTTTTTATGGCAACACAGGGGATGTAATGGGATAAAAATGGCCGGGGGTCTGGATTAGTCAATTAGCAATGTCTGGACAACGTCACACCGTATAGGCAGGTTTTAGAGGGATGTAAAGTATGTACTACTGGTTTCCGCTCACAGTTTTGGTCGCGTTAATTCTATGAAAAAAGAAGGTTATTTTTCTATTGTAATACAAAGTAGCCTATGTTTTGTATGTTTTATTCTAGCAGGTAGTGTCATGATTTTTTTAAATGGCTTATGATGTTATTAACCGTGCGCCAGGAGTCAGCACGGTGCCGGATGGCCGAGTGTCATGATTTTTATGAAAATGCAAATAATAATTATTAAAAAAACTAGATTGTAAATGATAAGAGGGGAACACTGAAACTTGGTTGGGGTGCGGTGGCTTGTTGTGTGGTTTGACAAGCAAGAAGAAGAGATTGGAGGCTTGAATAAGAAAACAAGGCGAGCGTGGGTTTTTCTTGATAAGGAGGAATAATCTAGATTTTAGAATAATTTACTAAGTAAATCCACTTTATTATAAGAGGCTGCTGATATACCTACTAGAATTGAAGTAATAAACATGTTGATGTAACAGTGTTGGAGTTTTTATATTAGTAGGCTTACCCCATCCGCTACAAAATAAATGATTATTGTCATAGGTAATTATATTTTTTGTTTCTTGTAAATTTAACCTTTTAATTAAACTGTTGTCTATACTACCCAAAGGTTAGTATGTAGTTAGAAAATGCTATCTAGCATTATGTTCGTCCATGTACAACTTTTGTGTAATTAGGTAGATATTTTCTAATACGTTTCAAGGCTATTTCTATCCAATTGAAACTGATTTTTGGGATTAAAAGTAGCTTTTGTTTGATTTTAGGGCTAGAAACACGTGTAATAAACTTTTCAGCCGGATTTGTTCAAAAAAATTTGCTTGAAAGAGTAACATCCATACAAAACTCCGCGTTTATAATACTAAAACAGGATAAGCCAGACTTCAAAAAACTACGGAATATATTTAAGTTTATTTAAAAGCTCTTGAAAAGCTTTTGACTCCCAGACAGCACCTAAAGTGGCGCCCCCACTTATTTTATCATATAATTCTGTCAAACAAAGGATTTTCCAAAATTCAGTCGTACAGTTTGTTAAACCTATCATAAGCTTTTTTAATGCATCTGTAGTAGTTTTATTTTGTCTAGTTTAGGAAGAGGTTCGAAGTTGCTTTTGGTGGCCACCAATCTCTGTTTTCGTATCTCTTCTGAGTCGCCACTTTAGTTCCTGTTTGCGCCTAATGAAATTCGATTATTCCATCTCCCTCGCATTTTGACCTCATCATCATCAGCCTATATTAGTCCACAGCTGGACATAGGCCTCCCCTAATGAGCGCCATAGCGCCCTGTCTTCAGCTTGACGCATCCAGCATCTGCCAGCAGTCTTTCGCAGATCGTCATCCCATCTGGCTGGAGGGCGCACTTTCAACTGAAATCGGAGAATCGCAGAATCGAAACCTAAATAATAGATACCGATCGTTAATTATCGGTCATTTTTTTCGCGCCGCCGTCCGGTCAGCGTTTTTGACCCCTTGCGGTTTTTTTGTCTGTCTGTCCGTCGGATTGAAATAAAATTGGAAAAGGGTGAGATATAAAATTGTGTTTGCTTTAGGTTTTGGTGGGTAATTAATGTTTGTACAATGTTTGTTACCTGGGAGTACATGTACAGTACACAAACAGGAGCTAAACTAGAGTCAACACTTAATTTATCATTAACTAGCGACCCGGCCCGGCTTCGCACGGTTTTACTATACGTCTAAGCCCTCCTCTTGAATCACACTATCTATTAAAAAAAACGCATCAAAATCCGTTGCGCAGTTTTAAAGATTTAAGCATATATATAGAGGGACATAGGGATATAGGGACAGAGAAAGCGACTTTGTTTTATAATAGTGACTTATAAAATAATCATCGACAACCTCGAGATGTTGATTGCGAGTACCTTCCTAATATTTTTTATCGCCGCCTGTAATAGGTTTCTACAAAATGAAACACGTACACTTTCAGTGTGAACAAAATACGAACCCGGCATCCGTAAAATCCAAACATGATCTACGCTCCGATATTAGGTATTTTTGATGGTAATATTTTGATCCTTTTGTCATGTCCTTTACGTTAAACAAATGAATTTCCAACATTCCTAACATTATAACATTATATTCCTTGATTGTAATTTTCGTTGTTAATAAAGATCCTTATTGTATGAAATTGAGTTTATCCTTGGAATCTTAACCATCTACAGCGCCCCTCGTTTTTCCACTGGCAACACATGTAAATATCAAAATCAACTCGGACTACCTGAGCCCGCAAACGACGTACGAAATTGTTAGATGGTATAAAGCTGTCAGCCCAAAGCGGCATACGCACATGAAGTATGCTCATGTTTTTTTTAATTGGCATCATATTATTTTCTGCGTGCTTTCTATACTAGTAGGTACTATTTATGTATATCATACTACATTAAATAGATATATTTTTAATACACCTACTTACTTAGTAAAAATATGTTTATGTACCTTATCACTAAATAGTAAAAAACAAAGTCTTTTGTCCCTATATCCCTATGTCCCTATGTGCGCTTAAATCCTTAAAACTACGCAACGGATTTTAATGCGGTTTTTTTGATAGAAAGAGTTATTCAAGAGAAAGGTTTAAACGTGTTAGAGGTATAAAACCGTAATAATAAAACCGTGCGAACCCGGGGCGGGCCGCTAGTTTTTTTCTAGGGCATCAAATACATATTTTCTTTGTTTTCTTGGTTTGATTCACTCAAAACTCGGTACAAATAAACTAAAGAGTAAATAATTAAATACTTATCTTTTATTTTTACGCAACTACTACTAGGAGGGGTGCAATAAATATCTACATCTACATCTACAACCTTTACTGGTCCACTGCTGGACGCAGGCCTAAATATAAAAATATAAATAAATATCTGAAACTTAACAATTAAATTTCCATGCGGGCGAAGCCGCGGGGCGTAACTAGTGTAAAATAAACCAGAAATAATCTTGCAAATTCTTTTAGTGATAGCCGGTTGATAAAATTAATCCAAATCGGTGTAATGGATAACAATCTTTTATGTTGTAGTATTTATTTGATAAGCCTTATTCAAAAATTAGCACTGTCACTGCATTTTCAGCGAGTTTAACAAATAGCAACCTATTTGTTAATCTAAAAAAAAACTACCAATCATTGATGATCTCTGTGGCATGGCATAGTGAGCTTAGTGGTACCACATGCGCCACAGAAGCGAGATCGATTCTCGCCTCGGGATACATTTTTGTCCGATTTACCGATTAATATGTTTACTCGTAGGGTGTTCTGGGTGTTTTCTATTCTTAATCTGAAAATGTATCCTTATTTAGTATAATACTTCGCACGGTAAAACGTATAAATCTTCCTCTTGAATCACTCTTTCTATTTAAAAAAAGCATCAAAATCAGTTGCGTAGTTTTAAAGATTGAAGCATACATAGTGTCATAGGGACAGAAAAAGCAACTTTGCTTTAAGGATACTATGTAGTGATAGTGATGTCTAGCAGTGGACTTAGTACAGGTTGATGATGATATGAGTTATATATAAATACCCATACAATAAGCTCTGCTTAACTTGGCTAGACGATAGCGTGTGAATTGACCATGATTATTTATAACTAGCGACCCGCCCCGACTTCGCAAGGTTTTATTATACGTATAAACCTTCCTCTTAAATTACTCTATCTATAAAAAAAACCGCATCAAAATCCGTTGCGTAGTTTTAAAGATTTAAGCATACATAGGGTCAAAGGGACATAGGGACAGAGAAGGCGACTTTGTTTTATGCAATGTAGTGATGGAAAATCTCCTTCCGATTAACTCAGTAGTTTGGACGTAAAGAAGTATCAAACATCTGAACATCGAAACTGTCACAGTTGTAATATTGGTGTGATGTTGTATAATAAGAATTGATCATAGCGCCCGTGTGCCGCAGTCAGTTAGTACCTTAAGTCTGTCTGTACTGTTTGCATTGGCTAATTGGAACGCGTCGTCGCCTACGGCAGTAGGGATGGCATGATGTCGATAGTTCTACAACAACACTCCAAGTGAGTTGGAAAAATATAAGTAACTTAACACAAACAAATTGTCAAATTCTTGATTGTTAAAAGGCTTATTTGCTACAAAATATTAAATTTATCTAGAGGGTAAAAAAACTTGGGACGAGTTTAGCTCGAAAACTAACAACCTAATAGGGTATTGCTTTCTTGTTCGCTTCTTTACTTTACCTTAAAAAAGAGAAGTGAAAAAGTTTTTTGAGTAGCTATTTGGCTACAATACAGACGATATTTATTGCACACTAGGACAAAATTACAACAAAAATTGAAGCAGTTGCACAATGAATATCTAAGAGCGAGAACCTTATCGCTAATAACGAGGTTTTCTGGACATGCATTGCCTACAATTTGTGTTTTGCTATAATTGTAAAATACGTGGGAAATGAACAAAAATACCCGAATCTTTTAAACATGAAAATAAACATCAAACCTAGGCTAGATGATGTTATGTGAATTGTCGATGTTTATTTTTATTGAATAGTACCAACTAGATTTAGAGTAGGTAAGACTTTGAAAGTTGAAACTTGCCAAGCCACCACAGCATGGAAGTTAATCATTTTCCATTTTATTTTTATCGATATCGATACTCTACCATCCCATCCCTACAGAATTCTTGTTTAAATATTAATCGTAGCGACAAAGGGTGGTGGCGGGGTATTGTTGCACCATTGTGGGGGCTACCTGAGGGGTTACCTTTGTGCCTGGAGGATCAAACGCTGAGGGGTTAACACGCTACAGTGTCAGATTAAGCTAGCCATAGACTAAAGAATTAAAACTTTTTGAACATTCGCGATCTGTATTTCTAGTAGTAGCATCTAGTACCTATTTCTAATTACGATCCGTCAACTTTATAGTATGTAGTGTAGTGAAATTCACAAATTCACTGTAAACTATGACTTCACTAATTCATGTGTGATTTGTTTTACACGACATGGCATTCAATTTTTAATTTGGACTTGAATACCTATGATAAACTTATTTGCTTTTCAATATTTTATTATATAATTTAAGAATTTCACAAAAATAGCACAGATATACGATAGATAACATATTTAGGTAGAAAGTTGAAATATATTCGTGTGTTAAACCAAGAGAACGAGAATTTAAACTTCTACAACTGACAATTAAGAGGTAAAGCACCAAAAACAGAAATTATACAGAGATAAATCTACTAGGTTGGTATTTTGAAAAAATAAAATAAAAAGCCATCTTCTAAAATTTATTTCCCCACTTACCGCATTTTGTTCTTAGATCTGGCAAGACTTCAAAGCATAAGTGCAGCAATACACAACCTCTTTGGTCCTAAACCTTCTTTCAAAGGGTAGAGGATAAATAATTGCGAACCTCCTTGAAACTCTCCAAGGACAGAGTTCAAAGTAAGGTTCATAGCAGCCAAATTGTTTGCTTTTAATTTGAAACTCCCTTTTTCGTTAATATTTTATGTATCGGCGAATGTTTTAGGAGGGTTTTATAAAACATACGTAGGAAACCTAAGCATTTTTCAATATGGTTTCTTCCAAATAATATAAACTAGCTTTACCCGCGACTGTTTAATTATTTACTTTGCAGTATATTTATACAGAGTTTTGAGTGAATCAAACCAAGGAATAATAATTTTCCCTCCAAATTTTACCACCCTGTTTAAATCCCTCAGAGGTAAAAAAAATCCAAATTTTAAAACCCTATGTGTCATTCTTGGTTCTATGCTATCTGCAACCAAATTTAATTTAAATAACTTAAGTAGTTATGGAGATTACTTATAAAAAACATCCAAACAGACTTTCCCATCTAATAATAATAGTAAGATATTATAGTATAGTAAGATTCCTACTGCCTACCCTTGAACCACGTGGCCTTATGCGAGATGATGGTAAAAGACCTGACGGTATGACTCTGATTCCCTGGAAGATGGGTCGGCCTTTAAAGGGATATTACACTACACGTTATTCAGGGACCCTAACCCTAACTAAGAGTTGTGTAATAAGATTTAGGGTCCCTGACAAGCCTGCTCCCTAATCGCCCTAACTACCGGGCCCTGATTTACGTGTAGTGTAATACCCCTTTTAGTTTGGGATGCCACGTGTGTAGATACTCTAGCACCTTCACATCTGGCAGGGACATCAGTAAGGGCTGGCTCCGCAGCATCATCAGCGGAGTTCCTCAAACGGCGAAAATACGATGATCTTGACCGAGGTTATGTAGGTACCTATTAAAGCCGTCTTAGGTGGTATATATGTTTAAAAAAAGATAATGTTTCTTCCGATTGGCGCCTAAGTATAACTTTTGAGTTTCTTTCAGAATGAATGGCTTCTTGATTGGTGTTTAAATAGCTCTATCTATTGTTTAAGTTAAAAAAATTGTAAACTGTTTGTGTCTTAACACTACATAGTAGATACGTATAAAATAAAGTCGCTTTTACTGTCCCTATTTCCCTATATCCCTTTGACTGATTAAATCTTCGGAAGGTTTACTTATACGTATATTAAAACCGTGCGAAGCCGGGGCGGGTTGCTAGTATATTATATATCTGACAATCAATCGTCTCAAAAACCATCTACAAATCGCTTCGTTAATTCCGGTTAACGAATCAGTTAACGGCATCGCGGCAGTAACGTTCACGTTCGTTCGTGACGTCACGTCCGCTTCGCTCCACCGCGCCTTTTGAGTCGCCATGTTTAAGATTATATTACAGGAGAATAGTCTTGATACTTATTAACTTTTTAACAATGAAAATTACAATCAAGGACTAGAAAAAAAAACTATAATGTGATAATCGCCACTCTTATTGCTCAAGAAATCTCTACCAGACAATATTGGATATATGTATAGGATCACTGATTGGATTGTTCACATTAATCTGCTATTACAAATTAAAAGATTCAATATCTCCAGAACGGTTTGATAAATCGAAATTTTTACAGTAACATTCTTCGCCTATTAAAAAAATTTACTTTCTAAGTATTTATAATGTCGCAGCACATCATCGTTGTCATACAGCGTGGTAATGTAGTCAGCGTTTTGGGGACGCGACGACTTTTTTGGATGTAGAGGTAGATCAGTTGAGCTGCTTTTAGACCTTTTGCAACCTATTGCACTAAATTTTCTTCACTCTCTCACTCTCACTCACAGAAATATTTAGCTAGGTACCTATTGTTTTGAATCTCGTACTTGCTCTCAACAGGTCATAGCTGAAAATCAGTGCTTTTGCTTCCTTGGCAAAATATGAGGCCTTTTTGACGTACTGCAGCACACATAGACATTGACACTACACCTTAGGTATAGTACCTTGATTTAAGTTAGGTATCTATTACTTGTTGTTATTAGTTGAATTAAATTTATTATTGTCTATTTATATTTTTTTTTGAAGAATAATCAAGAATTTATAACTCTCTAGTATATACAATTATAACAAACTCTTAAAAATCTAAGCCGTCACCAGAAGGCAGAGTACCCAGAATGCTGGCAGCATTGCCACGTTGAATGGCAATGCTAATTCGTTGACCAAAATAGAAGCCAGCATTCTGATCTCCTGTGGACTCTATGAGAAGTTTCGAAAGATCTTTAAAAATTGTGTGTGCCCCAGGACCCCAAGGTATTATTATTAAGTATTCTATTTATATTGTAATGTTTAACTATTGTATTTTGTATGTGTGTGTCTGAAGTTCAAATAAAATCTTTATCTATCTTTCTAATTGTTTCAATTTCTAAACTAGTTTTAATTTGTTTCTATTCTTTGATTGTAATTTTCGTTAGTAAAGGTCTAGTTTTTCTAGCTATTGCACAAATTCAGGGCTTCCATGGAGTATTTCTATTTTCAGCGTAAAGTATCAAGACAGTTAACACAGCAAACTCGCGACTTCTTATCTTGGGTTGTAGCATGAATTTAAATATTTAATTAAAAACTTCACAAGGAGCGCTGTTATTCATAATTTGGTGATAGAAGATAAAGTTATGTATAGGATATTATAAGGATAATGGCGGTAACACAATTTAGGTATTTTGCAAGATATAATGCTTGGAATAAATAAAGAACTTTATTTCTTTAGGCTTACAAAATACTAGCGACCCGCTCCGGCTTCGCACATTTTTATTATACGTATAAACCTTCCTCTTGAATCACTCTATCTATTAAAACAAACCGCATCAAAATCCGTTCCGTAGTTTTAAAGATTTAAGCATACATTACATAGGGACAAAGGGACAGAGAAAGCGACTTTGTTTTGAGTATGTAGTGAGTAGTCATAGTGAAGCACTTAGACAAGTCAAATTTTAAACTATAAGAATGATCAAAATAATAAAAGAAACAAGTAATTGTTAATTAATTCTCACTCCTCTTATATTTTTTGTCCACTAGTGGAAGACGCGAAAATTAAACCACATGGTATGTTTACATAATATGTGGTTAATACTTAAGTTTAATTAAAAACGGTATACTATTGCTCAGTTGCTTGAGATGAAATCTGACAATAGAGGTAGAATAGCACACAATTGTCCATAAATGATTTTCCTACTTGTCTTAATCTCAATGATGGGATGGAACTTGTTCTTCTTTCTTGTAATCAGATTTCAATAACTTTATTTATTTCTATTCCTTGATTATATTTTACTAGCGACCCGCCCCGGCTTCGCACGGTTTTATTATACGTATAAACCTTCCTCTTGAATCACACTATCTAATAAAAAAGTGCATCAAAATCCGTTGCGTAGTTTTAAAGATTTAAGCATTCAAAGGGACAGGGATATAGGGAGATAGGGACAGAGAAAGCGACTTTATTTTTTACTGTGTAGTATAAAAACAGCACCTAAAGTGGTGCTTTTTTTTATGCATCTGTAGTAGTTTCATTTTGTCTAGTTTAGGAAGAGATACGAAGTTGCCTTTGGTGGTAACTGTACGAGTGAATTTTGGAAATTCCTTAATTTAACGGAACTATATCATAAAATAAGTGGGGGCGCCACTTTAGGTGTTGTTTGCGCCTTAAGGGTCAGACACATACATGGTTACCCATGTATGTATCTGACCCTTAATTAGTCAAGCGACATTGAGTTCTGAGGAACCCAAAACTTAGTCGATCTTGCTTAGTAGTTACTTTAGTTTAAGTTTGTAACTAAAATAGTAACCATTAACCCCCGGAAGGCTTAAGTACGGTCAGTATGTTAACTACAGGGGTTATTAAGTTAATATTAGGTGTGTGGCGGCGGTTATGGCGAAAGAATCGACCACTCAAACTCATCAAGTGGAAATCGTAAATTAACGGTGCGTGGTGGCGGTTATGGCAAAAGAATCGACCACTTAAACTCATCCCGTGGATATCGTAAGAGTTGACTATTCACAGGTCTTATCGCCCAGCGCGATAGAGCTCATAGCGATCTCTACCAGACAACCTTAGACTGATGATGGCCCGATTGAAAGTTCTAGTATGATAGATGTCCCGAGCGATTAAGATGTGAATATTAAACTTTTACCTTGAAAAGGTTTTTAGCTTTTTATCATCTAAATAATCTGATATTTTATAGAAATCTTTTTAACGAAGAATACTTTGACAATTTATTTGCTGATAGTTTTTGCAACTCCCTTGGACTTTTGTTGTGGAATCGTAAACACTGCCCTTTGAAAGATACATTAACTTTGTTTAGCCTAGTTGTGGGCAAAGCGAGTTTATTTTCATTTCTAGTAGACATTATGTTTATCGCTATCCAGATATAGTATCTTTAAATCACTACATAGTATAAAACAAAGTCGCTTTCTCTGTCCCTATGTCCCTATGCATGCTTTTATCCTTAAAACTACACAACGGATTTCGATCATTCTGCATTTTTTTATAGATAGAGTGATTCAAGAGGGAGGTTTATACGTATAATAAAACCGTGCGAAGCCGGGGCGGGTCGCTAGTATACAATAAAGCATTTTTGTATTGCATTGTATTGTATATCTATATCTAAATAAAGATTTTTTAAATGAATATATTCAGAAGACAAATTGAAATCATCCCGTCCACTGCTTTCACGCCCGCAGCGCCATTTGTAATTAGTTCCATTCATTCCCGCGGGGCAGCACTGTTGTTTTTAATTAAGATTTCATCTTCCTTGCCGATTGTAGATCTGTCGATTCGGAGGAGTGAGTTTAAGGAGGGTCAATGTCTGCTTTCATTTGTTTTCGTTGAGGCACAAACAGGAGCTAAAGTAGCGCCACCACATATCCTACTAACATTATAAACGCGAAAGTTTGTAAGTATGTATGGATGGATGTTTGTTACACTTTCACACAAAAGCTACTGAACGGATATGGATGAAATTTGGCATTGAGATAGATTATAGTCTGGAATAACACATAGGCTATATTTTATCCCGGAATACCCATGGGGACGGGAATTACGCGGGTGAAACCGCGAGGCGCTGCTAGTAATAATACACCCATAAAAGAACCTTTGTAAATCGTACGTTTGTACCAAAGGCGGGAATCGAACCTGCAATCTCCAACGACTTAAGGCGCAAACAGCACCTAAAGTAGCGCCCCCACTTATTTTATCATATAATTCCGTTAAAAAAAGGAATTTCCAAATTCACTCGTACAGTTTGTTAAACCTATCATAATAAGCTTTTTTAAATGCATCTATAGTAGTTTCATTTTGTCTATTTTAGGAAGAGATACGAAAACAGATATTGGTGACCTCGTACCGAAGGCAACTTCGTATCTCTTCCTTAACTAGACAAAAAAAAACTATTACAGATGCATTTAAAAGCTTATGATATCTAGGGTGTAAAAATAAAAAATACGTGTGTAATTATTCACTCCATAGTTTATTTATACTGAGTTTTGAGTGAATCGAACCAAGGAAATAATATTTTCCATACAAACTTTACCACACTATTTAACCCCCTCAGAGGTTAAAATTTCCAAATTTTAATAGCCTATGTCTTATTCTAGGTTTTAAACTATCGACATACCAAATTTCATTTAAATAACTTAAGTAGTTACGGAGATTACTTATAACAAACATTCACACAGACTTTCCCATTTTTTATATGTAAGATCAGAATGTCTTCTAAGAAATATGTCTTGATTATGGAACCTATACCTAACCCTAATTTATTTAGGTAATAGTAATTTAAACCCGAGGGGAGTAGATTTAAAATCAGCGCCGCATGCTTCCTGCAGCACATTGCTGAATCTACCCTTTGCCTATGATTAGTTTTTTATATTTTTGTCATAATTCTAGTTTAGGTTAAGAAATTTATAGACAATAAAAGATTTTAAAATTTATTTATTAGATTAAGGATTAAAACTCTACTGGACTTAGGTTTGAGTACTAGTAATTTCAGAAAAAGCGGTAAAAAAATTTCAAGCAATTCAGAAAAAAATACACTTAGTTGATTAAATGCATTTTTTTCCTTCCATCTTTAAATGCAATTCACAATATCTGAGACAGATAGGGAGGGTCTAGGAACCTATATCTGTAATTAAAATGGTTGAGGTAGGTACCTGCCCTTACTGATATGTCTTAAATATCCACTCTGTTTACTGGTTTTAATTTACGGAATAAATAATTCTAAACTTACATCATCCAAACTACTAGCTGAGCCATTCGCGGTTAATGCTGGACAATCCACACAGCATCATCTAGCCCCAAACTAAGCAGAGCTTGTGTTATGAGTATTAGATGACTTATATACTTACTCAAAACAATATAATGTATTACATCGATGCGACGCGTGACCCGAGAGCTGGTGAGTATCTGGCTCAGAGCATCAGCATTGCCATACAGCGTGGTAATGCAGCCAGTGTCTTGGGGACGCTTCCGACTGGTATTGACATGGATCAATTGAGCCACCTTTAGATTGTTTGCAACCGTCTGCAGTTAGCTCAATGATTCAATTGTATATACTCGTTGTAATTTTTTCTATTCCTTGATTGTATTTGTTGTTAATAAAGATGTTATGCATAGATTGATATTTTACTATCCATAAAAACACCCTTATAAGAACCATTGCAGATCATTACAAACTTTTGTCCAAATGCGGGAATCGAACCTATCTCCTGCGTCGTCGCGGACCTTTCGCCCACCGCGCCACATCGGTCGTCAAAAATCAAAGGCCTCTGTCCAAGACAGACATGATGAAGGGCCTCTCGACAAAGGGCTGTAAGTCCAAACCATGAATTTATTGAGCCCTTTAGAAGCCGCCGCACCAAGCGTGAGGGCGGGCGAGTTACGATAAAATGGATTTTGATGATTTGAATGGTTACTGGGTATTTTCTATGTAAAATAAAAAAATATGTATTAATGTAATGTATCGTATTAAGTACCTATATAATGACAAAAAAATAATTCGAACTAAGTATTTCATTAATTTCTCCAATTAATGAGTCTCACTATTTTGTTTTTTAATTTTATTATTTTTTCTTATATTCTTATTTGATATTTTTGGTTTGGATATAGTAGTACATATAAAGTATAGTACAGTAGTTAAGTTTACTTGTTTAGATTTTACTTCATTCAATTTTAAAGACACAATGAACATGGATTACCCATATGCGGAAACTGTTAGGCTTAAGTTACCCATAAGTTTCAACTATTGTTGTTGATTATGCTGTTTTTATTCCAAATAAATAAAATAAAATAATTCCGGACAGTCCACACAGCATCATCTAGCCCCAAGCTAAGCAGAGCTTGTGTTATGGGGATGACTGATTACTTAATACAATTACATTACATAGATATATATTTTTTATTATACATAGAAAACACTCAGACCAACGGAACAAATTTCTGCAGATTGTACACAAATTTGTGCCGAGGTGGGAATTGAACCCGCAACCTCCAACGTCGCAGGCGGATCTTCGCCCACCGCGCCACATCGGTCGTCATTTGATCTGTTTCTGGGTATTTTCTATGTAAAATAAATAATATGTATCGATGTAATGTATATCAGTCATATATTACCCATAACAAAGAAACTGATTGAACGAAGGTAATGATTCTTAGGGAGGAAGAATCGTAGTGGTGTCGAGATCATAGTTTTAAATTATGTCTTACAAAATGTTTATGAAAACCTATTTCCCCTTTTTGGTATTTTAGGCTTTTTTACGTTATGACCAAATTTCATCCTATTTCGACCAAATTACACCGTAAAACGATGTAAAATTCCCCCGAACGACTTTGCAAGTCAAAATTTACTTGGATTAAATAGCCCTGCTAAATTCTAATTAGTGATCCACCCCTAGCGAGTACCTACAGTACCACCACGTTATCTGTTGAGATATCTAGTAAAATTTTAAAATAATATCCCACCTTTATAATGCTACATTATTCTTAAGTAACACAGGATAAACGTTTTAATATTTAACTTAGGGTATCTATATAAAAATTAGGGGTCCATTCAATTATGTAACCCAGGGCGTATTTTTTTTGCCTTAGGTAATAAGTTTATCTTTTATCTCATGAACTGCTGAAACTAGTGATGATAAAACAAAATATGTACTACAATACTAAAGACTGCAAATATACCTTACAAAAAAAACTTTGACTTTATGTTCAACTGTTGTAGTCATGGACTACTTTTTACATTTAAAAGTTGCTAGAAATTCTGGCCAAAATTATACCCTGATTCCATACCTTTTTATAAACCCATGTCCAGTTTCGAATTAAAGACTGTTTCAATACCATCATAGATTACTTTTTGATTTATTCAAATCGTAGATTCCATTCAAAAGATATTTACGAATTTAAAAATATCATTCATAACAAAATACCAATAGAAAAATAAACGACGTGGCACCAAGCGGGAAAGTATATCAGTGGTATACAGAAGTTGGTTAGCAGTTAGCATGGGGCTAGATCATCATCATCATCATCAACCTATATTAGTCCACTGCTGGACATAGGCCTCCCCAAATGAGCGCCATAGCGCCCTGTCTTCAGCTTGACGCATCCAGCATCTGCCAGCAGTCTTTGGGGCTAGATGATGCTGAGAAATTTGTATAACAATATTTATTCATTCAACATTTTGTTCATCTGTACAATGAAGTCGGTAGCACTATAATCTCGGAATATGCGGGTTGCAGTGATAAAATCTTATTGTACCATTTACGCTGCGAAGTAAGTTTCTAGGTAAATTACAAGCAAAGGTATAGAAAAATTACAACTAGTATTTACAATTGAAACCATTGAGCTAACTGCAGACGGTTGCAAACAGTCTAAAGGTAGCTCAATTGATCCATGTCAATACCAGTCTGTGCGTCCCCAAGACACTGTCTGCATTACCACGCTGTATGGCAATGCTGATGCGCTGAGCCAGATACTCACCAGCTAGAGGGTTTCTAGGTTTGGCGCAAATTTAGTAGTAAAACTGCGCTAAACGATTGACGATACAAATTAACCCTATCATTTATTCGTAGCTAGAAACAGACTATGGTCTCAAATATGAACATACTAGCAGCGTCTCGCTATTTCACCCGCGTAATTCCTGTTCCCGTGGGAATTCCGGGATACAATATAGCCTATGTGTTATTCCAGATTATAATCTATCTCTGTGCCAAATTTCATGCATATCCGTTCAGTAGATTTTGCGAAAAATAGAAACAAAGATCCATCCATCCATCCATACCTACAAACTTTCGCGTTTATAATATTAGTAGGATATGCGACGAATAGGGCTTATGGCTACTTCATCATTGGTCCACAGGTAATTGTATTTAAGTTTCTACTAGCATCTGCCCCCGACTTCACACGCGTTGTTTCTATGGAAACGTTTCAAGGCTATTTATATCCCATGAGAACGACGGAATAAAAAGCCTATGTGTAATTCCAAGGCTAAAACTATTACTATATAAAATTTCGAGCTGATGAGCTCAGTAGTTTTTGCGGGAAAGAGTAACAAACATCCGTACAAACTTTTGCGTTTATAATATTTGTATCCTAATAATAATAAACGCGAAAGTTTGTAAGTAGGTTTGTTACTCTTTCACGCAAAAACTACTGAACGGATATGGATGAAATTGCACAGAGATAGGTTATAGTCTGGAATAACACATAGGCTATATTCTATCCCTGAATTCCCACGGGGACGGGAATTACGCGCGTGAAACCGCGAGGCGCTGCTAGTTTTTTATATATCTATCCAGCACTTTGCAACTATTTGCTCTTCTATCATAGTTCTAATATGCTGTGATAGGCTTTCAGACTGACTAAGTGCTTTTCCGCCGCCAAAAATACCATTAGTCGGTATGACATTTAAACTGCAGGGTTTTCAACATCAAATTTTTTATCTACTTAATAATTTGGCAAGTTTAAACAATTGTGCACCGAATTCAAATTCCTTAATTTTTATTTTGTTTTATTTATTGATATGCAAAAAACATATGTATAATATTCACACTATATAAAGAACTTAAAGAAATATGTGTTATGAATTTCATTATCTACCAAATTATAAGTGCATACGGAGAGTAAGCAATACCTACGACAAAAACAGAAAAGAAGTTTATGTACTTAATAAAAATAAAAATTAAACAAAATAAAGCTAAATCTTATAAAATTATTCGTAGGAACTTAGTTAAAAAATGATAATACTATACTATATTTTAAAGTACTGGTAAACTGGCTTCATTTTGGAACAAAAATGTCACATCAATGTTTTCCTTCTTTAATTCATTGTATTGGCGGGCCATTCGAGCTAGGGGATCATAAAGTGAAATATTGTTTATGTGAGTCAAAAAGGCAAAAAAAGCTAAAGCATTTAAAACAAATTTCTTAAAAGAAACGACGAATTTCTTTACAGCATTTGAACATCGTTTATTCAGATCAATAAAATAGTGCGCATTTTTAAGGATAACTCAAAAACACACACACAGGTTTGGTACATTTTATCAAATTTCTGTAAGATCACGAAAACACAACAAAACTAACTAAAAAAACATGCTGCACAATTCACACGGCATCATCTAGACCCCAAGCTAAGGATAGCTACTACTGTATACAATACATTCCACCTACAGATATTTCTACCATACCTATAAAACACCCAAAACCCCAATAAATATTTGTAGATCGTATAGACATATTATATCCCAAGGCGGGAATAGAACCCGCAACCTCCTGCGTCACAGGCGGACCTACGCTTATGCATAATTACAGCCAAATCTATTCAATAGTTTACACTCGGAAGTTGCCTGAAGAGCGGGTTGAAAGTTGATACTTTTCAGCCCTAGGGAGAATCGTTTTCAACTGACAGTTATAAGTTTATAACGTTACTATTAAACCATGATAATGTCAGAATTAATGCTGAAGCTAAAAAAATAACTTTTGGAACTATTGGCCCCGTCTCGCGACTAAATAATTTACTTTCAACCCTTGAATAACAATGTACTATTTCACTACGAGCTAACAATGTTAACGTATACACTTGTAATAACAAACGTTCACTTTTCCAATATTAGTAGGAAGAAGATTAAAATAGACGTTAATTATAAACGACAGTGATGTACTGAACGAAGACTAGACTGTAGCCAGCTCATTTGAGATAATGAACGTTTATAAATAAAATTGATTGGTGAAATGGTCTACTTTGGTGCGATTTTAGGTACGGTATAGGTCAAAGATAGGTTGGTGGACTATTATAGAGGTATTGGGGTAAGGACCAAAATTTTTGCACTTTTTGCGTGAGTACGATGGCACATTACTTTCAAATCAACATATAAAAAAAATTTGTTGACTTATGTGAATATTAATACTTGATTGTTATAGCTGAATTTATTTTGCACCCTGTGTTTTATTCACATCTGAAATTCTTTCACTAGGTTTTTGGAAAATTAATTTTATGTAAATAAGGATACTGAATCCATTTTCATTTTTCATACAAAATGTGAATGGCACATCTCCGACTCCTCCAGGTTTTTGCAATTTTATTCTAAAACTAAAAAACTTTTCAAAGACTTTTTGATTTATTTATATTCACCATGAATTTATCTTCACGTTTTTATTATTACGGTCTCGTTAAACCTTATAGTTAATTTATAATATTAATCTAAAAGCGTGTCCCAAATTTCGTTCCGTTGTGTCACTCAGTTGTGCGACAGCATAAATCGAGAACATGGCAAGATAGGATAACAAATAATGTTTTGTTGCAAAGGCTACACCGTCATCTAAGTTGTGACTAAATTCAGGCCAATTCCGCCACGTTGTTTGTCGCTCATTTGCAAAAACGTGTTGAAGGTGCATGTGTACCATTATAAATTTGGATTTTCTGTAAGACTTTTAAAGTGTTTTGCGTCAACTTTTCTTACTTTGTTCTATTAATTCTAGTAGCTTATTTTGTCTACTATTGAATAGTTCTGATGTGTATTCATAAAGGTGTTTAATTTCTTCAGTATGAATTTTTGAATGCTGTGTCATGTGGTTTTTTTTTCCTGTATGCGACGAATGTAACGAAATTGTGTGACGTGTTACATCGGAATTTTGTAAAGATAGGTATACAACATTACTTAACGATTTTAACTCTCAATCAGGTTAAGGTATAATAATACGTGTTATTAATTTAATGTATAATATATTTGTATTTGCTATATTTTTCTAAACCTTTATATATTTTTCAATGGTTAAGAAACAATAAGAATGTAAATAATCTATACCAGTGTGATCATTTCTAGACCCATGTACACTATCCTTAACAAATTCTGTTGTGCTACATTTGCTCCGTTTCCGTTGTGCAAACATGCAAAAATTTTGGTCCTTACCCGTCGCGTTGTCTTTAGCATTAATATTTGGGAGTAAATTTATTGGTAGTTATTTTAAATATTGGGGTAAGCGGTAAAAATCAGCTCAATAAATATTTGGGCAGCTTACTAAATTTTGGTCGGATGTAAAATAAAAACGACCTGCAATACTTGGCTGACAAATATAACATTTTTGGTAAGTGAATATATAGCGGTATGGTCTATGAAATTAATACTTTTGGGCGACTGAATAAAAAAATAATGGGTAGTAATAAACCATTATTATGTTACAGCAAGTAATTACATTTTTGAAGTGCATAATAATTGTTATAGGCAAAAGAATTGTAAAAAGTAAAGCAGAAAAAAGCGAAAATAAGCCGTAATCACTGGTACCTACTGCGTTTGAAATCTTACTATTTTAGGTAGATACTATTATTGAAAGTCTGTGTAAATGTTTATTATAAATAATCTCAGTAGATACTTAAGTTATTGAGAACAAATTTGGTGGTAGTAAGTATGTAGAAAGAAACTCAGTTATTTAGATGAAATTTGGTATGTAAGTAGATACTTTAAGACCAAGAATAACTTAGTAAATACTAAGCAAAGTTTAAAATCTTTGGGGCTTTCCTACAGATGATCTCTATCTCTCAATCTTGGGAATAAAGAAATAAAGTTATATCCCAAAATGTGCTGCACAGAGTGCGAGGACTTACACACTTACTGTCATAAACTTTAATATTAACATTCATATTTTTTCATTGTTTTATTTATTTTCTCAATTAAAATAGTAGGTAGGTACTATTTCACCCGCGAAATTACCGAAATTTTCCGTGGGAATTCTGGATAAAATAAAGCGTAAGTATGTGTTATTCCAGACTATATTTAATCTAATAATATATCAGATTTCACCCAGATCCGTTCAGTAGCTTTTGTGTGAAAGAGTAACAAACATCCATCCATCCATACTTACAGACTTTCGCGTTTACAGGGGTATTTACTTGTGCCCTTCAAAAGACGGGATATTAGCACAGAAGGTGATCCGACACTGAGGTGCACATGCCACGTGTCGCCAGGTCGAAGTACTTGTGTCACGTGTTTGTGAGCAAACGTTTAGTGTTTATAAAAATTTTCTTTTAAAAAATGAGTAAAAAATAGAATCATTTTTTCTATCCGTTTTGGATTCTACTCATGATGCTGAACCTCTGGTTTCAAGGACAACGGTGTTCACACTAACACCCTGTATAATATTAGTAGAGGTGGCGACAAGCGTTTCGGAGGCAGGTAACTAATCAATCAGAGAAATAACTTTTCTAGTGCTAGGATTTCTGTGGTTAGGAACCTTATTTACAAGCAAGCACACAAGAAGTAAGGCTCAAAGTTGATTGGTGAAATCAAGTAGCGCGCGTCCGCTCCCTGCCACCGCCGCCGCGCGCCCCGCCGTGTCGCGCAGCCCCGGCACAGCTCTAAATGCAAAAGCCCGAATTTGCTTTCGCGATCCAAAACGTGGCCTCCCATCTCATCACAGAATCTAACGTGTTATTCTCAGTCTTCGTTATCCATAATGTTCTCCATTTGAAAAATAAACTTACACGTGGGTAAAGCAGCGGGGCACAGCTAATTTCAAATAATTATGTCATTGCTTATCCTACAGCTTGACATATATGTAGGTACCTAGATAAGTAGGACATAGGGTAGTGACATAGGTATAGATAGGTACTTAGGTAAAGTTTATGTTCTCTGCCTACGTACCTAGGTACCTATGTCTATTCTACGTACTGCATAGTTCATTTTAAAAGGCGATAATGATCTAGCAACGTTGCGGGGCGGCGCGACACAGCGACTGCGACGAACGGTCGGTCGCATCGTGTAGTTCCCTAATCTACCTACTATATATAGGTAGATATATATATATATATATATATATATATATTACTAGCAGTGCCTCGCGGTTTCACCTGCGCTAATTCACGTTTTCGTTGGAATTCCGAGATAAAATATAGCCTATATGCTATTTCAGACTATAATCTATCTCTGTGCCAAATTTCATCCATATCCATTCAGTAGTTTTTGCGTAAAAGAGTAACAAACATCCATCCATCCATAATAATAATAATAATGCCCCGCGCGCCGCCACATCGATCGTCAAATTAGCAAACCAAAATTAATAAATGAGCTTCCAAACACTGAATTAAATCCGATCCACGGTCTGCTGATCATTTTTGATAGTTGATTGCTCCATTTTTAGTTTTACAGCAGGCCAAAATTTCAATAAATGCTAATCATGATTTGCTGATGCATGAAAAATAATTTACTGCACAAATATTTTTTAAATAGCCCTTTGTTATATTTCTTGTTGCCCAATTTTTATTTTTTTGCAGGCCATTTGTCGCAGCCCAGTTTTATTTATTCAGCTTACCGAATTAATTTTTTTATTCACCAAAATTTGTTTAATTCACTGACCGATTAAATGATACCCTTAATATTTTTGTCGATTACTGATCTTATTGTAATAAGTAATGCTGGGTAATTCATAAAGCATCATCGCGCCCCAACCATGCTAAATAATAATTAGGAGTTTATATATTATAAACATTACTTATATAAATTTGATTGTTTTTCTTCTACGAGTACTATACAACGAATTATGGGCACTCTGCCTTCTGGTGATGGCTTATATTTGTAAGAATTTGATTTAAGTGTAAATACTAGTTGTTATAATTGAATAACTGTTAATTTTATATGTCAAATTATTTTAATATAAACAAATATGATATATTCACACGAAACATTCCAGTTTTGAATGATTTTTTAAATCTACAATCATCCTTAAGGTCTTCGCACATTAAAACAACTCAACGGCGACTCGACTCTATGCCAAATACTGAAATTTAAGCCTGTCATATGTACAAGGTTTAATTTCAAAAAATGATATTAAAGTAGTGTACGACGAGTGGCCTACGCATCGTACACTAAAGGTCAACCCCGACACGTTTGTGACGCAATGACCACACGTTGGTCACGCAACGACCACACGTTGTCCACGCAACGACTATGCGTTTGCGACGTGAGTAGAGTTGCTGCCGCGTTGGCGGCGTGGAGTTGTTATAATGTGCGATGACCTAAAATGTGCGAAGACCTTTACAAACATTATACTTACATGCGAAAGTTTGTATGAATGTATGGATGTTTGTTCCTCTTTCACGGAAAAACTACTGAATGGATCGGGCTGAAATTTGAAAAAAATGAAGTTCTAGCCCTGTAATAACACAGGCTACTTTTCATCTCATAAATCAGGTCTCATGGGATAGAAAGCCTTGACTAAAATGCCGTGTTTAAAATACAAAAAAGATGCCTCCGAGTTATAAACAAATCATGGCTCCGTGATACTTGCAAACCCCTCTTTGTGAATTGTAAAGTCCTGCCTCTACCATGCATGTATATTAGAGAAGTCTGTGTATTTGTCAAATCATACCCAACTTATTTTACTAAACGCGGAGATGATCGACAAAAAAGGGCCAAGTTTCAGAACCTGCTCTACAAACCACAATGTTGTAAGGATATTTATAAGAGAAATGTTTTTAATATGTGTATAATTATTTATAACAAGCTACCAGAAGAATTGAAGGACTTGAATGGAAACTTATTTAAAAAAAGCTAGATATTTGGCTGCTTTCAAATTGTTTTTATAGTGTAAATGAATACTTAAATTTTAAGAAAATAAATTAACGATCTTGTTCTCCTCATAATAATCAATTACATATTATTATTTAACATTTGCACACCTGCTTGCGGGTTGAATACATTGACATCTAATAGCTATAAGATCTTGACATGTAATTTATTGTATTCTGCAAATAAATGATTGATTTGATTTGACTAGCCTTGACACGTTTCCATAGAAACAATGCATGCGAAGCCGCGGGTAGATACTAGTAATTTTAGAATTTTATGCTAGATCATAGTGAGAACACTCTTTTTATATTTATAGGTAAGTACTATTTTAGTACCAAGCTTGCCGCAAATAAATCTTTGAAGCTTTGAAAACGAAGTACAAAACGAAATCCTTTAAAACAACAAAAGTAAAAAAATCCTCCCGGAATTTTATCTTACAGGCTGTCCAGATAGGGCGCTTTACGCGCGTAAAGCGCTGGACTCTCGACTCGCGCGTGCTACGCGCGAGTCGAAATACTCGGGCGAACTGTGGAGCGCGCGTAAAACGCCGCATCTGGACGCAATATAAATTGAAACGCGCGAGGGCACTCGCGCGTAAAGCGCGCGTAAAGCGCCCTATCTGGACAGGCTGTTAACGAAGCTTTATTCCATCTTATGAATATGCAATGACTTGATACCTCCATTGTCTCGCTTTTATCTTATAAATTAAAGTCGCTTTTGCAAAGGTTTTAAACTTTACCTTTTTTAAGTATGCACAGTTATTGTTACTAATTATCTGAGCGTCTGGTCGATGCGACGCGTGACCCTCTAGCTGGTGAGTATCTGGCTCAGCGCATCAGCAGTGCCATACAGCGTGGTAATGCAGCCAGTGTCTTGGGGACGCACAGACTGGTATTGACATGGATCAGTTGAGCTACCTCTAGACTGTAGGCAATCGTCTGCAGTTAGCTCAATTTTTTCAATCACTACATAGTATAAAACAAAGTCGTTTTCTCTGTCCCTATGTCTCTATGTATGCTTAAATCTTCAAAACTACGCAACGGATTTTGATGCGGTTTTTTTAATAGAAAGAGTGATTCAAAGGAAGGTTTATCCGTATAATAAAACCATGCGAAGCCGGGCGGGTTGCTAGTAGTGAATACTTATTAATTTTAAGCTGATTACATTCTTCTGTTATTAAAGTTCCTAATCCTACTAATATTATAAACGAGAAAGTTTGTAAGTATGGATGGATAGATGGATGGATGTTTGTTACTATTTCACGCAAAAACTACTGAACGGATCTGGCTGAAATTTCCGCCAGGTCGTTCGAGTAACAAACATCCATCCATCTATCCATACTTACAAACTTTCGCGTTAAATAATATCACTTCATAGTATAAAACAAAGTCGCTTGCCAGTTTTATTATACGTATAAACCTTCCTCTTGAATCACTCTATCTATTAAAAAAAACCACATCAAAATCCGTTGCGTATTTTTAAGGATTGACGAGTCAAAGGGACATAGGGAAATAGGGACAGAAAAAGCGACTTTGTTTTACACTATGTAGTGATACAAATACAAAACAATAGAGCTTTTACACTACTCACTAGGTACTAATCTCTTCTCCTCTCATTTCAATTTCTAAAACTGTTTTATTTGTAGCAAATGTGACAAAATTAATACATTTTTATATAAATAATAAAATTCAGAAATAGCAAAACCCTTAAAACTCTTATAATTTCATTCAGTCAAACATACTTTAAAATGCTGAACAATTCATACACCATCATCTAGCCCCAAGCTAAACAGAGCTTAATAAAGATACTACGTTATAAAACATAGATAGATATTTTAGTATAAGTGGAATGACAGAAATAAAAAAGCATTCAGAACATACAACTACAGAACGTACAAACATTATTTTGTACTGAAGCGGGAATCGAACCCGGAATCTCCTGCACCCCTGGTGGAATTTTGCCCCGCTCGCCACGAAAACACGACTAATCGTTCATCTAGTATCCATAACACAAATTCTGCTTAGCTTGGGGCTAGATGATACTGTGTGGATTGTCCAGCATTATTTATGTATGAATATTGTAAAAATTAATGAATTTTTTATTTATAAATTTTGTATTTGTTGGTTTTATAATTGTGTATACCTACTACCTACTATAGTTTTATTTTTTTCTATCCCTTCTGTAGGTATTTGTTTTCTTTTCCATTTCTCTATTTAAGTAGATCTATTGTAACTACAAACGTCTTTATTATTCTTTTATAGCCAGTCCATCCAAAGGTTGCATGGAAGAGATCGATTTTATCGATAAGGCCGCCCCTTATACTTAGTCTTAGTTTGCAGTATTTTATGTATTTTTTATTTTCTTTCGTGTGGTAGGTTTAAATTTAAAATAGAGTTTTCGTTCATTCATTAGTTTCTCGTTAATTAAGAACCAATCTTCCCTTGTTATCCACTATGCCAACTCTTTGCATCCAGTCTATAAATCCTCTGTTTTGACGCATATCCGCTTTCTTACCGCCGATGCATTCCGACAGAGGGCGCTTGTACCACGCTGAAAACAAAGATAGACTTGTGAATGAATATAATAAAAATATATTTTTCATTTCTCATCTCGGAAAGAATATTTTTGCTCTTCGATATCTGAGTGCAAAAGACATTTTTATCCTCTAGCTAGAGGATAAAGTAAATTGAATTTAGAACATCATGTGCACTAAGTTTGTGATTTCAAAACATCATTTAACCTATTTACTTCTACCTCCATGGTGACAAATTTATCATAAAACCTTTTTTAATTTGTTAAAAACTCAGGCTCTGACCTTCTTGGTTTACTTTTCTATAATTTGCTTTGCGCGCACGATTTGTAACAGACGGACAAACAAACAGACGAAATCAGAATTAAGAAATTATGTAATAACTTTATTTCTTTTGGCTTACAATATAAACACTTAGACGAGTCAAATTCTAAAAATAATTCTTAAAATAGAAAAAATAAGGTGTTCATTTTCTCTTCACTTAATTATTTCGTATATTAGCGGACTCTTAGTACATAATAGCACAGATTTTATTATACCCGTGGGTGACCCAGGCAATAGGGTCCCGTTTAACCCTTTTGTTACGGAAACCTTAAAAATAGAGTTGAGTTATTTCTTACTCCAAACTCGCTCCAATCAGTCCGAAAATATTCTTTCCGATATTAAAAGTACAGTAGAGTCTTATATTCCCGTTTTATCCTTTAGTTACGGAAACCTTAATCGTAGAGTAGGGATATCGCTATTCAAAACTCACACCACTCGATCCGAAAATATCCCATAATCGATATAAAAAGTACAGGGACAGCGGAGTCTTATTTTCCCGTTTTACCCTTTAGTTACGCCCTCAAAAGTAGAGTAGGGATATTGCTACTCCAAAGTCGCACCACTCGATCCGAAAAATTTCCTTACCAATACGAAAAGTACAGGAGTTCCAATCCAGCTTGCAATGGTTAACGAAGACCCTTCGCTGCCCTGTTGAAGACACGGCGCACTCGGGGGCGTAGTCATCAGGGCAAGTCGGAGGACAGGGGTGGTCGCAAGACTTGCCAGCTAGGCCTTTGAAGAGAGACCTAGGTGGTAAATATAAACACTAATTTTATAATATTTCAATAAGGCACAAACAGGAAGAACATTAGCGCTACCACTCATTTTTTCATATAATTTCGATAAAGGAATTTTCAAAATTCCTACGTTCAGTTTGAACCTAACATCAACTTTTTTAATGCATATGTCATCATCATCATCAACATCAACCTATATTAGTCCACTGCTGGACATACGTCTCCCCTAATGAGTGCCATCATAGCCATTAAATAATAATGCATAGATATGTAGTAGTTCTATTTTGTTTTTATATGAAGAGAAACGAATTTGCTCTTAGTGACCACAAAGCTCTGTTTTCGTCAGTCATCTCTTTCTATAAAAGACAATATAGTCAAAAGTATGAAGGAGTTCCAATCCAGCTTGCAATGGTTAACGAAGACCCTTCGCTGCCCTGTTGAAGACACGGCACACTCGGGGGCGTAGTTGTCAGGGCAGGTCGGAGGACAGGGGTGGTCGCAAGACTTGCCAGCTAGGCCTTTGAAAAGGGACCTAGGTGGTTTATAAAACAATATCTAATTTCATTAAGTTCTGTATAATAAACACACAGCAAGCTTTTTAATGCATAATGTACCTAGTAAGTAGTTCTATTTGTTTTTATATGAAGAGATACGAAGTTGCTCATAATGGCCACAAAATTCTGTTTTCGTATCTCTTCCTATAAAAACAAAATTCGTCATAACTACATAGTATAAAACAAAGTCGCTCTATGTCCCTAAGCTTAACTGATTGAATTTAAGTTTCACCATGTAGACACGCGTCAATATCTTGTCGTGTCCAGATGACTAAATAATAACTGATAATTATTTTGAGTTTAACCAACTGGACACACGTGTGTCCAGTCTCGTGTGTCGAGTTAGTGAATAACCCCTTAAATCCATGCTATATATGCTTAAATCTTTAAAACTATGACTTAGCTTAACCTTACCCATAGACATAATAAAAATTCAGTACATCCTAAAACCTTACCTTCTTCCAGACACTCTCTTAGTGTTGTTGACTGGACGCGGTCTCTCCCGATACTGGTGTTTGAACATGAAGTCCATGGGAAAGAGCTGGAACGGCGAGGGTTGAGTCACCACGTGGAAACCGATGCTGGAGCATCGTTCTAGGGGAAGAAGGTGGAACCCTGGAATTATCAGGAAATATATTTAAAAACCTACAAACTATTCTTTGTGAACTAGCTTATTTTGTCTAATAAAAGAAGAGATACGAAAAACAGAGTTTGGTGGCCACCAGGAGCATAAAGCATCTAAAGTAGTTTTATATTTGATACGATATTAAGCCGCGTACAGACTGCTGTAACGTAACATGCAATGTAACATGAAAGGAGCATTTCATAAGTGTGGACGCAGCGCGCGCACGAACTGAGCACATACGTGTTCGCATCTTTTCCGGCATGCGCGCGGCGAACTTAGCTCAGTCTGCCGAGAACACGCGGAGAGAATTTTTTATACAATTATTACTGGCTACGATGATTGTCGATGCTTCAATGATTATCATAAATCATGTGAAAAAAACGTAACGTAAACGGCTCTGCTGTAGCTGTGTTTTCTTCCATTCTTCCAGCGTTCGCGCGCGTTCGAGTAAACAACTCGTCCACACTGGACACACATTACGGGACACTAGTCGTATAAACACTGTATAAAAAATACACTTGAGTTGATTACATTAATTATAAATAAATAAAATATGCTGGACAATCCACACAGCACCATTTAGCTACAAAGTAAGCTACTCAAAGCTTGTGTTTTGGATAGGTACTAGATAACGGATAAATATGTAGTTGATACATTATATACATAGATAGATATTTTTTTATAATATACATAGAAAACACCCAGACCAACGGAATACATTTCTGTAGATCGTAAAGAAATTTTTTCCGAGGCGGCAATCGAACCCACAACCTCCTGCTTCGCAGGCGGACCTTCGCCCACCGCGTCACATCGGTCGTCAATATAAGCAAATATATGCAAGGAACTTACTATTTTCTTCATGAGTGAAATAACAATTAACTTTTCTAAAGTAGCAGTCATTCAAAAACAGCCGGTATCTCCAGATTTTATGCTCCATTTTCCCTCCACACACAGAGTTCACTGTATTATTGCAATCTAGGTTAGAACAGTTAAGTGCTTTGGGTTTTTCAGATGTTGTTGCATCGAAGGGTGGTTTTTTCCCTTTGATGTTTTCGTTGGGGTCATTTCGACCGGATAAAAAGATAATATCACTTGGAGGTTCTGAAAAAGAATGACCATTTCAAAATACAATGCAATACAATACAAATAATTGTACACCATGGTAAAGAAAAACAGACCAAAAAGCTAACACTAAAATATTGCACAATGACCTTTCTAAAATAAATATAGAGCATGTCTAGTAAGTAGGTAACCTAAACATTTATGTAATGTGTAAGCTGTATGTTTCTTAAATAAATTTCTTCAGTATCAATACATAGTATAAAACAAAGTCACTTCTCTGTCCTATGTCCGTATATCCCTATGTCCCTTTGTATGCTTAAATCTTTAAAACTACGCAACGATTTTTGATGCGGTTTTTTAATAGATAGAGTGATTCAAGAGGAAGTGTTTATACGTATAATAAAACCATGCGAAGCCGTGGCGGGTCGCTAGTAAAGTATAAAACAAAGTCGTTTCCCGCTTTCTGTCTGTATGTCTTTCTTTAAAACTACGCAACGGATTTACATAGATGCGATTTTCTTTAATAAAAAGAGTCATTGAAAAGGCAGGTTCATACGAGTATGTATAATACACCCGTAGAAAGTCGGGGAGAGTCGCTAGTCCTACTAATATTATAAACGCGAAAGTTTGTAAAATTCATACGTTCAGTTTTTTAAAACTATCATATCTAAGCTTTTTAATGCATCTGTAGTAGGTTCAACAAACTGAAAGTGTGAATTTTGGAAATTATTTTGCTAAACATGCACTTGTTACTTGCACTTGATACTTAACAAAGTGTAAATCAGGTAAAAGTCAGACTTTATGAGGTGTGAAAAGAACACAGCAATTACTTATTTCTTCATTTTCTCTTTCTCTCTTACCTGTAGCTAGCATAACATTAGAATTCATAATATCATTAACAGTTTTCTTTCCAAAATAATCCGATATCTTCATAGGATTCTGCATCAGATAATCTTCATTTCTAATTAATTCCCTTTCAGTCTTCTCATTCGGAATAAAAACAACTTCGTCTGACATTCTTTCTTCTGTTTCTCTCACTTTCTCCGGCTTTTCCCTGATAAAGACTTGTTCTGTGTCTATTTTTTCAGTGATGAATTTTTCGGGCACCATCATTTTTAATGTTTTTTTTGGCTTGGCTTTTGGTACAGGCTCGGCGTCGGCATGGTTTGAATATGTAATGATGACGTCAGATAAGTTTTGGGCTTGGTGATTGGCATTTGCCATCAGGATTGGGAGTAGTAGAATCATTAGGTATATCATTTTATAGCTAGTTGCAGGGATTTAAGTTTTTAAGGTTCTTAATGACGAGTTTTCGACGAAAAATCGCTGTAAACTTATTAAGTAATCTTCGGCTAAACGAATTTACATAATTTTCTATATGGTTTTTGTTTATCTAAAACTTTTTGTAAGTACTTTTACACCAATCACACTAAGTTTAAAAGCGTAGGTACATAAATAATAATAAAAATGGGATTATGTTTAATAAACATTTAAATATATTTTTAAGTAGATTCGGTAAGTATTTTTCTTGCTACTACAAAGTTCTCTTTAATACTAAATCTTGTTCAACGTTTGTTAGCTTATCACCTTACGTTACTCAATAGGTGTTTACAAAATAAGGATTTTAACATTTATACCTACTTTTTGCCTTGTAATGGCTGGCATTATATGTACATACAAACCTAATGTTTTCGCATAGTAAAAAATCTGGATAAAAGAGATGACTTTTTACTATATTCCGGGACTATTGAATATGAAACGCCTTCTAGAAGTGTGTGTAAAGAACGAATTAATAAAAGAAATAATATTCTCGAAAAATAGATTTTACAGCGCCATCTTTGTGATAGCTCCGGAAGTAATTGGGAAGATACGAGACACCGCGACCGCGTAGCTCTCGTAGACAATTTTCCGACGTAGAAACTTCGTAAAACTTTTCACGTTTTGTTTCCTTAAAAATCTTAGAGATGGCGCTGCTTAGTTCATGGCGCGTTACAAAGGAGTTTATTGATCAAAAAGGTTTCACTAATTTATGGGTGATTCTACGAGGGTTCAAAATACGTGTCCGGCTCGAAAAATCATAGAAAAAGTATCCCTAGCCCTTTGATTTTTTTTATGATAGTAGATTAGACAAAGATAATAGGGTAGGCCTTTTTTAGTTTTTTAATATTCTTATTTTAAATAAGTAAAAATAAATAAAATCCTTGGAAATTCTGACTTCCGTGGTGCGTCCGGACCTCATGTTCCTGTGTTAATAAAATTTTACATCATTTCCTAAAAACTCTGGTACTAATTTACATAGGTTCACAATAACCCAGATAGTTACTTGCTTATTTGACGCTATTACTACGCAAAACTAAGCTTTAGTTGACAAGTTACAACGAGATAACTTCGCGTCCGTCGTTTAGGTCTGATTCCCCTGGTGCGCACTAAATCATTCATAAATACTGTACTTTAATATCTGCGTAAATAGTTGTTAGATTGAGAGAAACTATCAGTCACGCCCCATCAGTGGTGTGTACAACAAAGGTGTATGTCTCCACGTCACTCTGTTATTTTGGTACGTATTGTACGTAATCACTTTCCGTGGCTTGGTATCTAGAAATTCTGATTACCATGTTGACTATAAATTTGTTCATACTAATCCTATTGTTAAAAAATTGCAATAATTTATGCCTTTTGTGTTCCTAATTTCGACTGCATATTTCAATGTTAAATAAACCAGCAAATTAAGAAAATTTCTAGGATTTTGTAATAATTTTTGATTTCCGTGGTACTGTTTTCCGTGGATTTTGCGTTTTGATTAACATCTCAATAATAATATTTTTATGTTTTTATAATGTTTTGTAGGATAAAAGTTTATAATAAATATAAAATGAATAATTATAATATTTTTAATGCAAAGATAAACATTATTAGTGTGACTTTTGTTAAAAATTTACTATAATCTCATTAAAAAATAACTTCTGCCAGGTTTACTCAATACTATACGCCTATTTCTCTAAGTAAAAGAAAAGAGTGGGATAGGATAAGCCTATTTTGATTAGTAGTTGATTTATAATTCCATCTTTAGAATATACGCTCAGTTCCACATCGACAATAGTATGTAATTATTTATAAGGCAAACATGTATTAGACACATAAGTTATACACATGCTAGTGGTTTCTATTTCGCCTCTTCCACTAGTGGACAAAAAATTGAGGCGAATTAAATTTGACTTGTCTAAGTGCTTATTTTGTAAGCCTAAAGAAATAAAGATATTGATTATTGATTATTATTGATTAATGAACCTAGCAACATGACTGATTGTGTGAACTCGATGTAGATGTAAACTCTTGCCTTAGTTCCATTTTCATTGATATACCTCTATAGAACATAAACCTACGTCTTACAGGATATAAATAATATTTGAAAACCTAGTACTTATATAATATAACCTATGTGATTTAATAAACTGATTAAAAAATAATATTTACAGTAATGATTTAAAGGTGTTTTTGTTAAAAATGATTGAAACTACAAACATCAAATAATTGGTCCTTAATTTTTAGAAGCTTAATAATCTACTTACTACCGAAAACACATATTTTTATTGATAAACCAACCCATACTAAAATTTTTCTATTCTTTGCTTGTAATTTTCGTTGTTAATAAAATACTAAAAACCCATACTTGATTTTGGTGATATAAATTCAGATTTCCGTGGACACCATATTTTTAAAATTGAATAACTTCGTAACCATAAAGCCAATAAAGTTCCCTTCACTACCAAAAAATTCAAAATTAAATCTTCATTTAGAATATACCGTCATTATATCCAATTTCAACAAAAAAGAATGTGCCACAGAAGTCAGACAAAAAACGAGTTTTCGTAGAATCACCCTTATTAGGAATAACAGTGAGGAGTTTTTTTACAAAGAAAATACTTTTATAAAGGACTTTGCTTCAAACTCAACAGATGGCAGGGGTCTCTTTATTTTATCCTATAAATGATATCATATTTTGTAGTACCTAGCTAAGCCTTTTTACAATAGAATAAATAGTTCTTTGAATCTAGATTTGTCGTAGGTACTATTTTTTTGAAAATAAATAAATGTAGTAAGTAATTAAAACCTGTATGCCTTCCTTAAATAAACATAAACATTACTTTACTACCTAGCTACCTGTTTTTCTTCTTTTCTACTGTACCGATTTTCCATTTAAATAATTGTTTGTTTCTGTTCTCTCTTTTGTTAATTTTTCTGTGCTGTTTGTGTATGTTTCAAATAAAAAGTTTATCTATCTATCTATCTATCTACTTTCGAGTAAGATTTCAGGAAAAACTGTTCTTTTAAAATATCGCAAGAAATATTACTTCTTATTATTATAATAAATGGGAAAGTCTGTGTGAATGTTTGTTATAATTAGTAATCCCCGTAACTACTTAAGTTATGTATATGAAATTTAAATTAAAATCTGGAAATTTTAACCCTGAGGGGTTAAATAGGGTGCTTAAGTTTGTATGGATAATTATTATTCCTTGGTTTGATTTACTCAAAACTCGGTATTAATAAACTACAAAGTAAATAATTAAACACATATTTTATTTTTAGGAAACTACCCCTAGAAGGTGTAGTTACAGTAAATTTCTGAAATTTGACAAATAAATATCGATGCGGGCGAAGCCGCGGGGCGCATCTATTGTTCTTATAAAAGATCGCAAGAAATTATTATTAAAAGAACTATGATGGGTACAAACTTAGATCAAATATTCATTTATCTCCCATATTCACAGATTTAGCTTTTTCTTGGAATCATTTTTGGACTATCTTAGGACATTTCTAGAAAAATATCTGTAGCTAATTAAGTAATGGTTTACATATCAAGTATTAATAACCTATTTTAATTTTTCTACATTTAATAATTTTTCTACATTTAAGTTTAATAAGTATGTGTTAGTTTGACATAATCAATTTGTATTAAACTGGAGAAGTCACTGGCTCCTGAAACACAGTTTTTAACTAGTTCAGGAGCCTATGAACTCATTATTGTCTGTAAACTGTCAAAATGTCAATAAAAACCTTTTTTACTTTACTTTACTTTACTTTATGATTTAAGTATACAAATTCAACAAGTCAACAAAGCAATAACTGATAAGAGATCTTTATTAATAACGAAAAAATAAATAATTACAATCAAGGAATAGAAAAAATTACAATAAGTAGGTATATTCAATTGAAACCATTGAGCTAACTGTAGACGGTTGCTAACAGTCTAACGGTGGCTCAACTGATTCATGTCAGCGGTAATGCAGTGCCCAAAACACTGGCTGCTACCACGCTGTATGACACCAGATACTCACCAGCCCTCGGGTTACGCGTCGCATCTACCAAACACTCAAATTTTTTTTAAAACCCGGAGAGCCTCGGCATCCCACGGACCTAAACCTAGCAATGACTTTGGTACAGTTTTGTTCTTTACCCTACAAGTTCTTAAGTTTACATAGGCCATAGAAATTGTACTACTAGCCCGTTATAAGGTTGAGCAAACGGGCAATAGTCATTGTAACCTATGAGTCTACTATGTGTTCTTAACAATCTATATTCGATTGCGATTGTAGTTAAAAATACGAAAACTTGTAGTTTCGGTCACATACGCCTGCTTTAGCTAATTAGCATTTCGTAAGTAAACTAAAAATAAAACTAATCCTAACTAATTATTATAAAGGCGAAACTTTTGAGATAGAATATTAGACCTATTATATTTTTTTTTTTTTTTGCTTCCTAAAACTTTATTAACAACGAAAATTACAAGCAAAGGAATAGAAAAATTACAACTAGTATTTACAATTGAAACCATTGAGCTAACTGCAGACGGTTGCAAACAGTCTAAAGGTAGCTCAATTGATCCATGTCAATACCAGTCGGAAGCGTCCCCAAGACACTGGCTGCATTACCACGCTGTATGGCAATGCTGATGCGCTGAGCCAGATATTCACCAGCTCTCGGGTCACGCGTCGCATCGACCAGACGCTCAGATAATTTTTTAAAAACCCGGAGAGCCTCGGTACCCCACGGACCTAGGGTCTCAAATCCAAGGGGAGCAAATGCGTAGGTTCTGTCGAGACCTGCATATTTGCGCCTCTTGAGATCCTCGGCCAGATCTGCCGCCGCACCAGCCCTAGTGGATGTCCTTGAAAGATGGGAAGGTGCAAGTGTGTCGACGCATGTAGCGTCCCACACAATGGGCCTCCCCAACTCCCATGGGACTAGTGTCATACCGTCGGGCCTCTTGCCATCGTCACGGAACAGACCATTCGGTTCGAGAATAGCTGGTACGTTAGCGCTGACAAAGGCCCGCCCGCCTATTATATTAACTGAAACTTAAATTTTTAAACCAATTTTTTTTTCCAGACCTACATGTATTGTCCCTTATACTCTTCAATCTTCTTATTTCCAATACCTTCCAACAATCGCGTTCAATGGCTGGTTCAAATGCCTAGATTGTGTTACATATATAATTCTAATTATTCCGATCTTTCCGTTCATATCACTGTTGTAATATTTCATCATCATCAGCCTATATTATTCCCATCTGGACATAGGTCTCCCTTATTGAGCGCCATAGCGCCCTGTCTTCAGCTTGCAGCATCCAGCATCTGCCAGTAGTCTTTCGCAGATCGTCATCCCACCTGGCCGGAGTTGTAATATTTGTTATCGTTTAATTCATTACATAAACGAACCATCCCAGACGGTTTTGACCATAGACTTGTGTTCACCCAGCACAATGCTGAAGGAAGGCCATATTTGCCCTAAACTCTGCTGTAGGTACATGAAAAATAGCCATCTTTACGCAGGTAAAGTCTATACTTTTTGATCTCTACAGCACATATCCTATCAAAGATCGAAGTGCGATCACTTTTAGTCCATCACTACCTACATATTATAAAACAAAGTCGCTTTCTCTGTCCCTATATCCCTATGTTTGCGTATCCCTGTGTATCTCTAAAACTACGCAACGGATTTTGATGCGTTTTTGAGTGATTCAAGAGGAAGGTTTATACGTAGGTATACTAAAACCGTGCGAAGCCGGGGCGGGTCGCTAGTATATCTACTACATAGTTCTTTATTAACAACGAAAAGTACAATCAAGGAATAGAAAAAATTACAACTAGTATTTACAATTGAAACCATTGAGGTAACTGCAGACGGTTGCAAACAGTCTAAAGGTAGCTCAATTGATCCACCTATACATATTGTCATTATCTGCTGGTCTCTTCAAAATTGATATCGTTGCACTGTGCGGTAGATTTTAGCGTTAATAAAAATCATTTAATTTCCCTAAGCTTACTATTTTCCCGTTTGCACCGGTATTATCCGATAATTTCTAGTTATTATTCGTTGTAAGCAACAAGCTACGATGGATATTTCGAACGATCGCCTGTAGCTAGCAAGGCATCTAATTAGGGAACATGTACCAGGGCACAGGTCCATTGTACTAACGAGAATTATTTATCGTAAAGACGTGTTTTAAGGAGAGTTTAGACTGAGGATATGAAATACCCATTTAAGTATAATGAAAAAATTCTATGTCGTAGTCGTAGTGTAATAGAATGTTTACACATAGTTTAAAACAAAAGTCGCTTTCTATGTCCCTATGTATGCTTAAATCTTTAAAACTACGCAACGGATTTTGATGCGGCTTTTTTGTAGATAGAGTGATTAAAGAGGAAGGTTTATACGTATAATAAAAACGTGCGAAGCCGGACGGGTCGCAAGTTGTTATATGAGCACAATATGCTCTTCTTTAAATAAGTAGCTATGTTACGTTTTTTGTATTTGAATAAAATTTATCTACATAAGTAAAGCATATTTTCATCTAAAGCATATTTTCATGTTAGTGTCAGAAAAATATAAATAAAGTACGTTCAGATTAAGCGGTAAAGCAAGATTAATTTTCAACAATTGTAAAACAGTTCGCCGTACCGTACAATGGAAACGATTTCAACCTCGGGGCAACACGGGGCTTATCATATCAGTTGTTACTAAGCTGAGTTATGAAGTATTACTTCTATTACAGCTATTAAAAAATAAATAATTCATAACCTGTTTGTTCATGTTAATACAACCTAAGTCTCTTGACGACGTAATTTTATACCTATGTATTTTAGAAAAAAACTGACAATAGACTTCAAATTTCACGCATTAATAACTACTAACGACCCGCCCCGGCTTCGCACGGTTTTGTTGTACGTATAAACCTTCCTCTTGAATCACTCTATCTAATGAAAAATACCGCATCAAAATCCGTTGCGTAGTTTTAAAGATTTTAGGGACAGAGAAAGCTACTTTGTTTTGAACTATGTAGTGATCACTCAAAAACATCAAAATCTATCCGTGTCTTGACGATGGTAACCGACGGTATGACACTAGTCCCATGGGAGTTGGGGAGGCCCATTGTGAGGGACGCTACATGCGTCGACACACTTGCACCTTCCCATCTTCCAAGGACATCCACGAGGGCTGGTGCGGCGGGTGATTTGGCAGAGGATCTCAAGAGGCGCAAATATGTAGGTCTCGACAGAACCTACGCATTTGCTCCCCTTGGACTCGAGATGTTAAGTCCGTGGGGTACCGAGGCTCTCCGAGTTTTTAAAATAAAATCTGAATGTTTGGTCGATGCGACGCGTGACCCGAGAGCTGGTGAGTATCTGGCTCAGCGCATCAGCATTGTCATACAGCGTGGTAATGCAGCCAGTGTTTTGGGGACGCACAGACTGGTATTGATATGGATCAATTGAGCTATTTCTGGATTGTTTTCAACAAATTGCAGTGTTCTACTGTCCATTTGTTTTGTATTCTTTAGTGGAAAATCACAGACGTGTCTACAAAAACATATTGACTATCAAAATAAAAGTCACGTTTTTATATTGAGGAAGCCGCAGGAATTCTTCAGAAGAAATCTCTATAATAACAATAGCAAGGCAAAACTTGTAAAAATATGCCGTAGAAAGATGAAATCACAAAGTATCTTCGGTTATTTTTTTAACATTTCAGGACGAGATGTAACGAAGTACCTAGCGTGTTTTTTTAGTATTTTATGAATCGAAAATATATTGATGTTTTTTGTACCGTGTGTTTTTTTTGGGTTCTGTAGTTACACATCATCATCAACCTATACTAGTCCACTGCTGGACATAGGCCTCCCCTTATGAGCGCCATAGCTCCCTGTCTTCAGCTTGCCGCATCCAGCATCTGCCAGTAGTTTTTCGCAGATCGTCACCCTACCCACCTGGCCGGAGGGCGTCCTAATCTACGTTTTCCGAGTTGCAGTCTCCACTCAAGAACACTGTAGTTACACGTTGGTACCTAAAGCATAACTAAATTTACTAGGATCTAAAGTTTTAATATGTTTTATGTAAGACATAATAAATCAAAAGTAAGGTAATTTAAAACAAGTACTTTTACTTCTTTATCCCAATACTAGCAGCGCCTCGCGGTTTCACCCGCGCAATTCCCGTTCCCGTGGGAATTCCGGGATATAATATAACCTATGAGTTAATCCAGACTATAATCTAAATCTGTGCCAAATTTTATCCATATTCATTCATTAGTTTTTGCGTGAAAGAGTAACAAACATCCATCCATCCATACTTACAAACTTTCACGTTTATAATATTAGTAGGATATATAAATACTAGCATCTGCCCGCAACTTCGCACGCTTTGTTTCTATGTAAACGTCTCAAGGCTCTTTTTATTCCATGGTAACTGATTTATGTGATGAAAAAAGTTGGTCGCCCTTCTTACTATCTTACTAATATAATAAACTAGCGACCCGCCCCGGCTTCGCACGGTTTTATTATAGGTATATAAACCTTCCTCTTGAATCACTCTATCTATTAAAAAAACCGCATCAAAATCCGTTGCGTAGTTTTAAAGATTTAAGCAGTCAAAGGGACATAATGATATAGGGACATAGGGACAGAAAAAGCGACTTTGTTTTATACTATGTAGTGATGGGAAAGTCTGTGTGAATGTTTGTTATAAGTAATCTCCGTAACTACTCAAGGTATTTGATTGAAATTTGGTATGAAAATAGTTTAGAACTTCGAATAACACATAGGATATTAAAATTTGGGAACTTCACCCTCTAAAGGGGTTAAACAGGGTGGTAAAGTTTGTATGGAAAAATATTATTCCTTGGTTTGATTCACTCAAAACTCGGTGTAAATAAACTGCAAAGTAAATAATTAAACACATATTTTTTATTTTTACGAAACTTACCCTAGGAGGCGTGCATTAAACTGACAAATAAATTTCCACGCGGGCGATGCTGCGGGGCGCAGCTAGTATTAAATAACTAAACAATAGATTTTTTCTTTTCAGACACCATCGCCGGCTTTACCGATGAAAATCAACACAGGAAGCTTCGCTACGACCAAAGGTGCGTATCTAATACACACACCGGCAAAATTAGGGGAACAGGCAAGAATCTTTATTTTTTTTTAACTTGTTGGGTATTTTTGTAAGTGTATAATTTTTTTGTACCTATTCCTAACCTCTTTGGAATGATGGACAAAAAATAATCGTGTTATTTGATGGTTAAAATTTAAATTATACCCATTTGAGTGTTTGTTGATAATTTTACGGTCATAAGTGCTATTTATCAAAAAACTGCTAAAGTGTTTTAAACTGATTTTAGCTCATTCTACTGTTAATCTTTGAAGAGTATACATTGTATTGAATACAAAATGAGTAATTTGCCGGCACCTGAAGTTGCCAGAGCCGTAACAATGATCGAGGCAGGTCACACCTACCGTTCAGTGAGTGGAGTGTTGCGGGTTGGATTCTCGCCTGGGGAAAAATGTTTGTATTATCTATACATAGTATAAAAAAAGTCGCCTCTCTCTCCCTATGTCCCAATGTATGCTAAAATCTTTAAAACTTTGATGCGTTTTTTTTAATAGATACAATGACTCAAGAGGAAGGTTTATACGTATAATAAAACTGTGCGAATAGTCAATAGTCAAAGTTAGTTAGTGTAGTGTATTAGTTATAGTGTGAATTATTATGTTAGTCTAAGCAAATAATGATGAATAATTTACACTGCATCAGCTAGTTTCAATTTTTCGTCAAAATTGATGAAAAGGCCTATTGATAGATATTATTTATTGATAGAGAAGAAAAATACATATTTTGTTTGGTACTATCTTAAATCCTATGTTAGGTTTATCTAGATTGGGTTCTCTAAAACTATACTTAATGTTATGATTTATACCAGGCCTAGAACTACATATATTCAAAGTTGCATCCCGATCCGTTCAATAGCTTTGACGTGAAGAGATAACAAACATTCATTCATACAAACTTTCACATTTACAGGTGACTAGGAGCGCCTCGCGGTTTCACCCGCGGTAATTCCCGTTCCCGTGGGAATTCCGGGATAAAATATAGTCTATTTGTTATTCCAGACTACAATCTATCTCTGTGCCAAATTTCATCCGTATCCGTTCAGTAGTTTTTGCGTGAAAGAGTAACAAACATCCATACTTACAAACTTTCGCGTTTATAATATGAGTAGGATACATGTATCTGCAGATTGTACCAACATTTGTCTCGGACTGGAATTGAACCCGCTACCTTCTGTGTCTGTGAAACATCACCCGATACGCTACAGAGGTCGCCAAATGTCAACCATAACCATTGTTTAAAGTACATGATCGCAGCCACGGGCTAAACCTAGTACATTGCTCTACAATGGTATCTCGTTCGTCGGAATTTAGACTCTATCCACTTGTGTTAAAGATCTACTTTGCATAGTTCAAACAGTGGGGAGTTAAGAGATGCTCTAAAGAGATAGTTAACGTAAAGTTCACCTGAATAGGGCGGGGAAAGGATGTCTTGGTTGTTTATCGATATATCGATAAAACTAATTTATCTGCCTAAATCACAAGTCCAGTTAATGTCGGTGACTTATCTGGTACTTTCTGTGCGTGCGACTTTGTCCACGTGGAATAGTGATTTTGGGCAGTCGCATAAACTTTTCACATTTGCATATAATCATTCCCTATTTTATGTTACCCCATTTATGGGTGAGATTTTTAAAAACTTTGAATGACTTAATTATTTCGTCATCATCATCAACCTATATTAGTCCACTGCGGGACATAGGCCTTATTTATTAACTTATTAGTATATACAATATCTGATCAAAACACTAAAAAATAATTTTTTAGCTTCTATCTTCAAAAATGACGAAACGACCATCTCCTATTTCAACCCTTTTTTGGCATTCAAAAGTAGCCTATTTCCTTTTTCAGGCTCTAGGCTATCTCTACCAAATTTTATTTAATCAGGGTTCAGTAGTTCAGCGTGAAAGCGTAGTAGACAGATAAATGTTTACAATATGAAGATTTTCACAAAAATTATGAAACGACCTAAACTTTCTAGATAAACATGTTGTTTAAAATAAACATCTAGTTGCGAACATTTGTTTTTTTTTGGGTGAACCGCGGAAAATAGATCGATGTGGGTCGCAGTATGATTATCACGGTTTTTGTGATCTTAGGGATATTATTTAAAATTTTATCTTTATCACCGTAAATACAATGGACACTTACTTTCCTTAGTCAAATCAAAATGTAATAAAATAGGCATATAAATAATGCCACAATATTCTTATCGATATCGATGAAAAAACAACACATCACTATGATTCTGTAAACTTGAGCATGCCTTAGTTTATGTAGCACATCCCTGCCTCTGATACTTTCATTGAATAAGCGGTTTACGTAACCAAGAAGTACAGTCAGCTGCTGTAATATGTTAAGTGTTAAGTATGCATAACATTAATCAGTTATTTAGTACCCATAATACTAGCACTGCTTAGCTTGGGGCTAGAATAGTGCTGCGTGTAAGTATTGTCCAGCATTATTTTTTTTTATCCTTTTGTACTTGACTGTAATTTAATATAACCATTTGGGGTTAAATGTGGTATTCCCAAATGGTCACAGGGAAGATCTTCCCTGTACCGGGTCGGCCCAACTGGCCCACTTACCCGGGGTCTTTTGACCGATGGTTGAAGTCGCATAGTTGTAATATAGGCCAGATGTTATTGAAACCAGCTGTAGGATCTGAACAGTAGGGGCTGGTAAAAAATATAGAAAATATCGAAGGACCTAGGGTTGAGTTTGTATGTGTTGATGCTGTAGGTTCCTAACGAAATATCTAAGGAAAAAAGAATATGCTCGGTATGTGCAGGGCAGATTAAATAGCTAGGCACTGACCTGATTCTCCACACCATGCCAGGATCTCAGCTTCAGAACACAGCACTAGACACACCAACTCGAGATAAAGATTTAGATTTAGTGTTGGTAGTTATTGCACGGCAAATAACAGTAGGAAGCAATTTGATATTACACTTTCCAAAATTTCACTGGATTATGTCCTTCTCGTACGGCGGTTGAGTTCGAACATAAGGCAAACCATTCCTTTGTTCGTTGGCAAGAGGTGACTGCACTCGTTCACCAATTTCCCAACAGAGGGTAGGAAGAAACGGCTGATGCCATCACTAATCAAAACTACCCTGCGTTTGAGCAAAGATCGAACACCAGCGTTTGCGCGATTTAGGATTTAGTCTCGTGATCTACTTTTTGCAATCAGAATTTTTTGTTATTTTTCATTTGTAGTTCCGCTCACGTCACGCTAGAGGTCGCTACAAACCACATAATATAAAACAAAATCGCTGTCTGTCCCTATGTATGCTTAGATCTTTAAAACTACGCAACGAATTTTGACGCGGTTTTTTTGATATAGTGATTCAAGTGGAATGTTTATCACTACATAGTATAAAACAAAGTAGTTTTCTCTGTCCCTATGTCATTATGTCCCTTTGAACGCTTAAATCTTTAAAACTACGCAACGGATTTTGATGCGGTTTTTTTTAATAGATAGAGTGATTCGAGAGGAAGGTTTTTACGTATAATAAAACCGTACGGGATAATAAAACAGCCGGGGCTGGGTCGCTAGTTATGTATAAAACACTTGAGCGAAGCCGGAGCGCGTCGCTAGTATAATATCGATTTTGTAATGCCATCTTGAAATAACTCATAATACGATAGGTAAATGGAAAATTTTACCCAAAGATAATATAGCATTATTAAAAAAAAAAGAAAACTGAGAATTTCGAAAAATGGCTTGCCGCATTCGGGAATCTATCCATAGTACGCTCAAAGGCCGCTACTTAGGTACTAAGCTCCCTTACTTTCTTCTTCTTCTTCTTCCATTAGTGGACAAAAGATTAAAGCGAAGAGAAAATCAATTAACACCTTATTTCTTATATTAATTTTATAATAACTTGTCTGTTTATTTTGTAATTTTTTCTGCTCTATTCATCATTGTAGCTGACTGTCCCGAGCATATTTGCGGTATTTCGACGCATTGTACTGTGAACGGATAAGTACTACTAAAAGCAAAAGTACCAAATGCTTTCCTCCTTAATTCAGTATCTATGTACTCTGATCTATAGGTTACTGTGTGTTTTCTATGAGTAATAAAAAATATCTATCCATGAAGTTTTTAAAAATTATCTGAGCGTCTGGTCGATGCGACGTGTGTGTGACCCAAGAGCTGGTGAGTATCTGGCTCAGCGCATCAGCATTGTCATACAGCGTGGTAATGCAGCCAGTGTCTTGGGGACGCTTCCGACTGGTATTGACATGGATCAATTGAGCTACCTTTAGACTGTTTGCAACCGTCTGCAGTTAGCTCAATAGCTTCAATTGTATATACTTGTTGTAATTTTCTATTCCTTGATTGTAATTTTCGTTGTTAATAATGATGTACATGAAATGTGTGGTACCTATTAAGTATATTACTCATCTAGTACCCATAACACAAGCTCTGCTTAGCTTGGAGCTAGATGATGCTGTGAGGATTTTCCCGCATTATCGCGAAGCTAGTATGCATAAATATGGTCTTTTTTACAGCTTAATTTATTTATATATCGGAGATGGAGACGCCGCATTGATTCGTTCGCGGTGCGGTCCGGTGTCCATCACCATCTGTCAGCGAGTTGTAACTGTAGTGAGAAACGTCAAGTAGACAACTGTCACTGTCACTTGGGTATGGTCAAGGCAGAGTGCTACTGAGGTTAGGCTGAGCTGTCAGGCACTTCACTTTTTGGCGACTTTCGAGCAGAGCACTGGTCCCGTCTAGCATCTGCCTTGAACTTGCCGCTTTTCTCAATTTGCGAGACAGAGCGAATTGATTGTAATTAACCAATAAACACCTGGACGATACATTGCTTTACTTCATTTGGACTTCGAGGTATGTCTGACGCTCCGGACGATAGGCCTCGGGACCCTTCCCCGTCATATATATTGATTTATTTTTAAATAATAGTACATTTATACCGTTTCTGCCAAACCGTGCACCAGTTTGTCGACGGTAGCTCTCGTGGACATTTCGCACTTAATTAATGTACTAATTTACATAATCTAATCATACCTATTTTACTATGTACTGAATATACATTACTTAC